>OX451735.1:243839036-245039036 GCA_948472305.1 Vicia faba
TATATATATATATATATATATATTATATATATATAGATATAGATAGATTTATAATATATATATATAGATATATATATATATATTTATATTATATATATATTATATATATATTATATATATATATATATATAATTTCAAAATAGTTATAAAACTTAATTATAGTTACTATAGTTAAATATTTATTTATGGTTAAAATATAAATAGAATATAATTATATTTTATATTTCTTAAAGAATAATATCTTTGTTACAAAAATTATGGTTAATATATATATTCAATATGCTTATAAAATATTTAATATATATATATATATATATATATATATATATATATATATATATATATATATATATATATATATATATATATATATATATATATATATATATATATATATATATATATATATATATATATAATTTCAAAATAGTTATAAAATTTAATTATAATTACTATAGTTAAATATTAATTTATGGTTAAAACATAAATAGAATATAATTATTTATGGTTAATATATTTATTTATGGTTAATAATAAGATAATGATTGTATAAATGTGCATTATGGAATATTATCGGTATGGTCGTAGTTGGATGTACGATAGATTGTATTCAGGAAGACGTGCACTTAAACGCCATTTTATAGAAAGAGTTAATGAGTTTATCACGTGGGCGTTTGCTTAGGAATGTTGTCGAAGCGAAGGAGGAGTTAGGTGTCCCTGTCTTAAATGTGAATGTAGACCAATAATTAGTGACCCGGAGGAAGTAACACGTCATTTGCATAAAAGGGATTTCATTGAAAATTATTGGGTTTGGACGTATAATGGTGAAGAAATGCCGAGTAACGTACCAGAGACTAGCAACACATATGCTTCAAGTAGTCGACCGCCTATGGAATTTGAGGAAAAGTTTAATCTGATCGGTGAAATGGTTGAGGATGCTTTTGGTGTGAATGTGACATATGATCAACCTAAAGATTTTGACGGGGAAGAGTTGTTGAATGAGAAAGCGCATATATTTTATCAATTGTTGAATGAGATGAATACGCCATTGTTCGAGGGGTCACCAGACTCAAAGTTATCAATGTGTGTGATATTATTGGCCGCCAAGTCAAATTGGAATGTTTTCTGATCAGTGTTTGGAACATTTCACAAAAATGATGTTGGACTCCACCGCAATGAAAGACAACTTGCCTACAAGTTTTTATGATGCAAAGAAGTGGGTGTCAAAGTTGGGTTTAAAAGTAAGAAAGATTGATTGTTGCGTTAGTGGTTGCATGTTGTTTTATGATGATGAGTTTGGTACTCAAGATGGATTGTTGGAGGAATACAAGTTTTGTAAGAGTCCAAGATATCAAGTTCGCAGTAGAGCCATTAACAGGAAACAAAAGCGTATAGAAGTAAAGTCCATGTTTTATCTTCCGATAATACCAAGTTTAAAAAGAATGTTTGCTTCAATGCACAATGCAAGTCAAATGATATGACATCATAAAAACCGAACAAGTTCAGGCACTATGCGACATCCATCTGATGGCGAGGCATGGAAGCACTTTGATCGGACACATCCTGATTTTGCCACAAAACCTAGAAATGTCAGGCTTGGATTATGCTCTGATGGTTTTGCCCCATATGTGCTAGCGTCGGGAAGTGCGTATTCTTGTTGGCCAGTTATTATAACTCCTTACAACCTCCCTCTTGAGATGTGCATGACAAAATCATACATGTTTTTAACGTGCGTCATTCCAGGGCCTTCCAGTCCAAAAGCCGGAGTCGATGTGTACTTACAACCTTTAATTGATGATTTGAAGAGGTTGTGGATTGGAGAATAGACTTATGATATATCCTGTAAACAAAACATTACTTTGCAAGCTGCCTTGATGTGGACCATTAATGACTTTCCAGCATGTGGCATGTTGTCTGGTTGGGGTACACATGGCAAAATGAGTTGCCCGCATTGCATGGCATATACTAAAGCGTTTACGTTAGATAAAGGGGGGAAAAGCTCGTGGTTTGATTGTCACCTCAGATTCCTATCAACAAATCATCCCTACAGAAGAAATAAGACAAATTTTAAAAAAGACGAATGAGTAACAGATCTACCTCTGCCTCGATTGTCACCAGGTGATATATGGAATCAAGTTTGTGAACTACCAAAATTTACAGCTACTGGCAAAGTATGTAGAATTGAAGGATATGGAGTCACACACAATTGGACAAAAAAAAGTATATTTTGGGACCTCCCGTATTGGAAAGATAATTTGTTGCGCCATAATCTTGATGTTATGGATATTGAGAAGAATTTTTTTGATAATGTATTTAACACATTGATGGATGTTAAAGACAAAACAAAAGATAATGAGAAGGCTAGACAAGACATGAAAATTTGGTGTAACCGGAAAGAGTTAGAGTTGAAACCTCAACCGAATGGAAAATTATTAAAACCCAAGGCTTGTTTTAGTCTGACTACCCAAGAAGCTCAAGCGGTTTGTCGGTGGTTAAAAGATTTGAGAATGTCAGATGGGTATTCTTCAAATTTAGCAAGGTGTGCCGACGCTAACACTGAGAAGTTGCATGGTATGAAAAGTCATGATTGCCATATTTTTATGGAACAATTTCTACCAATTGCGTTTGGTTCATTACCCAAACATGTGCTTAATCCACTAACTGAAATTAGTCAATTTTTTAGAGATATTTGTGCGTCATCTTTAAGAGTAGGTGACATTATTAAGTTGGACCAAAACATTCCACTCATTCTCTGTAAGTTGGAACGAGTATTTCCTCCTGGTTTTTTTGACTCCACGGAGCATCTACCTGTGCATCTTGCATATGAAGCTTATCTTGGTGGACCTGTTTAATATAGGTGGATGTATCAGTTTGAAAGGTTCATGGGTGATTCAAAGCGATCCGTGAAAAATAAATCTAGAGTTGAAGGATCTATATGTGCACATTACTTGCATAGGGAAACATCACATTTTCGCAACCATTATTTCAATCACTTGATGTTAACTCCTAGAATCATATGGAATCCTGTAAATATCAACGAGAGGAGTCAATTCACCTTATCAGTCTTCGGGCTTCCAGGTCGTCCTTCTGGAAAGAAGGGTGTGTATTGGTTGACCCAAAAAAAAATGCAACCCGCACATGTCCATGTCTTGATCAACTGCCTTGAAGTTAAAACATATCTTGAGTAAGTATACCCCAAATGTTTAATTATCGTTGCAGTCTTAATATAAAACTTATTATCTTGAAACTTATAGTGTGTTTATTTTTAGGGAATTTAACATCGCCTATTTTCATAGTGCCGGTGTACAATCAACATCCGATGTCATCCATGCTCAATTTCCAACATGGTTCAAGGAGAGATTGTCTAAAATTGTTGCACTGACTCCAGAAATACTCCATTTGAGAAACTTGTCTGAAGGTCCTGTTTAAAGCACAAATGAATGGCACACATACTTCGTGAACGAATATAAATTTCACATTGAGACATGGACTGAAGGGAAAAAAACCATAAACAGTGGTGTATTTGTAAAAGGAGTTACAGATGGCGGTGAAGATGACTTTTATGGCTTTGTTAAACATATCTACGAGTTGGTATACAATTACTTGGACTCGGAAAATAAAGTTGTCTTGTTTTATTGTGAATGGTATGGTCCAACTAGAGGCACAAAAATAGATAAGTCATATGGTAATGTTGAGATTCAAATGGATCGGAGGTACAAAGAGTATGACCCTTTCATAATGTCACATATTGTTAGGAAAATTTATTATGTTCCTTATCCTTCATTTGTACCACGTAAACGAGGATGGTGTGTTGTAATAAAAACAAAACCGCTGGGTCATATTGAAACTGACGATCTAGTGGAAGATATTGCTTACCAAGTTGATGAAGTTGAGAAAATTAATGATGTAATTGCAGATGAACAAATTACAAGTTTGTCTGATACAATGGTTGAGGGGAATCAAGTTGATGTGTCTATATTGTTGGTTGATAATAATATGGACGAAGAGCATGGTGAAGAGTTTGGATCCGAGGATAATATCACATCAGATGATGAGAATGATATAGATGACGAGCATGATGATTTAGAATAATGAACTATTTATTGAATGTGTTAATGAATATATATTGATGAGAATAATGAATCATCTATTTAATATGTTAATGAATATGTATTGAAGAGAATGTATTTTTCAAATTTAGTATTTTTGTTTATGAATATATATATTAACTGTGTATTCTATATAAATAGGTAAAATGCCACATCGAACTGATAAGAGTAAGGATATTGGTAAAAAGTCCCAACGTCCGAGGTTAGTAACATGTGAGGCACCTCAGTCGGCCACATGCCCTCCCCCACAGAGTCAGGTCGATCCTATGTCTATGGCCAATACTCAGCCTTTTGTGCCATTACTCTCCTCTCAGAGTATGTGTGATACGGTGGGAGAACTGACTTGAGTTTTGCGTTTTGTATTCGCACTTGTTCGGTTTAGCAAGAGTCGCCACCGACTTTTTATTTTATCCTAAAGGAAAGGTTAAAAAGCACAGGAAAAACCTTTTGAGATGTTTCGTGGGTTCGGGGGGTAGATTATGAAAAGGGAAGGTATTAGCACCCTTTTCATCCATGGTTATCCATGGGCTCTTTGTTACTTGGTTTTTAGATCACCTGCCTTGATTTTTGATTGCTTGAAATGGTGTGTGTATTTGTGTTTTGAAAATGTTTTGAAATAGACGCCTTTGTTTCGGCAACCGTTGTAATGACTCATGTTTGAGTATATACAAAGGTGTGTATCTTTTCGAAAAGATGTTTCAAATGTTTTTGAAAGTTTGTTTTGAAAGTGTTTGTGGAGTATGGTTTGAAAAGTAGGCAAGTGTTTTTGCAAGTTCGATCAAGTAACTAAGAGTTATCTGCCCCTATTGTACTCAAAGGTTATTCTTGTGTTTTAACCTCTTTTTAACAATTTTGTTCCACCATTGTATTTGGTGGACAATCTTGCGTTTAGGATGTTATCGAGACAGGCGCGGGTCATCGTATAGACCATGAATGCAATGGTGCCAAGTGTCTTTGGCAATTTGCTTGAAGGGACTATGATCATTCCGTTTTAGGCAACTTTCGAAAGCGTCATCGAGGGACTTATGATCATTTGAATGGTTTTGCCAAAGAAACTCGACGTGCAAGCATGGCCCATTTTGGAAGGCAACGAGTGGGATTACCCTAGGGGTGCAAGTGTGATTGTGTATTGATTTCATGTATTTGTCTTGTATTAGGTTATCTAGCGTTTGATTTTATGTACATACAAACCCTAGGTCTAACCATGGTATAATTCGAAAGCGATACATTGCGGGAATTTAAAGTCTACGCTATTACAAATAAGTATCCGGGAGTGGGGGTACAAATTTACAAATGGGGATGAGACTTAAATAATTACAACCAAATCGAATCGATCGCAATGTAAAATGTAATGTATAGCAATGTATAAGAATAGCAAATGTATATGTGTCAATGTAAAGTAAATATATTTGTGTATTGCAAACGTGTAAGTGTATGTATTTACAAGTTGAGATGTGAATTTTAATGTAATTAAGTGTTTTGTTTATTTAATGTTATCATTTTGTATTTTGTTTAATACGTACAAAATAAAATATCTTAAGAAAAGAAAAGTATTATGTATTAATGTACAAGCACAATATTTTAAGAAAAGAAAATGTTCAAATTCTATATATTGATGTCTTATATTAAAGAAAAGTATTTCTTATGTATTTACAAATTAATGTATTTTAAAAAAAGGTGGGGCGCCTGCTTTTTTTGAAATGGGCTTAAGCGTTGTGTTTGAACCAGACCAAAGCTTTGAACAATTGTCTTAGGGTTACAAAGTTTTGTTCATTTGGGGAAACTAGGGTTTGGCTGATAATGGCGCCGTCGTCGCTTTGCTTCGTTCATCTTTCGTCTTCTCACGCCAGCTTCTGGGTCAAGCTTCTGAACACTCCACCGCCTAAAGCCAACTGAGTGCCAACATCCATCCTTCCTCTTCCCTCCATGGTCGCTCAGCGACGTTTGCAAGGTTTGATCTTTGCCTCTAACGCGTTAGGGTTTTCACTAATTCCTCTTTTGCATACTTAGTTTGAGTTCTGATTTTGTTTCTGATTTTATGTGGTTATTATTGTTTGTTATTGAGGTTGTGGAAAGGAAAGAAAAGAAGAGAAATGCTACCTTGACCCTTGGGGACGGAGGAGAATGAGGCGGATTTGGGAGGCGCTCAGGATGGCTGGACGGAGGCTTGATGATGCACGAGCTTTGGAAGTTTCCCCTGGTTTGTGTCTTTGCCTTCTTTAGGGTTTGATGATGATACTTGAAAACCTAGCTTCTTTATCTTCTTCTCTTTCTGTTGCCTCTGAGTATTGCTTGATGCCTTGATGCCTTGTACGCTTGCCCTGTGATGAGGCTTCCTCTGAGGGCCTCTTTGCCTCGTATGCTTGCTTGATGTGTTGGTTATACTGATGCTTCTGTATGTTGCCTTTGTTGATTCTGAGATGGTGATTTTTGCTTTTGTTGGTTACCCAATGATGAACTCTTTGAGTTCTGAGGGTTTTGAGTTGCCTTGGAATGCTTTTTTTTTCTCTTCCTCTCGTTGGCTTACTGAGATGCTTCGATGGTTTTCTTGCCCAGTGATGAATCACAATTCTGAGGGCTTGTGTTGGTTTGGAAACTGGTTCAGGCTTGGATATGCTGTTTGGATTTTCAGGCTTGACAGTTCAGGTTTTGGCCTCAGTTTGAGGCTTGGAAGTTTACTGAGTTGTCACAGGTTTGAGGCTCTTGTTGGATAGTTTCTGGTTCATGGCTTGCTGTTTGAGTTTATGTTTGTTTAAACTTTGACACAGGTAAGGCTTAAGTGTTTGAAAGGTTTTAGGTTTCATGCAGGTTTTGGCCTTCAAGCTTTGGGTTTGTTTATGTTTGAAACAGGTTCAGGCTTGGGGCATCAGCAGGCTGTAAGCTTGCTTGACATTTTGTGTTGTTTTTATGGTTTTTTTGCAGGTTGCGAACTAAGGCTTGGCTTGACAGGTTGGGTGTTTAAGGCTTATGCAGGTCTGGTTTGTTATGAGATTTTGTCCTGAAGCTTGATGCTTCAGGTTTGTTTTACTGGTTTAGGCTGTGGTATTTTGGTTGACAGGTTATGGCTTAAGGCTTTATGCTTGTTGAGGCAGTTCTGTCTATTTTCCTTTTGTTCATACAGTTTTGAGAGTTTTTTTGGCCTCTTTTCACTGTGTTATCTCAGTTTGTTTTATATATTTTGTCCTCATGCCTAAACCTGCTGTAAGCCTGCTTTCTTTTCCTCTTCCCTCTCTCTCTTGATTTAAGCATTTTAATATTGCTTATCATGTACTTTAACTGAAAAGGTGACTGGTGGAAAATGATGAAAATGGATCTTTGCTTGCAATAGCTGCTTTCCTCTGCATAACTCTTATCTCTTTTTCCATATATTCTGCTTCTTTGTGACAACATTTGTACTTTGATATCTTTCCATATCCTTGGACAACTTTTTGGATTGTTTGAATTTGTGACTTTATAGTTCAGTTTGAATTTGGACTTTGTTTGGCATGCTGTTTGAAACTTTTGGACTATGCAGTTTGCAACTTTTGTGCATTTCATACTTAAATTGCAAGACATTCCATCCCTCTTTGTGAACCGGGAGAAATCCCGTGATTTGCAGAGAGGGCAAACTGATTCCGGCCAGTTGCCTTTAATGATGAACCCAATTTAACTGTTTGCCTTTTATTTATTTTATCTGCAATTGACTTTTCTTTTGTTTCTTGTTTTGCAGATAAAACTCAATGGAGCATTGGAGCAATGGACAAAAGATGAATACTTATGAATTAGGATGAAATTTTATTTCAATTTTTAATTATTGTAATCATTATTAGAATACTTTGTAAACAAATATTGTATTCAAATAACAATTGTAACGAATAATTAAAGATGAATAAAATCCAATCTTGATCAATTAATTCTTCTTTCAATTCAATGTTCATTTAATTATTCGAATTTCTTAAATTAAAATAACTGGAAGTATCCAATTATTCTGACTTAGAAAAAAATAATTAATAAACACTGTGGCCTTATCATTGAATCAGTAATAAACCTGGCGCTCTAATTAAATAATGCACAGTTAATCAAACCAATATCCAGATATTTATCTTTTTACTGATCAAATCAGACACTATAGATTCTCAATTTAAGTACCTCAATGTTGTACCCCAAAATTTGCCCTCTCTTTTCATCAACATTTTCTCACTACAAGACTCTTTAAGCTCAAAGATCCAATTAGGGTTTCCTCTGCTCAAGACTTCTCCTTGCACTGTTGACCCAAATTAGGGTTTGTGTTTGCACAAAGATGTTTTGACCTAAAAGGCCCAAGATGATTTTCATGCTTCATATGGGACTCCCAAGTTTTTCCACACCAAGTTTCAGGCCTTGATTCCAATCTTTGCCCAGTCAATTGGACAGTTGACCTAGAAATCAGCTGTATTGGGGAAAAAGTCAACTGTGGTCAATTGACAGTCAAACCTCATGATTTTTGACCCATATCAACATATTGAACTCATTTGAACCATTTGGTCAAGTTTGGATCACAATTCCACAAGAAATTTGATCATATCACCAAAAGGGCAAAATGGTCATTTTTAGGGTTTTGACTGCACAAAGGCAATTTTTGACTGTTGGACCTTACCAATGGCAAACCAAGCTCATATGTGGACTCAAGGACCTAATGGAATTGTCTTGACATGTTCTACAAGTTCAAAAGATCCCAAATGCACAAGATTGACAGTTGAATTTTCCAGTCAATTGATCAATTTTGACTGTATACTGAAAAGTCAAACTTTGACTTTTTGGTCAAAATCAAGTGTCAAGATTCACTTTTCATCAAAACATGCAAAATCATGAAACTTGTCCATCAAGAAATCAAAAATCATAAATTAGGGTTTGAAATGAAGGATTTTCATAACTTAGAATTTTTCTAAGTTATGAAAAACCCTAATTTTTTCCTAACTTTGTCCCACTTTCTCATCAAGATTCATATGGATTCAAGCAAAAGTCAAAATATGAAAGTTGTAGCACATTGCAAAATCTACAACTTTGAATCACAAAGTTTCCTCAAAAGAAGCTTGTAGCTCAAGTTACAATTTTTGGAACAAGGGTGCAAAACCATTCTTAACTTAGAGAAATTTTGACCTATTCTAGGCAGGATTTTTGCCTAACTTCATGACCACTTTTCACATACTTCCACTTGGAATTTCAATTTGCATTACAAAGGTGGATTGTAGTACACATTCCAAGCTTTCCAAAATGTCCAAGAACTCATCAAACAACCTTGTGGTTAGGGAGAATCGAATTTGTGAAGTTAGGCAAAAGTCACTTTGATTCATGGCCATGTACATGTTCATAACTTATGCAATTTTTCAAATCAGCTTGCACAACTTGATTACAGGTCCTTTATCTCATTTACACTCATAAATTTAATGCTAATCCATTGTGCCAAGACCTTATTTTGTGTATTCAAACATTGTATACAAAATTAAGCCATAAGTAGAAAAAGCATTATATCCATTTTAGAAAAGTTGAACTTTATGTCAAAGTTGCAAATCAAGAAGTACAAGGCCATATCTTTGGGCACAAGTTCAGGAACATAACACTCTGATCAAGAGTGATTTATGCAACATACTTGAGGGGCCTGTGAGAGCCTAGAAAGGAGGTTGACAACTTTTGCTTACAAAGGAAGTAACTTGACATAACAAGGACCAACTCTCATTCCAGCAAGAACAAGCTTAAGCAAAGTTGTTGTACACCTTCCAAATAACCTAACTGAGCTGAAACACGAGCCAACCACTTCCAATACCTTCTCAAACACAGAATCACCATTAAACTGCACAAAAACAGGGCATTCTGCACTTGGACTTGGCTAGCTCATTTCCATCGTGCGCCTGGGCCAAAACCACTTCAAACACATCCCACACCATCCCTTGAAACTGTTCCAAGCCCTAAACACGACCTGTAACACCCCTAACCAACATCACCATTTTCATTTTTTCTGTTTTGCAGGTGGAGTGCTATAGCTTGATTCACTTGGTTTCAAAGCAAACTAAAGGTTGGAGGAGCATCCCTGAACTTCAAGCAAGCTATGCAAGTCATCACATTGCCTTGAAAAGACCTCCATTGTTAGACACGATTCAAGCTGAACAGGTAAGTTTTTGAACTTCTATCTCCCTATCCAGGCATAGTTAGGTTTAAGTTTGTGAAGAAAACATGTTCTAATAATAGCCCTGAATCCACCCATATCATTACTTTTCATTTAAGTTATGTGTGCTAAGAGAATTTCGAAGCTGAATATCTGAAAAAAGCTAGGTCAGAAATTGGGGGAGAAGAAATTCTCTCTCATTTCTGAGAGTTAAGTCAAGTTTTTTATATGTCTGGATTCGTCTCTTGATGCTCTACATTTCTTGTGTTATGAGTTTTGCTTGAAAGTCCAGGAATCAGGAGATAGGAAACGTGTGTTGTTGTTGTTCAAACAAGTTCAGAGGTTGAAGACAAAGTCTTCTTGGGCTGGGCCTGAGTTTGACTTCCTATTTGCACCTTGTTTTTACTTTTGAACCCCCTTGGCCCATTGTGCTTATTTGAATCATTTTTTGACTTTTTCTTGTTATTTCTGACTTATTTATTTTTTCTCTTAATATTAAAAATATAAAAAATATTTTTCAAACCATTTTTGTATTTATTAAGCATTTATTTGTTTAAATTGATATTTGTACATAAATAAACATATAAATACCATTTTTATTTAAAATACTAAAATAATACAAATACTTTTTATTTTCTGACTTTTGTTTTATTTTACTTTTGAAAAACTTTTATAAAAAAATATACATTTTTTTGTAAATATTAAATATTAATATTTTTGTATATATATTTAGTATTTAGTAAATATTATAAATATTTATGTATTTATTAATGCATTTAGGTTAAAAACACAAAAAATAATACATTTTATTTTTATTAATATTTAACTTAAAAATCACTTTTTTTCACAATATACTTTCTTTTTATTTATTTTTGTACATAATTAATAAATATTGTATATACTATATAATAAATACATTTATTTTTAAAATTAGGGTTTTGCCCTAAATACATAAAAACACCAAATTAATTGACTTTCTTTTTTTGTTTGTTCAACACATAAAAATACTTTTTTTTTCATACATATAAAAAAAACCCATTTTTTGCATTTTGCATATTTATCTTTATTTTATTGAATATTCATGCAATTAAATCCCTTGTAAATTTCAATTTAGATGTAATAGCTTAGGTTTAATTCCTTGTCAAAATATCCCCATTTGAACATTTGTACCCCCCTTCCCATATATTGTGTTGTAATAACTTAGGAACTTTATTTTTCGCACTTTAAAGCTTTCTAATTATGCCATGTTAGAATTAGGGTTTTGTATGCGAAAAATAAATCAACAATTAGTTTGACCTAAATCCAAGATAAACAAGCATGAAAATGGACAACACTAATCACACTTGCACCCCTAGGGTACTCCACTTGATGCCTTCAATAATGGGCCATATTGCATGTTGAGTATCTTTGGCAAAAACAAAACAATCAAATGATCATAGTCCCTCAATGACGCTTTCGAAAGTTGCCTAAACATGATCAAATCCCTTAAAAGAAATTGCCCAAAGATACTTGGCACCATTGCAATTATGGTCTAAACGATGACCCGCGCCCGTCCCGTTAACATCCTAACACAAGATTGTCCACCAAATACAATGGTGGAACAAAACTGTTAAAAGGGTTAAAACATAGCAAAGATCTTTGAGAAATTTAGGGTAGATAACTCTTGGTTGCTTGCCCACTTACAAACAAAAACATTTGCCTATTTTTCAAACCATACATCACTACACTTTCAAAAAACAAACTTTCAACACATTGAAAACTTTTCAAAAGACAAATACACCTTTGTATACATTCAAACATGGATCATTACAAAGGTTTCCACCATAATGGCCTCTTTTCAAAAACATTTTCAAACACACACACAAAGCACCATTTCAAACAATTGAAAATGCAAGGCAAGTGATCTAAGCAAGTAACTAAGAGCACATGGATAACCATGGATAGAAAGGGTGCTAATACCTTCCCTTTCTATAATCTACTCCCCGAACCCAAGAAAACATCTCAAAGGTTTTTGCTGTTCTTTTTAACCTTTCCTTAGGATAAAATAAAAAGTCGGTGGCGACTCTTGCTCAACCGAAACATTTGCGAAAACAAACGCAAAACCTCAAGTCAGTTCTCCCACCGTATCACAGAACTGGCGACTCTGCTGGGGACAATACTTAAAAGTGGAATAACCTTAGGGCTTAGATCACCCTCTTGCATGACTAATTGTATGCTTTGCTTGCTTTATCCTTTGGTTCTTTTGTTTGGGCTTGAAATCCTAACCCGGATTTGGGAAACATTTCATAGATAGCAATATGTTGTGGAAACTATGCGAGGTATACTGACACGGTCGAAGCAATAGCTATATTAGTGCGACATATTTGTGAGTACCGGTAACCCTTGAGTTCAATCAAGGAGAGTACGGGGCCGCTGAGTGATGTCACTAAGCACTAATGACCTAGAACCTTACTTGACCATCTTGGCCTTTCATTATGGGTAGTGAGATGACCGGCTTTGGTGCAGTCCGAAGTTGGTAGATACTCGATACTACACTCATTGAGGGTTGTTTTCTTGGAATATTTTGGTCGCTAGTTAAGTGGCTAAACCAAAACAATGAACAATGAAAATAATCCAGTGATATTGAGCTCCTTAGAACCCGGTTACTATTTATAGGACAGGTTTTTAAGCCAACTACACTCAAGAGGGTACTTACCTATGAGACCTCATGCAAGCCTGAAACTAGGGTTTTTTTGTGTGATTTGCCTGTACATATGTTTGTGCATACATCATAAACATCATAAAGCATCATATGCATATACTAATCATTTCAAGGGTTTAGATCTTCATCTTTGTTCTTGTTTTGTAGGTCATGGAAATTCCTCGCAGGAAAACTATCCAGGTCAACCTTGTGAGAATCTCTCCTCAACTCAAGGAGCTCACATCCAGAATTCCCGAAAACTCTCCCTTCAGTGAAAGACATGGTAGACTGCTCAGCCTAGTCAACACCAACATTGAAGAGGATATGATGAAGGTTTTGTTCCAGTTCTTTGACCCCCTTCACCACTGTTTTACTTTCCCCGAATACCAGTTGGTGCCCACTTTGGAAGAATTTTCTCAACTCCTGAGAATTCCTTTCCTTAATCAACTACCTTTCAACGGTACGAAAAAGGAACCAAAGCCTGAAGATGTTGCTCGAGCACTACATCTACAACCATCTGACATCAAGGGGCATTGGGAAACTAGAAGCGGTGTCAAAGGCTTCTTAGCAAAGTTCTTGATCGAGAAGGCACAAGAGTGTTGGAATTCATTGGACCTACAAGCGTTTGAAGAAATTGTGGCACTTCTTATCTATGGGTTGGTCTTGTTCCCAAATCCTGACCAGCTTGTAGATGTCAACGCCGTCAAGATCTTCTTATCCAGAAATCCAATACCAACAGTGCTTGGGGACATTCTTCACTCATTTTACACACGAACAATGAGAAAGAGGGGTGTTCTCATGTGCTGTACTCCTCTCCTTGCAAGGTGGTTTATTTCGCACCTTCCACAATCTGTTTTGAAGAATGACCAAGGCTTAAAATGGTCACAACGGTTGATTACCCTCACTCACTCTGATGTACATTGGTGTTCTCGGTCCATAGAAAATGTCATCATCGTCGATCGTTGTGGAGAGTTCCCTAATGTTCCATTACTTGGCATTAGAGGAGGTATTACCTACAACCCTTGTCTAGCTTTGAGACAGTTTGGATATGCACGAAGAGATGGCCCTCACGACATGCTAATTCCTGACCTGGTTTTTGACTTCGACAACGATGCGCAAGGACTTCGCCAAAGATTCATCAGAGCTTGGAGGATGCCTAACAAGGTGGATACTAAGACACTGGGGCACAAGAACTCCATCCCTCTTGAGCCTTATCTCAAATGGGTACGAACTCGAGCCCAGAGTCTGATGATGCCTTATCCTCATGTTCTCCCTGTGATTAAAGAGCCCGTTAAGGAAGGAGAGGTTCCCTACACCATCCTATATCCTGACATGCCAACATCGTGGGAGGAGATGCAAAAGAGTTGGATCCAACTCAAGGAGGAACAGAACACTTTTGAAGCCAGCTTCTACGCCAGTGAGAAGAAGGTTTTAGAGCTCACCCGCCGACTCCATGAGGAAGAGACCCTCAACACCTACATCACACCAAAGAGGATGCATAACGTCTTTTTACCTTGAGAAGTTTTTGTAATATTTGGCCCATGGGGAATTTATGTACTGACAAAATTTCTTCTTATTAATATGACGTGTGTTCTTTTTGTTTGCAACAATTTTGAACTTTCTAAATCCTTGAATGCATTACATAAGTAAGCATACCATTCATCATGTGCATAAGCAGGTCTCTACACCAGGTTTCCTTATCTTTCTGCTGTTTATTTCAGTAAGATGGATCTCGAACAGATGGTCAAGGACTTGCAATCTCAGAACGCACAGTTTCAGGATCTCTTGATGACCTTGGCAAAGGGTCAGGAGGATCTGAAGGCCTTATTGGGAAAGGAAAAGCCGAAGGAGAAGAAGAAGAGACCCGGGGCTGTTACTTTTGGGAGAAGATTTGAGAACGAGGCCAGAAGGGTTCTTGAATTTCCCTCTGAAGAGGAAACTAGCAAAGGAAAAGGGACTGCGGTACTTTCTGAATCCGAAGCGGAGGAAGAAGAGGTTCAGGAGGAAGAAGATTACTCGGATCAACAATATCCACCCGCCGATGATAAGTACAAAAACTTGGAAGACAGGTTGGCAGCTATGGGTATGCAGAGAGTGCCCGGCTTAGATTTCGAAGACTTGGGTTTAATTGCTGGTATTATGATTCCTCCGAAGTTTAAAGTGCCACTTTTTGCAAGGTATGATGGGTTGTCTTGCCCGAAAATGCATCTAAGATCGTATGTCCGAAGAATCCAACCTCACACTTCCGACAGAAACCTTTGGGTGCATTTCTTTCAAGATAGCTTGTCCGGAAATCAGCTTGGTTGGTTTTATAAGTTGGAAAGATCAGAGATACACAGTTGGGAGGATCTGGCGGCTGCTTTTTATCGCCAATATCAGTATAACTCTGACCTAGCACCAACCCGTACTCAGCTACAGAGTATGGGAATGGCCTCAGGTGAGGGATTTAAGGAGTACGCCCAGAAGCGGCGCGACCTGTCCGGAAGAGTGCAGCCGCCTCTTTCTGATAAAGAGCTTGTTGATATGTTCCTAGGGACCCTGTCTGGTCCGTTCTTTAACCATCTGATTGGTAGCTCTTCCGCGGGGTTTACTGAATTAATTCTGACTAGCGAGCGGGTAGAAGCCGGTATCAAGAATGGGAAGATTCAGAAGGATGCCTCTGCATCTACAGTTGCTAAGAAATCATTTCCGATGAAGAAGGAAACAACCGTTGTGTATTCTCAAAGAGGAGCAGGAAGAAGTGAGCGTCAGCCGACTGTGGGGGCCATGATGATCCAGAATCCACCAAATGATCAGCCTCGCAATAACCAGTCCAGACCTAAACAACAATGGGGAGAACGGCCACCACGACAGTTCACCCGCATTAATATGACGCCCGCGAAAGTTCCGCCACACTTGTTGAAGCTGAATCTCACAAATATCAAAGAAGCGCCGAAAAATGTGAATACAACCTCACCCGCTTACAATGCCAATGCCAAGTGTGCCTACCATTCCGATAGCGTCGGACATGACACAAAAAATTGTTGGGCGCTGAAAAATAAAATTCAAGATCTGATAGATGAAAAGGAGGTGGAGTTCGATGCTCCAGAGAAGCCAAATGTGATATCGGCTCCGATGCCGAAGCATGGCCGAAATGTCCATGCTATTGAGGAAGATTTGTATGTTTCTGATGTCAACGACCTGATAACTCCGCTGTTAACCATCAAGTTGAATCTGCTAAAGGACGGGATTTTCCCGGGATGCAAAGAAGACTACTACTGTTGTTACTCTCTACCAATCGACTTCCCGTTACTGAAGAAAGGCATCCAAGGCCTAATGGACAGTCGACAAATTTTGTTTGAAAAAGTTCCTGCTATTCCAACCCCTACTGAAGATGTTTCAATTATCACCATTCACGCCAATCTTTCCAAGGCCGTCAAAAAGCCTGTTAAGATTACATCCGCTACAAAGTCTGTTCCTCTGAAGATAACTATGCCAGGGCCTGTCCCCTACAGTTCTGAAAAGTCAATACCATGGAATTACGGTGGAGAAATCTACTACCATGGTATTAAACAAGTTGAAGTAACTGAAGGAAGCTCTGATGAAGAGGATGCCAGCATTGGAAACATTGCCGGCACAAGCAAGATCACCCGAAGTGGGAGAATATTTTCTCCAGAGATTGCCCCCCCAAAGGAAATCTTTGGACCCTCATCTGCTGCCAAAGTTATTCCCGCTAGAACTCCGCTGATTGAAGATGTTGTTATTCCTGCTGTTGTCCCTCCTACTTCTGATGATAAGGGGAAGGGGACCCAAGATGAGCTCGTCAGGACGAGGGCTCAGCCTTTGGTCATCCCGGAAACCTCTAAGAAAGAGATAGAGGAGATCCTGAAGATAATTAAAAAGAGTGATTATGACGTGGTAGAGCAGTTGGGGAAAACCCCCTCGAAGATCTCCATGTTAGCATTGCTACTTTGTTCTGAGGCGCACGCCAAAGCTTTGATAAAATTCCTGAAGACAGCCCATGTACCCCAGGAAACTTCAGCCGACCAATTCCAAAACTGTGTAGCCAGTCTTACAGCAGACAACGGTTTAGGTTTCTCTGATGCCGACCTAACCTCAAAAAGAAGAAAACACAACGACGCATTACATGTGTCAGTAGAGTGCCAAGGAACTACTCTGGCCCGTGTTTTGGTCGACACAGGTTCCTCTCTAAACGTGCTACCTAAGAAGGCTCTCGACCGTTTGGACTGTGAAGGCTTGGAGCTAAGGCCAAGTAATATCATCGTAAGGGCGTTTGACGGGTCAAAGAGATTGGTACATGGGGAGGTAGACATTCCCATTAAGGTTGGAACATAGGTGTTCCCCTCAACTTTCTATGTGATGGACATCCGTCCGTCATACTCTTGCTTATTGGGGAGACCATGGATACACAATGTCGGGGAAGTCACCTCTTCCCTACATCAAATGTTGAAATACCCTGTCAAAGGAAAGATCATCACTGTGCACGGTGAAGAAGAATACATGATCAGTCACCTGAACTCCTTTCAGTATATAGAGGTAGAGGGTGAATTCATTGAGACACCATTCCAGCACTTCGAGGAAGTCTCTCCTGAGGAAGAGGTAGCAAAATTGGTAGCTAAGGTACCGAAGCCGGTGGCCAGGATGGCATCTCTAAAAGACGCGAAGGCTGCAATGAAGGAAGGAAAGAACTCAACATGGGGACAGTTGCCAGATATCCCTCACAAGACAGATAAATTTGGTTTGGGGTTCACCGCTGCGGGACAGAAAGCTATGCGCCGCTCAAAGATTGAGAGGGCACCCATCAAGATTTCTCCTCATAGAATCAATGCTTTGGAAGACGAAGACGAAGAGGGTAACTTTGAAGAGTGGATCTTCCCAACCATTGAAGGAGGACTACGCAACTGGGAGGCAAAGGACTTTGTCCCCATTACTTTTATTAATCAGTAATTTACCTTTCGAACATTTCCTGTTGGTCTGTAATAATTACTTTTAAACAATCTGCACACTACTTTTTCACCTCGTGCCTTGCCCGGGGCATGTAGGTCCATTTGTAAGGGTTTTGATTATCTTCATATCCATATGCCATGTTTAATGATTCATTGGACGTTTTTCATTGATAAACTGCTGTGTTCATTTTCTTTCCTTTTGCATTTTTTGTTTAAGGATGGCTATCCCTTACACACACCCACACTCACAAATGCAGGTACCTATCCACTCTGGATTCTATGGGTGACCATTCTGCTATGTCCTTCAATAACTCTGAAGATCTGGTCAATCAAGCTGAGTTCGAAGATGACGAAGGTTGTGAAGTACCAGGGGAATTAGCCAGACTTCTACAGCAAGAAGAAAAAGCCATCTTGCCTCACGAGGAGATGTTGGAAACAGTCAACTTGGGAACCGAGGAAGACCGGAAGGAAGTGCAAGTGTGTGCCAATCTGGAGCCGAGTGTCAAGGAGCGCCTAATACAGCTGTTAAATGAATACGTTGAAATCTTCGCCTGGTCTTACGAAGACATGCCTGGTTTGGATACCGACATAGTAGTTCATCACCTGCCTACCAAGGAAGATTGCCCTCTGGTAAAACAAAAGGTCCTCCGTATGCGTCCAGAAATGTCCAAGAAAATCAAAGCCGAGGTCATGAAACAATTTGATGTCGGGTTTCTAGCAGTAACTTCTTACCCTCAATGGGTTGCTAACGTGGTTCCAGTGCCGAAGAAGGATGGTAAGGTCCGGATGTGTGTCGACTACAGGGATTTGAATAGGGCCAGCCCAAAGGATGATTTCCCTCTGCCTCATATCGATGTTCTGGTTGATAACACCGCTCAACATAAAGTTTTCTCCTTCATGGAGGGCTTCTCCGGTTATAACCAGATCAAGATGGCTCCTGAAGACATGGAGAATACCACTTTTGTTACTCAGTGGGGGCACCTTTTGCTACAAGGTCATGCCTTTTGGGTTGAAAAATGCTGGGGAAACCTACCAACGTGCCATGGTTGCTTTATTTCATGACATGATCCATCATGAAATCGAGGTATACGTCGACGATATGATCGCGAGGTCCCAAACTGAGGAGGAACACCTTGACCATCTACAAAAGCTATTTGACCGTCTGAAGTTGTACAAGCTGAGGTTGAACCCAAATAAGTGCACCTTTGGGGTGAGATGTGGGAAATTGCTAGGCTTCATCGTAAGCGACAAAGGTATTCAAGTAGACCCTGCCAAGGTGAAAGCCATACAAGAGATGCCGGCTCCCAAGACAGAGAAAGAAGTCAGAGGCTTTCTAGGACGACTAAACTACATTGCTCGATTCATCTCGCATCTAACTGCTACCTGTGAACCAATCTTCAAGTTGCTGAAGAAAGATCAAGTAGTACGTTGGAACGATGAATGTCAGGCCGCTTTCGAAAGAATCAAAGAGTATCTCCAAGAACCACCCATTCTTATGCCGCCGGTTGAAGGGAGACCTCTGATATTGTACTTGACAGTACTTGACAATTCAATGGGGTGCGTGCTGGGGCAGCATGACGAGTCTGGCCGAAAAGAGCACGCTATTTATTACCTTAGCAAAAAGTTTACCGACTGTGAGACCCGATACTCACTGCTTGAGAAAACTTGCTACGCTTTGGTATGGGCTGCTCGCCGGCTGAGACAGTATATGCTGACTCACACCACTTTGTTGATCTCAAAAATGGATCCAATCAAGTACATATTCGAAAAGCCTGCTCTGTCTGGGAGAATAGCAAGATGGCAAATGATTTTGACAGAATATGACATCCAGTACACGACTCAAAAAGCAATCAAGGGAAGTGTATTGGCCGATCATCTAGCTCACCAAGCAGTGGACGATTACCAGCCAATGAACTTTGAATTTCCAGACGAGGATATTATGGTAGTGACTGATTGTGAGGTACCTGGACCGGATGAAGGACCTGAGAAGGGATCTCGATGGTCTATGCACTTTGATGGAGCCTCAAACGCTTTGGGTAATGGTGTCGGCGCCGTGATCATATCCCCTAAAGGCACTCATACTCCACTCACCGCCCGGTTATGTTTCAACTGCACCAACAACATGGCAGAGTATGAAGCATGTATCATGGGTCTCCAGGCTGTAATTGACTTAAGGATCAAGTTTCTGAGTGTCTTCGGAGATTCCGCTCTCGTGATCAATCAGATCAAAGGCGAGTGGGATACGAAACACCCGAATCTTATTCCTTACAAGGAGTATGTGCTGACGTTGATCCCCCATTTCGAAGAGATAACCTTTGAACACTTCCCAAGAGAGGAGAATCAGTTAGCAGACGCGTTGGCTACGATGTCTTCTATGTTCAAAGTCAAATGGGACAATGAGGCGCCTCAGATCATTATTTGGAAGAAGGATGAACCTGCACATTGCTGCGATCTCGAGATCGAAGAGGTAACAGAAAAACCCTGGTATCATGAAGTGAAGAGGTACCTGGAAGTCCAAGAATACCCCGAAGGCGCATCTGTTAATGACAAGAAGTTCCTGAGAAGGTTTGCGACAAAATTCTTCCTCAGCAACGACATTCTCTACAAGCGAAACCATGATTCAACCTTACTGCGTTGTGTGGATAAGACTGAAGCAGAAAGGATCATGACAGAGCTACATGAAGGTACCTTTGGAACACATTCCAGCGGACATACCATGCCAAAGTAGATCCTTCGGGCAGGATATTTCTGGTCCACAATGGAAGCCGACTGTTACCAACATTCTCGGACTTGTCATAAATGCCAGATCTATGTTGATAAGGTGCACATTCCTCCGGTTCCTCTAAACGTCCTGGCAGCACCTTGGCCTTTTGCGATGTGGGGAATTGACATGATCGGCGAAATCCGACCTACGGCATCCAACGGGCATCATTTCATCCTAGTAGCAATTGATTACTTCACAAAATGGGTTGAAGCGGCTTCCTATGCTACAGTAACCAAGAATGTCGTGGCACGGTTCATTCGGCATAACCTGATCTGCCGCTACGGTGTACCTGAGAGGATCATTACGGATAATGGTACCAATCTTAATAACAAGATGATCACTGAGCTCTGCGAACAATTCAAGATACAGCACCACAACTCTTCTCCCTATCGGCCGAAGATGAACGGGGCTGTAGAAGCAGCTAATAAGAATATCAAAAAGATTGTGCAGAAGATGACAGTGACCTACAAAGATTGGCACGAAATGTTACCGTTTGCTCTTCACGGGTACCGTACTTCAGCACGGACGTCGACAGAGGCAACTCCCTTTTCCTTGGTCTATGGCATGGAGGCAGTCTTGCCTATGGAAGTCTAGATACCCTCTCTCCGGATAATGAAGGATGCAGGTTTGAACGAAGATGACTGGATCCAAACTCGGATTGATCAATTAAACCTAATTGACGAAAAAAGACTTACTGCTATTTGTCATGGTCAGACGTATCAAAAACGGATGATCAGAGCATTTAACAAGAAGGTCAGACAACAAGAGTATCAAGTCGGAGATCTCGTGATCAAACGGATTATCCTACCGTAAAGTGATCCCAGGGGCAAATGGACTCCTACGTACGAAGGACCATTTGTGATCAAGAGTATATTTTCAGGTGGTGCAATGATTCTAACCACCATGGACGATGACGATCTGCCGCACCCTGCGAACGCGGACATAGTCAAAAGATACTACGCATAAAATGACCCGGCAAGTCGAAAACCCGAAAGGGCGGCTTGGGCAAAAATGGGCATCCCGGTGAACCGAAAACCCGAAAGGGCGGTTCAGGCAAAAATTAGGGATAAAACAAAAAATCTGTACACCCGGCAAGTCGAAAACCCGAAAGGGCGGCTTGGGCAAAAAGGGGTTTCCCGGTGGATCGAAAACCCGAAAGGGCGATTCAGGCAAAAGTTAGGGAATTAAAGCGTATGACTACGTCTCGTCGGATCACTTTAAGGACAATCTCTTCATCAACCGGCTCCAGGCTTCCGATCAATCCAGTCATCGACGGATGAAGCATTGAATGGACAGATACTTAGAGTTGTGAAAGCTATAGCAGAATGGAATCCCATGGAATTGTTTCACATAGCCATCTTTTCTTTTGTATAAATTTTTCAATATTTGCGACGACATCCTCTTACTAGGATGACTGTTTCCTTTGTACAAATATACTCATAGAAAGTTAATACAAATACTTTTCCAAATACAGAAATTTGCTTTGTCTTCCTTTCCCTTTTTCTTTTGCACTTATGTTTTATTTGAGAAACGTCCAATGTTTTGTTAAGTAGGCATATGCATTTGAACATAATCATTTCCTTATGAATCAGGAAAGTTGGTTACTGTTAGGTTGAAGGCGCAGATAGACATCTCAATGCCCTTTTCAAAGGAAATCGCCAGCAGATCTAAACTCCAAACCCCTCGACCCGAAATTTAATTCCCCAAATAAGGTTAAAACTCAGGAGCCTCAGAAAGCTTTCCCGACACAGATTTCCCCAGCCAGAGAGTCTTCCAGAAGCTAACTCCCCTCAGAGTCAAATTTCAGAATCCCCAGTGGAGCTTCATAAATCTGAAAATCCAATCCCCAACGGAGCTAAAATTTCCAACCATCAACCCCCGGTGGTACCAGACTAACAGTCTTTCTCTCCACAAAGATATTTCCCTCCAAATTGAAGATTCTCAGTCCTACCTCTCCAGCTTGAGTCTATCAGATTCTTAACTCCCCAGTAGAGATCTTCAGAATTTCCCATTTCCCGCAAGTCACCAAGGAATGCCAGTTCCCCTGTAGTGGTCCTAAGATCCTTCAACAATCGAAGATCCTGCATCTCCCCAAGCAGATTGAAGGCTCATTCTCAGTTTCTCACAGGATAATCAGATGTTCTCCAGTGAAGATCCCCTCAAGACAAGAATCCCCAGAAATTTGGTATACAATCCAAGCTCCTAACTCTCCAGCAGTTTTCAGCCAGGATGCTCTATCCTCAAGCATTCAGAAATCTTGCAATACCCTGCAGCAGTCAAGGACTCACTTTCCCTGACAGTAGTCAAGATTCTTTATATCCAGGATTCATCTATCCTCAGCAGAGACAGCTCATCAGCTTACATGCGCATTCATTTACATTCATATCATAAACATTGATATAACATATATATTGCATCATACATATCATGCAACTCAACTTTGTGTTTAGCTAACATCTCACCCTTTTCAGGATAAGATTAATAGGCTATCATTAACATTTGTTCAGATACAGTATGGATACACCCCAGACACGGCGGTCATTCTATTACTCATTCAAGAATTTCAAAGTCAGATACATTCCGGATACACCCCAGACACGGCGGTCGTCCTACTACTCATTCAGACTACAACAATCAGATACAGACTAGATACGCTCCAGACACGGCAGCCATTCTATCTCTTATTCAAATTCACTTATCCATCTTGAGGTTCAATGCATTCCAAACATGGATACTATTCTGACCTTTACAACAACAGTCTGATCCTCCCCAGTGCGTTCGCCACGGAAGTCATTCTGTCATCTATTTAGATCCCAGTTACGGTTTCAGATACACTTCACACACATAAGTCATTCTATTACTCATATGGATCTCAATCCCAGTTACAGTTTCAGATACACTCCAAACACGGAAGTCGTCCTGTTACTCATACGACTTTCAATTTCAGTTACAGTCCAGATACTCTCCAGACACGGTTGCCATTCTGTCGCTCATTCAGATTTTGTCTCCAGCACGCAGTTGCTCCATACAGATGCTCCTCTGTTACCTAGATACAATACAGATACACTCCAGACACGGCAGTCATTCCGGTATTCATTCTTCAAGCACAGTTACAGCTCAGATACGCCCCAGACACGGAGGCCATTCTTCTGCTCATACAGACTCAGTCCTCAGATACAGTTTGAATGCATTCCATACACGGATACCATTTTGATCCTTATTCTTCTTACCTATCACATCGCAGTTCAACAACATTCCCCGATGGCATCTTTTAAGCCCATCCCCGACAAGATCCTGTCACCCTTTCAGATGGCATCTTTAAGCCCATCTCCAAATGGCATCTCTAAGCCCATTCCTGCATCCATTGTTCTAACGAGTGCAAATTTAAGGGCACTCTAGTGTCCAATCTCCCTTCACCTTCGAGACGCGAAAGGCAAACCTGCCAATCTAACTCTTCAGGTTCAAGAAGATTGAACAGGGGCAACTGTTGTACCCCAAAATTTGCCCTCTCTTTTCATCAACATTTTCTCACTACAAGACTCTTTGAGCTCAAAGATCCAGTTAGGGTTTCCTCTGCTCAAGACTTCTCCTTGCACTGTTGACCCAAATTAGGGTTTGTGTTTGCACAAAGATGTTTTGACCTAAAAGGCCCAAGATGATTTTCATGCTTCATATGGGACTCCCAAGTTTTCCACACCAAGTTTCAGGCCTTGATTCCAATCTTTGCCCAGTCAATTGGATAGTTGACCTAGAAATCAGCTGTATTGGGGAAAAAGTCAACTGTGGTCAATTGATAGTCAAACCTCATGATTTTTGACCCACATCAACATATTGAACTCATTTGAACCATTTGGTCAAGTTTGGATCACAATTCCACAAGAAATTTGATCAGATCACCAAAAGGGAAAAATGGTCATTTTTAGGGTTTTGACTGCACAAAGGCAATTTTTGACTGTTGGACCTAACCAATGGCAAACCAAGCTCATATGTAGACTCAAGGACCCAATGGAATTGCCTTGACATGTTCTACAAGTTCAAAAGATCCCAAATGCACAAGATTGACAGTTGAATTTTCCAGTCAATTGATCAATTTTGACTGTATACTGAAAAGTCAAACTTTGACTTTTGGTCAAAATCAAGTGTCAAGATTCACTTTTCATCAAAACATGCCAAATCATGAAACTTGTCCATCAAGAAATCAAAAATCATAAATTAGGGTTTGAAATGAAGGATTTTCATAACTTAGAATTTTTCTAAGTTATGAAAAACCCTAATTTTTTCCTAACTTTGTCCCACTTTCTCATCAAGATTCATATGGATTCAAGCAAAACTCAAAACATGAAAGTTGTAGCCCATTGCAAAATCTACAACTTTGATTCACAAAGTTTCCTCAAAATAAGCTTGTAGCTCAAGTTACAATTTTTGGAACAAGGGTGCAAAACCATTCTTAACTTAGAGAAATTTTGACCTATTCTAGGCAGGATTTTTGCCTAACTTCATGACCAATTTTCACATACTTCCACTTGGAATTTCAATTTGCATTACAAAGGTGGATTGTAGTACACATTCCAAGCTTTCCAAAATGTCCAAGAACTCATCAAACAACCTTGTGGTTAGGGAGAATCGAATTTGTGAAGTTAGGCAAAAGTCACTTTGATTCATGGCCATGTACATGTTCATAACTTATGCAATTTTTCAAATCAGCTTGCACAACTTGATTACAGGTCCTTTATCTCATTTACACTAATAAATTTAATGCTAATCCATTGTGCCAAGACCTTATTTTGTGTGTTCAAACATTGTATACAAAATTAAGCCATAAGTAGAAAAAGCATTATATCCATTTTAGAAAAGTTGAACTTTATGTCAAAGTTGCAAATCAAGAAGTACAAGGCCATATCTTTGGGCACAAGTTCAGGAACATAACACTCTGATCAATAGTGATTTATGCAACATACTTGAGGGGCCTGTGAGAGCCTAGAAAGGAGGTTGACAACTTTTGCTTACAAAGGAAGTAACTTGACATAACAAGGACCAACTCTCATTCCAGCAAGAACAAGCTTAAGCAAAGTTGTTGTACACCTTCCAAATAACCTAACTGAGCTGAAACACGAGCCAACCATTTCCAATACCTTCTCAAACACAGAATCACCATTAAACTGCACAAAAACAGGGCATTCTGCACTTGGACTTGGCTAGCTCATTTCCATCGTGCGCCTGGGCCAAAACCACTTCAAACACATCCCACGCCATCCCTTGAAACTGTTCCAAGCCCTAAACACGACCTGTAACACCCCTAACCAACATCACCATTTTCATTTTTTCTGTTTTGCAGGTGGAGTGCTATAGCTTGATTCACTTGGTTTCAAAGCAAACTAAAGGTTGGAGAAGCATCCCTGAACTTCAAGCAAGCTATACAAGTCATCACATTGCCTTGAAAAGACCTCCATTGTTAGACACGATTCAAGCTGAACAGGTAAGTTTTTGAACTTCTATCTCCCTATCCAGGCATAGTTAGGTTTAAGTTTGTGAAGAAAACATGTTCTAATCATAGCCCTGAATCCACCCATATCATTACTTTTCATTTAAGTTATGTGTGCTAAGAGAATTTCGAAGCTGAATATCTGAAAAAAGCTAGGTCAGAAATTGGGGGAGAAGAAATTCTCTCTCATTTCTGAGAGTTAAGTCAAGTTTTTTATATGTCTGGATTCGTCTCTTGATGCTCTACATTTCTTGTGTTATGAGTTTTGCTTGAAAGTCCAGGTATCAGGAGATAGGAAACGTGTGTTGTTGTTGTTCAAACAAGTTCAGAGGTTGAAGACAAAGTCTTCTTGGGCTGGGCCTGAGTTTGACTTCCTATTTGCACCTTGTTTTTACTTTTGAACCCCCTTGGCCCATTGTGCTTATTTAAATCATTTTTTGACTTTTTCTTGTTATTTCTGACTTATTTATTTTTTCTCATAATATTAAAAATATAAAAAATATTTTTCAAACCATTTTTGTATTTATTAAGCATTTATTTGTTTAAATTGATATTTGTACATAAATAAACATATAGATACCCTTTTTATTTAAAATACTAAAATAATACAAATACTTTTTATTTTCTGACTTTTGTTTTATTTTACTTTTGAAAAACTTTTATAAAAAGATATACATTTTTTTGTAAATATTAAATATTAATATTTTTGTATATATATTTAGTATTTAGTAAATATTATAAATATTTATGTATTTATTAATGCATTTAGGTTAAAAACACAAAAAATAATACATTTTATTTTTATTAATATTTAACTTAAAAATCACTTTTTTTCACAATATACTTTCTTTTTATTTATTTTTGTACATAATTAATAAATATTGTATATACTATATAATAAATACATTTATTTTTAAAATTAGGGTTTTGCCCTAAATACATAAAAACACCAAATTAATTGACTTTCTTTTTTTGTTTATTCAACACATAAAAATACTTTTTTTTTTCATACATATAAAAAAAACCCATTTTTTGCATTTTGCATATTTATCTTTATTTTATTGAATATTCATGCAATTAAATCCCTTGTAAATTTCAATTTAGATGTAATAGCTTAGGTTTAATTCCTTGTCAAAATATCCCCATTTGAACATTTGTACCCCCCTTCCCATATATTGTGTTGTAATAACTTAGGAACTTTATTTTTCGCACTTTAAAGCTTTCTAATTATGCCATGTTAGAATTAGGGTTTTGTATGCGAAAAATCAATCAACAATTAGTTTGACCTAAATCCAAGATAAACAAGCATGAAAATGGACAACACTAATCACACTTGCACCCCTAGGGTACTCCACTTGATGCCTTCAATAATGGGCCATATTGCATGTTGAGTATCTTTGGCAAAAACAAAACAATCAAATGATCATAGTCCCTCAATGACGCTTTCGAAAGTTGCCTAAACATGATCAAATCCCTTAAAAGAAATTGCCCAAAGATACTTGGCACCATTGCAATTATGGTCTAAACGATGACCCGCGCCCGTCCCGTTAACATCCTAACACAAGATTGTCCACCAAATACAATGGTGGAACAAAATTGTTAAAAGGGTTAAAACATAACAAAGATCTTTGAGAAATTTAGGGTAGATAACTCTTGGTTGCTTGCCCACTTACAAACAAAAACACTTGCCTATTTTTCAAACCATACATCACTACACTTTCAAAAAACAAACTTTTAACACATTGAAAACTTTTCAAAAGACAAATACACCTTTGTATACATTCAAACATGGATCATTACAAAGGTTGCCACCATAATGGCCTCTTTTCAAAAACATTTTCAAACACACACACAAAGCACCATTTCAAACAATTGAAAATGCAAGGCAAGTGATCTAAGCAAGTAACTAAGAGCCCATGGATAACCATGGATAGAAAGGGTGCTAATACCTTCCCTTTCTATAATCTACTCCCCGAACCCAAGAAAACATCTCAAAGGTTTTTGCTGTGCTTTTTAACCTTTCCTTAGGATAAAATAAAAAGTCGGTGGCGACTCTTGCTCAACCGAAACATTTGTGAAAACAAATGCAAAACCTCAAGTCAGTTCTCCCACCGTATCACAGAACTGGAGACTCTGCTGGGGACAATACTTAAAAGTGGAGTAACCTTAGGGCTTAGATCACCCTCTTGCATGACTAATTGTATGCTTTGCTTGCTTTATCCTTTGGTTCTTTTGTTTGGGCTTGAAATCCTAACCCGGATTTGGGAAACATTTCATAGATAGCAATACGTTGTGGAAACTGTGCGGGGTATACCGACACGGTCGAAGCAATAGCTATATTAGTGCGACATATTTGTGAGTACCGGTAACCCTTGAGTTCAATCAAGGAGAGTACGGGGCCGCTGAGTGATGTCACTAAGCACTAATGACCTAGAACCTTACTTGACCATCTTGGCCTTTCATTAGGGGTAGTGAGATGACCGGCTTTGGTGCAGTCCGAAGTTGGTAGATACTCGATACTACACTCATTGAGGGTTGTTTTCTTGGAATATTTTGGTCGCTAGTTAAGTGGCTAAACCAAAACAATGAACAATGAAAACAATCCAGTGATATTGAGCTCCTTAGAACCCGATTACTATTTATAGGACAGGTTTTTAAGCCAACTACACTCAAGAGGGTACTTACCTATGAGACCTCATGCAAGCCTGAAACTATGGTTTTTTGTGTGATTTGCCTGTACATATGTTTGTGCATACATCATAAACATCATAAAGCATCATATGCATATACTAATCATTTCAAGGGTTTAGATCTTCATCTTTGTTCTTGTTTTGTAGGTCATGGAAATTCCTCGCAGGAAAACTATCCAGGTCAACCTTGTGAGAATCTCTCCTCAACTCAAGGAGCTCACATCCAGAATTCTCGAAAACTCTCCCTTCAGTGAAAGACATGGTAGACTGCTCAGCCTAGTCAACACCAACATTGAAGAGGATATGATGAAGGTTTTGTTCCAGTTCTTTGACCCCCTTCACCACTGTTTTACTTTCCCCGAATACCAGTTGGTGCCCACTTTGGAAGAATTTTCTCAACTCCTGAGAATTCCTATCCTTAATCAACTACCTTTCAACGGTACGGAAAAGGAACCAAAGCCTGAAGATGTTGCTCGAGCACTACATCTACAACCATCTGACATCAAGGGGCATTGGGAAACTAGAAGCGGTGTCAAAGGCTTCTTAGCAAAGTTCTTGATCGAGAAGGCACAAGAGTGTTGGAATTCATTGGACCTATAAGCCTTTGAAGAAATTGTGGCACTTCTTATCTATGGGTTGGTCTTGTTCCCAAATCCTGACCAGCTTGTAGATGTCAACGCCTTCAAGATCTTCTTATCCAGAAATCCAATACCAACAGTGCTTGGGGACATTATTCACTCATTTTACACACGAACAATGAGAAAGAGGGGTGTTCTCATGTGCTGTACTCCTCTCCTTGCAAGGTGGTTTATTTCGCACTGTGATACGGTGGGAGAACTGACTTGAGGTTTTGCGTTTGTATTCGCAAATGTTTCGGTTGAGCAAGAGTCGCCACCGACTTTTTATTTTATCCTAAGGAAAGGTTTAAAAAGCACAGCAAAAACCTTTGAGATTTTTCTTGGGTTCGGGGAGTAGATTATAGAAAGGGAAGGTATTAGCACCCTTTCTATCCATGGTTATCCATGGGCTCTTAGTTACTTGCTTAGATCAACTTGCCTTAATTTTCAATTGTTTGAAATGGTGCTTTGTGTGTGTGGGTTTGAAAATGTTTTGAAAAGAAGCCAATGTGGTGACAACCTTTGTAATGATCCATGTTGGGATGTATACAGAGGTGTATGTCTTTTGAAAAGGTTTTCATTTGTTTTTGAAGATTGTTTTGAAAGTGTTGTGAGGTGTGTTTTAGAAAATAGGCAAGTGTTTTGTTTTTTGCAAGTTAGATTCAAGTAACTAAGAGGTTATCTACTCCTAAATTTCTCAAAGTTTATTGCTATGTTTTAACCTTTTTAATAAGTTTGTTCCACCATTGTATTTGGTGGACAATCTCATGTTAGGATGTGAAAGGGACGGGCGCGGGTCATCGTTTAGACCATAATTGCAATAGTGTTAAATGTCTTTGGGCATTTTCTTTAAGGGACTTGATCATTTGTTTTGAAAGTATTTTGAAAAATGTTATCGAGGGACTATGATCATTTGTTTGTTTTGCCCAAAGAATTTCAACATGCAATATGGCCCAATTATTTGAAGGCAGCAAAGTGGAATACCCTAAGGGTGCAAGTGTGAAATGTGTTGTCCATTTTCATGCTTTTTCTTCTTGTATTAGGTCAAACTATTTTTGTTCGTTTTATTCACATATAAACCCTAATTCTAGCATTGTATATTTAGAAAGCGATAAAGTGCAAAATTTAAACTCCTACACTATTACAACACAATATATGGGAAGGGGGGTACAAATGTCAAATGGGGATGTTTTTAGCAGAAATTAAACCCTAAGCTATTACATCAAGAATTTGGGAATTTACAAGATATTTATTTACACAAATTAAAATAAAATAAACATGCAAGATGCAAAAATGGTTTTTTTGTATGTATGTAAAAAAGGTGTTTTTATGTGTTAATTGAACAAAAACAAAAAAAGATTAATTTTTGGTGTTTTTATGTATTTAGGGCAAAACCCTAATTTTACTAAATAAAATGTATTAATTATATAGTATATTTAATATTTATTAAATATGTACAAAAATAAATAAAAGTAAAGTATATTTGTAAAAAATGATTTTTAGTGTTTAATAATAACAAAATAAAATATGTGTATTTTGGTATTTTATTCTAAGTATATTAATATATATGTATTTATTTGTATTATTTACTAAATATATATTATATATACAAAAATAATAATATTTAATATTTATATAAAAAAGTATATTTTATGTAAAATGTTTTCAAGAGGTAATATAAAATAAAAATCAGAAAATAGCATGTTTGTATTATTTTTGGCTATTTTAAATAAAAGGCAAATTTATTTATTTATGTACAAAACTAACTAATAGTCAAATAAATATCAAAATAAATGCAAAAAATATGAAAAAAATATTTTTAATGTTTTTTATGAATTGAATAAAAATATGGAAACAAAATCAAAAAGAAAATATAGAAAATAACAAGTAAAAATCAAAATGGGCCAGGGGGGTGTCAAAGTAGAAACAAGGTGCAAATAAGAAAAAACATTCTAAGCCCAGCCCAGAAGACCTGTCTTCTTCAACCTCCAGCAAACAATGTTCAAAAAACGCGCGTTTTCCATGCTTCCATCAAACTCCTGATTCCTTGATTTTCAGCCAAAACTCATAACATAAACAATGTAGAGCATTAAATCACGAATTCATACATATAAAAAAGTTGTCCTAACTCTCAGAAACGAGAGAGAATTTCTCCTTCCCCAATTTCTGACCTAACTTTTCTTCCATGTTCAGGTCCAAAATTCTCACAGCACACACAATATAAATGAAAAGTAACTACATGGATGGCTTCAGGGCTATGACTAGAACATGCTTTCTTCACAAACTTAAGCTTAACTATGTATGGATAGAGAGATACGAATTCAAAAACTTACCTGTTCAGTTGAAGTTCGATCTGACAATGGAGGTGTTTTCAACGCAAGGTGATGATTGGTATAGCTTCCTTGATGTCCAAGGATGCTATTCCAAGCTTTAGTTTGCTTTGAACCTTGCTAAATCGAGCTATAGAACTCCACCTGCAAAACAGAAAAATGAAAATGGTGATGATGGTTAGGAGTGTTACAGTCTGCTTCTAATGCCTTGGACAGTTTGCATGGATGGTAGGGAAAGTGTTTGAAGTGATTTTGGCCAAGATGCACGATAGAAATGGAAGATGGCACTCAAACTGCAGAGGTCACTCTGTTTTTGCAGTTTGATGGTGGTTCTGAGTTCTTGAAGGTATTGGAAGGGAAAGGCTTGTGCTTTTGCTTAAGATCAATGTTTGAAAGGTGTTTGATTACTTTCTCTAAGCTCTAGTTTACTGATATGAGAGTTGGTGTACAAAATGCAAGTTTTCTTACACTTTAAGCAAGAGATGGCAAGTTGGTGTTTCTAGCCTGTACAGGCCCCCATTCTATGCTGAACCACTTAGTCTTGATCAGTGTAATTTGTCCATAATCTTGTGCCAATCAGATTTTCAATGTACTTGTTGGATTTGCTTTTGACATAAAGCCATGCTTTACAAGAATGGATAAGTCACTTTTTCTAAATAAGGCTTGATTTTGTGTGTATTGTCCAAATGAGCAAAATAATGCTAGAACACAAAGGATATGCATTCAATTAATGAGTGTAAATGAGATTAGAGGCCTGTAACTAGCTTGAACCATGCTGATTTCAAAAATGCATAGTGTATGAACATGCCTTGGTCAAGAACAAAAGTGACTTTTTCCCAACTTTGTCAATTCGATTCTCCCTAACAACAAGGGTGTTTGAGAAGTTCTTGGACAATTTGGAAAGCTTGGAATGAGTACTACAATCCATCTTTGAAGTGAAAATTGAAATTCCAAGTGGAAGTGTATGGAAAATGGCCTTGAAGTTAGGTAGAAAACCTGTCCAAAATAGGTCAAATTTTCACTAAGTTAAGAATGGTTTAGTGCCCTTATTCAAAAATTTGTAACTTGAGATACAAGCATCAAATTGGAAAACTTTGTGAATCAAAGTTGTAGATTATGCAACAAGCTACAACTTTCATGTTTTGACTTTTGTTTGAATCCAAATGGATCTTGGTGAGAAAGTGGGGCAAAGTTGGGAAAAAATTAGGGTTTTCCATAACTTAGAAAAAATTCTAAGTTATGAAAAATTCCCATTTCAAACCCTAATTTGCATTTTGTGATTTCTTGGTGAACAAGTTTCATGATTTGGAATGTTTTGATGAAAAATGAATCTTGACTCTTGATTTTGACCAAAAAGTCAAAGTTTGACTTTTCAGTATACAGTCAAAATTGATCAATTGACTGGGAAATTCAACTATCAATCTTGTGTACTTGGGATCTTTTGAACTTGTTGAGCATGTCAAGATAATTCCATGGGGTCCTTGAGTCCATATTTGATCTTGGTTTTCTATTGGCTAGGACAAACAGTCAAAAATTGCCTTTGTGCAGTCAAAACCCTAAAAATGACCATTTTGCCCTTTTGGTGATCTGATCAAATTTCTTGTGGAATTGTGATCCAAACTTGATCAAATGGTCCATATGAGTTCATAATGTTGATGTGGGTCAATTTTCATGAGATTTGACTGTCAATTAGCCACAGTTGACTTTTCCCCCAATACAGCTGATTTCTAGGTCAACTATCCAATTGACTGGGCAAAACTTGGAATCAAGACTTGAAACTTGGTCTGGATAAACTTGGGAGTCCAAAATGAAGCATGAAAGTCATCTTAGGCTTTTTTAGGTCAAAACATCTTTGTGCAAACACAAACCCTAATTTGGGTCAACAGTGCAAGGAGAAGTCTTGAGCAGAGGAAACCCTAACTGGAGCTTGATCTTCAAGGGTCTTGTGATGAGAAAATGTTGAGGAAATGGGAGGGAAAATTTTGGGGTACAACAGTTGCCCCTGTTCAATCTTCTTGAACCTGAAGAGTTAGATTGGCAAGTTTGCCTTTCGTGACTTGAGGGTAAAAGGAGATTGGACACTAGAGTGCCCGGAAATTTGCACTCGCATGTTGGAGTCTCAACAATGTGATGTCGGGAATGGGCTTACAGATGCCATTTGGAGAGATGGTGGATAGGGAGATGGGCTTATAGATGCCATCTGGAGATGTGACAGAACCTTGTCGGGAATGGGCTTATAGACGCCATTTGGAAGTGTTGATCGCATAAGAGATTCCTTAGCGAGAACTTGTGTATTTGAGAAAGACAGATGTTTTCCTGGCTTGTTACAGGTGTTGAGTCTACAAATGGTTGCTCACAGATGTTCCCTGGCTGGATACAGGAATTGAATCCGGAAATAGTTGTCAATAGATATGCCCTGGCTGGATACAGGAATCGAATCTTCGAACTCTTCAGACGTGCCCTGGCTAGATACAGGAATTGAGTCTGGAAATGTGGTCAACAGATATGCCCTGGCTAGATACAGGAGTCGAATCTGGAAATGGTCGTCAATGGATATGCCCTGGCTAGATACAGGAGTCGAATCCGGAAATAGTTGTCAATGGATATGCCCTGGCTAGATACAGGAGTCGAATCCGGAAATAATTGTCAATAGATATGCCCTGGCTGGATACAGGAATCGAATCTTCGAACTCTTCAGACGTGCCCTGGCTAGATACAGGAGTCGAGTCTGGAAACTGATCACTCCCAGATGTGCCCTGGCTAGATACAGGAGTCGAATCTGGAATTTGTGACAGTTGAAGGTAGTTGTCTTTGGGATTGTCTTTTTCCCTGAAAAGGCAAAACATAAATTGTATGCAATGTCATGATGTATGATATGCATGATGTCATGATGTTCAACATGAGATAGTGTTGTATGCACTTTATCATGTATGTAAGCAAGATGTATGAAATGTGAAACGTTTATGAGTGTATTTTGTTTTAGGAAAATGAATCCTTGACGATCGGTCGGGGAATTGCTTTGTGGAAGAGATACTTTGCTGAAGTTTGACGAGGGGCCTGCTGAGGACTTCAATGATGGATTCCGCTGGGGATAATGATGATAAACTCCGCTTGGGGAATACCAAAGATAAAATCCGCTGGGGATTAAAAGAACCTTTCCGAGGGAGATCTTCTATGGCAAATAGCTGAGGATAACCTAGTTATAGGCCCTGGTGAGGAATAACTCTGAATAAAGCTCGGGAGAGACGTCCGTATTCTGCAGGGAACAAGTTTCCAGAATCTACTGGGGATAAGCTTTTAGACCTGCCGGGGAAAGTTGACAACTTCACTGGGGAAAGTATTGCTGAATCTTGCCTTACTCTGCGGGGAGCTGAGATCATTTGGTCACATTCTTCAGTCGAATCTACCTTGGTACCTTGGCGGACAAAGCGACCAGACTGCATCAGACAATTCCACGTTTCCCCTGTTTCTGATGTCACCTGTAATTAACCTTTTGTTTCATATGCAAATATTTATGATTTAGCAATTTAATGTCAAATGCATATATCAAAATGAACATTGGACGTTCTTCGCAAGACAAAACAGAAAAAAGGAAAAAAACAGTTGGCCATTTGTATGGAAAAACGAATTTGTATTGATTTTTGAATTTTGCCTGTGAATAGGCGTTTTTTGTATAAGAGGCTGACATCCTAGTAAGAGGATGCCGCCGAATAACACAGAATTTACAATTTTGAAAAGAAAACAAAACAGCTATGTGAACAATCCCACTGGGTTCCAACTCTGCTATCGCCTTTATGTCTCCAAGCGTCTCGTCGCTTTGCTGCCTAGTTGAAGATGAAGCTAATTGGTCGATGCCGAATTCTGAGCCAGATAGTTCATGCCGAATTCCGGATGCGAGGTGATCCAATGAGACATAGTGTTACGCTTTATCCCTAACTTTTGCCTGGACCGCCCTTTCGGGTTTTCAGTCCACCGGGATACCCATTTTTGCCCAAGCCGCCCTTTCAGGTTTTCGACTTGCCGGGTGTACAGATTTTTTTCATTTCATCCCTTATTTTTGCCCGAACCCTTTTGGTTCGCCGGGAAGCCCTTATTTTTGCCTAGGTATGTCAACCTAGCGGGTCTTTTATTCATGCGTAGTATCTTTTCACTATGTCTGCATTGGCGGGGTGAGGAAGGTCGTCACCATCCATGGTGGTCAGAATCATGGCTCCTCCTGAGAACACATGTTTAACCACAAATGGCCCTTCGTAAGTAGGGGTCCATTTTCCCCGAGGATCACTTTGAGGAAGGATGATGCGTTTGATTACCAGGTCCCCAACTTGATACTCTTGTGGTCTGACCTTCTTGTTAAATGCCCTGATCATCCGTTTTTGATACGTCTGACCATGACAGATAGCAGTGAGTCTCTTCTCGTCAATCAGGTTTAATTGATCAAGTCGAGTCTGGATCCAGTCATCTTCGCTCAAGTCTGCATCCTTCATTATCCGGAGAGAGGGTATCTGGACTTCAATTGGCAAGACTGCTTCCATGCCATAGACCAAGGAGAAAGGAGTTGCCCCAGTTGACGTTCTGGCTGAAGTACGGTACCCATGAAGAGCAAACGGTAACATCTCGTGCCAATCTTTATAGGTCACTGTTATCTTCTGCACAATTTTCTTGATATTCTTATTAGCTGCCTCTACAGCCCCATTCATCTTCGGCCGGTAGGGAGAAGAGTTGTGGTGTTGTATCTTGAATTGTTCGCAGAGCTCAATGATCATCTTGTTGTTGAGATTGGTACCATTGTCTGTAATGATTCTCTCCGGGACGCCGTATCGACAGATCAGATTATGCCGGATGAAACGTGCCACGACGCTCTTGGTTACTGTGGCGCAGGAAGCTGCCTCAACTCACTTCGTGAAGTAATCGATCGCCACTAAGATGAAGCGATGCCCATTGGATGCTGTCGGTCGGATCTCACCGATCATATCAATCCCCCACATTGCGAAAGGCCAAGGTGCCGTCAGGACGTTTAGAGGAACTGGAGGAATATGCACCTTGTCAGCATAGATCTGGCATTTGTGACAAGTTCGAGAGTGTTGGTAACAATCGACTTCCATTGTGGACCAGAAATATCCTGCCCGAAGGATTTTCTTAGCCATGGTGTGTCCACTGGAATGTGTTCCGAATGTACCTTCATGCAGTTCTATCATGATCTTCTCTGCTTCAACCTTATCCACACAACGTAGTAGAGTTGAATCATGATTCCGTTTGTAGAGAATGCCGTTGCTGAGGAAGAATTTCGCCACAAACCTCCTCATGAACTTCTTGTCATTGACAGATGCACCTTCAGGGTATTCCTAAGCTTCTAAGTACCTCTTCACCTCATGATACCAGGGTTTTTCAGTCACCTTTTCGGCCTCAAGATCACAGCAATATGCCGGTTCGTCCAACTTCCAAATGATGATCCGGGGAGCCTCATTGTCCCATTTAACTTTGAACATTGAAGACATTGTAGCCAGTGCGTCCGCTAACTGATTCTCCTCTCTTGGGAAGTGCTCAAAAGTTATTTCTTCAAAGTGGGGAAGCAAGGTCAACACATACTCCTTGTAAGGAATAAGATTTGGGTGCTTCGTATCCCATTCGCCTTTGATCTGATTGATCACGAGAGCGGAATCTCCGAAGACACTCAGAAATTTGATCCTTAAGTCGATTGCAGCTTGTAGACCCATGATACATGCTTCATATTCTGCCATGTTGTTGGTGCAGTTGAAACACAATCGGGCGGTGAGTGGAGTATGAGTTCCTTTGGGAGATATGATTACAGCGCCGACGCCGTTACCCAAGGCATTGGAGGCTCCGTCAAAATGCATAGACCATCGGGATCCTTCCTCAGGTCCTTCATCCGGTCCAGGTACTTCACAGTCAATTACCACCATGATGTCTTCGTCCGGAAAATCAAAGTTCAGTGATTGGTAATCGTCCACAGGTTGGTGTGCCAAATGATCTGCCAGTACACTTCCTTTGATTGCTTTCTGAGTTGTATACTGGATGTCATATTCTGTCAAGATCATTTGCCATCTCGCTATCCTTCCAGACAGAGCAGGCTTTTCGAATATGTACTTGATGGGATCTGTTGTACCCCAAAATTTGCCCTTCCATATTCTTCAAGAAAATGCCAAGCCAAGCTGCAAAATTCTCCAAGGGTTGCACAGTGCAAAGGTCCCCTATACAGTCAAAACTAGGGTTTGTGTTCTGATCAAGAAAATGAAGGTTTCAAAGGCCCAATCAAGTCTCACATGCCTACAAAGATGGTCAAGCATCCTCATATCAGGTTTCAAGGCATTCAGCTCAAAATTGCACAGTCAAAACCCTAAATTGCACTACAGTCAATTGTAGGGGCAAAATGGTCATTTGACAGTCAAAAGTTCAAATTTTTGGTCAACATATCATTTTGAAGCCACAAACATCATTTGATCAATGCTTGATCATGATTCTCAAAATTTGGCTCAGAAAATCATCAAGATGCAAAAGTTTCCTTATTTGGACAGTTGAAAAAGTCAACTGAAATTGGCCAGGGCATAACTTTCACATGGATTATCAGAAAAATTACATCCAAAGCTCATTTTGAAGAGAAAGAAATTTCCTACAATTCATCCTCATATTCCAAGTCCAAGAAATGCTCTCACAAAAAGTTATCAATTTCAACATTATAGGTCATTTTCAAAAGTCAACAAAAAGGGACTTTAAGTCAAAGGCCATAACTTGATATTGGTAAATCAAAATGACATGGGACCAAAGGCATTGGTTAAAGGACTCAAAGACCTTTCCAAAATGTCCAAGAACATGAGAAAAGATTAAAAATTGAGCAAGTTATGCCTTGTGGAATTTGGGAAATTTTTGGATATTTTGAAAAGTCAACTTTGATCCAAATGACCTAAAATTGCTAATGGGCCCATTTTTCTTCCATGATTCATCATTCTAAGCATATGCACGACCACCTGGCCCAAAGGGAAGTATTTTCTCATTTTTTATTTATTTATTTGAATTTTTATTTATATTAATTCAATTAAATCAATTAAATATGTGAAAAATATCTAAATAAACCAAACAAATCTTTTTGTACACATTTCAGCTTCAATATTTCGTGCACATCCCAACATGGAAAGATTTGGTTTAATTTGAGCATGATTGAACAAAGAACACATGGAAAAAAGATATGGAAGATCCTTAAGAAATCAAATATTGAAAACCATTATTGCCATGGATTTGATTGAAATTTCTTAACCTAATTGCTTCACTACAAATGCCTGAAGAGAACCCTAATGCCCAAGGACGAAAAGCTGCGCAGAAGAGGCCATTACCAACTTGAAAAATTCCTTCAAAACTCAAAAACTGAAATCAGTGCTGGAGGTCAATTCAAAGCATAAGAATTGTTCCATTAGTTTCCTCAAGGTTCTCTGAACGTGTGCCAATCAAAAACAACAACCAAAGCTCCAAGAATTGGTATCTATGACTCGAACTGCAAAGAGAAAAATTCAGAATTGTGCATCATGATTTATGCATCCTTTGCCATTTTTATTTATTGATTCATGTTTGTTGTGAGTTTTTGAAGCTAACCCATGCCTTTAATTCGATTATCATGCTGTATATACAATTTCGCCATAACAGGTTTCTAGGGTTTACAAAGCTCAAGATTGGGGTTTTTGTAACGAAGCAAAATTAGAACTCCAAACCAAGACCATTCAATTCAGCGCATTGGGACGAACATGGACCAGCCCTCGCGATCAATTTATCAACCATGTAGCGCTATTCGCTATTTTTTCTAAAGCCATCTAGTGGAACGCGTCTGAAACCGTTGCCATATGTCCTTGTTTTCAGAAGAAAAAAAAAATAGAACGAAGAAGATGATGTGGTGGCGAGGTTTGGTTGGTCCGTTTGAAAAGTTCGCGCGTTCCAAGCACTAACCCACGTTTTCTCTTTTATTAATTGTTGTTTGTTATATATTAAATGTGATTCAAATGGCGTAGTGGTACAGGTGTTGGCTGGTAAGGTGCAAGACCTGGGTTCGAGTCCCAGGTCTGTATAACTTCAATATTATTTTTCTTCTAATATTCACATGCAGCGCTTATGTAGACAACCACCATAGTCCCTCACCATCAAGCGTGACACGTCCCCCTGGAGATCAAACCAAAGGCTTAGATCTGAAGAACACGTACACTCCAGTCAACGCACAACATGCTAGTAAAAAGTCAAAGGAGACTTCAGAATAATGGGCCAGGCTTCTCAAGTCCACACCTCCATATTGGGGACCTCCACCCCCCCTGGTTTGCAACTTTGCTTTATATTTTGTTTTATTTATTTTATTGCTTTAATTTGATTAATTATTTTCTTTTTTTTACAAATTATATAAAAACTTCACAAAAAATCAGAAAAAAGAGAAGAATATAATATTTATTTATTTTAATTATTTTCTTGTAAACAAATGCATGTAAATAAATTTAGTAAAATAGGTTTTAACTTTAATTCTTTTTAATAACCAAAAATCCAAAAAAAACATAGAATTTAGGTTTAATAAATTTTATTCCTTTCAATTCTTCTTTTTTTTCATAATAATAATATTACTTATTTTATTTTCATAATTAAATTGTACATAAATTAACTTAGGTTTAATTTAGGTTATATTTTAATATTTTCATAACAAACTTAAAAACCATTAGAATTAGGGTTAGTTAATTTCAATTAATTCTTTTTTCTTTTAAATCTTAAAAAAAACATAAAAATACCAAAAAAAACATTCTCTTTTAATTTTTAATTTTAATTCCCCGTTAACTTTAATATTTTGCAAAAGGGTCCAACGCCCGTATTCTTAATTATTTAATTTCGCATATTTATTTTTATTCCATTCAAATAATCATGTACCTCTCCCAAAGCCATGTAACTCGGACAATTTAACTTCTCGCACTTTTATTTCTTTTGCTTTATTTACTTTCCGTCAAATCGGGTCCGGTTTAATTTTGGCGGTGTGGACCCGCGCCATTTGTAATAGTTTATATTTATTTTTCCGCAAATATTTTTAACTGTTAACAAAAGCATGAAAGAATGTATGGCCTTAAATAAAATCAAGCGTAGATCACTTTAACATGACAAGACAAATACAAATGAAAACGACACACGAATCGCACACACCACCCCTAGGGTACGCCTCACTGTTGCCTTGCCTCGAAAGGTGATCGTCGAGTAGAGGATGTCTTAGTAAGTCCTCATGATCCGGGAACCTGGCATGAGGGTAGCTTCTAAGGTGTCTTCCAATTGCTCTGGTGATCACCATGTCCCGAACCTCGAATTGACCCGAACACCTCCAACGGTGGTGCTACCTACCTCTCAATGGTGGGATGGCATTACTTTAAAGGACATTTACACAGACGAATTCCTTAGGGTAGGTAGGTTCTCAAGGATACTTGCTCTAATCTCAAAACAAATTCAAAAAGACTTTTCACACCGACACTTTTCAAAAGCTTTCAAAACAATTTTTCAAACACTCTGACGCATGAGTCGATCTGAAACTTTCAAAGAAACTTTTTTAAACCCACATTGAAAAGCAAACAAACCATTTTGAAAACACAAATGAGCAAGTATCTAAGAGCCCATGGATAACCATGGATAGAAAGGGTGCTAACACCTTCCCTTTCTATAACCTACCTCCCGAACCGAGAGCAATCTCTTTAAGGAATTTTTCTGTGCTTTTGTCCTTTCCATTTGGAGAAAATAAAAGACGGTGGCGACTCTTGCTTCCGCGACATTTCGCGAACCAGCGTTAAACAGTCAGTTCCAGATCCACCGATCACAGGATCCATTTTTGAAATCAACAAAGTGGTGTGAGTCAGCATATACTGTCTCAGCCGGCGAGCAGCCCATACTAGAGCGCAGCAAGTTTTCTCAAGCAGTGAGTAACGAGACTCACAGTCGGTAAACTTTTTGCTCAAGTAATAAATAGCGTGCTCTTTTCGGCCAGACTCGTCATGCTGCCCCAGCACACACCCCATTGAGTTATCAAGCACAGCCAAGTATAGTATCAGAGGTCTCCCTTCTACTGGTGGCATAAGAATGGGTGGCTCTTGGAGGTATTCCTTTATCTTTTCAAAAGCAGCCTGACATTCATCGTTCCAACGTACTACTTGATCTTTCTTCAGTAATTTGAAGATTGGCTCACAAGTAGCAGTTAGATGTGAGATGAATCGGGCAATGTAATTCAGTCGTCCCAGGAAGCCTCTGACTTCTTTCTCTGTCTTTGGAGTTGGCATCTCTTGTATGGCTTTTACCTTGGCAGGGTCCACCTGAATACCTTTATCACTTACAATGAAACCTAGCAATTTTCCGGACCTCACCCCAAAGGTGCACTTGTTGGGATTCAATCTTAGCTTGTATAACTTGAGTCGGTCAAACAGCTTCCTCAGATGGTCAAGATGCTCCTCCTCAGTTTGAGACCTTGCTATCATGTCATCAACGTATACCTCAATCTCATGGTGGATCATATCATGAAATAAAGCGACCATGGCACGTTGATAGGTTGCCCCTGCATTTTTCAATCCGAACGACATGACCTTGTAGCAGAATGTCCCTCACTGAGTCACAAAGGTAGTCTTTTCCATATCCTCCGGAGCCATCTTGATCTGATTGTATCCTGAAAAACCATCCATGAAGGAGAAAACCTTGTGTTGAGCAGTGTTGTCGACAAGAACGTCAATGTGAGGTAGAGGGAAATCATCCTTGGGACTGGCTCTGTTCAAATCCCTGTAGTCGACACACATCCTGACTTTACCGTCCTTCTTCGGTACTGGCACCACATTAGCAACCCACTGAGGGTAAGAGGTTACTGCTAGAAACCCGGCGTCGAATTGCTTCATAACCTCAGCCTTGATCTTTTCGGACATCTCTGGGCGCATACGGCGGACCTTTTGCTTCACAGGAGGGCAGTCTTCCTTGGTTGGCAGGTGATGAACTACAATGTCGGCATCCAAACCAGGCATATCTTCATAGGACCAAGCAAATATCTCCATGTAATCATGTAGCATCTGGATCAATCGTTGCTTCACGCTGAGTTCTAGATTGGCGCCGATCTTGACCTCTTTCCTATCTGTCTCAGTACCCAAGTTAACTGTTTCCACCGGCTCTTCATGCGGCTGAATTGCCCTCTCTTCTTGGAGTAGCAGTCTTGCGAGTTCACCAGGCACTTCGCAATCATCTTCACCTTCGTCTTCGGCCAAGTTGATCGGATTCTCGAAGTCATAACTGGCGGTAGCAGAGCTGTTACCAGTGAGATCCAGAGTGGATTGAAACCTGTATAAGTGAGTGTGTGTAAATATAGCTGTTTTGCAATATATAACACAGAAAGAAAAAAGAGCACAAGATTGAAATGCAACAAACGTCCAATGTTTTGATTGATGATATATGGAAATGTCATACAAAAAGCCCTCACAAATGGAGCTACGATGCCCCGGGTAGGACACCGAGCCAATAAAAGTTTTAACACATTGTTTGTTACAAATTGGAAATCAAAAGAAATTAATTACTGCGTGACAAATGTGATAGGCGTAAAATCCTTTGCCGTCCAGTTGCTTGGTCCGTTGCTGGTAGTCGGGTAGATCCAACTGTCGAACTCTGCTTCCTCTACATCTTCCTCGATAGCATTCACCCTTGGGTTGGAGATAAACACCGGAGCCTTTCTGATCTTTTCCTTGCGCACAGCCCTCTGAGCCTCTGCAGTAAAGCCCAGTCCAAACTTGTCGTTCTTTTGAGTGAAGTCAGGAAGCCGACCCTAATTTGCACAATTGCCCTTCTCGATTACAGCCCGGGCATCCTTCAAGGATGCCATCTTTAACGGAAAATCTTCTTCAACTACTGCCTCAGCCGATGCCAACACTGGAGGTACTTCCTCAAAATGCTGAAAGGGGGTTTCAATAAACTCCCCGTCCATCTCGATATATCGGAATGAATTCAAGTGACTCACCATGTATTCCTCCTCGCCCTGCACAGTAACAATTTTCCCTTTGATAGGGTATTTGAGCTTTTGGTGTAGAGTGGATGTTACTGCCCCAGCCTTGTGAATCCAGGGTCGACCCAATAGACAGGAGTAAGATGGACGAATATCCATTACATAGAATGTTGAGTCAAAAACTTGGGAACCCACACGAATAGGGATGTCTACTTCACCGTGCACCATCCTCTTAGAACCGTCGAAGGCTCTAACAATGATGTTACTAGGTTTCAGCTCCAAACCCTCACAATCCAGACGATCCAGTGCCTTCTTGGGCAAAACATTCAGGGAAGAGCCGATATCTACTAACACGTGCGCGAGAGTAGTGCCCCTGCATTCTATGGAAACATGCAGGGCATCATTGTGATTTTTCCCTTTGGCGGTAAGGTCAGCATCTGAGAACCCAAAACCATTGTCGGCTGTTAAATTAGCCACACAGTTAGTGAATTGATCTGCAGAGGTCTCTTGCGGCACATGGGCCGTTTTTAGAAATGAAATCAGGGCTTTTGCATGGGCCTCTGAGCATATCAGCAATGACAGCATAGAGATCTTGGAGGGGGTATGCCCCAACTGTTCAACAATATTAAAGTCACTCTTTTTGATAATTTTAAGAATTTCCTCCATTTCTTGTTGGGAGGCTTCCACAGCAGTCTTCTTTGGTGCCTCCGTCCTGGCAGGCGAATCGGTAGCAACTTCTTTGCCCCGAGTATCAGAGGACTCGGCGGCAGTAGTAGACACAGGAACTTGAATTGGAACATGCACACTTGCGGGTGTGATGGTGAGAGGTTTTTGGATAATTGGCGGTGCAATGTCAGGCGAGAAGAGTCTGCCACTGCGGGTAATCTTGGCGGGACCAGTGATGTTACTGACATTGGTACTGGTGTTGAACTCCTGCTTCACTCCAAGCACATACACGTCTGCCCCATAATGCCATGGGACAGCTTTGTCAGACTCATAGGGGAGAGGCCCCGGAACAGTAATAGTGATGGGTGCAACAGACATAATTTGGACTGATTTCTTCACAGGAGCTTTGGCAGGATTGTAGATCGTGACAACAGAAATTTCTTCGGCGGAAACAAACGGAACAGCAGTTTTCATGAACAGAATTTCTTTACTATCCATCAGGCTTTGGATGCCTGATTTCAGCAGTGGGCAACCGGTAGGGGTAACAGCACACAGGAGGCAACCCTTACTACAACCCGGAAATAAACCGGCTAGTAGTAGGTTTCTCTTAACAGTCAGAAGAGGGGTAACAACTTCATTCACCGAAACAGCATACAACTCTTCCTCAATGGCATTTACTCTATGCTGGGGCATATGAGCAGTTACAACATTCGGCCTCTCAGGCGCTTCAAACTGAATTTCCTTCGCGTCGATAAGATCTTGCACTTTGTTTCTCAAGGCCCAGCAATCATCAGTAGTGTGCCCGGGACTATCAGAATGATAAGCACACCGGGCATTTGGGTTATACTTAGGAGACGCAGTGTTGACGACCTTAGGAGCTTCTTTGGTGGTCACCAAATTGGTTGACAGCAGCTGGGGTAAAATTTGGGATAAGGTCATACTCAGCCGAGTATACTGCCTCTTGGGCCTTTCACTTCTTTGTTGATTGTACTGCTGAGGAGCAGCAACAGGTTTTGAAATGACCAGAGCATTGACGGCTTGGCGACTTTCTGGCTTGACTTGTCTTCTAGGACCATAGACAGCGCTCGCTTCTTTCTTAAAAGGCCTCTTCTCAGTACTTGTAGCAACACCCTTCTGAATCTTTCCTGACTTGATGCCAGCTTCTATTCTCTCGCCCGTTAAGATCAAATCGGTAAACCCCGCGGAAGAGTTACCAATTAGATGATTGAAGAAAGGCCCAGATAGGGTCCCTAGAAACATATCAACAAGCTCACGATCAGTTAAAGGAGGCTGCACCCTGCCAGCCAAATCCCTCCATTTTTGTGCGTATTCTTTGAATCCTTCGCTTGTTCCTAATGACATACCCTGAAGTTGGGTACGAGTAGGGGCAAGGTCAGAATTGTATTGATATTGTTTGTAGAAAGCGGTGGCCAAATCCTCCCAATTCCGGACACTGGTTCCTTCTAGCTGATAAAACCACTCCAACTGAGCTCCCGAAAGGCTGTCTTGAAAGAAATGAATCCAAAGGTTTCTATCTGCCGTATAGGGTTGGATCTTTCTCACGTAGGACCTGAGATGCATCTTGGGGCAGGACAGCCCATCATACCTCACAAACACTGGCACTTTGAATTTTGGGGGAATCACAATCCCGACAACCAAACCCAAGTCTTCAAAATCCAAACCCGGTACTCTTTGTAGCTCTATGGCAGCCAATTTGTCTTCTAAACCATTGTATTTATTATCAGCTGGAGGATATTGCTGGTCAGAATAATCTTCATCCTCCTCAACCTCTTCTTCTTCTGCATCAGACTCGGAAGGTACCGCAGGTCCACCTCCTTTGCTGGTTCCTTCATCAGAGATAGGAGGAAATTCAAGCACTCTCCGAGCTTCTCCCTCAAATCTTCTCCCTACAGTAGCCACTCCGATCCTCTTTTTCTTCTTTTTTACCGGGTCCTTATTCCCCAGCAAGGTCTTGAGATCCTCCTGACCTTTAGCCAAGGTCATCAGGAGTTGCTGGAACTGTGCATTCTGAGTTTGTAGGTCTTTGACTATTTGCTCGAGATCCATCCTACTGAAATAAACAGCAGACAAATAAGGAAACCTGGAGTGAGATCTGCTTATGCACATGATGAATGGTATGCTTATGTATGCAATGCATTCAAGGATTTAGAAAATTCAAGATTGTTGTAGACAAAAAGGAACACACATCATATTAATAAGAAGAAATTTGTTAGTACATAAATGCCCCATGGGCTAAATATTACAAAATAAACTTCTTAAGGCAGAAAGACATTGCGCATCCTTTTTGGTGCGATGTAGGTGTTGAGGGCCTCTTGCTCGTGGAGTCGGAGGGTAAGATCTAGAACCTTCTTCTCGCTGGCGTAGAAGCTAGCTTCAAAAGTATTCCGTTCCTCCTTGAGCTGAATCCAACTCTTCTGCATTTCCTCCCACGATGTAGGCATGTCTGGATGTAGAATGGTGTAGGGAACCTCTCCTTCATTGACGGGCTCTTTAATCACTGGGAGTACATGAGGATAAGGCATCATTAGACTTTGGGCTCGGGCTCGTACCCACTTGAGATAGGGCTCAAGAGGGATGGAGTTCTTGTGTCCCAGAGTCTTGCTATCAACCTTGTTGAGTTTTCCCCAAGCTCTGATGAATCTTTGGCGAAGTCCTTGCGCATCATTGTCGAAGTCAAAAACTAGGCTAGGAATCAACATATCATGAGGGCCATCCCTCTGTGCATATCCAAATTGCCTCAGAGCTAGGCAAGGGTTGTAGGTGATACCTCCTCTGATTCCAAGTAAAGGAACATTAGGAAATTCTCCGCAACGATTGACAATGATGACATTTTCTCTGGACCGAGAACACCAATGCACATCAGAATGAGTAAGAGTCATCAACCGTTGAGACCACCTTGTACCTTGGTCATTCTTCAAGGCAGATTGTGGAAGGTGCGAAATAAACCACCTTGCAAGGATAGGAGTACAGCACATGAGAACACCCCTCTTTCTCATTGTTCGTGTGTGAAATGAGTGAAGGATGTCCCCAAGCAATGTTGGTATCGGATTTCTGGACAAGAAGATTTTGACGGTGTTGACATCTATCAATTGGTCAGAGTTTGGAAACAAAACCAACCCATAGATCAGGAGTGCCACAATTTCTTCAAAGGCTTGAATATCCAATGAGTTCCAACATTCTTGTGCCTTCTCAAACAAGAATTTTGCTAAGAATCCTTTGACGCCGCTTCTGGTTTCCCAATGTCCCTTGATGTCGGATGGTTGTAGATGTAATGCTCGAGCAACATCTTCCGGCTTTGGTTCCTTTTCCGTACCGTTGAAGGGTAGTTGATTAAGGATAGGGATTCTTAGGAGTTGAGAAAACTCCTCCAAAGTGGGTACCAACTGATAATCAGGGAAAGTGAAGCAGTGGTGAAGAGGATCAAAGAACTGGAATAGCACTTTCATCATGTCTTCTTCAATGTTGGTGTTGACTAGGCTGAGCAGTCTACCATGTCTTTCACTGAAGGATGAGTTTTCCGGAATTCTTGAGGTGATCTCCTTGAGTTGAGGGGAGATTCTCACAAGGTTAACTTGAATGGTATTTCTGTGAGGAATTTCCATGTCCTACAAAACAAGAACAAAGATGAAGCTCCAAACCCTTGAAATGGTTAGTGAATGCATATGATGTTTCATGATGTTTATGATGTATGCACAAAACATATGTACAAGCAAATCACACCAAACCCTAGTTTCAGGCTTGCATGGGGTTTCATAGGTAAGTACCCTCTTGAGTGTAGTTGGCTTAAAAACCTGTCCTATAAATAGTAACCGGGTTCTAAGGAGCTCAATATCACTGGATTGTTTTCATTGTTCATTGTTTTGGTTTAGCCACTTAACTAGCGACCAAAATATTCCAAGAACACAACCCTCAATGAGTGTAGTATCGAGTATCTACCAACTTCGGACTGCACCAAAGTCGGTCATCTCACTACCCCTAATGAAAGGCCAAGATGGTCAAGTAAGGTTCTAGTTCATTAGTGCTTAGTGACATCACTCAGCGGCCCCGTACTCTCCTTGATTGAACTCAAGGGTTACCGGTACTCACAAATATGTCGCACTAATATAGCTATTGCTTAGACCGTGTCGGTATACCCCGCACAGTTTCCACAACGTATTGCTATCTATGAATGTTTCCCAAAATCCGGGTGTAGGATTGCAAACCCAAACAAAATAGAGCCAAAGTATAAAGCAAACAATTAAAACAATTAGTCATGCAAGAGGGTGATCTAAGCCCTAAGGTTACTCCACTTTTAAAATTTTCCCCAGCAGAGTCGCCAGTTCTGTGATACGGTGGGAGAACTGACTTGAGGTTTTGCGTTTGTATTCGCAAATGTTTCAGTTGAGCAAGAGTCGCCACCGACTTTTTATTTTATCCTAAGGAAAGGTTTAAAAAGCACAGCAAAAACCTTTGAGATTTTTCTTGGGTTCGGGGAGTAGATTATAGAAAGGGAAGGTATTAGCACCCTTTCTATCCATGGTTATCCATGGGCTCTTAGTTACTTGCTTAGATCAACTTGCCTTAATTTTCAATTGTTTGAAATGGTGCTTTGTGTGTGTGGGTTTGAAAATGTTTTGAAAAGAAGCCAATGTGGTGGCAACCTTTGTAATGATCCATGTTGGGATGTATGCAGAGGTGTATGTCTTTTGAAAAGGTTTTCATTTGTTTTTGAAGATTGTTTTGAAAGTGTTGTGAGGTGTGTTTTAGAAAATAGGCAAGTGTTTTGTTTTTTGCAAGTTAGATTCAAGTAACTAAGAGGTTATCTACTCCTAAATTTCTCAAAGTTTATTGCTATGTTTTAACCTTTTTAATAAGTTTGTTCCACCATTGTATTTGGTGGACAATCTCATGTTAGGATGTGAAAGGGACGGGCGCGGGTCATCGTTTAGACCATAATTGCAATAGTGTTAAATGTCTTTGGGCATTTTCTTTAAGGGACTTGATCATTTGTTTTGAAAGTATTTTGAAAAATGTTATCGAGGGACTATGATCATTTGTTTGTTTTGCCCAAAGAATTTCAACATGCAATATGGCCCAATTATTTGAAGGCAACAAAGTGGAATACCCTAAGGGTGCAAGTGTGAAATGTGTTGTCCATTTTCATGCTTTTTCTTCTTGTATTAGGTCAAACTATTTTTGTTCGTTTTATTCACATATAAACCCTAATTCTAGCATTGTATATTTAGAAAGCGATAAAGTGCAAAATTTAAACTCGTACACTATTACAACACAATATATGGGAAGGGGGGTACAAATGTCAAATGGGGATGTTTTTAGCAGAAATTAAATCCTAAGCTATTACATCAAGAATTTGGGAATTTACAAGATATTTATTTACACAAATTAAAATAAAATAAACATGCAAGATGCAAAAATGGTTTTTTTGTATGTATGTAAAAAAGGTGTTTTTATGTGTTAATTGAACAAAAACAAAAAAAGATTAATTTTTGGTGTTTTTATGTATTTAGGGCAAAACCCTAATTTTACTAAATAAAATGTATTAATTATATAGTATATTTAATATTTATTAAATATGTACAAAAATAAATAAAAGTAAAGTATATTTGTAAAAAATGATTTTTAGTGTTTAATAATAACAAAATAAAATATGTGTATTTTGGTATTTTATTCTAAGTATATTAATATATATGTATTTATTTGTATTATTTACTAAATATATATTATATATACAAAAATAATAATATTTAATATTTATATAAAAAAGTATATTTTATGTAAAATGTTTTCAAGAGGTAATATAAAATAAAAATCAGAAAATAGCATGTTTGTATTATTTTTGGCTATTTTAAATAAAAGGCAAATTTATTTATTTATGTACAAAACTAACTAATAGTCAAATAAATATCAAAATAAATGCAAAAAATATGAAAAAAATATTTTTAATGTTTTTTATGAATTGAATAAAAATATGGAAACAAAATCAAAAAGAAAATATAGAAAATAACAAGTAAAAATCAAAATGGGCCAGGGGGGTGTCAAAGTAGAAACAAGGTGCAAATAAGAAAAAACATTCTAAGCCCAGCCCAGAAGACCTGTCTTCTTCAACCTCCAGCAAACAATGTTCAAAAAACGCGCGTTTTCCATGCTTCCATCAAACTCCTGATTCCTTGATTTTCAGCCAAAACTCATAACATAAACAATGTAGAGCATTAAATCACGAATTCATACATATAAAAAAGTTGTCCTAACTCTCAGAAACGAGAGAGAATTTCTCCTTCCCCAATTTCTGACCTAACTTTTCTTCCATGTTCAGGTCCAAAATTCTCACAGCACACACAATATAAATGAAAAGTAACTACATGGATGGCTTCAGGGCTATGACTAGAACATGCTTTCTTCACAAACTTAAGCTTAACTATGCCTGGATAGAGAGATACGAATTCAAAAACTTACCTGTTCAGTTGAAGTTCGATCTGGCAATGGAGGTGTTTTCAACGCAAGGTGATGATTGGTATAGCTTCCTTGATGTCCAAGGATGCTATTCCAAGCTTTAGTTTGCTTTGAACCTTGCTAAATCGAGCTATAGAACTCCACCTGCAAAACAGAAAAATGAAAATGGTGATGATGGTTAGGAGTGTTACAGTCTGCTTCTAATGCCTTGGACAGTTTGCATGGATAGTAGGGAAAGTGTTTGAAGTGATTTTGGCCAAGATGCACGATAGAAATGGAAGATGGCACTCAAACTGCAGAGGTCACTCTGTTTTTGCAGTTTGATGGTGGTTCTGAGTTCTTGAAGGTATTGGAAGGGAAAGGCTTGTGCTTTTGCTTAAGATCAATGTTTGAAAGGTGTTTGATTACTTTCTCTAAGCTCTAGTTTACTGATATGAGAGTTGGTGTACAAAATGCAAGTTTTCTTACACTTTAAGCAAGAGATGGCAAGTTGGTGTTTCTAGCCTGTACAGGTCCCCATTCTATGTTGAACCACTTAGTCTTGATCAGTGTAATTTGTCCATAATCTTGTGCCAATCAGATTTGCAATGTACTTGTTGGATTTGCTTTTGACATAAAGCCATGCTTTACAAGAATGGATAAGTCACTTTTTCTAAATAAGGCTTGATTTTGTGTGTATTGTCCAAATGAGCAAAATAATGATAGAACACAAAGGATATGCATTCAATTATTGAGTGTAAATGAGATTAGAGGCCTGTAACTAGCTTGAACCATGCTGATTTCAAAAATGCATAGTGTATGAACATGCCTTGGTCAAGAACAAAAGTGACTTTTGCCCAACTTTGTCAATTCGATTCTCCCTAACCACAAGGGTGTTTGAGAAGTTCTTGGACAATTTGGAAATCTTGGAATGAGTACTACAATCCATCTTTGAAGTGCAAATTGAAATTCCAAGTGGAAGTGTATGGAAAATGGCCTTGAAGTTAGGTAGAAAACCTGTCCAAAATAGGTCAAATTTTCACTAAGTTAAGAATGGTTTAGTGCCCTTATTCAAAAATTTGTAACTTGAGATACAAGCCTCAAATTGGAAAACTTTGTGAATCAAAGTTGTAGATTATGCAACAAGCTACAACTTTCATGTTTTGACTTTTGTTTGAATCCAAATTGATATTGGTGAGAAAGTGGGGCAAAGTTGGGAAAAAATTAGGGTTTTCCATAACTTAGAAAAAATTCTAAGTTATGAAAAATTCCCATTTCAAACCCTAATTTGCATTTTGTGATTTCTTGGTGAACAAGTTTCATGATTTGGAATGTTTTGATGAAAAATGAATCTTGACTCTTGATTTTGACCAAAAAGTCAAAGTTTGACTTTTCAGTATACAGTCAAAATTGATCAATTGACTGGGAAATTCAACTATCAATCTTGTGTACTTGGGATCTTTTGAACTTGTTGAGCATGTCAAGATAATTCCATGGGGTCCTTGAGTCCATATGTGATCTTGGTTTGCTATTGGCTAGGTCAAACAGTCAAAAATTGCCTTTGTGCAGTCAAAACCCTAAAAATGACCATTTTGCCCTTTTGGTGATCTGATCAAATTTCTTGTGGAATTGTGATCCAAACTTGATCAAATGGTCCATATGAGTTCATAATGTTGATGTGGGTCAATTTTCTTGAGATTTGACTGTCAATTGGCCACAGTTGACTTTTCCCCCAATACAGCTGATTTCTAGGTCAACTATCCAATTGACTGGGCAAAACTTGGAATCAAGACTTGAAACTTGGTCTGGATAAACTTGGGAGTCCAAAATGAAGCATGAAAGTCATCTTAGGCTTTTTTAGGTCAAAACATCTTTGTGCAAACACAAACCCTAATTTGGGTTAACAGTGCAAGGAGAAGTCTTGAGTAGAGGAAACCCTAACTGGAGCTTGATCTTCAAGGGTCTTGTGATGAGAAAATGTTGAGGAAATGGGAGGGCAAATTTTGGGGTACAACACGCACCTTCCACAATCTGTTTTGAAGAATGACCATGGCTTAAAATGGTCACAACGGTTGATTACCCTCACTCACTCTGATGTACATTGGTGTTCTCGGTCCATAGAAAATGTCATCATCGTCGATCGTTGTGGAGAGTTCCCTAATGTTCCATTACTTGGCATTAGAGGAGGTATTACCTACAACCCTTGTCTAGCTTTGAGACAATTTGGATATGCACGAAGAGATGGCCCTCACGACATGCTAATTCCTGACCTGGTTTTTGACTTCGACAACGATGCGCAAGGACTTCGCCAAAGATTCATCAGAGCTTGGAGGATGCCTAACAAGGTGGATACTAAGACACTGGGGCACAAGAACTCCATCCCTCTTGAGCCTTATCTCAAATGGGTACGAACTCGAGCCCAGAGTCTGATGATGCCTTATCCTCATGTTCTCCCTGTGATTAAAGAGCCCGTTAAGGAAGGAGAGGTTCCCTACACCATCCTATATCCCGACATGCCAACATCGTGGGAGGATATGCAAAAGAGTTGGATCCAACTCAAGGAGGAACAGAACACTTTTGAAGCCAGCTTCTACGCCATTGAGAAGAAGGTTTTAGAGCTCACCCGCCGACTCCATGAGGAAGAGACCCTCAACACCTACATCGCACCAAAGAGGATGCACAACGTCTTTTTACCTTGAGAAGTTTTTGTAATATTTGGACCATGGGGCATTTATGTACTGACAAAATTTCTTCTTATTAATATGACGTGTGTTCTTTTTGTTTGCAACAATTTTGAACTTTCTAAATCCTTGAATGCATTACATAAGTAAGCATACCATTCATCATGTGCATAAGCAGGTCTCTACACCAGGTTTCCTTATCTTTCTGCTGTTTATTTCAGTAAGATGGATCTCGAACAGACGGTCAAGGACTTGCAATCTCAGAACGCACAGTTTCAGGATCTCCTGATGACCTTGGCAAAGGGTCAGGAGGATCTGAAGGCCTTATTGGGAAAGGAAAAGCCGAAGGAGAAGAAGAAGAGACCCGGGGCTGTTACTTTTTGGATAAGATTTGAGAACGAGGCCAGAAGGGTTCTTGAATTTCCCTCTGAAGAGGAAACTAGCAAAGAAAAGGGATTGCGGTACTTTCTGAATCCGAAGCGGAGGAAGAAGAGGTTCAGGAGGAAGAAGATTACTCGGATCAACAATATCCACCCGCCGATGATAAGTACAAAAACTTGGAAGACAGGTTGGCAGCTATGGAGCTGCAGAGAGTGCCCGGCTTAGATTTCGAAGACTTGGGTTTAATTGCTGGTATTATGATTCCCCCGAAGTTTAAAGTGCCACTTTTTGCAAGGTATGATGGGTTGTCTTGCCCGAAAATGCATCTAAGTTCGCAAAACCTCAAGTCAGTTCTCCCACCGTATCACACTCAACCTTTATCTCATCTCAAATCAAATGCCTTAGCCTTTACTGATTAAACAACAACCTGCAAGTTCTTGATTCAAATGCCTCAATCCAATATCTCAGAGTAAACTGAAAAGAACTGTAAAATTAATTCTTTCTGAGAAATATGCGCACGAAACTCTAGTTCTTGATTAAATGTCAAAGAAACTTCCGGCTGATCAAAACTTAAGCCAAAATCAACCAAACCCTAAGCAATCTGTTTGAACTGCTCCAAAGCCAAGAAAACCCTAATTTTGTCTGACTGACAAAAAAAGTCTGTTTGACCGATTCTTGAGCCAGTCTGAAAAATCAGAAAAAGCCCGAAGCTGTGATTTCTTGTGGAAAAATACGAGGGCAAATTTTGGGGTACAACAGTTGCCCCTGTTCAATCTTCTTGAACCTGAAGAGTTAGATTGGCAAGTTTGCCTTTCGCGACTCGAGGGTGAAGGGAGATTGGACCCCAGAGTGCCCTGAAATTTGCACTCGGTGATGTGATGGTAGAGGTGAATGGGCTTACGGATGCCATTTGGTGATGGGCTTAAAGATGCCATCTGATGACTGCTGGTAGGAGGATGGGCTTATAGATGCCATCCGGAAATGGGCTTGAAGATGCCATTTGGAAGTGTAATGGATAGTTGTGGAGATGGGCTTACAGATGCCATCGGGAGGTGTGACGGAACTTTGTCGGGAATGGGCTTATAGATGCCATCTGGAAATGTCTGGAGGAGGATGGGCTTATAGATGCCATCTGGAAATGTTGAATTGAACGTCATTGGTGAGTGGACGGGTATCAGAAAGGTATCCATGTTTTGGAACAAGCAATAGATTGACATCCGTGTTTGGAGAATCCGTAAACTGTTTTCAGGAGTTGAAGTTGAATAAGCAATAGAGCCGCATCCGTTGTTGGGAAGCGTCCGTAAACTGTTTTCAGAAGTTGAAGAAGGAACCGGTGTAGGGTTTCCTGATGATGAGTCCGTGTAAAACTGCATTTGAATGAATCCGGAATAAGTATCAGAATGTCGCCATGTCTGGGTCACATCTGAACTATCTCTGAGTGAATCTGGAATAAGTATCAGAATGTCGCCGTGTCTGGGTCACATCTGAACTATCTCTGGATGAAAGAATCTCGGAAGATGGTGATTTTTGTCTGTCGACTGATCTTTCCTGAAAAGGTAAAGAGTTAGTTGTATGCAATGTCATGATGCGTGATGCAATGTATGTTATATCAATGTTCATGATATGAATGTGATGAATGCGCATGTAAGCTGATGAGCCATCTTGCTGAGGATAGATGAATCCTGGATGGCTGAAGATAAAAGAATCTTGACTGCTGCCGGGGAGAACAAATCCTTGGCTGCTGCTGTGGAGGGCAAGAATCTTTCGATTGCTGCAGATGAGAAGTCCTGGGACCACTGTAGGGGAATCAGGAGCTTGGGTTGTATGCCAATCTACTGGGGATTCCTGTCTTGAGGAGATCTTCACTGGAGAATATTCGAATATTCTGTGAGGACCTGAGAATGAGAGTCTTCATTCTGCTTGGAGATTGATAATTGGGAGTTTTAGCTCCGCTGGGGATTTTGAATCTTGACTCTGAGGGGAATTAGATTCAGGAAGGTTCTCTGGCTGGGGATTGCAAGAATCTTCTGATTGTTGTAGGCGTTGATCTCGGGAATGGGCTTACAGATGCCATTTGGAGATAGGATGGATAGTTACTGGATAATTGTTGAGTTGAAAGAAGGAACCTGTGTAGGGTTTCCTGATGATGAGTTCGTGTAAAACTGCATCTGAGGTTGAAAGGGAACCGGTGTAGGGTTTCCTGATGATGAGTCTGTGTAAAACTGCATCTGGAGTTTGAGAAGGAACCTGTGTAGGGTTTCCTGATGATGAGTCTGTGTAAAACTGCATCTGGAGTTTGAGAAGGAACCTGTGTAGGGTTTCCTGATGATGAGTCCGTGTAAAAGTGCATCGGATTTTGAGAAGGAACCTGTGTAGGGTTGCTTCATGATGAGTCAGTGTAAAACTGCATCGGGTTTTGAGAAGGAACCTGTGTAGGGTTGCTTCATGATGAGTCCGTGTAAAACTGCATCGGGTTTTGAGAAGGAACCTGTGTAGGGTTGCTTCATGATGAGTCCGTGTAAAACTGCATCGGGTTTTGAGAAGGAACCTGTGTAGGGTTGCTTCATGATGAGTCAGTGTAAAACTGCATCGGGTTTTGAGAAGGAACCTGTGTAGGGTTGCTTCATGATGAGTCAGTGTAAAACTGCATCGGGTTTTGAGAAGGAACCTGTGTAGGGTTGCTTCATGATGACTCCGTGTAAAATTGCATCGGGTTTTGAGAAGGAACCTGTGTAGGGTTGCTTCATGATGAGTCCGTGTAAAACTGCATCGGGTTTTGAGAAGGAACCTGTGTAAGGTTGCTTCATGATGAGTCCGTGTAAAACTGCATCGGGTTTTGAGAAGGAACCTGTGTAGGGTTGCTTCATGATGAGTCCGTGTAAAACTGCATCGGGTTTTGAGAAGGAACCTGTGTAGGGTTGCTTCATGATGAGTTCGTGTAAAACTGCATCAGGTTTTGAGAAGGAACCTGTGTAGGGTTGCTTCATGATGAGTCAGTGTAAAACTACATCGGGTTTTGAGAAGGAACCTGTGTAGGGTTGCTTCATGATGAGTCCGTGTAAAACTGCATCGGGTTTTGAGAAGGAACCTGTGTAGGGTTGCTTCATGATGAGTCCGTGTAAAACTGCATCGGGTTTTGAGAAGGAACCTGTGTAGGGTTGCTTCATGATGAGTTCGTGTAAAACTGCATCAGGTTTTGAGAAGGAACCTGTGTAGGGTTGCTTCATGATGAGTCAGTGTAAAACTACATCGGGTTTTGAGAAGGAACCTGTGTAGGGTTGCTTCATGATGAGTCCGTGTAAAACTGCATCGGGTTTTGAGAAGGAACCTGTGTAAGGTTGCTTCATGATGAGTCCGTGTAAAATTGCATCGGGTTTTGAGAAGGAACCTGTGTAGGGTTGCTTCATGATGAGTCCGTGTAAAACTGCATCGGGTTTTGAGAAGGAACCTGTGTAGGGTTGCTTCATGATGAGTCCGTGTAAAACTGCATCGGGTTTTGAGAAGGAACCTGTGTAGGGTTGCTTCATGATGAGTCCGTGTAAAACTACATCGGATTTTGAGAAGGAACCTGTGTAGGGTTGCTTCATGATGAGTTCGTGTAAAACTACATCTTCCAACAGGTGATGAAGGAATCGTTGAACACTTTTGACATTCGAATGCCCCAAGTGGTGATGAAGGAGACTTGAATCAGATTACTCTGTGAATTGAGAGATTTCTTGAAATCTTGACTGGACTTCCCCAGGTTAACTGAACTTTGAAAGATCCGTTGAAACCTTGATTGGACTTCCCCAGGTGAACTGGATGGTGACATGTCATGCCCCTTGTTGATAGGAGATTTTTGTAATGGAAGTGTCATCCTTCTTGAAGTGATTTTACTCACTGAGAGAGTTTTCGTTCCTCCGAACATTCGCTGTATGAATTTCTTCGCTGTCAAACAAATAGCCAAATGAGAACAGTGATATTCAAGCAATGCAAAGTTTATGTTTGTCTCGAAGTTTTGAAAAATGCGTTTTTTAGCAGAAAACTTTTTTATAAGACAAATCAACACAAGATTTTTAGAGCAAAGCCTTACAGGAGTCAGGATACCTTTGGTAACAGTATGCTTTCGAACTAACACATGCTTCAATTAGGACTTTTGAAGGGTTGTAACGTGGCCTGGTTCACGGTTTAAGAAACAAAGTATAAAGGCTCAAAGTATATTTGTACCCACCCGCTCTTCGTGATGTTCTTCAATCCTAAGCTTAGTTAATTGTGCGTCGCACTCTGTTTGAGTTTGGAACGACTTTTGGGTGATGGTTCACCAATTGAATTTAGGAGGCAGTCATCATCTCCTTTTTCTTTTGCAACATTTTTTTTCATGTTGTTGAGGATTTATAATGACCTCTCTATTTTGATTTTGATTTGTTATCCCTAACTTTTGCCTGATTGTTCCTGTTTTCGAGATCACAGTCAGCGGGATGCCCCAGCTTTCTTAAGCCTCCTTTACAGGTTTTAGCTCAGCGGGCTTTTCTCTTTTGAGAGATTGACTGCCTATGTGATAGGGAACCACCCTTGTCTTTTGATTCCAAAGGAATGCTTTTCTTGTCATTCGTCGTTCGTTGTGTTACGAACTGAGAGTTTGCGACTTCAACGTGCATTTCCTTTTGAATTAACTGAGATACTACCCTGCCCCAGGTTTATATCACAGGTTTTGATTGTTTAGAACAGAAAACTCCTACTTCTTTGGCTCGAAGGGGTTAACTAGGGATTATCTTCCTTATAACTCCAGTGTTTGGGAATTGAAAGAAATGCCTGTACATCATCAGCAAGGTCTGTTCAAAAGCATACTGTATGAGATTGTGGTATTATTTCGTCATCCTCCCTCTAAAGGCTTGCAGCTTTTTATCAAGAGTCAAATATCATAAAGAAAGCATAAGAGTAGTGAAAACGAATGGATGAATTCAAGACAAACATATGCAATGCATTAATGAAACAGAGTTTAACATTAAAAGATAATTGTTTGAATAACAAAAGATTACAACTTTGAAAGTTCAAAATGAAACAAACACAATCTCAATGAGCTGGTCATAGAAGCAGTGATCATGTTGGGGCCTCTGGAGGACCAAACTCAATTTCCTTGGCATCAATCAAATTCTGAATCTTGTACTTCAAAGCCCAACAGTCGTCAGTGTCATGCCCGAGACTGTCAGAATGATAAGCACAAGTTGCATTAGGATTGTAGTTAGGAGATGAAGTCTTGGGGTTTGGATGAGGCCCTATCAATGCAATCAGATTCATCTTTAACAAGTGTTGCAGTGCTTGAGACAACGACATGTTGATGTTGGTGAACTGTCTCTTAGGCTCATCTGGTCGTTGTTGACTTCCCTTGGCTGTTGTCGGCGTGACGTAGAACCAGAGATCAGGACTGCCCCTGCATGTTGATCATGACGACTCCTTTGACTGTTCCCAGCATTAGACTCTTTCTTTCCGTTGTAGGGGATTATCTGAGTATCGGAGGTTGTAGCTCCTTGGATCTTTCCACTCTTGATGCCAGCTTCGACCCTTTCGCCGGTCAGTATTAGCTCAGTGAACCCGGCTGAGGAGCTCCCAATTAAATGATTGAAGAAAGGTCCTGTCAAAGTTCCCATGAAGATATCAATCAGCTCCCTATCAGTTAAAGGAGGTTGCACCCTACCATCCAAATCTCTCCACTTTTGGGCATATCCCTTGAAGCTCTCGTCGGAACCCATGGTCATGCTCTGCAATTACACACGAGTTGGTGCAAGATCAACATTGTACTGATACTGCTCATAGAAAGTAAAAGCTAAGTCCTTCCAGATGTGGATGTGAGAACTCTCCAATTGATAGAACCACTCGAGTTTAGCCCCTACCAGACTTTCTTGGAAGAAATGGATCCAAAGCCTCGTATCAGCTGTGTAGGGTTGAATCTTGCGGACATAAGACTTCAGATACATCTTAGGGCAAGAAACTCCGTCGTACAGAGCAAAGGTAGTGACTTTGAACTTTGGAGGGATGACCAATCCAGGAACCAAACCCATGTCTCCTAAATCCAAGCCGGGTATTTGTTGAATCTCCATAGCATTGAGGCGATCCTCCAACTGTTTGTACTTGTCATCAGCGGGAGGATATTGTTCCTCGGAGTAGTCAGCTTCAGCTTCATCAATCTCCACATTGTGGTCTTCTTCAAGACTATCCCCCATATTGGATGGAGTTGGAAGATCTTGGGTTTTAGGTCTTCTCCTCAAGTTCAGGATGCTGACTGCCTTCTTGGACTTCTTCTTCTTGTCTTTGAGAAGAAGAGCTGTCAGATCTTCTTGCCCTTTACCCATGGCCAGAAGCATTTGTTGGAATTGAGCATTTTGAGCTTGGAGATCTTTCACCGTTTGTTCCATATCCATCTTACTGAAATAAACAGTAGTAAGATAAGAAAACCTGCATGGGAGAAACCTGTTATGCAATGATATGTATGATATATATGCAATGTTTTCAAGGATCTCTTGGGGTAAACACAAGAGAATGTTAGAGGTTGAACTTCGATCTTTGTTCGAAGAACTTTGCACTGGTGGATGTCTTTCCACAAGAATCAAGCTCACCATGTCAAGTGGGTCATAGCCACTGATTCAAGTTGTTGTACTCGATCTTTGATTGGAGAACTGTGCACTGGTGGATGTTTTTCCACGAGAATCAAGCTCACCATGTCAAGTGGGTCATAGCCCCTGATTCAAGTTGTTGCACTTGATCTTTGATTGGCATTTGTTAGAGGAGAAACCTCTTGTCTCTTGGTAGACGTCTGGTTCAACGTAACCCTGCATCAAAAGAAACCTCGAGATCCTTGAAATGGTTATTGAAAATGCTATGGTATGATGTTATGATGTTATATACATGTATGCAAAAAGCAAGTGAGTGTATATACAGGTAATCATATTCATACAAAGCAAACAAGTCCTTAGGTTTAGGCTTGCATGGGGTTTAGGTAAGTACCCTCTTGAAGTTAGTTGGCTCATCCTGTCCTAAAATAGAAACCGGGTTCTAAGGAGCTCAATATCATTGGATTGTTTTCTGTGTTCATTGTTTTGGTTTAGCCACTTAACTGGCGACCAAAATATTCCAAGAAAACAACCCTCAATGAGTGTAGTATCGAGTATCTACCGACTTCGGACTGCACCAAAGTCGGTCATCTCACTACCCCTAAAAAGGCTAAGATGGTCAATTAAGGTTCTAAGAGTTCGTTAGTGCTTCACGACATCACTCAGCGGCCCCGTACTCTCCTTGATTGAACTCAAGGGTTACCGGTACTCACAAATATGTCACACTAACATAGCTTACTGCTTCAACCATGTCGGTATACCCCGCACAGTTCCCTCACAGTTTTTTTGCTATTTACCTAAAAAGGTGCCCCAAATCCAGGTGTAGGATTTACAACAAACCCAAACAAGGACCCAAGAAAGTAAAGCAATCAAGGCAAACAAAGAAAAAATGTAAAGGTGATCTAAACCCTAAGTTAACCCCACTTTTAGAATTATTCCCCAGCAGAGTCGCCAGTTCTGTGATACGGTGGGAGAACTGACTTGAGTTTTGCATTTTGTAATCGCACTTGTTCGGTTTAGCAAGAGTCGCCACCGACTTTTTATTTTATCCTAAAGGAAAGGTTAAAAAGCACAGGAAAAACCTTTTGAGATGTTTCGTGGGTTCGGGGGGTAGATTATGAAAAGGGAAGGTATTAACACCCTTTTCATCCATGGTTATCCATGGGCTCTTAGTTACTTGGTTTTTAGATCACTTGCCTTGATTTTTGATTGCTTGAAATGGTGTGTGTATTTGTGTTTTGAAAATGTTTTGAAATAGACGCCTTTGTTTCGGCAACCGTTGTAATGACTCATGTTTGAGTATATACAAAGGTGTGTATCTTTTCGAAAAGATGTTTCAAATGTTTTTGAAAGTTTGTTTTGAAAGTGTTTGTGGAGTATGGTTTGAAAAGTAGGCAAGTGTTTTTGCAAGTTCGATCAAGTAACTAAGAGTTATCCGCCCCTATTGTACTCAAAGGTTATTCTTGTGTTTTAACCTCTTTTTAACAATTTTGTTCCACCATTGTATTTGGTGGACAATCTTGCATTTAGGATGTTATCGGGACAGGCGCGGGTCATCGTATGGACCATGAATGCAATGGTGCCAAGTGTCTTTGGCAATTTGCTTGAAGGGACTATGATCATTCCGTTTTAGGCAACTTTCGAAAGCGTCATCGAGGGACTTATGATCATTTGAATGGTTTTGCCAAAGAAACTCGACGTGCAAGCATGGCCCATTTTGGAAGGCAACGAGTGGGATTACCCTAGGGGTGCAAGTGTGATTGTGTATTGATTTCATGTATTTGTCTTGTATTAGGTTATCTAGCGTTTGATTTTATGTACATACAAACCCTAGGTCTAACCATGGTATAATTCGAAAGCGATAAATTGCGAGAATTTAAAGTCTACGCTATTACAAATAAGTATCCGGGAGTGGGGGTACAAATTTACAAATGGGGATGAGACTTAAATAATTACAACCAAATCGAATCGATCGCAATGTAAAATGTAATGTATAGCAATGTATAAGAATAACAAATGTATATGTGTCAATGTAAAGTAAATATATTTGTGTATTGCAAACGTGTAAGTGTATGTATTTACAAGTTGAGATGTGAATTTTAATGTAATTAAGTGTTTTGTTTATTTAATGTTATCATTTTGTATTTTGTTTAATACGTACAAAACAAAATATCTTAAGAAAAGAAAAGTATTATGTATTAATGTACAAGCACAATATTTTAAGAAAAGAAAATGTTCAAATTCTATATATTGATGTCTTATATTAAAGAAAAGTATTTCTTATGTATTTACAAATTAATGTATTTTAAATAATATTTTTATGTACAAAGTTTTTATATAAAAGAAAGATATTTAAACCTAATGAAACCTAATACCTATATATTTTGAATATAATAAAAAGGTATGGTTAAAAATAAAATAAAACTAGTATATTGAGTAAGTTACATAAAAAGGTATTGTTTTAATAAAACTAAGTAAAATATATTAGTTAAAAAACAATAAAAGGATAAGAAAAGATGTTAGCAAAAGAATTGAATGGGCTTATTTGTTTTATCCTGGCCCAACACAGAATTAGTATGATACTAAAAAAAAGGTGGGGCGCCTGCTTTTTTTGAAATGGGCTTAAGCGTTGTGTTTGAACCGGCCCAAAGCTTTGAACAATTGTCTTAGGGTTACAAAGTTTTGTTCATTTGGGGAAACTAGGGTTTGGCTGATAACGGCGCCGTCGTCGCTTTGCTTCGTTCGTCTTTCGTCTTCTCACGCCAGCTTCTGGGTCAAGCTTCTGAACACTCCACCGCCTAAAGCCAACTGAGTGCCAACATCCATCCTTCCTCTTCCCTCCATGGTCGCTCAGCGACGTTTGCAAGGTTTGATCTTTGCCTCTAACGCGTTAGGGTTTTCACTAATTCCTCTTTTGCATACTTAGTTCGAGTTCTGATTTTGTTTCTGATTTTATGTGGTTATTATTGTTTGTTATTGAGGTTGTGGAAAGGAAAGAAAAGAAGAGAAATGCTACCTTGACCCTTGGGGAGGGAGGAGAAGGAGGCGGATTTGGGAGGCGCTCAGGATGGTTGGACGGAGGCTTGATGATGCGCGAGCTTTGGAAGTTTCCCATGGTTTGTGTCTTTGCCTTCTTTAGGGTTTGATGATGATACTTGAAAACCTAGCTTCTTTATCTTCTTCTCTTTCTGTTGCCGCTGAGTATTGCTTGATGCCTTGTACGCTTGCCCTGTGATGAGGCTTCCTCTGAGGGCCTCTTTGCCTCGTATGCTTGCTTGATGTGTTGGTTATACTGATGCTTCTGTATGTTGCCTTTGTTGATTCTGAGATGATGATTTTTGCTTTTGTTGGTTACCCAATGATGAACTCTTTGAGTTCTGAGGGTTTTGAGTTGCCTTGGAATGCTTTTTTTTTCTCTTCCTCTCGTTGGCTTACTGAGATGCTTCGATGGTTTTCTTGCCCAGTGATGAATCACAATTCTGAGGGCTTGTGTTGGTTTGGAAACTGGTTCAGGCTTGGATATGCTGTTTGGATTTTCAGGCTTGACAGTTCAGGTTTTGGCCTCAGTTTGAGGCTTGGAAGTTTACTGAGTTGTCACAGGTTTGAGGCTCTTGTTGGATAGTTTCTGGTTCATGGCTTGCTGTTTGAGTTTATGTTTGTTTAAACTTTGACACATGTAAGGCTTAAGTGTTTGAAAGGTTTTAGGTTTCAGGCAGGTTTTGGCCTTCAAGCTTTGGGTTTGTTTATGTTTGAAACAGGTTCAGGCTTGGGGCATCAGCAGGCTGTAAGCTTGCTTGACATTTTGTGTTGTTTTTATGGTTTTTTCGCAGGTTGAGAACTAAGGCTTGGCTTGACAGGTTGGGTGTTTAAGGCTTATGCAGGTCTGGTTTGTTATGAGGTTTTGTCCTGAAGCTTGATGCTTCAGGTTTATTTTACTGGTTTAGGCTGTGGTATTTTGGTTGACAGGTTATGGCTTAAGGCTTTATGCTTGTTGAGGCAGTTCTGTCTATTTTCCTTTTGTTCATACAGTTTTGAGAGTTTTTTTTTGCCTCTTTTCACTGTGTTATCTCAGTTTGTTTTATATATTTTATCCTCATGCCTAAACCTGCTGTAAGCCTGCTTTCTTTTCCTCTTCCCTCTCTCTCTTGATTTAAGCATTTTAATATTGCTTATCATGTACTTTAACTGAAAAGGTGACTGGTGGAAAATGATGAAAATGGATCTTTGCTTGCAATAGCTGCTTTCCTCTGCATAACTCTTATCTCTTTTTCCATATATTCTGCTTCTTTGTGACATCATTTGTACTTTGATATCTTTCCATATCCTTGGACAACTTTTTGGATAGTTTGAATTTGTGACTTTATAGTTCAGTTTGAATTTGGACTTTGTTTGGCATGCTGTTTGAAACTTTTGGACTATGCAGTTTGCAACTTTTGTGCATTTCATACTTAAATTGCAAGACATTCCATCCCTCTTTGTGAACCGGGAGAAATCCCGTGATTTGCAGAGAGGGCAAACTGATTCCGGCCAGTTGCCTTTAATGATGAACCCAATTTAACTGTTTGCCTTTTATTTATTTTATCTGCAATTGACTTTTCTTTTGTTTCTTGTTTTGCAGATAAAACTCAATGGAGCATTGGAGCAATGGACAGAAGATGAAGACTTAGAAATTAGGATGAAATTTTATTTCAATTTTTAATTATTGTAATCATTATTAGAATACTTTGTAAACAAATACTGTATTCAAATAACAATTGTAACGAATAATTAAAGATGAATAAAATCCAATCTTGATCAATTAATTCTTCTTTCAATTCAATGTTCATTTAATTATTCGAATTTCTTAAATTAAAATAACTGGAAGTATCCAATTATTCTGACTTAGAAAAAAATAATTAATAAACACTGTGGCCTTATCATTGAATCAGTAATAAACCTGGCGCTCTAATTAAATAATGCACAGTTAATCAAACCAATATCCAGATATTTATCTTTTTACTGATCAAATCAGACACTGTAGATTCTCAATTTAAGTACCTCAGCCTTTATCTCATCTCAAATCAAATTCCTTAGCCTTTACTGATTAAACAACAACCTGCAAGTTCTTGATTCAAATGCCTCAATCCAATATCTCAGAGTAAACTGAAAAGAACTGTAAAATTAATTCTTTCTGAGAAATATGCGCACGAAACTCTAGTTCTTGATTAAATGTCAAAGAAACGTCCGCCTGATCAAAACCTGAGCCAAAATCAACCAAACCCTAAGCAATCTGTTTGAACTGCTCCAAAGCCAAGAAAACCCTAATTTTGTCTGACTGACGAAAAAAGTCTGTTTGACCGATTCTTGAGCCAATCTGAAAAATCAGGAAAAGCCCGAAGCTGTGATTTCTTGTGGAAAAATACGAGGGCAAATTTTGGGGTACAACAGTATGCCATTTCCATCTGGGAGTTCTTCTTTTATTAGCCCGTATGGGGTACCATCTTTTGTTAGGCCACCTGGTTTTCTTTTCCCGCAGACCCAGATGCCCTCATCCTTCCAGCATTTTGGAGGACCCAGTTTTCCACATCCCACACAGATGCCCTCATCCTTCCAGCAGACTGGAGGATCTAGAACCCCACATCCCACACAGACGCCCTCATCCTTCCAGCAGACTGGAGGATCCAGCACCCCACATCCCACACAGACTGGAGGATCCAACACCCCACATCCCACACAGACTAGAGGATTTCGCACCCCACATCCCCCACATGTACCTGCACGTGAGGATGATCATGCGCATCCAGATGATGATGATGATCATGTGGATGGGGATGATGATGTGTTGGATGGAAATGATCTTCGAAGGAATGATGATCCGAGTGAGATTCATGTCATTGACGGGAGATTTTGGATTTTCCCCGAAGGAAACTCGTAAGTTTCTTATTTATAAACTTTTATTTAAGAATACATTTTCATTTTTAATATAAATTTATATTTAATATTGCTAATTCAAATTATTATTGTTTAGTTTCTCGCCAAGTCGGACTGCTGCCAAGGTTATAAATTATATAATGCAGCAGATGTATAAACAATTTTGGAAGACCTTCAGAGATGTAAAAAATAAAGAAGCTTGGTTTAACAAATTTAAGGTATAATTAATTTATTTTTTAGTTATTGTTATTTAAATGAATTTTTCATTATAATTATCTAACTATTTATTTTAATGTCATACAATTTTGCAGGAAAAATGTGTGTGGGACCTATTGAACGAGAAGATGATAAAAATTAATTATTATGGCAGAACCTCAAGACGACTTTCTGATATAATGTGACGTGTTAGAGAGCATCGGGAACTTCAGGGTATCCATCCCAATTGGATAGGGAAAGAGGTTTTTGAGGAACTTCTTAAATATTGAGAGTCACCCGAATTTTGGGCTAAATCTGAAAATTTTAAGAAGATGAGGGCATCTGAAAAAGGGGGCTGCGTTAATGCAGTTGGAAGTATAAGTACCGCAGAGCATGTTCGACGCATGATAAATATTATCACTTTTAAATTTATGTTTTGATTCATAATATATTTTTTAAGTAATGATAATTTTATTATTTAGACCAAGAATTTGGGGAGACTTCCATTGATGATTGAGTTGGTTAAAAAGACTCGAACAAAGAAAATTGGAGATTCTGTTGACGAACGCACTCTAAAAGATTTCGTAAGTTATTTAATTTAAGTTGTTTTTTATATATTTTTTTATTTAATGATAACTTTGTGTCGTGATTATCACGTGGCAACTGATAAACCGTGACGTAAAAATCATGTGGCAATTGACAAGTCGTGGCGTGAAAATCACGTGACAACTTTTTTAATATAATTTAATTTAATTTAATTTAATTTAATTTAATTTATTAAATATTTAACTTAATTTTTTTATTGAATGTATAGGAAGATTATCGGACATTGCTAACAAATTTTCTGATTCACAATCCTCAATATACTTCGGGAGAGGGAGATCCGCTTCATCCAGATGTGAATTTTTATATTTGGGATCAAGTCATTGGCGGAAAAGGCCCTAACGGTTGTTTTTTTGGTGGTGGAAATTTGGCGGGCTCCTTGAAAAGTGGGGATATAACTCTATTTCAAAGAGTTAGAGATGAGGAAGGGGGGTCACGTCAACCAAATTTGACACTGAAACAACTTGAAACGGTAAAACAATTGGGGTTAAATGAGGCGAGACGCGAGTCAGCACAATGTGAGGCGACAATGAAAGCCCAAATGGAGGCAATGAGACAAGACCAACAACGACAAATAGAGGTCATGGCGAATAGGTAGGCTGATATGGAATAACAAATGCGACAATTTATGCAAGGGTTTGGTGGAAATCAAAACTTTCATGGTTAAGAGCTGAAGGATGACAAAAGCGAGGATGATTTTGATATTGACAATTATACCAACTAAGATGACCCGTAAACTTAAATTTTTTTTATTATTCACGTTTGAATTTGTGTCCCATACTAATTAATTAGTTGTTAAATTTATAATTTTAGTTTATTAATTTTATTATATTAAATTTAATATATCGAATTTATTATATATATAATTTATTAAATATTGAATTTATTATATATTGAATTTATTAATTTAATTTATTATATATTGAATTTATTATAAAGTTATTAATTTAATTTATTATATTGAATTTATTAATTGATATTATTAATTTAATTAATTATACAAAGAAAAACAAATCTAGTTATTAAATTTAAATAAAAAAAGAAAAGAAAAACATTAGCGACGTGAATTTCACGTGGCAAGTTGTGACGTGAAAATCACGTCGCAACTTAGCATATAAAAACAAAAGCTGAAGAAAGATGTGTGTCACACGTTTTGATTTAGTGACGTGATTTTCACGTTACTACTTTGTGACGTGAAAATCACGTAGAAAATAAAGTAATTTTTATACGGTCCCACCTGCTTTTCCTGCAAAAGGGGTCATTCCTATAAAATATGTTGCGACGTGATTTTCACGTCATAACTTTGTGACATGAAAATCACGTCGCAAACAATTTGCCACCCTCTCCTTAGCCACGTAATCCTTCACGTCGCTAATAATTTGTTGTGACGTGATTTTTTAAGTTGTGACGTGAAATTCACGTCGCAAATGAGAGTTTTATTTATAGTGAGACTAAGGTAACTCCTCCACTAAACCTAATTGTTACTCGGACGGGTCAGAGTACTCGTAACCCAGTCTTCACTACCTGGGCATGCCTATCTAATCCAGTTCGACCCGCATTATTACACCCGAGATGAGAGTGAATGTAGTGTGGTGGTGGTGGTGTTCTTCGTGGTGGAGTTGATGGTGGTGAGTGATGGTTGTGGTCGGTGGTGTTTACATGAGGTGGCAGTGAGTGACGAGAGTAGACGAAAACATAGAAGCTCTACTAAGAGTGAGTGGGTGAGAGAATGGTAAGACTAAGATAACTCCTCCACTAAACCTAACTGTTACTCGGACGGATCAAAGTATTCGTAACCCAGTCTTTACTACCTGGGTCTACCTATCTAATCCAGTTCGACATGTATTATTATACCCGTACAATCCAAAGGCACATGTAAATTTGTTCAACTCTATTTTTTTCACGGTTTTATACAGTTTGGATTGAGCCACACGTCTTTGTCCAGCCCTAGCGAGGAGAATGAGCTATGAGGTGCCTAGGTCAAGCACAAGACAAATGCCTTGATTTCTGAGCCAAATATAAGCCTTTATTTTATTCTTTTTGTGGCTACCTTTTAGGATTTGGATCGTTTGCTATTTCTCTGCAGCTTTCTCTCGTGTCTTTTTTTTTTGTTCCTATCTCTCTTGTCACTTTACTCTCTCATCTTCAACACTTTTCTCTCTTTAATTTCTCTCTGTATTTTGCAGTAGAGGATCATTTCCACTTTTTAGAGATCAAAAGAAGAAACATTTTGGAAAACTAACAACTAAGGGCTAAGTGCTTTTATGAGAGATTTATTGGACTGAAAAACACACTACATCACATTTGTTAGTGAGATTTTACTAGATAAGAGATCAAAGCTTTCTCTTTTTTTTCTTAAGATCTTATTATAGATTGAGCGAAAAACGTAACAGATAAAAATTATATGTATTATTCTCGTAGTTTCTTTCTAATTTTACAACAACTTATTTATAGTTGATCGGAGATGTTTTCTCTTTTTTCATAAGTAGATTTTTTGGATCACATTACATAAACAAATATTGGTGTGCTTGTTGCTTTTCATCTTTTTATTTTGCTTTTTGATTAGTTTGTATGATTGCTTTCCACAAATAATTATATTTATATTGTTTGAAGTTGTTTAGTTATTGATTGTTCTTTTTATTCGCTTCAATATTGCTCTTGCTGGTTGGTTTGGACGAAATTTATAATTCCTCAATATTTTATTCTTTCATTTTTAAATAATCAATCTTTCTTTCAACTTAATTTTTTTGTTTGGTTTTATTATATTTTCCAACACGTGGAGCAGAGCACTAATATGAACACCACTTTCTCTCTATGAATTGGAAGTATCATGTACAGCGTGATTTGTAATAGGCCTTAGTTAGCATTATTTTCTAAGCATAAAACATCATATACTTGAACAATTTTTAATATGTATACATCTTTAATAGAATTCAAGTTTGATACTCATTGGGAGATTAATAATTGGGAGAGGAACTTGTAAAATATCACTTAAATATAATTTTAACTTAAATAGATTTAAAAAAATTATTTTTTATTGTTTTAAAAAATTATATGAGTTTGATTATATTAGAATCTTTAAATGATAAATATTTAATTAATTAGATGTCAAAATTATATTTTTAATTTATAAAAAATAATTGAAAATATATGTTTTGGAGAAATATCGTCTCCTAATGAAGAAGTTTGATAAAGAGAATATACATGTTTTGAACAATGAAAATGATGGAATTTTTTGGTTAATAGAATCTTTGAAAAAAGAAATGATGAATTTTTTTATAAATAATATCAAATGAAATCGAACACATACAATTGCAAAATATAAATTCTATCATGATCAATCAAACTAATAAAAAAATTTAAAATTAATTGTTCAATTTTTTATAAAAGTCTATTTTTATTAATTACCTAGACCTCTAAAATATCAAAACTGACGCAATAAAATTTCGAGTCATTTCTCGTTGTTAAAAAAAAAGAGAGAGAGCAATATCAAATCTCAACAACTTAAATATAAAGATAACTATTGAAGGGTAATTTAGTATTTTAGTATGTTGCATATGTGGTCCTAATTTGTGTGTATAAATAGACTAGTAGTAGTTGTCTTTTAAACCTAATCTTTTACACTTTTGTAGCCGTCATTGCATAGTAATAAATATATTCTCTCATTCTTTCTATCTTCATTATCTTGTGCACTAACAATTGGTATCTAGAGCTCCGATTCAGATTCACATGGAAACACGGGAAACACGAGCGAAACGGTGAGGCATTGTGTGATTGATTTCGTTTCTTGAATTCGTGTTGAATCTTGAACGAAATCGTAACATAATCACATTTTTTGATTCTGTAGGATTGGGAAACACTGTGTTTGGTGAGATCTGAGTGACTTGCACAAGGTTGAAGATGAACGGAAACGGTAGTGTGAGCAACAAATTTCCAGTGTTTGATGGCAAGAAATGGAATCGCTGGATGATTCAGATGCACATATTATTCGATGCTCAAGATGTTCTTGAGCTTGTTACCTAAGGTTACGTTCCGATTACAAGGAATGTGATAGAGGGACAAAGAAACGCGAAGAGAGACAAAGGGAAGAAAGATCATAAGACGTTATTCTATATTCATCAGTGTGTGAATGTGAACGTGTTTGAGAAAATCGCTGATTCAACGATGGCGAAGGTTGTGCGGGACACACTGTTTAGGTGTTATGGTGGTGACACATCAGTGAAGAAGGTGAAGCTTTTGTCCCTACGAAAGCAGTATGCGAATCTCAACATGAAGGACAATGAGAAGGTATCTGAGTACATCTCCAGAGTGATTCAGATCACTAATAAGATGAAAGCTTGTGGATAAACCCTTTCTGAACAAGTAATCATAGAGAAGGTATTGAGGCCCTTTACTCCTCAATTTGATTACATTTTTGTAGCAATTGAATATTCTAAAGATCTGGACACTATAAGAATAGAAGAGCTGCAAAGCAGTCTAGAGGCGCAAGAGTTGTGTTTGACTGAAAGAACTTATGAGAGGAAAGTTGAGCAGGCTCTGAAAGTTTCTTTTGTCAAGAAGGACCAGAAGCATTTTTGGTCAGAAACTAAGAAGAGACATGGTGGTAGATTCCAGAAGTCAGAAACCTCTACTTCTTATGAGAAGAAACATCATAAGGGAAGGGAGAAGTTTGACAAGAAGAAGGTTCAATGTTATTGTTGTCAACAGTTTGGCCATTTTGCTAAAGATTGTTAGTCAAACAAGGGAAGGAAATCAGAAGAAGCAAATATAGCCAGAGGAGATTATGATGATGAACATGTACTATTAATGTCTTATGAGTCTAATGGTAGGTGTTTGGTAGACTGGTGGTATATGGACATTGGCTGTTCAAACCACTTGACTTGAAATAAAAAATGGCTGATAGATTTTGACTCCAGAAGGAGGACAAAGATCAGATGTGCTGATGATAAGTACCTGAATGCAGAAGGTATGGGAAATGTCAAAGTCAAAGTAAAGAATGGGAATTCTATTCTAATCAAGGATGTTTGGTATGTTCCTGGAATTAAGAGCAAATTGATGAGTGTAGGTCAGCTCATTGAGAAAGGTTTCTCACTTGTTATGAAGGACAATCTCTTGAAGTTGTATGATTTCAATTAGAAGATGATTATGCAATCTGAACAAGGAAGCAACAAAAAAATTCAAGGTGAATATGGATACAGATGAAATAGAATTCCTTAGTACAGAAGACGCTGAAAGTGATAGTAAGTTGTGGCACAAGAGGTTGAGGCATATGAACTACAGAAGTTTAGGGCATCTGAGTTCCAAGAAGCCCGTGTGTGGCATTCCTAAGATTGTGAAGCCTGAGAAGTCATGTGAGGTATGTATGAAAGGAAAGCAACCAAGATTTCCATTTGTGTCAGAAGTATCCCCAAGAGCAAAATATGCTTTGGGAGTAGTGCATTCTGACGTGTGTGGACTATTTCCAGAACCTTCACTTGGAGGAAACAAGTACTTTGTGTCTTTTGTGGATGAATTCACAAGAATGACGTGGGTACCACTTATCAAGTTTAAGCATGAGGTGTTTATCGAATTCCAGAAGTTCAAGGTGAAGGCTGAGAAACAAAATGGTCTAAAGTTGAAAATTCTTATAACGAATGGTGGAGGTGAGTATAAATCTACAGAATTGTAGAAGTTTTGTGAGGAGAATGGAATTGAGCATGAGGTTACTGATCCTTATACTCCTCAACATAATGGTCTTGCTAAAATAAGAAATCGTACTTTGCTTGATATGACGAGAAACATGCTGAAAGAGAAGAAGCTTCCTCACACCTTGTGGAGAGAAGTTGTTGCCACCGAAGCATATGTGCTCAACAGGTGTCCAACAAAGAAGCTAAAAGAAATTGTTCCTCTTCTAGAGAATTTTATGGGAACGTGAGATGCTATAAAGTTACAGAGAAGAGGAAAAGGTTGGAAGCTATGGTGAGAGCCTTTAACTAGTAGAATAGAGTGATCTCCAATCCAAGGTAATGGTGGGGTTCGGACTATCTAATGGGTTGTATGACAAATTTTATGTGGGATTGGGTTTGTAAAATTGCCTCTGTTTGTGTTTAATTGTTGTAATTGATACTGAGATGTGGTTGGTGTCAATGAATAGGTTATGGAAAATTACTCTATGTTGATTGGGTATAATTTTGATGTTGTTGTGATACTGTGTTGTGTTGTTGAATTTGATACTGTATTGGTTTCGTAGCAGACAAAGGAAATTAGGAAGAAAAAAAATGAAACAAACACATTGTGTCGAGTGGCACAAGTGTGTGTGCCGGGTGGCACTCCTGACGATTGTGGGTGCCAAGGGGCACATGATACATGCCAAACGGCATGGTTGTTGAGAGGGGAGTGCCCGTCGGCACTATGTACATATGGGAGGGAGTTGTGCCGAGGGGAACACTCCATTTTCCTTGTCTTTTTGTTTTGTTTGTTGCTACATGAAGCCTTAACTTGTTCTTGTTTTGTGACCCATGCGTATTGTAGCACAGTGGCACTTAGAACTAAATTAAGTAGCAGAGTTGTTGGTACCTAGTGGAGGTAATTGTTATATTAAGACTTAATATGTAGTTAGAGTATCAGTCCAATGTATTTAGCAGAATAGTAATGAAAATAGCAGAGTTAATAATTAGTCGAGTTATATTAGTAGTGGTCTTAGAAATTAAAATAGCAGTGATAGTTTTAATTGCAGAGACACTTAGTGATTGTTATATGTTAACAGTGTAAAAATTTAGTAGTAATAAGAACAGTAGATTTACTAAATTAGTAGAGAAGTAATATTACATATAATAGAGATATTTCGTAATAGTAAATAATAGATTTCATTCAAATAGCAGGATTAGTAATGTTGGTGGAAAAATCAATAGTAATTGATGTACACATATTTGGTAGCAGTGTAGTAGTCAATTAACAGTGAGCCAATAAGTATATTAGTATATAGTAGAAAATAATGGGGGCGATTAGCCGGTAATTAATTTGCAGGATTTAGTCAATTTGTCTGAATAATTATACGGAACAATTCTTGTGGTTAATTATGAAGTTGCAGGTGGTGAAATTTGTTGCATTGCCTCTAACTATTGGCAAGAATCAAGTTATAGGCTTGTTGCCAAAGTTGAATAGTTGTGGTTATGTTGTTGTTAATATTTGTTGTTGTTGTTATGTTGCCTCTATTTATTGGCAATATAAAGTTGTGGGCATGTGGCTAATGTTGAGATGTTGTGTTGTTGTGATTGTCTCTGTGAATTCTTGTTGATAATGTGAAGTTGCAGAGAATTTTAGATGATGATGAATTACCTTTATTTACTGATAATAATGGTGATGTGGGCTTATGCCTTGCGATGAATGATGATTGTCGTAAGTATGTGATAGTGCATTCATTGAGTCACATACATTTGTATACTCTGTGATGACCTGGATTGGCAAACTACGAAGAAGGCTTATGCCTTGTTGATGCCTCTATTTATTGGCAGGTTTTTAAGATTGGATTTCTACTCCAATGGTAGCACATGCATGTGCATTGTAATTGAGTCGCATTTGATGTTGCATCTTGAGTTGTGGTGAAGATAGATTTGTTGTTGCTTTATGTTGATGACTTGTTGTGACAAGTATTATCTAAAAGTTGTGAATTTAGTAGTTATGTCGTGTTGATGTTTTGTTGTGATTAAAGTTGTTTGTAAGTTGTGAAGTGGTGATTTTATATGATCTGATTTAATATATTATTTATCATACAACTTATTATATTGTCTGATATTTCACCCCTTTTGTTTGAATGTTTCCCTCTGTTGGTAACGTGCATGTAATCAAGAAGAATAGTTGTTACCTTCGTTAGTTCGAGTTGGTGTTGTCACTCTGATACCTAGCACTCGGGGGGATGAACGCTTCATGTTTAGTTGTTGATATTTATTTCTGCTGCTGAATCTTTAAGTTGTTTACATGAAGTAATTGTTGTCTTGAAGTTGTTTCAGTTGAATAAAAGATGTTAAGTGAATTGAAGTTGAGTTTGTAAATTTCGCTACTTATCAATAAAAAGTTGTTTGATTTTAAAGAATAAATCAGGTTGTTATTGGTTCATCCGAATTAAGTGTTATGTATTTGTTTTATATGCGATTAAATGTCGTTGTTATAAGTTGAAAATGTAACATCCTATTTATGTTGAACTCTGATTTTATTATTATCCGCCGGGTAGAAATGGGGTGTTACATTAGTGGTATCAGAGCAGGTCGGTTCGTCTGGCCAAGTTGTCTAATGTTGTTTGTTCCTTAGTACACGACAAGTGTGTGAAACATTGTTGGTGCTTGCTTGCTTGCTTTTCTAATCGATTGTATGCAGGAGTTGGTTTGAAGATAAGTGGGGGAGAAGCTTTTCTTCTCGAATATGTTTCGGTTGTAAGATGTTAGTTCAGTATGCTGTTGATGGCGACAATGCAAGTATTGTTGAAGTTTTGTTGGTTCTCGAATCCGAAGGTGACATGGATTAATGATTTTTTTTGTTAATCGAGATGGAGTATCTTGAGGGAGGATGATCAGACATTGTTGATGTTTACTTGTCGAAGGATGAGGAGCAATGTAACGGTTGTTGATATGCGAGTAAAGTGTAAATCCCTGATGTTCCTGAAGGTGGTTGTTAAGTAACAAGGATAATTTCTAGAAGATGGAATTTAGAAGTTGTGATGCTTCCACGCTACTGGTGGACTGTGAAGTTGTCGATTTGAGTAGCCCTTGCATAAGATGTTGACGGTTGAATGGTGATAGAGTGACAGATTACTATAGACCGTTTCGTGGAATCCTTGTAAGTGATGGTAAAAGTTGTTGAAGTTGTTGGAATGTTTTGAATTGCGAGTCAGAGTCAGAAATTCAAGGAGATGAGTACAATTTCAAGAATGGGAATTATTGGTACTGGTAAAAAGAAATTTTGTTTTGACGTTATCATAAGGTGTGTAATAGTATGTCGCTGCATGACGTCGGTGTTCGTATTTTCGGATAACTTTGGAAATTCATATCTTGTGTTCTGAGTATCAGATTGGTGTTCCGTTTGAACCTGTGAGGAGATAGAAATGTATTCTATCCTATGAAGTGTTTTTGAATATGGTAGATTCATTCCTATATGGAGGGACTCTGAATTCGTTTATGGAACTAGAGGCTTTTTGGGCATAAATAGTTATTAACGCAGTTGTTCGAGACGAGGTCAAGCGTAATATGTGGTTGGAAAATAAGTTAAGAAATGAGATATTTGGCATTAAAAAGGATGTGAAAGTATTGGAGGGGCGCATAGAGATGTAGATTATGAAGAGAAGATGTCCTTTTAGAGGAAGATGCTTTTAAGAGGAATTAGAGTCGTGTTTATGATGCCAAGGTAGTAGAATATGTAAAAAGAAGTATTGTAGAGGTTCTATCCCCAAAATGGTGTGGAACGATGTTGTTGAGATTTCAATTGAATATGAGACAACGAAGATGGTTGGAGTTGTTCAAAGATTATAATTTCAGTTTGAATTATCATCCAGATAAAGCTAATGTTGTGGAGGATGCTTTAAGACAAAGGACCTTGCACCCGTCGATAACGATGGTTAAAGGGTTGGGATTAATTGAACAGTTCAGAGATATGAGTTTAGTTTGCAAGGTGTCACCGAAGAGTGTTATGTTAGGAATGTTGTGAATTATCAATGATTTTCTGGACAGTATCAAAGAAGCTCAAAAGTTAGATGTGAAACTGGTATATTCGGTGGCTGGACTCGATCAGTCTGAGAATGATGATTTCAAGTTAGATGTGCAGGGTGTGTTGAGATTTTGTAACCGAATTTGTATTCCTGGTGATGCAGAGAGGAAGAAAGTAATTCTTGAGTCGGAGGATACTTAACCTTCGTGTGAGGCTAAGTGAGTGTAAAGTGGACCGTGTAATATGTTGAGCGTTGGTGTCTTATTGACAAAATCATATAAGAGGGGAATTATGGAAGTATTTGTAAATCTCATTGGAAATTATTGGATTATGGTACGTTAGGTGACTTGAGTAAAAGTTCTAAAGGAACACTATTATAGTTCGATAGCGATGGTTTCTACTCCATTATGATTGTCGGTTATCTATTGACAAATTGAGGAACTGGTCACCCTTAATATCTTGTTAATATTAGACGATATCATGTTGGATGGTATAGACTCATCTTTCTATCTTAATGGTGTGTAACATTATTTATGTTATATCATGAGGTAGTCACTCACCAATTTGTGTGAAGTAATAGAGGAATTGTTAAGAAAGAATTGAGACGTATTGAACAAGTCGGAGTGACGAGTTATATGCGAATTAACATCACAAAGTGAAAGATTGAGAATATCAAGTGAACAATGGTTTTAAGGTGCGTATTGAGGAAAGTATGGAACTAGATTGAAACTTGTGGGCTAGATAATTGACGGAAATTTTAATGAGGACGGTGACTTAAGGTGGATTATCAGAGTTGCGCAGCTGAACCGTGATATGGCACAATTGCTATGTGTGTACCACTCATTAGAAGTGAAGGATTAAAAAATCAGAAACCTATGGGAATGGTGTGTCTTAATCTACATACTTGATTTGGTGAATTGTTGATATAAAGATGTTGTGCCAGGGAACTATGTTTGCTAGTAAATATTTGCAGATTTTATAAGGATATTAATGTGGTTATTGGTTGATGGTGAGTTATGTGTATAATTGTTGAGTTATACAGTTAAGTTGATGTTGTAATGATTTTGTTATCGTTATTGAGATGTTATTATCTATTTCCGTAAGTAAGGAATGATACTCCATAACATGAAGAAGTTGATTATGTTGGTTGTGTTAATGTTACTATAAGAGTGATACGATGATATAAGTAGGGTTGTTGATATTTTGTTGATAATTGACATACGGGAATGAAATTGTGTATGTGTTTTGATGGTGAAAAGGTTGTTAAGATGATATTGCGATGATGTATATCCAAGTATAAGTGTGTTATAGTTGTTGCTACTTTAACTGTTGATATGTCAGATTATGGTGGAGTAGTTGAGATGCTAGTAACAATTGTGTCGCGAAGTGTTAAATGATTGGCATGTGTGTAATCAATTTGAATCGTGTTGAGTTATTGAGTTATCAGGAAAGTAGTGTTCGAAGTGTTGCCAAACGCGACTTGGAAATCAACAAGTTGGGTGCGAAGCTCGTGCTAAGAGTGGTAGTATTGAATAGATTTTAGAGGACGAAAATATTCTAAGTGGAGGAGAGTTGTAACACTCATTAATTTAATTAATTATTTAATTACAGATTAATGGTTGAATATGTTGTTGAAATTGTTGAAGTTGCGAAATATTGTGAAATACTGATTTAAGTTGCTAAGTTGTTATTTGGTTGATATTTAATTGATTGGTTGATTAATATTAGTAATAATATTAATATAGATATTAGAATAATATAAAGTTTATTAGTTGGGCTCGTTATTTGGTTGTATGGAGTAATGGGTGGGGTGTGAAGGTTAGGCCCAATAAGAATATTAATAATTATAAGGTTAAGCTAATTATAAGGAGAATTAGGTTAATTGAACAAGTCTTAGAGAATTTTGTGGGAACGTGAGAAGTTGCAAAGTTACAGAGAAGAGGCAAAGGTTAGAAGCTACAACGAGAGACTTTAACTGGTAGAATAGAGCGATCTCCAATCAAAGTTAAGGGTGGGGTCCTGAATATCTAATGGGTTGTATGACAGATTTTATATGGGATTGGGTTTGTAAAATTGCCTCTGTTTGTGTTTAATTATTGTAATTAATATTGAGATGTGGTTGCTATCAACGAATTGGTTATGGAAAATTACTCTATGTTGATTGGGTATAATTTTTACGTTGCTGTGATACTGTGTTGTGTTGTTGAATTTGATACCATATTGGTTTCGTAGCAAACAGAGGAAATTAGGAAGAAAACAAACAAAACAAACACATTGTGCCGAGTGGCACAAGTGTGTGTGTTGGGTGGCACTCCTGAGGATTGTAGGTGCCAAGGGGAACAAGATACATGCCGAACGACATGGTTGTTTAGAGGGGAGTGTCAATCGGCACTATGTACATATGGGAGGGAGTTGTGCCGAGGGGCACAGTTCATTTTCCTTGTATTTTTGTTTTGTTTGTTGCTACATGAAGCCTTAACTTATTCTTGTTTTGTGGCCAATGTGTACTGTAGCATAGTGGCACTTAGAACTAAATTAAGTAGCAGAGTTGTTGGTACCTAGTGGAGGTAATTGTTAGATTAAGACTTAGTATGTAGTCAGAGTATCAGTCTAATATACTTAGCAGAATAGTAATGAAAATAGCAGAGTTAATAATTAGCCGAGTTATATTAGTAGTGGTCTTAGAAATTAAAATAGCAGTGATGGTTTTAATTGCAGAGACACTTAGTGATTGTTAGATGTTAACAATGTAGAAATTTAGTAGTAATAAACACAGTAGATTTACTAAATTAGTAGAGAAGTAATATTACATATATTAGAGATATTTTGTAGTAGTAAATAACATATTTCATTCAAATAGCAGGATTAGTAATGTTGGTGGAAAAAATCAATAGTAACTGATGTACACATATTTGGTAACAGTGTAGTAGCCAATTAACAGTGAGCCAATAAGTACATTAGTACAAAGTAGAAAATAATGGGACAATTAGCCGGTAATTAATTTTCATGATTTGGTCAACTTGTATGAATAATTATACAGAACTGTGATACGGTGGCAGAACCATACTGTTTTAGGAAAATGCTGGTTTGCATTTTGTGTTTGTGTTTGCAAAATGTCGCGATAAGCAAGAGTCGCCACCGACTTTTATTTTATCCAACTGGAAAGGAAAAAAGCATAGAAAAATTCCTTTTTCGAGATTTTGAGTACGAGGTAGATTATAGAAAGGGAAGGTATTGGCACCCTTTCTATCCGTGGTTTTCCACGGGCTCTTAGGTACTTGCTCATCATTTTAAAAATTGCTTCCATGTTTGTGTGTTTTTGAAAAGTTTTTATTTTACTTCGTTTTAACCCTTGTATCAGTCTTCAAGAGTGTTACGAAGTCGTTTTGAAAACGCTGTTTGAAAAAAGTGTAAGTGTGAAAAAGTTTGATTTTGAGCAAGTACCTACTAGCATCTACCTACTCAAAAAGAGAATGTTTTTGTTCTTGTTTCCTTTAGAAAGCGTTATCTCACTATTAGTGAGTAGGTAGCACCGTCGTTGGAGTTGTTAGGGTCAATTCGAAAAAGGGACGTACGATCACTAAAGCAATGTTAGGACGTCTTAGTAATAACCCTAATGTCTTAAGATCATATTCGAGGCAACATTTCTGAGGAAACCTTTCCGAACGGGGCATTTGATCTTTGTTTAGACAAAAGAGAAACCACTAAAACACCCTATACTTAATGACTGTTACCGAAGGCAACCGAAGTGAGAGTATACCCTAGGAGTGCGCATGTGCGAGTGATTTGATTTCAAGTTATTATCTTTGCATATTTAGGGTTTGCTAACCATTTTAAAAAATCATATATTCTTGTCATGCAACCCTATTATCATACATCTAACAGTTAATATTTGCAAAAAATTAAAATGCGAGAAATAAAACTACGCTATTACAAGGCTTCGGGGAAGGGATTAATTACATAGCCAAAAACCCATAAAAACGACAAATAAGCGAAAAAGCCTAATTAAACTATTACATCCCATAAGCAGTTACATCAATATTGCAAAAAAAAAAATAAACGCGCGATGAATCGAGAACGAGAAAATAATTAGGGTTTTGACCCCGTCTAAACCTAATTGAAAGAAGAATTATTTTTTGGTTGTTTTTGATTATTTTTGAGAAAAATAAGGTTTTAATTAAATAAGTACAAACCTAATTACTAATTAATTTAACTTGAGAAAATTAATTAATTTTGACCTATTTTTGTATTTTGTTTATTTTAAGAAAAAGAAGAAAATAAAAATTAAATTAAACAAAAACCCTAATTTTCCAATTTTGTTTTAATTTATTTACAAAATGATTGAAGTTACCCTATAATTAAATTAACTAATTAAATTAATTTTGATAAAAATAAAAATAAAATACCTAAGTTCTAATTTGTTGAAAATTGATTTTTATGAGTTTTTGTTAAAAAGAATTAATTAGTGTTAGAAAATTATTTAATCAAAATAAATAAATAAAAGAACATATAAAAGAAAAGAGAATTGGGCCTGGTTGTACTAGCAATTTGAGGGGTGTCCATAGCAAATTCTGAGCCCAATAGCCTGGATCCACGTTTGACTTCTCATGATTCCACGTTGCAAGTTGACTAGGGCCTTTGGTAGACCCTCACGTGCCAATCGTTGGATTTGATTTGTTGGACATCTGGCTGGCTGATCATTGAGGACTTATGGTGGACATCCTAGAAGCCTGCGCGTGGAAACATGTATAGAAAAATAATATTGAAGACCAAGGGGACCTGGGGATCGAACCCATGCCCTTTGGCTTTTTCTCTCTCCCACTGACCAACCCTGCTAGCGTGCCTTGTTGTATATCAAATAACAAATAATCATTATATTAAAAAAAACAAAATGCCAATTGTATAACGCACGAATTTTTGAATGGACGAATGGTGTGTTGCCACGCCACCTTCTTCTTCCTTCTTCCGTTGCTAAAAGTCTGGAGACTTTTACCTATGGACAAAAAGCGTAGGTATAACCCCTGCATATTTCCAGAATTTCATACAAGCTCAATAAATGGAAACTAATGGTGCAGATCAATTCGTCTTGACCTTATGAACACCATGGCACCCCTCTTTTGGGCTAATTTTACCTGCAATTGAAAACCCTAAAAACGAAACCTAAACCCTAACAATGGTGGATCTCAGTATGGCTTCCAAAAATGCAATTAAATGGTACTATTAGCTTGCAAACATGCTAAGGATTACAAATATGTCATTGAAACATGATAAAGATGCAAGAATAAAGGGATACGATTTTGAAAAAAATGTCAAACTGTGAGGGTCGTGGAGATGGATTCTGGGCAAATCAAGGCTTGATTATGATCAGGTTAACTTCAGGAGATGGATGGGAATCGATTGCTAGCTTTGGAATGGTGTAAATTGTCCTCTAACTTGCAATTTGATTCAACACTTTTTGGTGATTTTTTCAAGTTTCTTCTCAGCTTCTCACACCTCTAACCCTTGTGCATTTGGTCTGCAAACATTCTATATGTAGCCTTGAGTGAATTAGGTTTACAAATTTGCATCCAATCTTTGCAATTGTGAAGATTTGATCCTTGATTCATACTTGTACCCAATCTTCCCAAAACAAGAAAAATTCAATCTTTTTGTGTACAAACAAGCCTTGCACGATTTGATTCCCTTGCCAGCTATTCATGGACTTGAAATATGCATAAAATCTCAAGGTTTAAATGATTTTGATATTTTCATGATTTTATTTTGATTTAATTTGATTTAAATTAAATAAAAATAAAAATAAATGGCAAAAATAAAATAAAGGCAAGTGGGTAGGGTCATGACTCGTGGACCATGTTACAAACTCAATACAAGCACAAAAAGTTGGGCCCATTTGACAAAAATTGCAATTTGAGGCATATTTGACTTTTGGCAATTTTGTAAAAAAGGTCAACTTCACCAATGCATAACTCCTTCAATTTTGACCCTAGAGATGTGTTATTTAACTTTTTATAAATATCAAGATGTCCTTTAAGCAACCCTTTTGGTCTCATCTCAATTGAGTCTTCCATGTTCATGTATGAAGCTTTGACAAAAAAGGTGTTTTTGTTGACTTTTCAAAGTGACCTATAATGTCCAAATTCATAACTTCTTGTGAGTGCATATTTTTAAATTGGGAGATGAATATGGATTATATAGAATTTCATCCTCTTCAAAATGAGCTTTGGATGAGTCATTTCTAATAAAGTATGAGAAAGTTATGCCTGGTCAAAGTTGGGTTGACTTTTCCTACAAAACCCTAATTTAGCAACTTTTGGGTTTTGATGAATTGTAAGCAATCCTTGATGAATCATGATCAACCCTTGATCAAATGATGAATAATGCTTCAAAATGAAATGTTGACGAAAAATCTTGAGGTTTGACTGTATGGGGACCACAGTTGACTTTTGCCCTAGCATAGTCGATTTTCAGGCCTTTGAGCAATTGACTGAGCAAACTTTCTTTGCAAGGATTGAAACTTGACATGGATGATCTTGAGAACATATTAGGACAATGGTGAGCATTTGGGATCCCTTGGGCTCAAGTATCTTGATGCAACATGAAACCCTAATTTGAGGTAGACTGCCTTGGAAGAGAGTTTGTCTGGTCAACCCTTGGACTTCCTTGAGCAACTTGAGGACCTCACTTGAAATGTATTGAGAAAAATGGGAGGGAAAATTTTGGGGTACAACAGGAACAATTGTTGTGGTTAATTATGAAGTTGTAGGTGGTGAATTTTGTTGCATTGCCTCTAACTATTGGCAAGAATCAAGTTGTAGGCTTGTTGCTAAAGTTGAATAGTTATGGTTATGTTGTTGTTAATATTTGTTGCTGTTGTTGTTTTGTTTCCTCTATTTATTGGCAATATAAAGTTGTAGGCACGTGGCAAATGTTGAGATGTTGTGTTGTTGTGATTGTCTCTGAATTCTTGTTGATAATGTGAAGTTGCAGAGAATTTTAGATGATGATGAATTACCTCTATTTACTGGTAATAATGGTGATGTGGGCTTATGCCTTGCGATGAATGATGATTGCTATAAGTATGTGATAGTGCATTCATTGAGTCACATACATTTGCATACTCTGTGATGGCCTGGATCGGCAAACTGCAAAGAAGGCTTATACCTTGTTGATGCCTCTATTTGTTGGCAGATTTTTAAGATGGGAGTTCTGATCCAATGGTACCACATGCATGTGCATTGTAATTGAGTCACATTTGATGTTGCATCTTGAGTTATGGTGAAGATAGATTTGTTGTTACTTTATGTTGTTGACTTGTTGTGACAAGTATTATCTAAAAGCTGTGAATTTATTAGTTATGTCGTGTTGATGTTTTGTTGTGATTAAAGTTATTTGTAGGTTGTAAAGTAGTGATTTTATATGATTTGATTTAATATATTATTTATCATATGACTTATTATATTGTCTGATATCTCACCCCTTCTATTTGAATGTTGCCCTATGTTGGTAACGTGCAGGTAATCAAGAAGAATAGTTGTTACCTTCGTTAGTTCGAGTCAGTGTTGTCGCTCTGATACGTAGCACTCGGGGGGATCAACGCTTGATGTTCAGTTGTTGATATTTATTTCTGTTGCTGAATCTTTAAGTTGTTTACATGAAGTAATTTTTGTCTTGAAGTTGTTTCAGTTGAATAAAAGATGTTAAGTGAATTGAAGTTGAGTATGTAAATTCCGCTGCTTATCAATAAAAAGTTGTTTGATTTTAAAGAATAAATCAGGCTTTTATCGGTTCATCTGAATTAAGTGTTATTTGTCTGTTTTGTATGTGATTAAATGTCGTTGTTATAAGTTGAAAATGTAGCATCCTATTTATGTTAAACTCTGATTTTATTATTATCTTCCGGGTAGAAATGGGGTGTTACACGTACAAACTTTATTTTCTAAAAAATAATAAAGTTGAAGTCAGCAGAGACGTCATTGTAAAAGAGTCAGAAGCATGGGATTGGAGCAAGTCTCAATCCATTTCTGGTGTAGTACCAACACTAGAGGTAAATTCTGAAGATACTTTAGAAGGTTCTGAAAATGAGTCAGAATTTGAAAGTTCTGAAGAAGAGTCAGATTTAAAAGATGATTCTGGAGACACTGAATATGAATCAGATGGTGAATTTGATTTTGATCCATATTTTGATGATGGTCCAAAATCTGGTGCCGATCATGTTTCTGGAAGGGAAAACTCTGAAGACCTTATTTCTGGAGGACAAGCCTCTGGAGGTGATCATGTTTTTGAAGGTGGTACTTCCAAAGGTAGTGGTTCTGAACTAAGTCCAGAAGCTAACATTGTTCCAGGTTCTGTAGAAGATTCGGAACAAGTTTAGAGGCCACAAAGGATCAGACAAATACCAAGAAGATTTATAGAGTTTGACATGTTGCAAGACACTAAAGTAGATTCTGAAAGAGAACTCGTTCAGTGTTCCATGTTAGTAGATTCTGAACAATCGGGTATTGAATACACTCTCAAGAAGAAAGTACAGGTGAATGTCATGAAAGAAGAACTCGAGGCTATAGAAAGAAACAAGACTTGGGAGTTGACTACGCTTTAGAACAAGAAGAAATCCATCAGCTTCATATGGATTTTCAAGGTAAAGTTTAAGCCCGGTGGATCAATTGGCAAGCACAAAGAAAGGCGAGGGGCTAGAGGTTTTCTTCAGAAACCAATGCTATATTACTTTGAGGTGTTTACGCATGTAGCTAGACATGAAATAATCATATTGGTGATTGCTCTAGCTGCAAATAGAAATTGGCCTCTGATGCATCTGGATGTGAAGTATGCATTTATGAATAACCCGTTACAAGAAGAGGTATACGTGTCACAACCTCCTAGATTCGTGAAAAAGAATCAGGAAGAGATGGTGTGCAAGTTATGTAAAGCCTTGTATGGATTGAAGAAAGCACCCAGAGCTTAGAACTTGAAGATTGATTCATTTTTCAAGAAGCGGAGGTTTCAGAAATATGAGATGGAATATGGTATTTATGTACATAATTCTGGAGGCAATATGATTATGGTGTGTCTCTGTGTTGATGACATATTACTGACAGGTAGTTGTTCTAAAGAGTTAGTCAAGTTCAAGAAGATTCTGATGATTGAGTTTGAAATGAATGACCTAGGAAAGCTGGTATACTTTCTAGGGATGGAGGTATTGTACTCTGAGAAGAGTATAATTTAGCATCAGCGGAAGTATGAACTTGAGCTTCTGAAGAGATTTAAGCTGCAGAATTGTAAGGCTGTTGTCACACTTTCAGAAACCAATCATAAATTAGGTTCTGATTATGAGGGTGAGGATATGGATGCTACAACCTACAAACAGTTGGTTGGTTCTTTAAGGTATATGTGTAATACCAGACCTAATATTTGATATATAGTTGGAATAATTAGTAGGTTCGTGAGTAAACCTAAGTGGTCCCACTGCCAAGCTGATGTAAAGATTATGAGGCATATCAAGGGAACTCTAAAGTATGGAGTATTATTCCCTTTTGGAAGAAAGCTAATTTAGAGCTAATAAGTTACTCAAACCCTGATTGGTGTGGAGATAGAGTTGACATGAGAAGTACTTCTGGATACTTGTTTAAGTTTTTGGGAGGTCCTATTTCTTGGTGTTCCAAGAAACAACCTATTGTTGCACTGTCAACATGTGAAGCTGAGTATATTGCAGGTGTTGTAGCTGCATGTCAAGCTGACAAGCCGAAAGATTTGTGGTTTATCTCTTCTCCTCTCTATGTATTTCTCTTTTGTTGGGTTTTGTATGTATTTTACTTTGAACTTATGTATATTTGTCTCCCATGGTATATATATTAAACTTGCTTTACAAATCTTTGTGGGTTGTTGTCTTGAATTTTTATTGTGTGTTAGGGATTTGGGTTGTTACTGACATATACTGCTTAGATTCTTATCTAGGATGATTATTTGTTAGTTTTTAAACTCTAGAGATAGATTTAGAGCTGACATCTACTTGGGTATTAGAGCTTAATGCCTCTCTGTGGTTGTGCTGTGCTGAGAGATCGACAATGCAATTACACAGTTGTTTTATGTGTTGTTGAGGAGGTAGAGAGATCATTTCCTTAGTGATACATCCGGTCTCTCGATTTGGGTTAGAAATGACTTAGGTTGTGATTGATACATAATGACATTAATGAGTATTGTTAGGTTGAATGTAACTGGTCAGTAGATTAAAGTATGTGATGAGTAGATTATATGCAGGCTTGATAAGTTATTCCTTAGTTTTTTTTCTTTTGTTTACATTTATTTTCTGTTGATACTTTTATTTTCTATATCATTCAAACCCAAACTCATTAACAAAGGATTTTCCGAACAACGACTCAATAACCAATCTTTGTGGACACGATACGATATAACCTAAATATCACCCGATAAGTTAATAACTTACTTTTTGCTTGCCATTTTACTGCTCCAACAAAATCGCACTGTTGTCGGGGATTGGTTATATTGTTTTCGCATTGTAATAATTCTTTTATTTTTTATTTTTGTAATTTATGTATATATTGTATAGAAATTATACATTAACTTGTATATGATATTTGTGCATATGTGTTTTCATGTATTGTTGTAAATTGTCTCATTTCCGTAACGTTTGTTGTGTGAATGTTAGGACACTTTCTTTAGGTTTGTGCAGTGTGACAATAGCATGGTATAACGAGAGGAGGTTACAAGCTTGCATAATAAAGGCGTCGAACTTACGACTAAAGCAAGCATGTTGTATTATTTTTATTTTTGTTAGTTTAGGTAGTATGGTGACTTGTGTTTTAACAAGTTGAACTCGGATTAGTTTTTAAATTTTAAATCTTCACTTTTCAACTTGTTAATTCACTTTCACCCGTTTGTTTTGTAATGTCAGTTGAGTTTTTCTGAAAGCTTGTCGTGTTTAGCTTGAGGAAGTTTGTTAAAAGCTTGTAAATATTGTATGTTTTGTGTAGTTATGTAGTAATTAGCTTTAATATTATTTTTCTAATTCTTTTGTTGTTGTTTAGACTTAAATTTTGGTCTGTTAACTTGTAGAATATTGAGGTTATTTATCAAGTTTGATCATTTCAACTTACGAATGCTTGGTAATGATTTTTGTTAAAATTTTGTACATGTTCGAGGTATGTTTTTATCTCTTTCTATACTTTAACATATTCACGATACTTGGACTTTTTATAATTTTTATGTCATTCATTATTTTGTGTATTTGTTCATTTATGAATCACTTTAGTTCCCACCCTTTTTGTGAGGTAGCTTTCTATTGTTCACATATGCTGGAGGCCACAATTCTTGTTTTAACTGGATTTTATTATGCTTAATCTTCTGTTTTTGTTGATTGTATGAATGTAAGAAAAGGATCAAGGTGTTTTTGTTTCATTTTTAGAACAACTACCTAGGAAAATATTCAATCCACCTTGGGAGTGTGTGATCATTAGTAACCCCTTTGAGCTTTTTGTCGATATCCATTTTGTATTTGCTAAATGCTTGTCTATGAGTGTTTAGTTCCCCTTTTTGCATGGATGTTTATTCGTTTTTTTCTTGAACCCTCAACCATTATTTTGGTTTGAATTTTTACATTGCCTTAAAAAGTAGGGAGTATTCACTAAGGTGTTGGTTGAATTCAAGTTGGGGAGAAAAATGATTGTGTATTTATTGGTTGATTGCTATGAGGTTGAAAAAAAAAGAAAAAAAAGTGAAAAAGAAAGGAAAAAAATTAGAAAAGCTTTGAAAAAAAAGAGTATGGAATAATGTTGTGTTAATAAGTTATGCGTGTTGGTGTGAAACTTGTGATAAAGAAGAAGTTTGATTGAAATTCTATTGTTTGAAACTTTGTGGAAGTAATTACTCCCTTAGGCTTAGGCAAGTTTTTGTTTTGATTAACTTTAAGACTTATCACTTATTAGTTAATCAAGCCAGATTACAACCTTTAAAAGCCCTTGAGATTCTTGTTTTTATATTTTCAATATAAATTTTTGGATGAATGCATAATTTAGTCTATTGTTTGCTAGATTGTTGGTGAGTGAAAATACCTTATTTTCGTGTGTTTTTCATCTACCGGTGATTGTATTTTCTAGGTGTGATTCATATGTGAACTAGTATTGTTTTAGAATGTTTAGTATGATTTTTGTATTTAGCATTAGTTTCGTGTTTATTTCATAGTTGTAGTTTAGTGGTAAGTGTTTACTTTGTTTGTACTATTTTTAATTTGAACCATTGCATTTGTTTTCTGTTTTCAAAAAACTATTGATTCGTGATTCTTTAATTATCATTCTTTGTTTATTTGGGTTATTTGATTTTGTTTGAGGACAAACAATGTTTCAAGTTTGTGAGAGTTTGATAAGTGCAAAATTGTAGTTATTTTGTATATACTTTTTGTTGCACTTATCGACTCTTTTTTGTTGATATCGGTTGAATAACCCTGCTTTTTGTTGTAAATGCATTTAATTGTGTTGTGTACATATTGTATCGGTTGGTTAGTTTTGTATATGTTTTATAGGTATTTGAGCATTGTTGGAGCAATGAGGAATAAACTCCAAGATGCATTTTTTGATCAATAAAGGAAGAAGGCCATGTTTGGAGTCCAGATGAAGTTATGCAGTGGAAGCAACAAAAGTTGTTGAACTATCATGCATCGGCGAAAAAAATTCCTGTATCCGAGCGATAATGGGCAAGAAGACCAATTTTGATGTTGCCTCTGCCTTGCTTCGCGTCTAGGTCGCCAGGCAAAAATAAAAAGAGTCGTCGGGTGAAGAAGTGTCTCACCGGGTGACGTTAGATATTTGTTTCAGTTGAGGACGTGACACAGTCTGGACCAAATATATATAATTCATTGCCGAGCGATGTGTTTGTGTCACCAGGTGATATGTGTGGTACATATATTCTTTATATTTCATTTTGTATCATTTTTGTTAGGGATGTTTTTGGGGGTGAGTTTTTATTCTCCCAACTCCATCAACCTCATTTTTGTAGTGGATTAGCTTAGATAACAACACTAGGGTTTTTCTTATGGATGATTGCAGGTGGATTTCTCATTGACCGGCGTTGATAAACCAAAAGATTTATGGTTTATCTCTTCTCCTCTCTATGCATTTCTCTTTTGTTGGGTTTTGTATGTATTTTACTTTGAACTTATGTGTATTTATCGCCCATGGCGTTATATTAAATTTGCTTTACAAATATTTATGGATTGTTGTCTTGGATTTTTACTCTGTGTTAGGGATTTAGGTTGTTATAGACATATACTTCTTAGATTCTTATCTAGGATGATTATCTGTTAGTTTCTGAACTCTAGAGATAGATTTAGAGCTGACATCTACTTGGCTATCAGAGCTTAATGTCTCTTTGGGGTTGTGCTGTGATGAGAGATCGTCAATATGATTACATAGTTGTCTTCTGTGTTGTTAAGGAGGTAGAGAGATCATTTCCTTGGTAATACAGTCGATCTCTTGATTTGGGTTAGAAATGACTTAGCTTATGAGTGATACGTAGTGACATTGATGAGTATTGTTAGGTTCAATATAACTGGTCAATAGATTTAAGTCTATGATGAGTAGATTATATGCAGGCTTGATAACTTCTTCCTTTGTTTTTTTCTTTTGTTTATATTTATTTTTTGTTAATACTTTTATTTCTATACCATACAAACCTAAACTCATTACCGAATGATTTGTCGAACAACGATTCAATAACCAATCTCTATGGACACGATACAATATAACCTAAATATCACCCGGTAAATTATTAACTTACTTTTTTGCTTGCCGCTTTACTGCTCCAACAAAATGGCATTGTTGTCGGGGATTGGTTCTATTATTTTCGCATTGTGATAATTATTTTGTTTTTTAGTTTTGTAATTAATATATATGTTGTATAGAAATTGTACATTAACTTGTATATGATATTTGTGCATATATGTGTTTTCACGTATTATTGTTAATTGCCTCGTTTTTGTAATGTTTGTTGTGTGATTCTTAGGATACTTTCTTTAGGTTTGCAGAGTGTGACAATACCATGGCATGACGAGAGGAGGTTACTAGCTTGTGCAATAAAGACGTCGAGCTTACGGCGTAAAACAAGCATGTTGTATTATTTTTATTTGTGTTAGTTTAGGTAGTGTGGAGACTTGTGTTTTAACAAGTTGAACTTGGATTAGTTTTTAAATTTCAAATCTTTACTTTTCCACTTGTTAATTCACTTTCAACTGTTTGTTTCGTTACGCTAGTTGAGTTTTTCCGAAAGCTTGTCGTGTTTAGCTTGAGGAAGTATGTTAAAGGTTTGTAAACATTGTATGTTTTGTGTAGTTATGTAGTAATTAACTTTAGTATTATTTTTCTAATTCTTTTGTTGTTGTTTGGACTCAAGTTTTGATCTGGTAACTTATAGAATATTGAGGTTTTTGTCAAGTTTGATCGACTTACGAATGTGTGGTAATGATTTTTGTTAAAGTTTTGTACATGTTCGAAGTATGTGTTTATCGCTTTCTATACTTTAGCATATTCACGATACTTAGACTTTTTATATTTTTTATCTCATTCATTCTTTTGTATACTTGTCCATTTATGAATCACTTTAGTTCCCATCATTTTTGTGAGGTAGCTTTCTATTGTTCACATATGCTGGAGGCCACAATTCTTGTTTTAGCTGGATTTTATTATGCTTAATCTTTTGTTTTTGTTGATTGTATGAATACAAGAAAAAGATCAAGGCATTTTTGTTTTATTTTGAACACAACTACCTAGGAGAATAGTCAATTCACCTTGTGAGTGTATGATCAATAGTAACCCCTTTGAGCTTTTTGTCGATATCCATGTTGTATTTACTAAATGCTTGTCTATGAGTGTTTAGTTCCCCTTTTTACATGGATGTTGATTCGTTGTTTTTTTGAACCCTCAACCATTGTTTTGGTTTGAATTTTTATCTTGCCTTAGAAATTAGGGAGTATTCACTAAGATGTTGGTTGAATTCAAGTTGAGGAGAAAAATAATTGTGTATTTATTGGTTGATTGCTATGAGGTTGAAAAGAAAAACAAAAGAAAGAAAGAAAAAATGTAAAAAAGAAGTGATAGAAAAAGAAAGGAAAAAAACATAAAAGCTTTGAAAAAGAAAAAAAGTGTGGAATAATGTTGTGTTAAGAAGTGATGTGTGTTAATGTGAAACTTGTGATAAAGAAGAAGTTTGATTGAAATTCTATTGTTTGAAACTTTGTGAAAGTAATTACTCCCTTAGGTTTAGGCACGTTTTTGTTTCAATTAGCTTTAGGACTTATCACTTGTTTGTTAACCAAGTCACATTACAACCTTGAAAAGCCTTTGAGATTCTTCTTTTTATATTTTCAATGTAGATTTTTGTATGAATGCATCATTTAGTCTATTGTTTTCAAGATTGTTGGATGAGTGAAAATACCCCATTTTTGTGTTTTTTTTCATCTACCGATGATTGTATTTGCTATGTGTGACTCATATGTGAACTATTATTGTTTTGGAATGTTTGGTATGATTTTTGTATTTTACATTTGTTTTATGTTTATATTATATTCGTAGTTTAGTTGTAAGTGTTTACTTTGTGTACTGTTTTTCATTTGAACCATTGCATTTATTTTTCATTTTCAAAAACTTGTTGATTTGTGATTCTTTGTTTCTTTTGGTTATTTGACTTTGTTTGAGGACAAACAATGTTACAAGTTAGAGAGAGTTTGATAAGTGCAAATTGTAGTTATTTTATATATACTTTTTGTTGCACTTATCGGCTCTTTGTTTTTAATATCGGTTGAATAACACCGCTTTTTGTTGTAAATATGTTTAATTATGTTTTGTGTACATATTATATCTGTTGATTAGTTTTGTATATGTTTTGTAGGTATTTGAGCATGGTTGGAGCAATGAAGAATAAAGCTCCAAGATGCATTTTATGATCAATAAAGGAGGAAGGCCATGATTGGAGTCCAGATAAAGTTATGCAGTGGAAGCAAAAAAAGTTGCTAAACTGTTATGTATCGCCGGGCGAAATTCCTATCGCTGGGCGAAAGTGGGCAAGAAGACAAATTTTGATGTTGCCTCTGCCTTTCTCCGCGTCTAGATCATCAGGAAAAAATAAAGAGAGTTGTCGGGCAAAATAGTGGGTCGCCGGACGACGTTATATATTTGTTTCAGTTGAGGACGTGGCACAGTCTCGACCAAGTATATAGAAGCCATCACCAGTAATTGTGTTTGTGTCTCCAGGCGATGCATACGGAATAGAAATTCTTTAAATTTTCATTTTGTGTCATTTTTGTTATGGATGGTTTTGAGGGTGAATTTTTGTTCTCCTAACTCTATCAACCTCATTTTTGTAATGGATCAGCTTAGATAACAACACTAGGGCTTTGCTTATGGATGATTGGAGGTGGTTTTCTCATTGAACGATGCTGACAAACCAAAATATTTGTGGTTTATCTCTTCTCCTCTCTATATATTTCTCTTTTCTTGGGTTTTATATGTATTTTACTTTGAACTTATGTATATTTGTCGCCCATGGCGTTATATAAAACTTGCTTTATAAATCTTTGTGGATTGTTGTCTTGGATTTTTACTCTGTTAGGGATTTGGGTTGTTATAAACATATACTGCTTAGATTCTTATCTAGGATGATTATCTGTTAGTTTCTGAACTCTAGAGATAGATTTAGAGCTGACATCTACTTGGGTATCAGAGCTTAATGCCTCTATGTCATTGTATTATGCTGAGAGATCGTCAGTGCGATTACATAGTTATATTCTCTGTTGTTGAGGAGGTATAAAGATCATTTCCTTGATAATACAGTCGGTCTCTCGATTTGGGTTAGAATTGACTTAGGTTATGAGTATTACGTAGTGACATTGATGAGTATTGTTAGGTTGAATGTAATTGGCCGATAGATTTAAGTTTGTGATGAGTAGATTATATGCAGACTTGATAAGTTCTTCCTTTGTTTTTTTTCTTTTGATTTCATTTATTTTCTGTTGCTACTTTTCTTTTATATACCATTCAAACCCAAACTCATTTACAAAGGATTTTTCGAACGATGATTCAATAACCAATCTCTGTGGACACGATACGATATAACCTAAATATCACCCAGTAAATTAATAACTTACTTTTTTCTTGCCGCTTTACCGCTCCAACAAAATGGCACTGTTGCCGGTGATTGGTTCTATTGTTTCTTTATTGTGATAATTCTTTTGTTTTTGATTTTTGTAATTAATGTATATGTTATATAGAAATTGTACATTAACTTGTATATGATATTTACACATATATGTGTTTTCACATATTGTTGTGAATTGTCTCGTTTTCGTAATATTTGTTGTGTAATTGTTAGGACACTTTCTTTAGGTTTGCGCGGTGTGACAATACCATGGCATGACGAGAGGAGGTTACTAGCTTGCACAATAAAGACGTCGAGCTTACAGCGTAAAACAAACATGTTGTATCATTTTTATTTGTGTTAGTTTAGGTAGTGTGGCGACTTGTGTTTTAACAAGTTGAACTTGGATTAGTTTCTAAATTTCAAATCTTTACTTTTCCACTTGTTAATTCACTTTCAACTGTTTGTTTCGTTATGTTAGTTGAGTTTTTCCGAAAGCTTGTCGTGTTTAGCTTGAGGAAGTTTGTTAAAAGTTTGTAAATATTGTATGTTTTGTGTAGTTATGTACTAATTAGCTTTAGTATTATTTTTCTAATTCTTTTGTTAATGTTTGGACTCAAGTTTTGGTTTGGTAACTTGTAGAATATTGAAGTTATTTGTCAAGTTTAATCGTTTCGACTTGCGAATGCGTGGTAATGATTTTTGTTAAAGTTTTGTACATGTTCGGGGTATTGTGTTTATCGCTTTCTATACTTTAGCATATTCACGATACTTAAACTTTTTACAATTTTTATGCCATTCATTCTTTTGTATATTTGTTCATTTATGAATCACTTTATTTCCCATCCTTTTTATAAGGTAGTTTTCTATTATTCACATATGCTGGAGACCACAATTCTTGTTTTAACTGGATTTATTATTCTTAATATTTTTTTGTTGATTGTATGAATGCAAGAAAAGCATCAATGCATTTTTGTTTCATTTTGAACACAACTACCTAGGAAAATAGTCAATTCACATTGTGAGTGTGTGATCATTAGTAACCCCTTTGAGTTTTTTGTCGATATCCATATTGTATTTGCTAAATGCTTGTCTATGAGTGTTTTGCTCCCCTTTTTGCATGGATGTTGATTCGTTATTTTCTTGAACCCTCGACCATTGTTTTAGTTTAAATTTTTACATTGCCTTAGAAAGTAGGGAGTATTCACTAAGATGTTGTTTGAATTCAATATGAGGAGAAAAACGATTGTGTATTTATTGGTTGATTGCTATGAGGTTGAAAAGAAAAAGAAAAGAAATAAAGAAAAAAATATGAAAAAGAAGTGATAGAAAAAGAAAGGAAAAAAATAGAAAAAATTTGAAAAAAAAAAAAGAGTATGGAATAATGTTGTGTTAATAAGTGACGTGTGTTGGTGTGAAACTTGTGATAAACAAGATGTTTGATTGAAATTGTAGTGTTTGAAACTTTGTGGAAGTAATTACTCCCTTAAGTTTAGACAACTTTTTGTTTTGATTAGCTTTAGGACTTATCACTTGTTTGTTAACCAAGCCACATTAAAACCTTTAAAAGTCCTTGAGATTCTTGTTTTTATATTTTCAATATAAATGTTTGGATGAATGCATAATTTAGTCTATTGTTTGCATGATTGTTGGATGAGTGAAAATACCTCATTTTTGTGTGTTTTTCATCCACCGATGATTGTATTTTCTAGGTGTGATTCATATGTGAACTTGTATTGTTTTAGAATGTTTGGTATGATTTTTATATTTAGCATTTGTTTTGTGTTTATGTTATAGTCGGAATTTAGTGGTAAGTGTTTACTTTGTGTGTACTGTTTTTTATTTGAACCATTGCATTTTTTTCCTGTTTTCAAAAACCTATTGATTTGTGATTCTTTGTTTATCATTCTTTGTTTCTTTAGGTTATTTGACTTTGTTTGAGGATAAATAATGTTTTAAATTGTGGAGAGTTTGATAAGTGTCAAATTATAGTTATTTTATAAATACTTTTGGTTGAACTTATCGACTCTTTGTTGTTAATATCGGTTGAATAACCTCACTTTTTGTTGTAAATACGTTTAATTATGTTTTGTGTACATATTGGATCGGGTGATTAGTTTCGTATATATTTTGTAGGTATTTGAGCATGGTTGGAGCAATGAGGAATAAAACTCCAAGATGCATTTTTTATCAATAAAGGAAGAAGGCCATGATTGGAGTCTAGATGAAGTTATGCAGTGGAAGCAACAAAAGTTATTGAACTGTCATGCATTGCTGAGAGAAATTCCTATCGTCGGGCAACAGTGAGTGAGAAGACCAATTTTGATGTTGCCTCTGTCTTGCTTCGCGTCTAGGTCGTCAAACGAAAATAAAAAGAGTCTTCGGGCGAAGCAGTGTGTTGTTGGGCGACATGAGATATTTGTTTCAGTTGAGGACGTGGCACAGTCTGGGCCAAGTATATAAAAGCCATCGTCGAGCGATATTTTGTGTCACTAGGCGATGCGTGCGGAACAAAAATTCTCTATATTTCATTTGTGTCATTTTTTTAGGGATGGTTTGGGGCTGTGTTTTTGTTCTCCGAACTCCACCAACCGCATTTTTATAGCGGATTAGCTTAGATAACAATACTAGAGCTTTGCTTATGGATGATTGGAGGTAAATTTTTCATTGACTGGCACTGACAAACTGGAAGATTTGTGGTTTATCTCTTCTCCTCTTTATGCATTTCTTTTTTGTTTGATTTTGTATGTATTTTACTTTGAGCTTATGTATATTTGTCGTCCATGGCGTTATATTAAACTTACTTTACAAATCTTTGTAGGTTATTGTCTTGGATTTTTACCCTGTGTTAGGGATTTTTACCCTGGGTTATTGTCTAGGTTTTTATCTAGGATGATTGTTTGTTAGTTTCTGGACTCTAGAGATAGATTTAAAACTAACATTTACTTGGGTATCGGAGTTTAATGTCTTTGTGTGGTTGTGTTGTACTGAGAGATCGTCAGTGTGATTACATAGTTGTCTTCTGTGTTGTTTAGGAGGTAGAGAGATCATTTCTTTGGTGATACAGTCGGTCTCTCGATTTAAGTTAGAAATGACTTAGGTTGTGAGTGATACGTAGTGACATTGATGAGTATTGTTAGGTTGAATGTAACTGGTCGATAGATTTAAGTCTGTGATGAGTAGATTATATGCAAGCTTGATAAGTTATTCCTTAGTTTTTTCTTTTATTTACATTTATTTTATGTTGATTCTTTTCTTTTCTATATCATTTAAACCCAAACTCATTAACGGATGATTTGTCAAACGATGATTCAATAATCAATCTCTGTGGATACGATACGATATAACATATGTCACCTGATAAAAATAATACTTAACTTTTTGCTTATCGCTATAGATCTGCAACAGCGATCAAGACGGATCAATTTCTCCACTTAAGTGATGAAATTGATGTTGTTAGTTTTGATTAGGAAATCCTAAATTAAAAGATGATATTGAAGGGTAATTTAGTATTTAAATTTATTGCATATGTGACCCTAGTTTATGAGTATAAATAGACTAGTAATAATTGTCTTTTAAACTTAATATTTTACACTTTTGTAATCATCATTGCAAAATAAATTTATTTTCTCATTCTTTCTGTCTTCTTTATCTTGTACACCAAGAATAACAAATTAAAAATCTAAAGTTCTTTACCAACATCAATATCTAATTCATAAAATAAAAAATTGGATTGCTCAAACTTTCCATTATATATAGCGGCGGATAGGATAAGAAATGGGACTAGGAAGCAACTGAAAACGATTAGAGAGTTTTTGCAAATTAACCTTTTCTTTTCTTGGTGTCCCTTGGTGGTGGTAGGCCAGTTGCCACATAGTTGAGAAACTTAATGCCATTGAGAAATCAAACCCATCGGTTCTAATCAAGACTTTGCAGGTTAACCCAATGAAAGCAAATTAACACACATCTAAAATCTAAATGGAGTTAATTAGTGTATGAAGCCAAATAAAAAGTTTGGTAGATTCTCAATCCAACTTCTATACCTTTAAATATGTTATAAATACATTTCTGAAAGCGTGTTTTAGACAAATCCTACGCCTTAGGGGTTGATTGAGAAAATGTCAAACAAAAAAATTGATATTATTAAATACTCTCCCCGTTTCAAAATATTTATTATACCTGATCATTTCACATCTATTTAAAAAATATAATAAATAAAAGAGAGAATTGTATTTTTAATAAATTATCCTTGTTTACTATTTATGTATTTGAATTATCCTAAATATTAAGTAAGAGAATAATAAATTGAGAGTATTAATTAGAAGACATAATTGAAAGATAAAAATTAGATTTGTGTTGAAAACTATTTTGGACTGACCCGACAGTTTGACTAGAGTCGGTCTAAGACATTTCCTTTAGTGCGGCCCGCACGACCATGACTTGGATTGCCCATACCTGACGGGCAATGTCAGCCATTTGCCCTCCCGAACCAACATTGACCCAGGATGATCGACGAACATCCTCTCAGCCTGCCCGACATCAACGTCGTGCAGGGCACCATGAATCGACCAGAGAGATGCCCGTAACTGACCCCCTCCTCGGGACCAACGTCTAGTTACAAGCACATCTGCCCGGTTTGACCAAGTCCTGGCAGTTACCTGATTTTACGGACCCGCATATCCATACGTAAAATCAGGAACCAATGACCACGCGTCATAGGCATTATATATACCCTCACACTTGTGAGGGCCAGGGATCAAATATTCACTATTCATCACCTAATACTTTGCCTGTATCTCCTTGTTCGCACTCTTACTTGATCGTCGGAGTGCCTTGCAGGTACAACCCCCTTTTTCTCCTCGACATCACAACCCGACTACAGATCATCTTCCGGCCACTTCTCAGGTTCTGATCAACCGATAAGATCAGTGACGCCGTCTGTGGGAATCTGCTCTCCCCATCTTTCTTTCCTCGAAACTTAAAGATCAAAGTAACTTTTCTAGATTTCTCTCACTAATCATGGCCGACCATGATGATCTTCATCTGCCCGGAAAGACCATTCTTTCCCCTGCTTGCAAAACCGACGGAAGTCAGGAACATCCTCGCCTCGAGGACAACCTGGGTTTCCGGGACGGACAGGCCACGTCTCTAGATTCAACGGATGCCCGACGCAGTGATGACCAATTCTTAGACAAGGGACACCCCAATAATATCACCGAGGAACTACCAGAAGTCATGCAACCAGTTCCTATCCCTCTCAACACCGACCCGACCATGGCAGCACTACTCGCTGCTATCAATCAGACCAACGCTTTCAACCTATAATAGAATCAAAGGATAGGAGCCTGGGAGAACAGGCGATCAAGATCTCCTCTTCGGAGAACCCGACGACGATACTCCCTCAGTATATCACCACCCAGCGTGGCCCACCACCCAAAAAAGAGAGGTGTGGCATTTCTTTCTTCAAGAAACGCAACCGCACACGTCCTTCCAAAGATCAAGACTGCCCTTCATTTAAGAAGAGGAAAGACAACAGGCAAATCGATCGCGCTTGACTGCCTTCACCTGAGCCAAAGTAGAAACGGAAGAGACCCTCCCCCGACGAGACCGTGACGATTTATAGGGAAGAAACTATCGCTGTCCTTCTCCATCTCCCGCAGATAGTGAGGATGACGAGCCCCATGGCCCGCTATCGAGGGAGATTACTGAGGCTCCACTCCCCGTCATCCTGGAGAAGCTACCTCCATTGGGAACCTACGAGGGAACAATAGACCCCGACGAGCATATCGAGAACATCGACACTCTCCTCGACTACCGAAGGGTTAGGGGAGCCATCAAATGCAGTCTCTTCCCAACCACTCTTAGGAAGGGTGCGATGTCGTGGTATAAAATCCTCCTCGACGAATCCATCACTTCATGGAAGCAGCTCGGGAGGATATTTTCAAGGCATTTCACTGCCTCCTGTCGACACTCTAAATCGGAGGCTTCGCTCGAAGAAATCATACAGGGAAAGGACGAGTCTCTGCGGGCATATGTTGAACACTTCAATAAGATAGCGGTCCAAGTCTCAACGGGGGACAACATGAAGAAGTTCCTCCTCGATTCCGTGCTCTGTCCCCGTAGTAACTTTGCCAAAGTTATAGGCATAGAGACACCGGCCACGCTCTACTCCCTCCTCAAGGCCCAGGCGTACATACAGTACAAGGAGAAGGAAGCGAAAAACAACTCCAGGGAATCAAGGCACAGAGAGAGTGCCAAGTCCTCGAAGAACGATGAGCCCTCGACATCCCGTCGGGGAGAGAAGAAACAGGAGGAAAAGTCTTGTGATTCCAAAGACTACAAGGGGGCAGTCAATCGTTTCCATGACTACACCCCTCTGGCAACCTCAAGGGAGCGTATTCTTTCTAAATGCGCCAACTCTGAGTTTAAGCAAGCTGGGGTGGGCTTCCCCCGACAAACACCATCCAAGCCGGTAACCGACAAAATAAAATATTGCAGGTTCCACAAGAGTCACAGGCATAACACGAAGGATTGCATTCATCTCAAGGATGCAATTAAAATACTGATCAGAGATGGGCACCTCAAGTAGTATAAAAATAAGGAGGGTGCCCGTGACGAAGCACCAGAAACCAAAAACGTTGAGGAAGGGAAGAAATACTCTGACCTCGACGCCATTCTGATCTCCATGAGCATCTCACGGTCGAAAGATTTCTATCATCCGGACATGGAAAAGGTCCCAATGTACTTCTCCTCCTATAGTCCTTGGTAATCCTTCCCCGCAGCCATGGTCATCTCCGGAAGAGGATTCAACAGGAACACGGTTGGGTCAGTGAAGAGGAGATTCGACCAACTCATCAAAGCCAACTCAGATATGGACGCCACACTCGATAAATTCTAAGGAGGCTCTCATCCCCTCGCCTTTTACAGGGAAGAATTTTTAGACGGGGCCCTGAATTCGAGCATCCCACTACTCATGAGAGCTCGTACGGAAAATTTTAACGTGTGTCGCATACTGGTCGACCAAGGTAGCTCGGTAGACATCATGTACGCCCAACTATTCACCACTTTACAGCTGAATGAGAGCCACCTAACCCCTCACGTGGGATCTGATCTCCAAGGCTTCAATGGAGCCAGCACGAAACCCTAGGGATATGTCGAGCTGATCATCACATTCGGGAGAGGGGTAATGTCCAGAGCCATCAAGACCCAATTCTTGGTGGTAGATTGCTCGTATCTCTACCAGTGCATCTTCGGGAGACCCACTCTCTCCGAACTCATCGCGGTCCCTTCTACCGTGAATCTCAAGATGAAGTACTACACTGCCAAAGGCTTGGTCGCCACCCTCTACAGGGACATACGAGCAGCCAGAAGGTGTTTCGGAGCTTTAACCAAGGGCTTCAATTCCATCAACATTCAACCTCGAATGACCACTGGAGCCACACTACCCTCCAGCTCTGAGGAAGTCAAGCCTCTGCCGAGGGTTGATACCATTGACCTCGACAGTCGCTTCTCCAAGGAAGACCGTGTCGAGAAAATAAGGAAAGGAAATGAGTCTATGGTCAAAGACGAAGGGTCGACCTCTTCTGCTGATTGCAATAAACTCTCGATTCACGCATGGGCCATCCCGGACGGTGACTTCGAGCTATTTCCCCTCGGAGAAGACCCCACCAGAGGAGTGAAGATCAGAGCAGACCTCCCCGACCTGGGAAAAAGGAAACTTAAAGCTTTCATAAAGGAGAATGTTGATCTGTTCGCCTGGAGTGCGGCCGAGATGCCCGTTTTAGATCCAGAGATCTCATGCCATCACTTAACTATAGATCCTGCCCTCAAGGCGGTCGCGCAGTGTAGAAGAAAGCAGTCTTCCGAGAAAGCAAAGGCTGCAGAACTACCTGTAAAAGACCTCCTAGAGGCATATTTTATTTCTTAAGCCCAGTACACAACCTAGCTCTCAAATGTAGTTCTTGTAAAAAAATATAATGGAAAATGGCGCATGTGTATTGATTATACTGATCTCAATCGGGCTTTCCCGAAAGATGCTTATCCCCTTCCCTATATTGACAAACTGGTCGATAACTCGACCAATTTTAAATTACTAACATTCATGGATGCATACTCTGGTTATAACCAGATGCCTATGGCAAAAACGGACAAAAAATACACCGCTTTCATGACAAGTCAGGCAACTATTACTACAATGTAATGCCCTTCGGCCTGAAAAACATAGGCGCTACATATCAGCGCATGATGAACAAAGTCTTTCGCAACAAGATAGGCAACATGCTCGAAGTCTATATGGACAACATGATCGTCAAGTCCATCGAAGAGCTCGACCATGCCGCCCACTTAAAGAAAGTATTCGAGCAAGCTCAAAAATGCCGGATGCGATTCTACCCGGGAAAATGTACCTTCGGCGTACGGGCAGGAAAGTTCCTCGAATTCTATCTGACGAAACGAGGCATTGAGGCAAACCCCGAAAAATGTTGGACATTTTCCAAATTTCCGACCCCCACCTCGAAAAAGTCCATCCAGATCTTGAACGACATGCTCACTTCTATCTCTCTCGATTCGTGGCAAAGTTCGTCCAACACGCACTTCCCTTGTTCAAACACCTGCGCAAGGAAGCTACCTTCGAGTGGACGCCCGAATGCGAACAAACCCTCGTTCATTTGAAACGGGCGCTGTCGCAGCCGCCCGTCCTTTCTCAGATCGAGAAAGACGAGGTACTCTACCTCTATCTGGCCGTCGCCTCCGAGGCAATAAGCGCAACACTTATAAGAGAAACTCCAGAAGGACAAAGGCCAATTTACTTCACGAGAAAGGCCCTGCAAGGCCCAGAGGAAAGATATCAACAAATCGAAAAAGTAGCTCTAGCCCTCGTTAACGCAACGAGGAGGCTCAGACACTACTTCCTGGCCCACACCATAGTGGTCCAGACAGATCAACCAATACAACAACTGCTCAGGAGACCAGACATGGCCGGAAAAAGATTGAAATGGTCCTTGGAGCTCTCTGAATTTGATATCCAATATGAGAGAAGGAAATGAACTCACTCGTAGATCTCGACAGATCACTTCATTAGACGATCTTTGTTGATGACGCCTCCAATTCGATCGGAAGCGGTACAGGCATTATACTTGGAAATAAGGGAGGGACCCTAATCAAGGTCTCCCTCTCCCTATCCTTTCCAACCTCCAACAATCAGGCCGAATATGAGGTGTTCCTTGCAGGTTTACGACTGACTGAAGATCTGGGAGCCGAGGAAGTGAAAATCTTCACCGACTCTCAGTTGGTCGCCTCTCAGGTCTGAGGCGAATATCAGGTCAAAAATGACCAACTCGCGGAATATTGGGCCCTAGTTCATGAGAGGAAAATTAAATTTAAATCTGCGGACGTACAACACGTTCCCCGCGAGCATAACACCCGCGCAAATATCTTATCTAAGTTGGTGAGCACGAAGAGAAAATGAGGGAATAAATTGGTGATACAAGAAATACAACCTCGACCGAGCACCCAAAATCCATGTTCTATCTTAGAAGTGTTCGCCATCGGGGACAACGATTGCTGGATAACTCCCGTACACGACTATCTCACTAAGGGAAAACTCGCTGACCACCCGAAAGAAGCGGCCGTTGTCAGGCGGAGAGCTTGCTTATACATTTTGGTTGAAGGTAAACTTTATAGAAGAGGATTTTCCATTCCACTTCTCAAATGCTTCGACCGAAGCAGGGCAGAGCGCGTCTTGCTCGAAATCCACGAGGGTATCAGCGGCCAACATCTAGGCGGGAGATCCCTCGCGAGAAAAGCCATGCGGGCAGGATATTACTGGCCCACCATACAACATGATGCAAAAGAGCACATGAAGAAATGCGATAAATGCCAATGACACGGGGAAATGCATTTAGCTCCTCCTAACGAGCTTAAATCCCTCTCCTCTCCCTGGCCTTTCGCCTAGTAGGGGTTGGATCTCCTTGGTCCATTTGTGGTCGGAACCAATCAAAACAAATATCTGATCGTAGAGGTCGACTACTTCACTAAATGGATAGAAGCCGAAGTTTTGGACAAAATCATCTCCCAAAATGTCCTTCACTTATATAAAAGAAATATCCTCGCTCGCTTTGACATCCCATAAGCAATAGTCACCAACAACGGGACCCAGTTCACGGACCACACCTTTCAAGAATTCGTCACCAAACTGGGAACCACCCAACACTTTGTCTCTGTCGAGCATCCCCAGACAAATGGCCAAGTTGAGTCTGCGAACAAAGTAATACTCAGGGGCCTCAAGCGAAGGTTGGAAGAAACCAAGAAGCAGTGGGTCGAGGAATTATACAGTGTACTCTAGGGATATCGAATGACTGCACATTCGTCCACTGGGGAGACTCCTTTCTGACTAGCTTCGAGATAGAGGTCGTCATTCCCGTAGAGATCGAGGAACCTTCCAAGCAAACTGAGACACCTCTCGACGAGGAGATGAACGACACCGCCCTCCGTGAAGAACTGGATATGGTGGAAGAAATCAGAATAGAAACGACCCTACAAGAGGCCTCTCTCAAACAAAAAAATAGCCATGCGCTACAACGCCAAGGTGGTACGACTAGAGTTTGAGGTTGGAAGCCTTGTCTTAAATAAAAATCGCAAAGAATCTCGCAAAGGCAAGCTCGCAGCGAACTGGGAAGGTCCTTATCGCGTCTACGTGAAAACAGGGACTGGAGCATATTACTTGGAAAACTTATAAGGGGAACAACTCGTTTGATCATGGAACACTGAAAAGATAAAACAATATTATAGTTAAAGACACTAATCAGTCGGCGAGTTTGGTCGACAAAGAGAAACTCACCCATGCCCGACCACGCGTGCATGCCTAGGCACAAGCATAACACCCAAAGTATTAAGAGGGGGCGAGGCTCCGCTCTATTGACGAGTGCACCTTCAACTCGACATAGATAACTCGACCAAGCTCTATAGTCCTTGTGCCACGATGGTAGAATGTTGGACTCGCGACAAGAAGTTCACACCGCTGAACCAGGTCCCTCTAAATTAGACCTGGGTTCCGGTCTTCGCCCGATATTCACCCTGGACATTTGATCAGTTTCCCCACACTGACAAACATACCAAACGAGCAAATCCCCGCTATAAACTCTTAGCAAAAAAACTCCCTAAATGGGCTAGTTTGTCAACAAACATGCAAAGAACATAGGTTAAATATTCATAGCAAACGACCATTGGCCATAATTTAAATAAAATGACCACTTGGGCCAATGATGTGAGAATATTACATAAATAGACAATAGCTTGGAAAAACAAATACAACGAACGCGGTGCACAAGCCGAAATAAACATAAAACAATCATCCTTCCAATTCTCCTTCAGCAATGAGCGATAGTTGGGCGGGACCCCCGATTAGCTGGGAGACAATATCCTTGAGATAATCATGGACCTCACTATGACCAGAAGCTACATAGTAATTGACCCCCGTTACAGAGGTGTGGAGCTCAACAACAAGGTTCAACACATGCAGCTGCTTCACAACATTTTCGAAGCTCCCCTCGGAAGCAGTCTGAGCGTCATCCACGGCTAACTGAAAACGAGCAACCAGCTTGGCCCGAGTCTTCAGATCCTTAGTATCCTCCGGCTTGTCTTCAGCAAGCGTAATCTCAGTACTTAGGGCCGCCACCTTTCCCTCAAGGTCCTTTTTTTTTCGAGCAAAAGAACCATGTGTTCCTCAAAGAGCCTCCCCGATTCTTCCTCAGACAACTTCAGGGCTTTATCTTTCTCGACCGAGGCCTTATCTCTCGTAGCCAGTTTGGCCTGAAGGTTCTTCATCTCTGTCTCTTGAGAGGAACTCCCCTCGGTGTAAGCGACTGCCATCTCCAAGATCCACATCAGAACGCCAGCATCTCGCGCCAGCATTACCCTCTTCTCCGGGTGGCCCATTCCCTCGAGATGGAGAGATTTGGCCCGGGCAAGATGGAGAGACGCACCCTCTAGAAAAGACTTCTCCAGCCAGCAGGGAGGCAGGTCGTACGTTCCTTTCCCTTTTTCACCGGTCAGGTCAACACTCCCCTAGGCTCGCGGCCTTTTCTCCTTCGAGGAAACAACAACGGGGGAAAGAGCGAATATGGCCTGGGCCAAAGATGAGTCGTCTGACCCCGATGAAAGAGCTGGTCCCGAACCAATCTGTGCATCCTTTAGAGCCCTTCTTGCTCTTGCAGCTAGGGTCTTAGGCAAGCTCTCCTGAGCAGGATTCATGCTATCTGCAAAAAAAAACATAGTCAGTAAACGAGGAGTCAAACAAACGACAACCACTTGCTACTATTAGAAACATATATATATATATATATATATATATATATATATATATATATATATATATATATATATATATATATATATATATATATATATATATATATACCCAAGTATCTAATGGGGTCCTCGCTCTTGAGGAGCTCCTTGAAATTTATGAGGCCTGACTCGTATATGGGCTCTCCGTTTTTGTCCAACACAGGTCTACCTCCCCGACCAACTTGCTGGAAACGAGGGATCTGAGCCACGGACGTGGTCAGGATAACGAAGCTCTCCAAATCCTCGTCTATGAGCTCCCATTCTCTCCAGACATAGGAGCCCAATTCGCTATCAAAATGCTTTCTCGTCCATTTGAATGGGAACTTATAAAACAACTTTGAAACAGGCTCTCCTAGCTCGTTCAATCGGGGAGTGCCGTCCTTGTTTAGTGAAGGCACAGTCCTAAAGATGTTCAACATCGCCTTGGTCGAAGAAGGCTGCACCAAAATGTATTTATCTTTGAAGTGGCGGAAAGACTCCAAATAGGCTTTAAATAGCTTCCCATTGCCTTGCTTCAGGGAAACCCATCCCCACTTTTTGTTAACCTTGCTCCTCTGAAGGGGGAAGCAGTAGAAGAACAAGGTAATGGTGTCCCTTATCTTCAAATGGTCGCAAACTATTTCGAACTCTCGCATGAATGCAATGTCGTTCGGTTGCAGTTGGGAGGGAGCCACATGCAAATGGCTGAATACGGCCACCTCGAAATAAGAAAAGGAATGTCAAGACCCATCTCTCGAAATATGATGTAGTACATTGGGATCCACCTCCTATCATATTTTGAGCAGATTCTGCTCTCTTTCCCGAGGATGTATAACGATAATTCCTTTTGGGCCCCCTCCTCGTGAGTGTACACATCTATAAAGATATCCTCCCAGTGCTCTTAAAAATACAACGGCCAGTCCCAGGGATCGCCCACGACCCAATCCCGAGGTTCCTCCTTGTTCCTAGGAGGAAACAGGAAACCCTTGTCGGCGGAAGTCATCTCTATGCCGGACCCTCTCGTTTGCTGTTCCATTTGATTTTGTGCATCCCTAGAAATTTCCAGGATGATCGACGAACTACTCGTCTCGTCCGACGAACATCCCGAGGACTGTGTGGATTCGCTCGAAATATCGACCCGAGCATTGTCAGCCATAGCACTTGAGAAGTAGAGGAAAAAGATGAGCTCGACATCAATGCCAGAACCACCCTTACACCGCTAAACAAGCGAAATGGCACTGGGAACGAGGATCGTATCCCCGACCAGAACCCTCACTGAGGCGTATCAACAGGCAGGATTTGCAGAAAAACTCTATGACCTAATAAGCCATCTATGACACACCACGAGGTCCCCGAGGAGACCCCACGGCAGCTCCGGCGATTCTAAACTACAGAAACGACATCTACTGCCAGCACTCTCCAACGATATCCTCGCAGACGAAGCCTTAAATCCTAACTGCATGCATCTCTAGAAAATAAAAAGCGAAAATGCAAACTGTTGAAAGCCAACAACAATGGAAGATTGGAAACTCACCAGTTAATAGAGGGAGAAAGGATGAAAGTAAGAAGCTGCGAGCAGAAAAACTCAACGAACAACGGTGGCTTACAGTAGAGCTAATACAAGAAGTTGAGAGAGAAGACGAAAAATACTAAACGCCCTGTTCCTCTCGTATTAATAGCTAAAACAATCTGCGCGTACAAGACAAGCTCCTGGGGAACCCTAGGGTCGTCATCCTTACATCCTAGCCCTAGGTCATCATTGTGCTGCTTCGCTATCACACTTCCCAAAACACACTACCTCTCAAAATTCAAAGGTCCTAATGACTAACCCCTCGTCTACCTGCAAGAAAGGTGTAACAGGAAACACACATTTCCCCTTAAGACACACCCTGTTTCGCGAGCAGATGTTAAAGTCATCACTCTTGCACCCAGAAGCAACGACTTGGGGGGATATTGTTCTGGACTGGCCCAACAGCTTGACTGAGCCCGATCTAAGACATTTCCTTTGGTGTGGCCCGCACGAGCATGACCCGGATTTCCCCTACCTATCGGGCAATGTCAGCCATTTGCCCTCCCAAACCAACACTGGCCCAGGATGATCGACGAGCATCCTCTTAGCCTGCCCGGCATCAACGTCACGCAGGCCACCAGGAACCGGCCAGAGAGATGCCTATAATTGACCTCCTCCCTGAGACCAGCGGCTAGTTACGAGCATATCTGCCCGGTTTGACCAACTCCTGGCTGTTACCTGATTTTACGGACCCGCATATCCAAGCGTGAAATTAGGAACCATTGACCACGCGCCATGGGCATTATATATACCTTCACACTTGTGAGGGTCAGGGATTGAATATTCACTATTCACCACCTAATACTTTTCTTGTATCTCCTTGTTCCCACTCTTACTTGATAGTCGAAGTGCCTTATAGGTACAACCCCCTTTTTCTCCTTGACATCACATCCCGAATACATATCATCTTCCGGTCACTTCAGGTTCTAATCAACCGGTAAGATCAGAAACTAAAAACGACACTTATTTTGTGACAAATAATTTTATCAGATGCGACATTTATTTTGGGACGGAGGGAGTATATTTTTGGTCCTCCTAAATATTTCATATTTTACTTTTAGTCTCTCCAAATTTTTCTTTAAAGAATGATCCTCCTAAAATTTTAGTTTTAACTTTTGGTCCCTACTGAAATTTAGCGACGATTTTTACAACATAGCGACAGACTTAACGACGGTTTTTTATTTAACGGCTGAATTAACGACAATTTTAGCGACAGTTTTGGCATGAGGGACAAAAAGTTAAAATTAAATTTTTTAGGAAGACCATTCTTTGAAGAATATTTTTAGAGGGACTAAAAGTAAATATGAGATAATTAAGAGGACCAAAAACATATTAAACCCTATTAAAATTGTTTCTTGTAAATGCATCTGTTATATTTTTCTCATTTCAGTTCATATTTATTATTCCATCTGTCCCAAATTAAGTGTCACATTTGAGTATTTCACATAGATAAAGAAAGTGTGAAAAACGAAAGAGAGAATATCAATTTTACCATATTATCTTTATTAACTATTAGTGTATTCTAATGATCATAAATGTTAAGTGTAATAATAATAAATCAAGAGTAATATATGCAGCATTAATTGAAGGGTACAATAGGAAAAGGAAAAGGAAAATTGCATCGAAAACTAAAAACGATATTTATTTTGGGATAATAAATTTGTTAAAATGTGACATTTATTTTGGGACAGAGAGAGTATAAATTTATCAAAGAGAAGAAAAAATATGATTAGAGATTGTCGAAAATTAAAACATTAAAAAAGTAGCAAGAAAATTGACGAATGACGTCAAAGCTGGGTTGTGATGGTCTGACAACAGTTCTCGAGGAGTATGTCTAGTTCGAACAGTTTGGAAGTATCCAATTTGATCGTTTTGATTCACATATCTGTTTGTTAATAAGTCTTGTTTTGGACTTGTTATAAATTTGTTTGGTTTCAATGCTTATATCCTTAATAGGACTGGAAATGAGTCGAGTCAAGTCGAATTAATCCCAGTTCGACTTGACTCGATAAAAATTTATCCAGCTCAAAGTACAACTCAAGTTTGACACAAATATTCTTTAAGCTGAAATTTGTCTCATTTCAAAATTAACGAACACCTCGGTTCAATTTGATAGGCTTAGGTTCATTTCTCTTACTTCACAAATTTAAAAATCAATTTTTTAATATTTAACATTTTTAATTAATATTCTTTTAAAAAATATTATAATAAAATAAAGGTTATAAAATTAGAATATATTTTTTTCCAAATTTTTAAAATACTTTTATTTAATATAATAATTTTATTTAATTAAGAAGTTTAATATTCAATCACTATTTTATAAATATTTGTCCCACCTAAGAATATAAATGATTAGTTAAAATTGTTCGATTAAAAAAAATAAAAAGTTAAAATTTGAAATAAATCTTTAAATCTACTTTTAGAGTCAATAACTCTTCTCAATCGAATAGACTCATAAATATAATGAATCAAATACATATTTCAATTTCAACTCGTTTAATTAACGAACTTAAACTTTTACTCATATGCAAATCATTTAATTAATAAATCTAGTTCGGCAATTTAATTATCTAATCGAATTTTAATTAATATTTAAATTAGTTCGATTCATTGCCAATTCTATTACTTTATCACTTTTATCATGACAACTTTCATAACTTCAAAACATGATGAAAAGTAGAGAAAAAAAATGAGGGTTCCTATGTTTACACCAAAATCTTACACCATGTATTTACACCCTATCAAATATAATATGGCCCATGTGTTTCTTTGTGTCTGAATAAAAAAAATAATGATTAAACATTTTAGAAAAACAAACCTAACATTTCTAAAAAAAATGGTAATTTTAGTCAGAGAGATAAAGATAAATTTCTTTTGAACTTTCTAAAATTCTAAATTTTTAAAAAATATTTACAAAGATTGAAAAACACTTGTAAAGATATTAAACTTATAAATATATATATATATATATATATATATATATATATATATATATATATATATATATATATATATATATATATATATATATATATATATATATATATATATATATATATATATATATATATATATATATATATATATATATATGGAATGTTTGTAGTGAGAATTAGTAAAATATCCGTACGTCCGCACGAGTAAATTTATTTAATGTAATATAGATTTTAATTTGAAATACATGTAAATTTAAAATTAATTATTTAATTATAAAATGAATAATAATAATATAAGTTTAATTTTATTAAATAATTATAAAAAAAAAAATGTCTGTAAATTAGAGAAAGAAAAAAAGTTTGATATTTAAAAATAAGAATTTTGTGTCTCAAATAAAGGTAATTGTTAATTAAAATAAAATAGGTATTTTGCTGATGGTGGCTCGTGAAAAAAAGATAAATTTTAATATTTGAAAAATAAGAATTTTATGTCTCAAATAAAAACAATTGTTAATTAAAATAAAATAGATATTTTGCTGATAGTGTCTCGTGAAGAAAAGAGAAATTTGACATTTGAAAATAAGAATTTTGTGTATCAAATAAAATCAATTTAATTAAAATAAAATAGATATTTTATTGATAGTTCCCCGTAAGAAAAATAGAAACTTTGACATTTGAAAATGAAAATTTTGTGTCTCAAATAAAAACAATTGTTAATTAAAATAAATTAGGTATTTTGCTTAGAGTAACCTGTGAGAAAAAATATTGAAATTTGAAAATAAGAATTTTGTATTTGAAATAATGAAAATATTAGTTAAAATAAAACATATATTTTTATGATAGTCATCAGTGAGTTGAAAAGTTAATTGTGTGTATGATTATTTATTAAATGTCAATATTGTATATATTTATACACTAATAAATAAATAATATGATAATCAATACTATAATTATATAATTTTATATATTAAAAATAATTTTAAAAAAATTAGGTAGAAAAGATAAAATGATGAAATGAAAGAGAAATATAAAAGAAAAATAAATTTAATTTGAAAGAAGAATGAGATGGTGAGTGAATATAATTTAAAATTTGTGAAATGTGTGGAGTGTTTAATAGAGAGGGATAAAGATAAATTTTTTTTTGAACTTTTTAAAATTTAAAATTTTTAAAAAATATTTACAAGGATCGTGGAACACTCGTAAATGTCTTAAGTTTATATGGTTTATAAAGAGAACTGAGAATATTCGAAACACTAGAGGATATATATATATATATATATATATATATATATATATATATATATATATATATATATATATATATAATGAAATTTATTGTGAATTACGACAAAATTCAATATCAGTTTGTGATGTAATAAATAGTAATAACTAAAATAAATGGTCTACAACAATAATAATCTGTACACAGATAATATAATAGAATAAGACGAGAAAAAGACGAAGGTTAGTTTACCCATTCGGTTAAACGATCTACTCGGAGAGAGACAACAACTATCTAATTCACTATACTCTGAAAGTTGTTACAAAAGATTACAAATGAGTTATAAGCAAATAGTCTTCGCCTTCAGGTTCCCAAGAACAACCTTGAATGCGCCCAAGAATTACCCTATTTTCTACTCAAGTGTTTTCCAACCTCTTCAACCTTCAATATCTGAATAACCCAAACCCAAGGTATAAATAAGTGTTTCCAAATTTCATATATGAATAACCCAAACCCAAAGTGTAAACAAGTGTTTCCCAATTCCCAATAACCTTAGATAACCCCAAATATTTCCAAAACCTTTACCTTTCTAAGGTTTCCCTTGAGAATATCAAAAATCCTATGTTATGCCTTTAAACTCTTACTCTCCCTTATTGCTATAAGCTCTAAGATTGTCACACCTGCAAACATATAAGAGATACATATTTATAATAGCAAATATCCAATAAACAAAGTCCAAAATCACATTCCAATTATACATGGATCGATGGACCTAATTGAAAAAACTGGAAAACCCAAAATCACTATTCACCGTACGGACATCACTATTCACCTTACGAATATCACTATTCATCCATAAATGTAATCTCCAAAATATGTTTTCTTTCTCTTCGTCATCAAAGGTTTTAAGGAACATTTACAACAATCTCCACCTTGACTTTAAATCGTGTTGATACCAATTTAATAATCAACAATATTGTTGCTCTCTATCAAGTTAAAACTCTAATCAATAACCTTGATAAAATTCAATCAACCCTTAGATCTTGATCTCACAACTTGCATCCACTTGTTTTCAATTACCCTTTTTTGTCTAGGTAATTTAACAAGCCTACAAGTATGACTTTTCAACCATCCTCGACTCCATCTGTTTTCAAATGCCTCCGTGAAGATTTTTCCTTTTTTATTTTGCAGTCCTTCAACCACATTAAAAAAACATAATATCTAAGGCTAGCATAACCATCCTTTTGAGATGCTACAATAATCCTTCTTACCTTATCATGAGTAAAATGATAATCAGAGATCTCTGTAACCATTCCCTCACTACTGCTAGCATCCATAGTAGGAAACACCACCTCAAACTGAGTTTTTTCCGTTATAGTTTCTACAGGTTTTCTTCCTTGGTTTTCACTATTTTTCTTCCGAAGAAATTCTCTACCAACCAAGTAGGTTGTTTTAACCTCATACTTCCCTAAAAACTCAATAAAAAATCAATCGTAACATGCATTTTATTCCTTGATTTCTACAAAATTTATTATACTCCTCTGAAACTTTCTTAAGGCATTCATAACGCCTTAAACTCAAATCCCATAGTTCTTCCTTGTCATGAAACCCTCCACTAGTTACTAATGAATTAATAACAACATTTAAACCTTCTAAAATATATAGATCATATATTTTAGACCCTTTAGAAATGATTAATTCATCACGCAAAATCTTCAATGCTCCATGTTCAACTCTAGTGCAATAGTCTAGATCATCAAACATAATTATAGATAAAAAATTCCACCTGAGTTCTAGAACATACCTCACAATGTGAATAAGAATTTCACGATCATCAAACATTTTAAGTATGACAGTACCAATACCATGAACATTTCAAGATATTGTACCCCAAAATTTGGCTTCCCTTTTCTTCAAGACATTTCCCACAAAAGATCTCAAATGCTCAAGGATGCTCAAGAGTTGATCAAACAAGCTCACCTTCTAAGCACTGAGACCACAAATTAGGATTTTGGTTTTCACAAGGAAAGTTGGACTTTTAATACCTTAAGTGACTCTCATGGTTCATTATAGGTCTTCAAGAATGCTCATACCAAATTTCAAGTCTTGCACCACAAATTTGCTCAATCAATTGCTCAGATGACTGAAAATCAACTGTATTGGGTAAAAAGTCAATTATGGTCAACATACAGTCAAAATTCATGATTTTTGGCCAACATCCACATTTTAAAGTCATATTCATGAATTGATCAAGGTTTTATCCCAATTCCTCAAGAAAAGCATTCAAATCATCAAAGGAGCAAAATTGTCAAAATTTGGGTTTTGACTGAGAATGGCTGATCATTGACTTTTGACCTAGTACATGACCTAATGGCTTGAAGCATGAACTTAAGGACTAAAACACAACATATTTACCTAATTTCATGGCTCAAATCATCTCAAAGATCAAGTGATTGATATTTGAATTTGGATCAACTAATGAAAAGTCAACTAACACACAAAAAGTCAAACTTTGACTTTTTGGTCAACATTGAATTTCAAAGATCAAAATTCATTAAGACATTAAATAATATCAAAATTGATCATCAAGAATCAATAAAGTCAAGAAAAGTCAAGATTTCTAATACTTAGAAAAATTCTAAGTGTTTTTTGACCTAGACAATTTCACAACTTCATGACAATTTTTCACCAAGATGCAAGATGATTCAAGGAAAACTTTCAACATGAAAGATGTAGATATTGATGGATTATACAACTTTGTCCTTGATGGTTGATGTCCAAAAAATGCTTAGTTTTGAAGATATAGGCTCATGAAGTCATGACATTTTTACAAAACACTTAGTGAAAATTTTAGCAAGTTTGGTCAGATTTTTGTCCCAACTTCTTGGCAATTTTTCACCTAGTTCCAATTTGATTTAGGCAAAGTGGTCAACATAAAGATTGTATATAATGTTTCAAGCTTTCCAAAATGTCCTAGAACTTGAAGAGATTATTTTTTATCTAGGAGAATCGAAGAGAAGAAGTTGGACATCCATTCTTGAATTTTAGGTAATTTTATGATGAACACATGATTCAATCTCAAACCTATATTGCATAATATTTCTTTGAAGGATTATAAATTGAAAATATATCCATAAGTAGATGTTTACACAACTGATTGAGCTATGATCCAAGTGCTTGAGCCATTGCCCAAGTGATCATTCCATTAATGGAACAAAGTTCACACTTCCATTTTGAAAAAGTGACTTTAATCACAAAATCCACTATCCTTGAGCCTTGCAATTGTTTCTTCTAAACATACACAATGTCAAAACCAATAAGCAAACATCTACAACCTCTTAACCACCCCACGAGCCCTTTTACTTTGCATTGGAACAATGTATGTCAAGTTTGCTTCAAAATCAAGTCACATAACCATAACATGTGATCTTGGATTTCTGATTACTTCAGCCTCTAAAACTTTTCTATATAAATAGAGAGGTTATTTGCAAGCCCTAGCACGATTTGAAAAGCCTTGAAACACTCACAAACTCCCTGAAATCAGATTTTGCATCCAAAGCTCCATTATTTGCCATTTCTGACTTTGACTACCAAACTCATAATTCACTCGTGCGTTTTCCATTTTAATCAATCAAATATAATATATACAACATATAGAAGTGATCCAAACACTTGAGCCACTTCTGTAATCCCTCCATCACCATCCACAATTTTCAAAACTCAGCTCTACAACTTGACTTCTCCAGAGGAATTCAGCCACTCTCAATCCAAAGTAAGCATTGCATTAGCTTCCTAGGAGTTCAGTGAAGCTATCCAGATCAGCACAACACCTCCAGGAGTGCTCAAACTTCAAATACGATTTCCAATTTTTAGGTAAGTTTTCTCAACTTTGAACTCCTTATACAAGCATCATTAATGGTTACTTTGTGAGTAAAAAATGTAGACATCATTGCCCTGAACCTAACCATACCCTTAGTTTTCATTTATGTTAACTGTGCATGGAGAATTTTGAAGTTGAATTCAGAAAAATTAGGTTTAAATTTGGTACCAACAAAAATTCATGTTCATCTTTGATTTATATTCTAAGTTATTTATATGGTTAAATTCGTGGTGAAAAATGGAGCAAGTTTCATGTTTACATTTTTGAAAATGGTTGAGAAATGAGAAAGTTTGAAAATTCAAAAATGGTGTTGGAGATGCTAGCGCGAGGAAGAAGATGAAGTTATAATCAGGAATGAGTTTATTTTAAATTTAATACAAGTTATTCTACCACCGGATGTAACAACCATCCCAATGGTAGAGCGTGCGTATAAGTCATTCCTCTGCCTTGTCCTGGGTTCGATCAAGGCGTGGGGCATTTTTATTTTCTAAAAATTTCCTCTACAGATTCAATACAAGCCAAGCATATGCGTGCACCATGCACCTCTCATCCACACCATCTGATCATTAGACAATCAGATCAAGCGTCCCAGAATAAATGCACATGATACACCTCCAAAAAGTCAGCCACGTGGAATTCCAAAATAGGCGCTGGACTCCTTAACTCGGGCCTCATTCTTTTTTTTTTTGCTTTCTCACCCCTCTTTTACTAAAACAACACAGACCCATTTTTCTTTTTTATTTTCATTTCAGATTTCAAACAAATTTGTATTTGGGCATTTTTGCTAATTTTTAACACCTTTTTTACTTTTTTAACACACATGCCCAATATTTTTTACATTCTTCATATTTTCTTACTTTTATTTCCTTACTTTTATTTCCTTATTTATTTTCATTTAACCAAAAAAATACAAAAATATATTTTCTTAAATAAAATAAATTAAAAATATTTTAATTTAAACATTTTATTTCATTTTTTTAATTAAATTAGATTTTATTACTCTTTTTACATTATAAAAATATTTTCTTTCCAAATTAACATTAACATTCAAATTATTTTCTAAATAAATTATTTAGACTTAGGTCTTATTTTCTTCATAAATTCAATTAACTTAGATGAAATTCTGGTACAACAGACTCAGATGTCATACAAGGATGTCGAGACATCTGATCTGACATAAACACACAGGCAAAACAATACTGAAAAGATAAAGAATACACCAGAATTATTTACCCAGTTCAGTGTACAACAACACCTACTATGGGGGCTACCAAGCCAAGAATAAAGTTCACTATCAGTAGTATCAATTTGTAGACTCTACAGCCAACACACCCGTTGACGATCTACGCATTCAATCACTACCCAATGACCCTTCTACCTAGGTCCTCCCTAGATATGGAATATCCCCATCCCACTTCCAATCATCTCAATGATCTCTAGCAGTCAACACCTCAGTCACTGCATCAACGACCCTTCACCAAAATTCTGATCACACAGTAGAGGTTTGGAAGACACACTTCCATAACAACCTAGCTAAGTCTCCAAGCCACAAGTCACTGTTTGTTAGCTTTGCTCCTAACTAAGAACACATCCTAGAGTTGCTTCAAAGCTTCCTCCAAGAACAATACACCTCTTACTTACAGGCTTCGAGATGAACATGGTAAACTTCCCACAACCCGGGAGGTTAACCTTGACAAAACCCTAGACTTCTACATCTTGAGCCTGTCTCTTATAGGTTACAAACCCTTCTATTTATAACCTGTTACCCAACTGGTTTTGGGCCTTAAATCACAGCAAATTAGCTATAACAAACTGTAGAAACTTCTGCCCCAAGAAAGGTCTTCAATCTTTACTTTCATAAATAATCTCATTATTTAGGAAGTCTTCATTCTCCTTGATTTTTGATTGAATTTTATGGACCTTTAAATATGCGCCACATAGGATGCATAATATTCTCCTGAATATTCTTCTCATGTTAAGAACAAACTGAATCTCATTAATCCAGCTCAGCAGGCGTGATGTCAAAACATCTTCTTTGACATGTTGTTCCAGTTGTTGAAAAAGTTCAACACAATATGTTCTGACATTGTAATAGGATTTCTTGTTGTACATGTTCTTCTTTGAAAGTTTATACATCCTATTCTACATTACACTATTGCTGCTATTATCTGTTTTACAAAAATTAAGCCAATCCTAAAAGAAGAGAACTAACAATCTCCCCCTTTGGCAAATTTTGGCTAAAATAAATAATCTAAAAACAATTACAATCTAGGAGATTATAGCAACAATAGATCTTCAGTTGAAAAAAATGTCTCAACATCTTGTTAGACATCTTCTTTACAGCACTCTGAGGAACTCAATTGCATCAGCACCAACAAAAATCAGTTTCAAGATAAAAGGAAACAAAGTCCTGAAGTTTTGTTGATGCACACGAGGAAGAAGATAGAAGAAGACAACTTGTACTCCCCCTCAATGCAGGAACATATTCTAAACATATAAGACCAATGGTGGAATAAGATAACTCTCAATAACTCCTTAAGACCAAATCAACCACTGCCCCTGATAACTCAGAACACAAGTCACAACTGTGCTCATAACTCAGATCACATGTCACAAACATATGCCACAGAAATAGGATCGAACATCTTATTTTGACCTCTGTGAACATTAATAATAACCACCACTTATGGAATCAACATCATCCCAACAGCCACTTATTTTGACCTTTGTGAACATTAATAATAACCACCACTTATGGAATCAGCAGCATCCCAACAACCACACCAATCTCCCCTTTTTTAGCCAAAACTTGGAAAAAGAGACCTTCACAATACCAGACCTAAGCACAACTTACCAAAACTCGAATAAAATCCATAAGAATTATGGACTCAAGAAGCTCACGAGGTTATAGAGATACAGATGACTCTATATAAATAACTTGGATTTTTACTTGGAAAATAACGATCCTAGATTGTAGCACCAATCTTGGTCAAAGGGAAAAGATATTTGAGGAGAAAACTTCAAGTATTAATGTGCACCTTCCATAATGGCTTTGAATGCTATAGCTACTTCTTGTAGATACACATGCATAGTCAGACAAATTTTTCTCCCTCTGTTTACATCCACGTGTTTGAACACATAGGCCACTCCACCCTATGTTGACCATACATGAACATGTCCTGTATAATATCCTGACACTTAGTTATACATTGTCTTCTTATTTCCGTGATCAACACATCTTCTCCCACCAATCAGGGATGCTTCACCAGATTATCCACCTGTTCATACTAGATTCTAAGTGTTCTTATTTCACTTAGACTTAGTGACATATAGTAAGATATCAAAATATCACATTTGTGACACCTCTTCATAATATAGACCCTCAAGGATTCTTTTTGAAATCTATAGAGAAAAATAAATTCTCCCAGAATTCCTATAAAACTTCTAAGAGATATGTGAAATTCTAATCTTCACCAGGCTTCTCATAGTTAGAAACAACCATGTCTTGTTAAGTTTATCCATAACTTCATAATGTCACAACATGTTGTTTCAACATTATTTCCTCATAGAACATTTACAAAAGTGAGCAGTATTCTGGCTTGATAATACCTGTATCATTGCAGCAAAAATTTATAGATATCCATTTGACTCCCTTTGTCATGAGTAACTAATGCTCCAGCTGAAGATGAAGACTAGATGAGAAACTTCAGCACTTCCTGCATATGCTGAACCTTGACTCCCTTAGTAGAGTCAAACCAGAGTCAGATATTCTCACTCCTTGAGAATACTTCCAGGAACCCTGACTTCTTCACAACACAAGGATAAATTTGATCATTGTCTTATCATAACCACACTCTATATCATGACCTTTTGAATAGGAAAGATGTTATGCATACTAGGTGTGAAGTCACTCACAAACTCCAAAAACTCCTAGTTTCTCCAGATCACCAAACCTTTTATGAAGTGACTTGCAGCAAAAAAATACCCCTTAAGTATCTGTTTGCAGCCTTCTGCATTTATATCCACTAGTAGTTGCTGATACTAGTAGAGTCTTCAATAAAATAGTCATGCATTCATCAAGCATTCTACTGTAGACAAGATTAGACTCTCCATATTCTAATCCACATAGTCAGAAATGCCACTTCTCACAATAATGCTTAAGCATCCAACTTCACATGAATAATCCCAAGCACTAAACAAAACAACCATCAACAATCATGTTGTTAAGACATCATGTGGAACATCAAGTCCATAATATAGAACCTAATCAAACTAGTTCTCAATCATTTAAAGGACTCATTTGCAAAGAAATCCTTTAAGAATATCCCATTAGAACACACAACCGGTGATCAAGTTCCTTCATGTTTTACAGTACGGTTTGCAGTAATGGATTTGCGCACCTGATTATGAGTCACTTTCAACTCATATTAATCATATTTAGACCGGCCCAGATAACTATTGATGACAGCAATGGAAAAATAAACATAAATACCTTCCTATATTCCAAGCCAACAAAAGAAATCAACTCCATAATCTCTTTGCACTCCAGTGCACCTGCTCTCAATTCTCTTTCAAGAGAAATTCTTCTTTGAGACACAAATTTCCACTTTTCAGCATTGCCAATATAATGGAAGGAAATGTTGTCAAGAGAAGCATCGGGTACCCTGACAGAAAGCTTCTTGCTTGCAGACTTCTTCAAAGGAGAGATGTCCTGGACATCATCCTCATCATCATCTGAGGAGCTATCAGGTCTAACTTTTCTTTTGTTGGATGGAGGAAATTATTTACTCCATGGCTTTGGGGGACTATACATAGTATTCTTCTTGATACTCTTAGCAGAGGATGTGACATCTCCTAACAATAAGCAGGATAGTCTTCTTTGTCCCATTCACTGCTGCAGAGAAAAATAAATTTTCGCAGAACCAACACATTCTCTTGGAGAAGGATGGTATACTCTAGCAACATCTGGCTAGAGTATTCAGAGACTCATAAGGGCATAACAACTACATTTTGCAGCAACATGTCTCAGCATGTTATCCAACATCATCCTAATTGTAGAGCAATAACTCTATATGCTTGAACATCACAAGCTCCAAACAAACCAATTAGTCCACTGATCCCTCCTGTCATGGACAATTAAAACTTCATTATGGAGAAAACACAACACTAAACACCCATTAGTTCACTGAGAATAACTCCAAGTACCCTGAACAAGTCACATAACAAACACACCTCTGATTCATGCCCTTGCATCTTCACACGTATTATCATGACTCTTTGGATGGCTAAGATGTCATGCAACCATAGTCTGAAACCAACCTCCAACCATTTCTTAGTGTGCTTAAAAGCTTTACTAAGATTTAGACTCTCCAACTGAAGGAGTACCCCTTAACCAAAGTGCTGATTAAATCCTCCTTCTGCATATTACTAGTATTTGCTGACACTAGTAAAGTCTTCAAACCAAGATAGTAGTTATACATTACTTGAGCATACTTCTCTAAACAAACTCAGAATCTTCTTATTCTAAACCAAAGATAGAACTATCACTTCTAAATGAGGTGGTAGAATATTTAAGATTCACAGTCCCCAAGTCTCTCCCACAGACTATCATCAACAATGATGTTACAACATCATTTGGGACATTAACAACTTTACTACAAAACCTATCACCATCCAAGGGACTTATTTGCATACATTACCTCTACAAACCTCCCAATCTATACAATTGGATCCTAATAGATCTCATCTTCATTATCTACCACAATCAGAGCATAATTTAAGAGGCATAAGCTCTCAAATATTTTCTGAAAGACATGTTCAGGAATCAGATTTGCACTCAATCATCAGAAAAACACTCGACTCCTGTCAAGGTATTTGTAGTCAACTTTCATGCACAATCCTAATAAATACTCAGTCTCCCGTCAAAGTACTTATCAGTTAGTCAGATAGGATTACCTTCTCACACTAGGTAGAACTTTAATCTGACATCCTTCCTCTTCACACCTGTGATACTTTCTGAATCTTTGACATGACATCCAATCATGGCAGCAAAAATATTCCAGGTTAGGTCAATGACTTGACCTTAAGCTCAACCCTTGTAGAAAACAACATATACTAGATCCACATAGACCCAACAAGGGCATAAACAACTACACCTAGTAGCCACAGGTCACAACATGTTGCCTGTAATCTTCACAAGTAAGCTCCATAACTACTACAACAATAAGCATAGACAATTTCTAAGCTCCCCCTATCATGGATAAACAAGGATTCTACTCAGGATGAACACTTGGACACCAGAAGACAAACAAGATACTTCACTCACTCACTAAAACATATCAACACTCTTGTGAAAATAACTTATCCGGAATCTGATATACCAACTCCAAGTCTTCATACTTTTACAAGGTCATGTCTGATACATGGCCACACAAATATCCATACCTCTTTGGATAGCCAAGATATCATGAACAGATATTTGGACATCATACAAACACAAGCCCTCAAATAGCTTGTTTTAACCATACTTGCAACCGAGGAAAACCACCTTCTTCATATTCCTTTGTTCTAACAATCACTAGCAATTGCTGGTACTAGTGAAGTCTTCAACATAATAGTTATGTAGTCACTAAGCATACTACTAAGGACAGGATTAGGATTTTCATCTTCTAATCCACAAAGTCGGAACTCCTTCTTTTGACAACCATATTGATTCTCAATCTCCCAAAATGATGTTATAACATCATTTAGGACATCAACCTTTCTTCACAGATCCCAATAATTCATTTCTTGATTTATCAACTAAAGAGAGAAATAAACTCTCAACAATATCTGAATCATCAGTTCAGATAGTAGATTTGCATCCATACCTCAGATAAGTACTTATCTCCCCACAATGTATTTGTCATCAGAGGAAAAACTTCCTCACACAACTGCAGATGATACTCCTTTTCAACAGATGTTAGAGCACTTGAACTGGCATCCTTCTTCTTCATCGTTCAACACGCGAGGATCCTTTCAACATTCCAGAATTGGTCAGAGATTGGTCTTCAGATCCATCGTGATTAAACATTCCAACTTTGAACTTCACTAGTGAACAACAATACTCACCTAGAAGTGATGTACCGACATCAGATATTACATCATCCATTCTTACTATGGTTTTGGGGGTAACTTCCATAGTAACTTATAATAAAATCTTATGGGGGTTAAAACAAGGAAACAAACCAACAACAACTGATCAATCTTCAAGATCAGACTACTAACATATGTTGGGGATTGCACGAGCCACATCTCAATAATATTTTCTTTAGACATCATGTCTGACTTTGAGATGATTGATGCCATTGTTTTTCAAAAGCATCTATTTCCCTTGGTTCTTCATAAATAATGCCCTTCAGATTTTAAAATCTTCAAAGATATCATGACATTCTGTCTGATATTATATCAACCCTTGACAAGGGAATCTTTTTCAACAACTTATGAGGGTACACAAAGAGAATCACCAATTCTCTTCCTTAAGAGCAATTAAAGAAATACTCAGGAGCATCAAACATTGTGGTTGGATCACAAAACTCCTCTTTAAACATAATCTATTCTATGGCCACAACTAGGATTCCATGAATCTGGTAACTTTGATTAGAAGGATCTTCCAGATATGAGCTCATATCATAAAGGATTTGGTGGAGATTCTTTTATGGGTTCTTCTCAAGAACATGAAGCTCAACCTCTATACTTCCACAAGCCGTGGTCAGAAATAAACTGACACATGGAGTAGATAAATTATTGATCGTATCTGCACAAACCAGATGCCTCCTCTTCTAGATCAGGAGTAGGTTTCAAACAAAAGTATTTATAGCATTTTTGTTCAGCACCCAAATCATCTGTTCTTCAACTGGTAGTTGTATACCTGCTGAAATAATGTTCTAACATCCCATAGAACACCAGTTCCTTCTTCTTGGAACACACCATCCTTGACAGTCTTCAAGGTAAATATACAGATGTATATGATCATCATTGATTAATTGATTATCATCAACCTTATTGATAAATGTATTTATGAGTGGACTTAAGGAGAATCTCAAGCATCTTTGACACTTTTAAAACGGTTGAAAATATCAGCATATATTCTGTTGAGGGTAACAACCCCAATATCATTCCTATACTTTCATGGTTATATCAGAAATCATGCAGCGGAATATAACGAACTCCTCATCAATATTCAGACATAATGCTTACACCACTATCCAAATACAAGCATGGCAACCTAGAATTGAAAAAATAAACCCTACATACAACAGCTTCCCACAAGTTGCGGGCCTGATGGCAACAACCAAGAATAATACATGTCACGTATAACCAATGATCCTTACCAAGAGATCATCCAAATAATAGTATGAATTGTCCAAGTTCATACCTCTTTTCAGTAAATACTTTCTTCCTTGACCATGACTAGAAAGTACCTTCCTAGGATCTCACCCAGAGTAGAAAATGATGCCTGCTCTGATACCAATTGAAATTCTGGTACAACAGACTCAGATGTCATACAAGGATGTCGAGACATATGATCTGACATAAACACACAGGAAAAACAGTACTGAAAAGATAAAGAACACACCAGAGTTGTTTACCCAGTTCAGTGTACAACAACACCTACTCTGGGGGCTACTAAGCCAGGAATGAAGTTCAATATCAGTAGTATCAATTTGCAGACCCTACAACCAACACACTCGTTGAAAATATACGCACTTAATCACTACCCAATGACCCTTCTACCTAGGTCCTCCCTAGATATGGAATATCCCCATCCCAGTTCCAATCATCTTAATGATGTTTAGCAGTTAACACCTCAGTCACTACATCAACGACCCTTCACCAAAATTCTGATCATACAGATAGAGGTTTGGAAGACACACTTCCATAACAATCTAGCTAAGTCTCCAAGCCACAAGTCACTGTTTGTTAGCTTTGCTCCTAACTAAGAACACATCATGGAGTTGCTTCAAAGCTTCCTCCAAGAACAATACACATCTTACCTACAGGCTTCGAGATGAACCTGGTAAGCTTCCCATAACTCGGGAGGTTTAACTTGACAAAACCATAGACTTCTACATCTTAAGCGTGTCTCTCTTGGGTTACAAACCCTTCTATTTATAACCTGTTACCCAATTGGTTTTGGGCCTTCAATCACAACAAATCAGCTGTAACAAACTGCAGAAACTTATGCCCCAAGAAAGGTCTTCAATCTTTACTTTCCTAAATAATCTCCTTATTTAGGAAGTCTTCACTCTCCTTGATTTCTGATTGAATTTTCTAGACCTTTAAATATGAGACACATAAGATGCATAATATTCTCCTGAATATTCTGCTTATGTTAAGAACAAACTAAATCTCATTAATCCAGCTCAGCAGGCATGATGTCAAGACATCTCCTTTGACATGTTGTTCCAGTTGTTGAAAAAGTTCAACACAACATGTTCTGACATTGTAATAGGACTTCTTGTTGTACATGTTCTTCTTAGCAAGTTTATACATCCTATTCTACATTATACTATTGCTACTACTATTTGTTTTACAAAAATTAAGCCAATCCTAAAACAAGAGAACTAACATTAGATTTTAAGTTTTGTTAAATATTAATTAGCTTCTCTTGTAAAATAAAATTAAATAGTTTAATCAGGATTAATTATCAAATCTTTTCCCCATAAAAAACCCTAAAAAAACAATTTCTTCTTCATCTTTACATTTTGTGCATTTTATTATTATTCATATTCAATAGTTTGTAATAGATAATTAGGGCTTTATTGCTTTCTTTCCCTCATTCACAAACTTGTACCCACATTTCCAAAGCGCGAAGATTGTGGAAAGAAACAGAAAATTTGTTTAATGGAAAATAATTGATGATTTATCCTAATGATTAATTGATTTTAATTGAGAAAATGGAATTAATTGAAAATAAAGTTTAGTTAATTTGATTTTGATTAAAAAAAGGTTAGGTTGACTTAATTTTAATTAATTAGAGAAAAAGTTAATTATGTAAGAAAAAATTAGAATAAAATAATTAAAAAGAAATGGAGAGATGGGCCTGAAGAAGTAAAACTCGGGGGGGGGGGGGGGGGGGGGGGGGGTATTAGGAAAGCAACTGTTAAGCCCAAAGCTGCAAGCCCAAATGTTTGAATGTGATCCGGTGCAGCTCTCCAATGAGTGTTCAACATGGGTGTGGAGATCTAAAATGCTGGATTTGGCCTGATGTATATCTGATGGTGATGACATGAGGTGCATGATGCGTGTGCTAGATTGGCTTGTATGTAATCTGTAAAAATCACAAAACATAAAAAGTTTGTCCCGCGCCAGGATCAAACTCAGGTACATGCATAGCAAAGTCTTAAAGGTAAGCGCGCTACCACTCGAGTGGCCATACATCTGTTAGTTTGTATCAATAAAAAAATACATAATGTAAAACAAATGCTAAGAATTTGACAAATAAAACACGCACACATGAGTGGGGCCCTATCTTTTTGTATGGACCAATCACGTCGTCCTGTTTTGCCATGCGATTTCTCCCACCAGTCAGACCACCCTGGACGGTGGTTCCGGTCATCATCTCTGATGATATAAAAATCCAAACCTGCGAAATTCAAATGAAACAAAAGGAAAACGACCCTAATTGCCTAATTAAGGTCCTACAATTCTCATGGAGTGGTTAGTTTGGCCTAACAATGCATGTATTGCAAGATCTGAATCTACAAAAGCTTCGTGCCCTAACAATGGCACGATGTTGTTTCTGCATTAAAACTCATATGTAAAACGTCAAACCTATTCTAATGATGCATATGAACATATTTAACATGTTAGCTATGATTGAAAATGCATGAAATCAAAGTTTTAGAAGTCTACAAATTTTGACAATCGGTGTAGTTGAGATGTTGCATTCAGGCGCACGAGGGACTCAACTATGGACTTGAATCACTTCCTTTTATCCTCAGAAAGTGATTGCTGGCCTTAGTTTGGATTGAGAGCGACTGGAAACTATAGTACAAATCTTGCAATTTTCTTTGGATTTTTGTGAATTCTTTCAATGCTTTTTCAGGCAATATTTTTGTGTCTTTGCATCTGATGCTTATCATGCTTATATAGAGGAAGGAGAGGATCAACAAATATGGCATAAAATAACACAATCATGGCCAAGATTAGACAAGAATAAAACATGTTTATTAAGCTTCCATTTTGAGCTATTCTTTCCATATTTGAGCTCATACGATTTAGGCATGTTCATCATATGTTCTTGGGCCTCCATGTGACTGAAATCAAAATCCCATGCACCTTGTATCATTGTGTTGTACCCCAAAATTTTCCCTCTCATTTCTCAAGGCATTTCTTATAAGGATTCTCAAATTGGATTTTCCAGCATCAAGTTAAAGAGGAAACAGTTAAAAAAGGGGAAAACAGATAAAAATAATCTTTTTGACAAAATTGAAGGAAAAACAAGTTTCCTTCGAATCACATCTTTCAATTGGACTTTTGGGATCTTTCGATGCAAGCTTGCCTTGCATCCTTCGACTGGGCGCTGGCCTCTGATACGCTGGCTTTGATTTACAAGGCAGGGGTTTCCTACATGCCACCTTCGATTGCATCTCTGGCCTCGCATGGTTCACAATGCAATGACTTCCTATATTCCTACTTTGTTTGTATGTTTGATGCTTGCATGCCTATGTTGATTAGACAAACATTACCTTAATGCTTGCCTTGACTCACAAAGTTGATGATTGACTGCATGTAGCTTTCATTTGAGCCACAACTTCCTTCTTACACGCAAGAGGCGCCACCACACCAACAGGCACAAGGTAAAAGGCCTCTTGTATCCTCCTTCGTTTCCAATGCGAAAAGCCTCCTGTAGCCTCCTTCGATTATAAGGTAAAAAGCCTCTTGAACCTCATTCGATTCCAAGGCCAAAAGCCTCCTGTAACCTCCTTCGATTCCAAGGCAAAAAGCCTCATGTAACCTCCTTCGATTCCAAGGAAAAAAGCCTCCTTTTGGAATCATTCGATTGCACATGTGGCCCTTCTTTGATGCCTCTTTCGTTTGGGCATTTGAACTTCTTGCATGCCTCTTTCGTTTGGGCATGTGACCTTCCTTGATTCCTCTTTCGTTTGGGAATTTAAACTTCTTTGATGCCTCTTTCATTTGGGCATTTTTACTTCTTGCATGCCTCTTTCGTTTGGAGCATGTGGGCTTCCTTTATGCCTATTTCGTTTGGGCATTCAAACTTCTGGCATGCCTCTTTCGTTTGGGCATGTGACCTTCCTTTGATGCCTCTTTCATTTGGGCATGTAGCCCTCCTTTGATGCCTCTTTCATTTTGGTATTTAAAACCTTCCAGCATGCATCTTTCATTTGGCTTTGTGGCCTCCTTCGAATGAAAGTTTAGGTTACGTCCTCCGTTTGGGCAGGAAGTCTCCTTCGATACAAGTTTAATCCCTAAGCTTCGTTTGGGCATTTTCTCCATTCGAAGAAATCTTCTTTGGTACATTTCTAGAACTGTTCGACACAAGTGGAAAATAGGATTTTGAAAGAACACTGATCAAATCCATAGGCCATGCTACATGATCTTACTTTACATGCCTTAATGCTTGTATTTCACTCCATAATTAATTGCTTACATTATGGATTAAGTTATTATCCAGGTAATTAAGCCTTTGTCCAAAAGATTTTTTCATGAAAGTAAACTTGCTAGTATAAATCTTGTCTTAAGCCCATGCTTTGATTAAATCCTGATTGTACTTCACCATAAGTCAGGGAAGTCAGCCCCTTTTAACCAGCAACTTTAGTACTTCACCTTGGGATCTTAGAAAATCTGACATAGCTTAATATTCACGTTTTAACCAAGCCACATATTTGTTCAAACTCCCAAACCTTTTCTCTATAAGTAGAGAAACCATTGACAAAGAAAGGGGCAAAATTTTTGCTGAAGAGAAAAATCATAAAAATCCTCAAACACTCAAACTCTCCAATATTCTCAAACCTTCAAAACTTCAAAACTTTTCACAAAAAAATCTCAGTAGTGTACCTTTGATTCACTCCCCCCAAACTATAGTATAACACCACTTTTTGACTCACTCCACCAAACTTTAGTATAACACCACCTTTGATTCACTCCCCCAAACTGCAGTATACCAACACCTTCGATTTCCTCATAAATACCAAACTTTCGATTCAAGAAGATAAGTGGTAACAGTAGCCCAAGGAAGGTTCCAACAAAGTTTGGTCCACCACCAAGGAAGTCATATACAGCTCCTTCGATTAACACTTCAAAAGGTAAGTTCCTCTAAACTTGGAACTTTCCATTTAAAACATCACTTGTACATATAAATAAAAGAAAAAATGTAGATATCATATCTAGGAAATTGACCATGATTAGCTTTCGATTATCACTGCCATGTACATTTAGTCTTTGGATTTTGGTGCCAAATAAATTTGTGTCAACCACTGGGCCTGTAGCTTTCGAAGGTCACTTTTGTTAGGTCCATATCCAAACTTTAGGCAGGTTATGTGTATCCTTCGATTGGATGAACAGGGGAGCCTTTCAATCTCAAATGGGAAGAGTTGCATTCCTGCAACCGAAGGAGAGAGATGGGCATTTTAAAAGTTCAGAAACAAGTTTATGTTATACCTAATTGAAGTTGCCTCATGACCGAATGAAACAGACCACCCAGTGGTATAAACAGTGCGCACGAAAAGTACTTCTGTGTAGGGACCTGAGTTCAAACCTTGGCAGGACCAAAAAAATAGTTTTTTGCCTTTTGTTTGTGTTCTTTGTATTTTTTGACAAAACTTCAAATATTTTTTAACCAATCAAAACAACTCCTTTTGAGTTGATTTTTTACACACCATTTACTTACAAGTTTTATTTCATGAATATATAAAAATATTACAAAAAAGATTTTTACTTTCATAACTACTTTAATTAATCAAAACCTTTCATATAAATAAAAGTCAAAACAAAGGTCATCTTCTTTTCATTCCAATTTTGTACATTTATTCACATTCGATATACTTGTAATAGATAATTAGAATTTTATTTCTTGCAACCTCTATTTGTACATTTGTATCCCCATCCCCAAGTGATGTAATAGCGTAGTAGATTTACTTTCCGTAATTTATCGTTTTCATATAAATGCTAGTAATTGGGGTGTGTATGGCAGGATTAAAACCAATGCTTAGAAAAAATTAAATTCAAGACAAAAATGCATGCAATCAAACACACTTGTACACATGCACCCCTAGGGTTAACTCCACTTGTTTCCTTGATAAAATGGTCATAATATGTATGTGAGACGTTTTAGAAAAAACAATCAAAAGATCATAGTCCCTCGATGACGCTTCGAGTGTTGCCTTACAAATGATCTCAGTCCCTCAAAAGAAATGCTAAGACATCTCACAACATTTCTATTCATGACTATACAAACGTCCCATACATGTCCCTTCACATCCAATGATGGGGTTTCTTACTAAACCAATGGTGAGATAGCAACATATAAAGGAGGAGGAAAAGAACATTAAGACCTTTTGAGTAGGTAGGATGCTCCTAGTTGCTCGCTTGCTCACAACAAAAATATTTTATACACCAACACTTTCATTTTGAAACATTTTCAAAATACAATTTTTTTTTGAACGCGTTATTATAGAAACGAGAGCCATTACAAAGACACTTTCAAAATCACTTTCAAAAACACATTCCACAAACACCTCTTTAAATTATTTTCAAAACCAACACTATGTACTCGTTCTTATAGAAATGAGAACCATTACAAAGACGTTTTCAAAATACTTTCAAAACTCACACCACAAGCACATTTTCTAACAAAAAGCAAGTGACCTAGCAAGCAACTAAGAGCCCGTAGATACTACGGATGGAAAGGGTACTAATACCTTCACTTTTCATAACCTACCCCCCGAACTCAAGAAAATGTCTCAAAGGTCTTTCCTGTTCTTTTCACCCTTTCCTTATTGGATAAAAGAAAAGTCGGTGGCGACTCTTGCTATTCGTAACAATTGCGATCAAATGCAAAACACTCAAGTCAGTTCTCTCACCGTGTTACACATTGCTTCATATTTTATTTGATTTAATTTGCATTTAAATGAATAAAAATTCAAATAAAAGAAATAAAAATCATAAAAAATATGTGAATGGGTTTAGAGGTTCTTTAACATATTGTGAACATGTTTTAACATCAAAAGTTAGGCCCACTAGTTCAAAATTTCAAGTTTGCTCACTTTGTACTTCATGCATTTTATCAAAATTTCCCAACTTACACTGGTCATAACTCTATAAATTTTCATCTTTTAAAGGTGATATTGGACTTTTTAGAAATATCAAGATGTCCTTTTCAATTCCTATTTTTATCATTTTTGCATTTGGAGAATTTATCTTGATGTAAGTTGCCTTGACAAAAAGTACCTTTTTGTTGACTTTTGAAATGACATGTAATGTATTGACTCATATCTCTCAAATGAAGCACTTTTTGGACTTGAGCATGCAGAAACCAAGTTGTAGAGAATTGAATTTCTTTCAAAATGGATTTATTTGGGGAAAAGTTAATGAAGCATGTGAAAGTTATGCTTGGTCAAAGTTTAGTTGACTTCTCTTAAGGAAACACTAATTTGGCAACTTTTGACTTTTGATGATTTATGGGTTTTCCTTGAGGAATCATGATCAACCCTTGATCAAATGATGAATATCACTTCAAAATGTTAATGTTGACCAAAAATCTTAAAGTTTGACTGTATGTTGACCACGATTGACTTTTTACTCAATACAGTTGATTTTCAATCATCTGAGCTATTGACTGAGAAAACATGTGATGCAAGGCTTGAAACTTGACATAAACATTGTTAAAGACCTATGGAGAACCATGGAAACAATTTGAGACCTTTGAAACCCAAACTTCCTTGAAGAATACAAAACCATAGTTGTGGACCTATTGCTTAGGAGGAGAATTTGTCTGATCAACTCTTGAGTATCCTTGAGCATTTGAGAACCCTAGAAGAATGTCTTTGAAGAAAATGGGAGGGAAAATTTTGGGGTACAACAGCTTCACCTGTTTAATCTTCTTAAATCTGAAGAGTTAGATTGGCATGCCCGCCATTCGTGACTTGAAGGTAGAAGATGATTGAACACTTAAGTGCCCAGAAGTGTGCACTCGCCTGTGCACAAAGTAGCACTATTGGTTGATTATACCGGGAATGGGCTGAGAGATTCCATTTAGAAAGGTGACAGAGAGTCACTGGAGATGGATGCCATCCAGGATAACTGTTGATAAGAAAATCAGACTAAGTCTACTCCTGACTTTATCTTAGAAGGTGTATTTGAAATGACTCTACGCCCAACTTTGTCCAAAAGAATAATCAAAATAAATCTACGCTCGATTTTATCTGAACAATTAGATGGCTACGCCCGACATAAACTAGAAGAGGTATTGGAATGAGTCTACGCCCGACTTTTTCCAAAATAGTATCAGAAAGAAATCTACGCCTGATTTCATCCAAACTAGAAGATGTCTACGCTCGACTTCAACTAGAAGAGGTACTAGAAAGAGTCTACGCTTGACTTTTTCATAAAGAAATCTACGTCTGATTTCATCCGAACTAGAAGATGTCTATGCCTGACTTCAACTAGAAAAGGTACCGAAAAGAGTCTACGCCTGACTTTTTCCAAAAGAGTTTCAGAAAGATATCTACGTCTGGTTTCATCCAAACTAGAAGATGTCAATGCCCGACTTCAATTGGAAGAGGTACTGGAAAGAGTCTACGTCTAACTTTTACCAAAAGAGTTTCAGAAGGAATCTACACTTGATTTTGTCTAAATTATGTACTAGAAGATGTCTACGCCTGACTTCAACTAGAAGAGGTATTGGAATGAGTCTACGCTCGACTTTTTTCCAAAAGAATTTCAGAAGGAATCTATGCTTAATCTCGTCTGAAAGATGTACTAGAAGATGTCTATGCCCGACTTCAACTAGAAAAGAAACCTTTTTTAGAATAACCCTTTGAGGAAATTGCTTAAGTAACTATTTGTCAAATATGGCCTCTGAGGAATCTGCTTGTAGATTTTTACCTGAAAAGATAAAGAGTTAACTGTATGCAATGTCATGATGTATGAAAGGCATTGTGTAATGATGCTCTTAAAGTAAATGAGATTATGCTATATGCACTTTGTATGCATATGCTATGGTGTTTGTAAATGATATATGAATGTGAAATGTCGTTGAAGCGTATCGGTAGCTTTGTATAACATCTCGCTGGGGAAAATAAATTCCTGACTGTTGCTGGGGATGAAGAAGATTTATAATCTTCGACTTGTCTAGAATGTTTCTGTTGGGGATTCCTGCTCTTTGTTTGAGGAAACTCCATTGGGCAAAGTTGATTTCTGTTTGGGAAGAAGAGTTCAAGAACATTGGTCGTTTATTGTTCTACTTGGGAATTTAATTCTTATATACATTGATTGGGGATAAAAAAGAGGTGGATAACCTTTTGAGGTGCTGTTTGGCCAGATTTCCAATATGGATGCCGACTCGTCGGGAGAGAATAAAGTTGAACGATACCTGGTCTGGTTTCAGATTTAGTAGAAACTCTTTAGGGATAGTGGTCTGGACTGCCCTTTGCTGGGGAGATAAATTTCACCAGTGATTTGCAGTAGTCAGAGAAATAGACTCAAGCTGGGGAGACTGAAATTCGTTGGGGAAATAAGCCATGATGGAGAAATAAACCCTGTTGGGGAAGTAAACCCTACACTTGACAGAGAAATACTCTGTTGAGGAAATACCTTTGTTGAGGAATACTCTTGATGAGGAAATGAGCTCTGCTGGAGAATATGACCCTTGCTGGAGAAAGGGAATTCTGCAGGGGATTTTACAGTAAACTCAGTTGGGGAAGAGAAAAACGGTACTGGTGTCATAATCTCTAATGAAGATTGGGACTCTGTAGGTTGGTGACAATGTCGGGGAGAAGATCTCACTCCTTTATCTGCTAAGGGGATCTGTTAGTGAGTATGATTAGTGTATTCCATCTTGCAAAGAATGTATCTTTATTAGAGATGAACTTTTGAAGATTACTCTGTGGGGATAATCCTATGAGGATTTTTTCTGTGGGGATACCTGGACGACTTGAACATTATCCTAACTCCTAGAGTCTTGAGCAAAGTCTTATTCCTGTTTTTATGCATACATTTGTTAATAGTAATCGTATTTATATGCATATGTTCATTCAATATATTCATTGGACGTTTTTGCAAACATAATAGGAAAAAGGTAAATAAAAAATTTGAATTTTGAAATTTGTATTTCTATTGATAGTTTGCCCTTAAACAAGCGGTTTTGTACAAAAAGACAGAAATCCTAGTAAGAGGAAATCACCGTGAAACAAAAAGAGTACAAAGTGAAAGCAAAACATATAGCTATGTGGAAATAATCTCGTCGAATTCCAACTCTGCTATCGCCCCTTATGTCTTCAAGCATCTCATCCCTTGTTGTCGGAAGAAGTTGACTGAACTGCTCTGTATCGTTTGAACTTGACGTTGGTAATAAAGCTCGTTGTAAGTGATCCAACCGGACATAGTCATATGCTTTAATCCCTAACTTTGGCTTGGACCGCCCTTTCGGGTTTTCAGTCCACCGGGATACCCTGTTTTACCCAATTCGCCTTTTTAGGTTTTCGACTTGTCGGTGTAGTTATATATATATATATATATATATATATATATATATATATATATATATATATATATATATATATATATATATATATATATATATATATATATATATATATATATATATATATATATATATATATATATATATATATATATATATATATATATATATATATATATATATATATATATATATATATATACTTTTTTCCCGAACCCTTTTGGTTTGCCCGAATGCCCTTATTTTTTCCTAGGCTGGTCAACCTAGCGGGTTATTTTTCATGGATAGTATTTTTTTACTATGTCCGCGTTTACAGGGTGCGGAAAATATTCACCGTCCATGGTGGTTAGTATCATAGCACAACTCAAAAATATTTTCTTAATTACAAATGGTCCTTCATAGGTGAGAGTCCATTTGCCCCTGGGACCACCTTGCGGTAGGATGATGCACTTTATTACCAAGTCACCAGCCTAACATACCCGATGCTTGATTTTCTTGTTGAATGCCTTGATCATACACTTCTGATACATCTGACCATGACATACAACCGAAAGCCTTTTCTTGTCAATCAAATTCAACTGATCCAACCTAGTCTGAATCCACTTATCTTCGTCTAAATATTCATCTTTCATAATCTCAGAGAAGGGACCTGAACTTCGACAGGTAGGACAATTTCCATACCTTAGACCAGAGAGAATGGGGTTTCCCTGATTGATGTTCAAGCTGAAGTACAATAGCTATGAAGAGCAAATGGTAACATCTCATACCAGTCTTTGTAGGTCACAACCATCTTTTGTATAATCTTCTTAATATTCTTGTTGGCTGCTTCCACAGTGCCATTCATTTTCAGTCGGTACAGAGAAGAGTTGTGGTGCTTGATCTTGAACTGTATACAGAGTTTCGTGATCATAGTGTTGTTCAGGTTGGTAACATTATCCGTGATGATTCTCTTGGGGATACCATACCGACAGATAAGGTTATGCCTGATGAGTCGGGCCACGACTTTTTTGGTAACAGAGGAGAACGAGGCTGCTTCAACCCACTTGGTGAAGTAATAAATGGCGACGAGAATGAAGCGATGTCCGTTAGAAGTAGTGGGCTTAATCTCTCCAATCATATCAATGCCCCACATCGCAAATGGCCAAAGAGCAGTCAAGACATTCAGAGGTACTGGAGGCACGTGTACTTTATCAGCATATATCTGACACTTGTGACAGGTTCTTGAATAGTGGTGACAGTCGGTTTCCATAGTTGACCAATATTAACCTGCTCTCAAAATTTTCTTTGCCATAGTATTCCCACCGGAATAAGTACCAAAGATACCTCCGTGCATATCTTCCATAATTTTCTCTGCTTCCTTCTTGTCTACATAACGAAGCAGAGTCGAATCATGGTTGTGCTGGTACAGAATTTCGTTGCTCAGGAAGAACTTAGCTAAGAACCTCCGTAGGAATTTCTTGTCATTGATCGATGTCCCTTCAGGGTACTCTTGAGCCTCAAGATACCTCTTCACTTCATAAAACCAAGGTTTTTCTTCTACTCTGTAAGTGTCAAGTTCATAGTAGTGTGCCGACTCATCTAATCTTTCGATAGTGATTCGAGGAGCTTCGTTATCCCATCTAACCTTGAACATAGACAACATTGTAGCTAATGCGTCTTCCAACTGATTCTCTTCTCATGGGATGTGCTAAAAGGTGATTTCCTAGAAATACGGGATCAATGTTAACACATGCTCTCGGTAAGGGATAAGATTCAAATGCTTCGTATCCCATTCTCCCTTAACTTGATTGATTACCAGTGTTAAATCCCCATGTACATCCAAGAACTTGATTCTTAGGTCAATAGCAGCCTTAATACCCATAATGCACGCTTCGTATTCGGCCATGTTGTTGGTATAATTAAAGCATAATCTGGCAGTGAAGGGTGTATGGCAACCCTGAGGAGAGATAATTATGACACCAATTCTGTTACCGAATGCGTTAGAAGCTCCATCAAAAACTATAGTCCATCAGGATCCTGGCTCAAGTCCTTCGTACGGTCCAGGTTCTTCGTAATCTGTGACTAGCATAATATTCTCGTATGGGAATTCGAAATTCATAGACTGATAGTCGTTTACAGCTTGATGTGCCAAATGATCTTCCAGTACGCTTCCCTTGATTGCCTTTTGAGAGGTGTACTGAATGTCGTATTCTATTAAGACCATTTGCCATCGGGCTATTTAAAGCTACCGGCAGAAAACACAGAGCCGCCACCGAACTTTATTTATCCCAAAGGAAGGGGAAATATTGAGAAAATCACAAGAGGATGGATAAGATGATCTTGCAACCAAGAGAAAGGGTAAGGGAGTCGGTTATGCAAGGGGAAGGTATTAACACCCCTCATATTCGTTGTACTCAACAAGATCCATTTTGTTTGTTTGTCTCTAAGGGTGTGTTTATCTACAACTATAATTACTTAAGGGGAAAGAGAGGGGTTTTTATTAGTGCGTTCGTGAGGGTTTCGTGACCCTTTTCCTACATATCCAGCGAAGGAACCAAAACACCGTAGTTCTTCTAGAAAATGTTGGCTTGTTGGTGTTTTTAGTGGGCGACGTTTAACGCACGCATTCTAGCAATAGGCACGGCCGATATCGCGGTAGAACAGAGATAACATTCCCCTTTGGGGAGTTTTGATTGGTTGAGTGTTTTTGCAAGTTTTAGAATGAATTTGAATAATGATTAAATGTTTTGAATTTTTTATTTGTGAATGATAGGTTTTAATTTACAAAAGAGGAAAAAGGTTGAGAGGGAGACTAAGAAAACAAACCCTAATGTTGTCATGCATGGGTTTCACCCTAAGGTCTAATTAGTTCGCATCCTAGAGAAGAGGAAACTAACATCCTAAGGGAGCATGTCATAGGTAAAAGGAGGCGATGTTTGTGAAGACTGGTCATGTGTGGTGATCATGGCACAAGTGAAAAAATGAGTAGTATTATGAGAGGTGCAAATAAAATGATCGGTATATGGGAATTGAATCAGGTTATGATAACCAATGGGTGTACTTGATTAATCTCGTGGGAGTAGGTGCTCCTAACCTCAACTATGAGACCCTTTGTGCATGGAAACACTTGGTATGTGGACCAAAGTGGTTGATTCGGGTTATGGTTAACCAATGGCAAAACTTGATTAACCTCATGAAAATGGCCATGCCCAAACTCAACTATGAGACCCTTTAAGAAGATGCTTGGTATGTGGACCAAGGGGAGAGAAATGACTTAAATAGATAAGATAAAAGCCCATACAAGGTGGCTATATGCATGCTCCTAAAAGTGGGGCTAGCGTGATACTAGTATTCTAAACGATCAATTGAAACAATCGATCGAATAGTTATCATTGTAGAAAAGCCCAGGACCAAACTATGAAATGTATGTGGGTGTGCATTTTGTCAGTGGATACCTGCTCATTGATGATGAGCCCAAGAGGAGGCTAAGTGTTCTACTTTGGACAAAATATGAATAATTAGAAATTTAAACATATAGAGAAAAATAGCAAAAAAAAAACAAAAATCTAAATTATTACAGACTATATGGGGATGTGGGGTACAAGTTTTTATGAATAGGAATGAATCAGATTGAAAGTTCGATTAAAAATAAAATTAATCAAGCAATACAACCAAATCGAAAACTAACCAATAAACTACTTAAATCATCTACAAAAAGTATCTATTCTAAATAACTAATAAAAAAAGGAAATTAGTTTAATAATTTATAAAAGAAGTAACCAAATTTTTGTATTTTTTATATATTTTAAGAAAATATTAAAAATAAAATTAATAAACTAGTTCTATATATATATATATATATATATATATATATATATATATATATATATATATATATATATATATATATATATATATATATATATATATATATATATATATATATATATATATATATATATATATATATATATATATATATATATATATATATATATATATATATATATATATATATATATATATATATATATATATATATATATATTTCAACTAACCTAATATATATTTTTTAAATTGTATTTTGGATGATATTTAAAATTAAACTAAATATATTTAGTTAACTAAACTAAGAAATCTATTAAATTAAATTAAACAACAAGGAGGGGGTATCTGGACCAAAGTGGTGGTGTGTACAGCTTGCATTTTCGAAATGGGCTAAAAAAACAATTTTGTAAAGCCCAGAAATTATAACAAAAAGATTTATGAAATCAAAACTAAAAAAACAATGATATATACCAAAAAATATGCTGAGCCGGACCGGGTCAGAGAGGTCCGGACCCTACCCCCTTCTAAGCGCGGCGGGTTGGGAAGAGAAAAGAACCCTAATTACTAAACCAACGCCTCTTCCTCTCTACGTTATACTCCCTTTCTCCATTTCCACTTTTCGTTCAACATTAACAATAATTTAATCGGTCCTCTCACTCTACCTCCAGTGCCGATCTCCATCATCTCTCACGCTGAAACAATCCAACATGGCAATTCTACCTCTCAAATCGCTACTCTCTCCCGATTCAAACCCAAACCCCTCAATAGCCCTAAACCACGAATCTTACAATGTTCATGAAAGGCAATCGGTTCGAACAAGCATGCAAAAGAATACTATATCACAAAATTAGAGCCAAAGTTCTTGAAAAGGGGAAGAATTTATCAGTTACCGCTAACAATTTCGATTGTAGTCCAGGTACGACTGCTTCCCTTTAGCTCTTTTGATCGCGATTTATTTTTCTTCTTTACCGACTCCTGTTGAAGTTCTGTATCAAGAATCCATACTGTAACGTTGAGGAGTATTAGAATCTTTTACGATATGGCCGGTTGAATGTGCACAGGGAATATGCGGTTTAGAGGAGGCTAGAATAAGTTTTGCCGAGCTTTTTCTCTATTTTTTAGTTTTCTACGATTTCTGTGTATTGTGTTTGCCATATAGTTTTCTGTGTTGTTGCTCCAGAAGGTGTGATGCAGAAATCGATGATTGAAGAATTTAGGTGTTTGAAAGTTGTTTGAAGGTTGATACAAATGAAGATTGCTATGATAGTTTTGAGAAGTTTGTGGTTTGCTGGCTGTATGTGTGTAGCTGATATTTTCTATGAGATTGTTCTATATGGTTTTTGTTGGCTTGGTGAGGAATTTGACAGTTTTCTTGTTATCTGTGTTTTGCATATTGAAAAGAGAATATTATGTGATTTTTGTGTGAAATATCTCTCTTTTCGGTTTTCCGGCCCCTTGTGTGGTGTTGGGTTTTTTCTCTGTTCTCGGTTTTTGGCTTGTTAAAATCTCTCTCTATCTCAATGAAACAGTGGTTCGTCTTATAATGAGATAAGGGTGAAAATAGGAGAGAAGGTTTTGTGATTTTGAACAAAATTGTATGCTGACTTGGTGGATTTTTAAGCACAGGTTTTCATTATGTCTATTTTGGTGCAAAACTTGGGGTGATATGCTTGGCTTGCAACAGGTTGGGCATAAGTTTTGCAGGGCTGACTTTGACATGTTGTGGACTTTTTTGGGTTAGGTGATATTTTTTTAAACCTGTCTCTTTTCCTCTTTATCTTTCCATAATGCAAAACTATTTTTCTTTTTTTTTTTGAAATTTTCTGAAGGGTTTGCAATATTAAGAAAATGATGATGCAATAGGGTTTTGTGAGCTATTTGATAGCTTGCATTGTTTATGATCCACTAATGTTGACTATATGGCTTGTTGATTTGGTTTTTAGCTGTGCTGCCTCGTTTGTTTTTGTTTATTGCGCTGCTGCTATTTTTGTGCTACTGCCTGCTATTTTTGTGCTTGGCAGTTTGCTATTTTGATGTTGTTATTTGTATATATGTTTTGGGGTGTTTCTTTGACAGCAATGAGAAGGACAACATGCCTGACTTTAGCAATGCTTTTGACTTTGTTTTTGCAGTGAACTGGTTTTGAATATCTTTTCCCTTTTGTGAACCAAAGCTTAAACTTTGTGATTTGCAAAAATAGGAGAAGATAGCCCATGATTGAAAACAAACCCTTTTTTAATTTCTGATTCCAAATTCCAACCCTAATGATGAAATACAAATTTCTTTTAACAATTAATTCTTGCTTGGAATCCCCCTTTTTTAAACTTTGATGGTTTGCTAACTTTTTCTCTTCCGTGTTTCATGATTAACGAGGATTGGACAGTCAAAGCGAGGTTGAAAGATGAAGATGCCATGGCTAACAAAGAGTGTGGCCGAGTTTCTTGAAGAAGAAGCAAAAGAAAATTGAAGAAGAAACATTTCTTTCCTTGTAAACAAACAATTTTAACTTGTATTTCAGCATGTAATCCGTTTTGTAAATTGTCCCAAAAATGTAACTTGAATACAAAACTTGAGTAAATTTTATGAATGATGAACTTGTTGTATGGAAATCAAACAATTCTTGAATCTTGATTGAAAATGGAAATTTCCACTCGAATGGTTCGAATGATACACCTCACTTTTGTAACTTGAACTTCGAGAAATCACACATGACCTTTGTAACTTGTATTTCAAGTAAACCACGCGCTTTGTCTTTCAGTCCTCAATCTTCATATCAAGTTTAAACCAAACTTGCACTCTCAATAAGGACTTTAACTTTGATATCTAAACCACCAGTAACTTGTAACTGAAGAAATAAAAACATGCCTTGATTATCATATGAGCTTGAAACATCCTCTCTTGTTTTATATCTCAAACACTTGCAATATTAGTCACAACCCTTGACCATAATCTGAATTATGCAACAGGCTCAAACATGATGATGCATACTGATGAAGAAAAAATATCGAAGTATTGAAGATAATCGAAACCCTAATCCAGGACCTTAAAGAATATCCTTGTGACTTGTTGAAGAAGTAAATCCATGATACTACATAACTTCATTCCACAATCCACTAATCGAGAGCCTCATGAATTTGTCTTTTACCTGATAAAGAAAACCTCAATCTAAAGTTAACCATAAGGATGGCACAACCCTAATGCTTTGAACCAAACTGCCCGATTCTTGAGATGCATTCTATGCAAATAACTTAGTGAACATGAAGCATATGGGATACATAGTCTAGGCTAGACAATAGTAACATGTAGGGAAATTTTGGGGTACAACAACTGCCCCTATTTAATCGTCTTAAACCTGAAGGTGAGATTGGCGTCAGCCTTTCGAATGTTCAAGGTAGAAGATGATTAAATACCAGGACCCGAAATTTGTCCTGGAGAGATGGTGTGAGTGTTATTTATTTGTGATGTCCGCTGAGGATGAGAAAAGTTGGTTTCCTGGTGAACGGGTCATGATGGATAAATAGGGTTGAATAATGGTAGCTTGTACTGGGGTAACAGTGCCAATACAAGGTCCTCGTGGAAGTGGACGGTAAAGTGACTGAAAAGATATGGTTTATGATGTCGTGGTGATTGAAGGTAGGATTACTAACAACATAATAACTTAAAGACGATGGGTAGAATTTAACGACAACAAAGAATCAATCACGTGGTATTCATAACCCAAAATAAAAGTAAAGACAACGGGTAAAGAATGACGTATGATTGACGACTCAAGAGAAAGGATATCACGAGGGTAAGACCGACGAGCAACCTACGACCCAAGAAAAGATGACACGAGGGTAAGATCTACGGACGACCTACGACCCAAGAAAAGATGAAGCGAAGGTAAGATCTACAAATGATCTACTACCTTAAAAAATGATAACATGAGGTTAAGATCTACAGACGACCTACGACCCTAAAAAGATAATGCGAAGGTAATATCTACGGACGACCTATGGCCTTGACAAAGATAACGTGAGGGTAACCTCTATGGACGACATACGACCCTAAAAAAGATAACGTGAGGGTAAGACCTACAGATGATCTACGACCTTAGAAATGATGACACGAAGGTAAGATCCATGGACAACTTACGACCTTAGAAATGATAACATGAGGGTAAGATCTGTGGACAACCTACGACCCAAGGAAAAGTAAAGTGAGGGTAAGATCTACGGATGATCTACGACCTTATGAAAAGATAACATGAGGGTAATATATATGAAAGACCTACGACCCAAAATAGGATAAAGAGAAGGTAAGATCTACGGACGATCTACGACCTTAGAAATGATGACACGAAGGTAAGATCTATGGACGACCTACGACCTTAGAAATGATAACATGAGGGTAAGATCTACGGACGACCTGTGACCCTAGAAAAGATAACGTAAGTATTGAGAGCTTGGGAGTACAATGTACTGGCACCATGTCTTATTTTAGTTGGTATTGTAATAACATATGTTAACTGGGAATTATAAGGATGATATTCATTGTGAGGATGTTTTGTTGACTTGGGATTGATTTGGGGCTTTCAGGCAAGGTACCAAATCTGGCTCATGCTTCGTATGCATTTTGAAATGTGGCACGATGACCCATGGATATGCTATGCGTTTGAGGATGCAATGTAACATGCAGTGATGATTATTGTATGCAAAGTGCCAAATGTTAGGCTCATTGAGATCCATTTCCTATTGTCTTGAGATACCAATATGGATTGGTGCTTGAAAACTGAGAGAATCGAGTTAGCCCGATCGACTTCCCTGGGGATCAAATCTTGTTGAGGAGGAGTAGCTTAATCCAACTTTCTACATATGCTGGACTTCTTGTGAATGACTGAGCAGAGATGTGGATCTCCTCAAATGGACCAAGTTTCTTGGTGTTGGAGAACCGGGTGCTCAAACGTCTGTAAGGAGGCGACGAAGATGAAAGTTTGGTCAAGGTGACCGTTACGACTTGCTACCTGCACAGAAAAACAAACACTTGAACACCGTGGCATTCCCTTGGGATTCTTTCATATCCATGTAATGTAGTGTTTCACATCTTATCTTGTGATTATTATTGATTTATTGTCTTCAATGCAATGCTTAACAAAGAATTTAAATCACAATTTGCATACGAAAATAAAGTAAAAGGACATAACAAAGACTTTTTGGTCTAAAGGAAATTTTTATTAATGAGTTTGGCTTGTGAATAGGCATTCGTGCATGGAGACAACTCATAAAGGAGGAAGTTGGAAAGAAAAGACAAAATGCAACGAGTAAAATGGAAATAAGAAAATCTCGAAATTCCATTAAAAATGATATTGCTATAGTCCCCATATCCTGGATCGTCCTAGTGATGTGCTTCTGAAGGATAATAGTTGAATTGATCCATCCCGTGTTAGAAGGGTATACTTGTTATTCGTGAAGAGTCTTTAGACTGTAATCTCTCGCTTTTTGTCCCTAATTTTTTCCTGGTCCGCCTTTCGGGTTTTCAATCCACCGGGACACCCATTTTTGCCTAAGCCGCCCTTTCGGATTTCCAACTTAGCGTGTTATTCTTTTTTTCTTTTTAGCCCTAACTTTTGCCTAAGCCGCCCTTTCGGGTTTTCGACTTAGTGGGTCTTTTTATGCGTAATATTTTTTGACCGAGTCTGAATTAACTGGAAGTGGAACATCTTCCCCATCCATGTTTGTCATGATTAGAGCACCTCCTGAGAAATATTTCTTCACGATGTATGGCCCCTCATAGTTGGGAGTCCACTTGCCTCTTGGATCAGTGTGGATTGGGAGAATCTTTCTTAAGACCAGGTCACCTGTGTGGAACTCTTGAGGTTGAATCTTTTTGTCAAATGCTCTCTTGAGACTCTGTTGATATAACTGACCGTGACAAATGGCTGCTAGGAACTTCTCTTCGATGAGATTGAGTTGGTCGAGCCTTGTTTGAATCCATTCAGCTTCATCAAGCTTAGGATCCATCAGAACCCTTAATGAAGGAATCTCCACTTCGATTGGGAGCACCTCATCCATACCAAATACTAGTGAAAAAGGAGTTGCCCCAGTGGAGGTACACATAGAAGTTCGATAGCCGTGCAGGGAAAAAGGAAATACCTCATGCCAATATTTGTACGTTCTCACCATTTTCTGGACGATCTTCTTTATGTTCTTGTTAGCGGCTTCGACTGCCCCATTCATCTTTGGCCGACAGGGTGATGAATTATGGTGCTCAATTTTGAATTCTTTGCATATTTCCTTCATCATTTTGTTGGTGAGATTCAACCCATTATCAGTGATAATCTCGTTAGGAGTTCCATACTAGCATATGATTTATTTCTTGATGAAGCGGGTAACAACTTGCTTGGTCGCATTTTTGTATGAAGCTGTTTCCACCCACTTGGTGAAGTAGTCAATAGCAACGAGAATGAACCTGTGTCCATTTGAAGCGCTTGGCTCAATCCATCCAATCATATTAATTCCCCATATTGCAAAGGGACATGGTGAAGTCATCACATTCAAAGGAGTGGGAGGAATATGTATCCTGTCTGCGTAAACTTGACATTTGTGGCACATCTTTGCATACACACAATAGTCACTTTCCATCGTCATCCAAAAATAACCTGCCCGTAGGATTTTCTTGGCCATGGAATGTCCGCTGGTATGAGTCCCAAAAGAGCCCTCGTGTATTTCTCGTATGATGGATTCTGCTTCGTGTCTATCTATGCATCTGAGTATAACCGAGTCATAGTTTCTTTTGTACTGAACGTCTCCTGACAGTAAAAACTTGGAGGCTAATATTTTAAGAGTCCGCTTATCACAAATTGTAGCGCCCTCAAGGTACTCTTGCTTTTCAAGATAACTTTTGATGTCGAAATACCATGGATTTTCACTTAACACATCTTCATTTGTGAGACAATGAGCAGGGAAAATGTGTGTCGGCTCCTTGTAATGAAAGATTCTTATATTGGGCGCATGATTCAGATAACTGACTTTTGAACATTTCTTCTAAAGTTGCCAGAGCATCTGCCAGTTGATTTGCTTCTCTAAGAATGTGCTCAAAGGTGATCTCATCAAAAGCCGAAAACAACTCTAATATGTAATCCTGGTATGGAACTAAACTAGGGTGTCGTGTATCCCAATCACCTCGTACTTGATGTATTACTAAGGCAGAGTCCCCATAAACTTCAAGAATCTTGATCTTCAAATCAATGGCTGCTTCAAGACCTATCATACAAGCTTCGTATTTTGCGACATTATTTGCACAATCAAAACATAACCTGGCTGTGAAAGGTATCGGAGTATCGCGTGGAGAAGTCAGAACTTCCCCAATACCATGGCCCATGGCATTTGATGCACCATCAAACATGAGAGTCCATCGCTCCCCTGGTTCAAGTCCTTCTTTATCATCAAGTTTAATAACATCCTCGTCGGGAAAATCAAACTTCATTGACTGATACTCTTCCAATGGACGGTGAGTGAGATGATCAGCAAGAATGCTACCTTTGATAGCCTTTTGTGTGATGTACTAGATGTCATACTCAGACAAAAGCATTTGCCACCGAGCCAATCTCCTTGCAAGTGCTGATTTCTCAAAGATGTACTTTATCGGATCTATCTTAGATATCAAAAGTGTGGAATGCGTCAACATGTACTGCCTCAAACATTGAGCTGCCCACGTAAGAGCACAACAAGTCTTCTCAAGTAATGAATACCTTGATTCTCAATCAGTAAACTTCTTGCTCAGGTAATAGATGATGTGTTCTTTTTTGTCCAGTATCATCATGTTGGACGAGTACGCAATCTATAGATCCTTCAAGTACAGTCAAGTATATAATGAGAGGTCTCCATGGAACTGGAGGTATGAGTATTGGTGGTTCCTGAAGGTACTGCTTAATCTTTTCGAAGGCTTTTGACAACTCTCATCCCAACGAACATCTTGATTCTTGCGTAGCAGTTTAAAGATGGGTTCACAAGTAGCAGTAAGGTGAGAAATGAACCTGGCTATGTAATTCAACCTTCCCAGAAAACCTCGTACTTCCTTTTCATTTTTCGGTGCCGGCATATCCTGTATTTCTCTTACCTTGTCTGGATCTACTTCAATTCCTCGCTGACTCACGATAAAACCAAGCAACTTGCCCGAACGAACCCCAAAGGTGCACTTGTTGGGATTAAGCCTTAATCTGAACTTCCGTAGGCGATCAAACAACTTCTGCAAATGAACCAAATTTTCTTCCTCAATTTGTGATTTTGCAATCATATCGTCCACATACACCTCGATCTCTTTATGAATCATGTCGTGAAAGAGAGTCACAACAACACGCTTATATGTCGCACCAGCATTTTTGAGACCAAAAGGCATGACCCTGTAGCCAAAGGTACCCTAAGGAGTTGCGAAAGCTGTTTTATCCATGTCTTCAGGAGCCATCTTTATCTGATTGTAGCCCGAGAACCCATCCATGAAAGAGAACACTGAAGACTAAGCAGTATTGTCAACAAATACATCAATATGAGGCTATGGGAAATCATCCTTTGGGCTTGCTCTATTGAGATCTCGGTAGTCAACACACATACGTGCCTTACCATCTTTCTTAGGTATAGGAACAATGTTAGCAATCCAAGGATGATAATTTATCACAGATAGGAAACCTTCATCGAGTTGTTTATGAACTTCTTCTTTGATCTTCAAGGCCATGTCGGGTCTGGTCCTTCTAGGCTTCTGCTTTACAGGAGGACATTTTGGCTTGAGTGGAAATCTATGCATCACTATATCAGTGTCTAAATCGGGCATGTATTCATACGACTAGGCGAAGCTGTCAGCATACTCTCGAAGTAACTCAATCAACCCCTTCTTTTCTTCACTTTGTAAGGAAACACCTATCTCGACTTATCTCTTTACCTATTTAGTACCGAGATTGATAACTTTTGTATCTTCCTGATATGGCTGGATGGCCTTCTCTTCCTGTCTCAAGATTCTTGCTAGTTCTTCAGGGAATTCACAATCTTCCCCACTATCTTAGTTAGCATGGTCAACTGAATTCTCGAGGATATAAGGAACCATAACACTATCATTTCCAATGGAGTTCGAGACAAATCTGCATGATTGATGATTTTATGTTTCATTTTAGAAAGTACAAGAAAACATTTAGAGTATAAAAGGAAAAGTATTTCCATTTTTTTATTTTGAAAAAGTAAAAGTAAAAGAAAAGACAGGGAACAAAATTGTATGCGAAAGTGCGATTTTTCATTCAATTTTAAACAGAGATTGAAACATAAGGGGCCCCATCTGCAAGTTGTCACTATGCCTTGGGCAGGACATATGACTTAATGGAAACATAAAATTACACATCAAGGAAAACAACTTCAGGGATATCCACGACATTCCAATTGCTGAGCTCCTGGTCTAGTGCAATCTAATAGATAAATCTTGAAACATCTTCATCGTCATCTTCATCATATATCAAGAGAACTTGTCCTTATTTTCTTATACCAGCACTAATGAACACTTCAAAAATTGGGGGAACCTGCTTTCCTTTTAGGGAAACCAAACTAGCTTGTGCGGAGGACAACGACAGATACCCAAGACCATAACGATCTTTCTTCTCCAGTACTTCAATCAATTTCCCCAACCATCATGGAGAGGTCTAGCTTCTATGAGGGCTTTGGCATGCTTCAAAGAGGCCATGGGTGCTTCAGAATTCTTACCCTCCACAACGGGAAACTTGTCAACAGTAACAATCTCCAGAGCTTGAAAGGGAAACTCCTGCACCTCACCTTCCACTTCCACATAACGGTAGGTTGCGATATTGTTAATCACTATATCTTCTTCTCCACAAACGATGACAACTTGGTCATTTACAATGAAATTCAGGCGTTTATGAAGAGTAGATGTCACAGCTCCTGCCACATGGATCCATGGGCGACCTAAAAGGTAAGTATAGGATGGACGAATGTCCATAGCATAAAATGACAAATAGAAAGTGTGGGGACCAATCTTGACAGGCAAGTCCACTTCTCCATCCACAGATCTCCTTGAACCGTCAAATGCTCAAACATTCAGGGTGGAGGGCCTCATCATTACCCCATCCATATTTAGCTTAAACAGAGTAGCCTTAGGCATAACATTGAGTGAAGAACCCATATCTACAAAAACTCGAGATAAAACCGTATCCAAACACTTCATGGAAACATGCAACGCTTTGTTGTGGGTTTTGCCTTCAACTAGAAGCTCATCATCACAGAAACCCAAACAATTTCCCACAATAATATTGGTGACGATTCCTTCAAACTGGGCCACAAAGATGTCTTGAGTAACATGGGCGGAACACAAAATCTTTAGTAAAGTATTACGGTGAGTCTCTGAATAAAAGAGGAGAGACAAAATGGAGATCTTGGACGACGTCTGGTTAAGTTGATCCACCATTTTATAATCACTTCGCTTAAGAATCCTCAAAAGTTGCTCTGCTTCTTGTCCTACAAAAGGTTCAGGATGACTATCAATCACTTTCTTGCCCATAGCCTTATCCAGAGCATCATTGTTAGTTTCTCTAGGAGGCGGTGGCGGGGGAGAAAAGATCATGCCACTACGAGTCATGTTACTGGTTTCTGCAATGCTGGTAATATTCTTGTCAACCACTGGAGGAAATTCGTACTTCTTCCCATGAATATAGACCATATTATAATCCCACGGAACTTCCTTAGAGTTATTACTTAAAGGAGGAATAGGAGCTGAGTTGTTGCAGTAGCGGGAGCTTGAATCATTACTGGGGTAGTAGAAGCCTGAATTGTCAACAGGATACCTGGTGTTGCTAAAAAGCTTCTCGAATAATAAGGAATTTCCAAGACACCAATCTCTTCTTCTTGGAATATCTTCTCTATCTGTAGGAAACCTTCATCCATTAGCTGTTGGATTGTCGTCCTCAAACTAGTACACTCTTCAGGTTTAGAGGAACATGTTAAGAAAAAATCATGGAGTTCTTGCAGCACCTTATGCTCCAACAAATGCTCTCTAACAATTCCTAATGACATTTTGATCTCGTCAACCTTGGTTACCAGATTCTGTTCACTACTTTCTTCAATAGCATTGATCGCTGCCCCTGGGTGAGGAGGCATGGGATTATTTTGAGTATTGGGACCGACAAGGTTTAAATTTATGGCCTTTGCATCGAGTAGGTCTTGAGCATTAATGTTATACCCCCTGGGGAGAGGATTAGGTGGTGGACCAAGTTCACGTAGTTGAACCAACTTATTGGCAAGTAACTGAGGGAGAAGATGAGCATATGACATAGAAATGGGATTGAATCTTCTTTCATGCTTTCTTTGTCTTTGTGGAGCTCTCAGACCTTGAGGTTGCTGACTTTGTTGTTGATAAGTTAGAGGTGGTGCAAATTGTTGTTTTGGAAGATACTATGGTTGAGGAGTGAAAGGCCGTTGTTGGGCCATCCAGGGTGCTGGAGTTGTAGTAGCATACACTTGAGGAATAAAATGATTAGGAACAACAACATGTGCTGGGAAATAAGGAAACTGAACCTGGGGATATGCAGGAGCTTTCCCTTGGTTGATTGTGACAACACTAGTTTCACTCTCTTTCTTCTTGACGAAACCAAAAAACGGCTTTCTACCAATGCTAGTATTGTTGTTGGTATTATTAGGGATACCTTGGATCGTTCCAGCCTTAATACAAGTTTCAACATGTTCTCTAATAATGACCATATCAGAGAAAGAATTAGGGGTACTGCTAAGCATGTGTTGGAGATAAGAACCTCGTAGAGTACCCATAAACAAATAAATCAATTCACGATCCAAGAGAGGAGGTTGGACCCTTGAAGTCAGTTCACGCCATCTATCCGTGATTTTCCACGGGCTCTTAGGTACTTGCTCATTTTAAAATTGCTTGTGTGTGCTTTGTAAAAAGTTTTGTTTAACTTCATGATAACCCTTGTATCTGTCCTCAAGAGTGTGACGAAGTGTTTTTGAAAACTGTTTTGAAAAGTGTTTGTGAAATTTTTTTATTGTTTTGAGCAAGTACTTAAGATTTTCTACCTACTCGAAAAAAGACTGTTCATTCCTGTTTCCTTTAGACAACACTATCCTACTATTAAGGAGTAGGTAGCCCTATCATTGGAGTTTTAAGGGACATTCGAAGGGACAAGCACGGTCACAAAAGCAATGGTTAGGAAACCTTAGTAGTTGCCCTAGAGTCTTAAAGATCTTTCCAAGGCAACATTCGAATGGGTCATTTTTTATCTTTTGTGACTAGAGGGCAACCACTAAAACTCCCTATACTTCATGAACGTTTACCGAAGGCACCCGAAGTGGGGGTATATCCTAGGAGTGAGCATGTGCAAGTGTTTGTTTTTCAGTTAGTTTGATCTTGCGCATTTAGGGTTATATACCGTTTTAATCGTTATTCTTTCCATACAAGCCTATTAGTCTAAGCAGTTAATAATAGCGGAAAGTAAAGTGCAAGAATAAAAACCTAGCTATTACAAGGCTTTGGGGAGGGGGTTACATAACCAAACTCGGGAGTAAACAGTAAATAAAAGGCAGTAAAATAAACCCTAATTAAAAGCTATTACAAACTCGAAGCAAATACAATAATTGGAATAAATAAATAAATAAATGCGCGTGAAGAATTAGGACGGGAATAAAGTCTAAGTCCTAAAAAATATAACCAATTAAAGAGAAAATATTTTTGTATTTTATTATTGAGAAAAATATTTTAAATCTTAACCTAAATCTAATTAATTAAAGAAAAATATATTTTGGTATTTTATATGAAAAAGATTTAAGATTTAACCTAATTTCTACTTAATTTTTAAATTAAAGAAAACAAGTTGAAATCAATTAAATTAAATTAATTTACAAGAATTAATTTTAATTAAAAAAACCTAAGTCTATTTTTTTGTGATTTTGGTTGATTTTATGATTAATTAAAAAATATAGAAAACAATTAAAACAAACAAATAATGAAGAAAAAGGAATTGGGCCTGGAGTGATGAAGCACACTGGGGGGTGTGAAGCTGAATTGTTAGGCCCAAGCTGGCTGATGGCCCAATTGTCCAATGCCTGATTCAGTGGAGCTTCCTTCTGAGGTCCCATCATGTTCTGTGCTTGCTATACGCTAGATTTGATCAAGGGACGATCTAATGGGTGAGATTTGGAGACGCATGGGGTGCACGCTAGGAGGCAATGTATTGGATCTGCAATATGAACATCAGAAAAACAAAATGGCTGGACCTGGGATCGAACCCAGGTCCTCCCTTTCATATGCTTACTCCCTTGCCATCTGCGCTAACTAATTATTCATGAATATGATAACTCAATAACATTATATATAAAACAAGCAATTAAATCTGAGTCAACAAAAAATAAACGCGTCAGCAATTCAAGAACCAATCATGTTATATGAAACTTCCACGTCGGGTCTTCGCCTGAGAAAGAAGAGTCAACGACGCCGGAGCTGCACTCCGGTCGTCTTCTCTGGCCAAGAAAAATGGACAACCTGCAATTTCATGAGATTTGAAGCCTGTAAAGAGACATATTCCCTGTAAAATCACCCACTGAGTTCAAATCCGGGCTTGGTTTTAATGGATCATGGTTGTATCAAGAGCTTCGAGCATGTTTTCAGGTCGTGTCCTAAAAATGGCATATGGATGTTTCTGCGTGCATGCTTGCAACTAATGATTCAAAAAACTTTAAAACAATATTATGAACACATATCAATGCAAAAAATCGATTTATATTGCATGATTCAAAAGTTTGAAGCTTAAGAATTTTACCAACTCGTGGAGTATTGGAAAAGGTGATCCTGGGTGCTTTGGCCTTCAAGAGCGGATGGAATGAGATACTGAGATCTCCAGGAGGGTGCTAGGATGTTGGGCAATGATTGAAACTGGTTGTATTACTTGCTACAAGATTTCTCCTCTCTTGAATATTTTTTGGAACTTTTCTTTCTCTCCAGCGGCAGGCCGCGCGTGTGTATTCTCTCTTAAGGTTGGAATGACTTGCTTAAGTAGTAAATCAACATTAGGTTAACATATATGGACTAGATCAAATGAACTGAATAAGTTTCAAAACAATTCCAATGTTTCCTATTTTGAAGATTCTCTTCCTTTTCCATGGCATGGCACGATTTCTTGCTATGTGACAGCATATATGGCCATTCATTAAATGAAATATAATCTCAAAAAAAATTTGTATCATTTATTTAATTAAATTAAATTTTTAATGATTAAAATCAAAATAAATCAAATAAATGAGCAAATAAATCATGGAGGGTTTTATGGGTCATGGACCATGTTAGGAATGAGTTTCAAGTATAAAAAGTTAGGCCCATTTGGAAAACAAATGCAAATTTGGTCAATATTGGCTTCATGCAATTTTTCAAAAATGGTCAACTTTGACAATGCATACCTTCCTCAATTTTGACCCTAGGAGGGTGTTTTTTGGATTTTTAGAAATCTTAGGATGTCCTCTAAACAACCCTTTTGATCTCATCTCAATTGGATCTTCCATGTTCATGTAAGAAGCTTTGACCCAAAAGGTGTTTTTGTTGACTTTTTGAAATGACTTGTAATGTTTGAATTCATATCTTTTCATGAGTGCATTTTTTGAACTTGATGGATGAATATGAGTTGTAGGTAATTTCATCCTCTTCAAAATGAGCCTTGGATGGGAAATTTCTGATAAATTATGAGAAAGTTATGCCTTGTCAAAGTTTGGTTGACTTTTCCTATAGAAACCCTAATTTAGCAACTTTTGAGTTTTGATGAATTTGGGGTATTCCTTGAGGAATCATGATTAACCCTTGATCAAATGATGGATTTTACTTCAAAATGTTGATTTCGACCAAAAATCTTGAAGTTTGACTCTATGTGGGTCACAGTTGACTTTTGACCTAACACAGTTGATTTTCAAGCATTTGAGCAGTTGACTGAGCAAACTTCTTGTGCAAGGCATGAAACTTGATATGGATGATCTTGAGAATATATGAGGACCATGGAAAAATTTGAGAACTTTGGAGTTCACCCATCTTGATGAAAATGGAAACCCTAGTTTGAAGTTCATTGTCTTAGGAGAGCATTTGCCTGATCAACCCTTGGGCATCCTTGGGCAAGTTGAGGATTTTAATGAACATATATTGAGTAAAATGAGAGGGAAAATTTTGGGGTACAACAGCTGCCCCTGTTTAATCTTCTTACACCTGAGGATGTAGATTGGCTGGTCTGCCTTTCGTGATCTGAAGGTAGAAGATGATTGAACACTAGAGTGCCCAGAAATTTGCACTCGCATGAAGTAATACTGATTGGTGATATTGGGAACTAAATAAAGGGAACTAAATCTTCTAGGTGAGTCTGCGGATGTGTGCTCTGAAGCCATCAACCATTGCTCGGAAAAGCTAGAGAAAGTCTTCAACATCCTTCAGAAGAGGAACCATTACACTTTCTGCATCTCTTAAACTTCTAAGGATATCCTCGATGAGATTGTTGGCTAGGAAGACGAGATTTTCATGTTTGTCTTTGTAGTACCTGTACTCCTGATAAAGATGTGGGATTATCTTATGGTTATCTCTCCCAGCTTAGGCGATCTTGGTATACTGCTCTTCCCAATATATCTTTTCACCCCTCATTTCTGTATAAAGCCTTCGTTGGATGAGGAAATCTTTTTGGAGACCCTGCAGCTCTAAGCACACATGCACATATTCTTGAGTTCTCTGAGTCAGGAGTTTCTATGAATCTATCCTTTCAAGGCATGCTTTGACCTTTGATTCTTGGATGTCTTGAAGTTCAATGGTGAGGTACTTTACTTTCTTTTCTTGATCTAAGGAAGCTCATGCCAAACTTTGGATTTGGGCTCTTAGATTTTCCTCCAGCGCCTTCTTGTCATGTGTTGCCTTTTCATACCATCTGGTTAACCTTCCGGTTTCAGTGGCAGCCTCCTCTAATTTTTGGTTATGGGAATCTAGGTTGAATGTTGCACTCAACAGCCCTTCAGTTGTACGCTTCCGTTTGAGACTCTCTTTCTCCAATGCCTTTTGACCTTTCTCAATCTGTTCGTCCTTTGACTAAAGTATGAGCTGCATCTGTTTCTTTTCTTTGGTCAGATTGAGGAGGTTGAGTTCTGATGCTTCTTTTTCCCTTTGAGCTTGCTTTAAGGCACTTTTCAGATTGTCGATTTCTTCCAAAGATATAGGTGTTACCTCTGGGACCTCTGATTTATACTCTTGATCTATTTTGAATGGCAGCTTGATAATTCACACCCTATCTCGGACCCATCTGGTGTAGGGTTCTCTTTCTATGGCATTCTTTCTTTCGGCTTTCCTCTTGTTAACCTTGTTCCAAGATCGAATAACCTTGTTGAGCAACCCTTAGTCTTCTATACCCATGTCGTGGATGATCAATGGTCGAAGTTTTTCGTCCGAAGGTCTGTCTTCCAAAGGATATCCTAACTGTCGTAGGGCCAAAGTAGGGTTGTAATTAATCAAGTCTCGTGATCCAATCAAAGGGACATTAGGAAAGTCTCCACAGATAATAGTGATATCACCAATATCCAGCTTCCTTGCATACCATAATACAGAGTTTATAGTGAGAGACCTTAATTTCTGTGGCCACTTGCGTCTGGTCAAGTTTGGAATCATATAGTCTTCTTTGTAAAGACGAGTCATGAACCAAGTATATAGAAGTGGGATGCAACAATTTAGCGTGCCTTTTCTCTTTTCGTACATCATATGTAAAGTGTAATAAGTGTTAACAAGCAAAGCAGGAGTTGGATCCGTATTAAAGACTTTCGCACCCCAAAATATGCTAATGGTTGCGGGGTCAATATAGTGCACAGTCCAAGGAAATAAAATTACACCAAATACCAGCAACCCTAAACAATCAACATAAGATTCTCATTCTTTATAATTAGCAAATTCGAGTGCCTTAGCTTCCAAGTATATCCTTTTGATTCCTTGTATCGGACCTTCTCTTCGATAATTCTGCACTAACACAGGGTAAGGGATCACTAAGCCTTTTTCCAAAACTTTGACTTCAACAGTTTTTCCAATACCTACATAGGCATTTTCTTTGGAAAAATTTAGAATTCTGTCAAATTTTTCCAGAGCCGGTGCTAGCTGGAAGTCTTGGAAGGTGAAACATCTCAGTGGAGGGTTGTAAAACTGAATGAGGGCAGAAACAACGTCCATTTGAACCTCTACTCTAGTCAAGTCAAGGGTATCCACATAGCGGAGAGCGTACATCTTCAGAGCTCTCTCAGATAATTTCCCCTTTATAGTTTTGATTTTAGAAAGGTCAGGCTTGAAGGCATTGACACAGACAAGTTGTTTCCCTCTGGTATCCATTTTTAAGAATGTCACAAAAAATCTTGATTTTATTATATTTTATTTTGTACCCTGTGAATAAGACAGATAAAAGAAACAAATGATGAATATGAGATATATATGAATGCATGAATGTATAGGTGTTGGGTTGAGTAACGGGATTTTTTGTGATAGGTTTTTGTGATAGGTATCCTGTTGTACCCCAAAATTTGCCCTCCCATATTTCTCAAAATATTTCAAGAAAATTCACAAGTCCAACCCGGCGCGTTATATTCAGGTGTTCTTTCGCCAAGATATCTCTGACAACGTATTTTCAAATTCAGGTTCGGCTCAAGAGTCAATTCTTTAAAGAAGGTATCCGAATGTGTGAGTTTTCTTGAAGAAATATAGTGAAAAAGTGTGCTGAAAGTGCAGTTTTTACGCGCTAAAAAATTCATAACTTGAAGATCGTGACTCGTTTTGAACCCGTTCCGGTGGCCAAAATTCCATCTTGACATTATCTACGTTTTCATATCTCACGTCTGGAAGCCAATTTCGATCATAAGGTCTTCAAAAATGTGGATTTATCAAGTATTTTCATACAGAAAATTTGTGACAGAAGTTTATTTGCGTCATGTTCAGAAAATCATAACTTGGTCGATTTTCATCGTATCGAGCTGGTTCCGGTGCCAAAATTTCACAAATTGAGTTGGCTACATTTTCACAGAAGGTATTGAGTTCAAACGGTATTCAAAAGGCCTTCGTTTTTTGCTCAGAGTGCGTGACACGCTGAAAATCCTGAATGCTGAATATTATTTCATCTGGGCCGAAACTTCGAAAATTCATAACTCGGTCAATTTTTATCGGATTGGACTCATATTTTTACACAAGGTCATTGAATCATAGATCTACAACTTTGCTTCAAAAGTCGAGACCAAATTATGCACCGATCAATACCAGTTTTTTATTGAAGAACGTGTCAGAGTCGACACTGGAGCCCAAAATAAGTTTGTATGAGCTGAAACTTCAAAAATTCATAACTAATTCACCGTTTATCCGATTGAGTCGATTTTCGGACATGAGTTAGTTCTCGATATCGGCTACATTTTGTTTTCACATTTCAACTTCAAAAAATGCACTTAAGTCCCTACGATTTAGCCTGGAAAGTGACGAATTCAAGTGAATATTGGAGGCCCAATTGCACATTCAAAGCCCATTTGCTTTACCCTAATTTCCATTATATAATCACCTTCTTTTCACACAAACCAAAGGGGAGAAAAGAGAGAAAAAACCTTGCCACAACACTGTCAGAATTACAAACTCTTTCAAGAACCCTAAAACCTTGAAATCCTTATTACAAATCCCTCTCTCACTACAAACAAGCCACCAAAGTTACAAACCAACATCTTATTACTTCTTCAGTAAGGGTAAGGCTGACCTGATCTCCATGATCCAAAGGGCATAAAAGCATTCATGTCACTACTTTTCCAGTAAGGGTAAGGTTGATTTGATCTCCATGATCAAAAGGGTATAATCATTCATACATGCCATATTATGCCTAAACATTAAATTTCTTCATATGTTGGTTTTATTTGAATTTTTATGATTTTATTTAATGTGTTCATGAGGTTGCAGATTTAGACAGGATCCCATGCAGGTTCATTAAGGAACGTTGAGGCCAAAAGCCAAATGGCCAAAAGCCAAAAGCCAAATGGCCAAAACAGAACATTTTACACATGACACCAATACGTGGCGAGACAGACATCCTGAGAAGATTAAGGAACGTCGAGGCCAGAACACAAATGGCCAAAAGCCAAAAGCCAAAAGCCAAATGGCCAAAGTAGAACAACTTATGCATGAAACTCAATCTAATGGCCAAAGAATACAGACCACGGTGCTCAGGAGTCAATACTTCAAAAAACCTCCCCTTGGGCCAGACACCCCCTATGGTTTGCTCAATTTTTAATTTTTATTTGTTCTTCCTTTTTATTCTTTTAATTGTTTTCTTTTAATTCCATAAAATAATTTTCATAATAAATATAAAATACAGAAAAATCAAAAAAATGTTTATTTTATTAATATTAATTTTACTATTATTATTTTTGTAAATAAACTTTAAACAATTAATTAGATTAATTTAGGTTTCGAAACTTTAATATTTTTCTTAATAAATTAAATATGTAGAAATTAGGGTTTTTAACTTTTTCATCATTTTTTTTAATAAATAATTTTCTCATCATTATTATTATTATTATTAATTACTAATTTATTTTGTAAATAAACATGTACATAAATTCTTTAGTAAATTAAGTTAAACTTTAACATTTTTCTCAAATAATTAAAAATAACTTAGAATTAGGGTTTCTTTTAATTTTAATTTTAATTTTCTTATTTCATAAATACAAAAAAAACCTAAAAAACACTTCTTTTATTTCAATAAATAATTAATTAATTTTTAATTTCAATTTAACTTCAAAAAGGGTCCAACGCCCTCGTTTCTAATTTAAATTTCAATTCGCGTATTTATTTCTTTTTCTTTTAATATTTATGTACCTCTCCCAAAGCCATGTAAATTAAATCTTTCGCACTTTACTTTACTTTATTTCTTTATTTTATGTCAAATCGGGTCCTGGATATAATTTGGCGATGTGGACCCGCGCCTTTGTAATAGCTTAGGAACTTTACATTTCCCGCATTTTTTTAACTGTTAATAAGTGCATGCAAGAATGAATGAATAAAATAAAAACAAACGCATAGATCACTTTGACATGAACAAGATAAATGCAAATGAACATGACACACAAATCACACACCACCCCTAGGGTACGCCTCACTGTTGCCTTGCCTCGAAAGGTGATCGTCGAGTAGAGGATGTCTTAGTAAGTCCTCATGATCCGGGAACCTGGCATGAGGGTAGCTTCTAAGGTGTCTTCCTATTGCTCTGGTGATCACCATGTCCCGAACCTCGAATTGACCCGAACACCTCCAACAGTGGTGCTACCTACCTCTCAATGGTGGGATGGCACTACTTTAAAGGACATCTACACAGACGAATTCCTTAGGGTAGGTAGACGACTCTTGATACTTGCTCTAACTTCAAAACAAATCAAAATACTTTTCACACCGACACCTTTTCAAAAAGCTTTCGAAAGCATTTTTTCAAATACTCTTGAGGACTGATACAAGAGTCGAACTGAAATTTTCAAAGAAACTTTTTAAAACCCACAGTTGAAAAGCAGACAAACCATTTTTGAAAACACAAATGAGCAAGTATCTAAGAGCCCATGGATAACCATGGATAGAAAGGGTGTTAACACCTTCCCTTTCTATAACCTACCTCCCGAACCGAGAGCAATCTCTTTAAGGAATTTTTCTGTGCTTTTGTCCTTTCCATTTGGAGAAAATAAAAGACGGTGGCGACTCTTGCTTCCGCGACATTTCGCGAACCAGCGATAAACAGTTAGTTCCAGATCCACCGATCACAGAACTGGCGACTCTGCTGGGGACTTAACTTAAAGTGAGGTGTACCTTAGGGTTAGTTCATAACTGTGTTTTCAATTGCTTTCCTTGTTTGCTTTAAATTGTGGGACTGTCTTGGGAGTTCTATAGATCCTAACCCGGATCTGGGGATACCTTCTTAGAAAGTAGCAACAAGGCTGTGAGGGAACTGTGCGGGGTATACCGACATGGTTGAAACAGTCTGCTACGTTGATGTGGCACTTTGGTGTGTACCGGTAACCCTTGAGTTCAGTCAAGGAGAGTACGGGGCCTCCGCGTGGTGTCGTGAAGCATCAACAGACCTTAGGAACCTTAATTGAACCATCTTGGCCTCTCTAGGGTAGTGAGATAACTGACTTTGGTACAGTCCGAGGTTGGTTGATACTCGATACTACGCTCAATTGAGGGTTGCTTTCCTGGAATATTTCGGTCGCCAGTTCAGTGGCTAAATCGAAACGATGAACAATGAAAGCAATCCAGTGATATTGGGACCCTTAGAACCCGGTTACTTCTAATAGGACAGGTTGAGCCCACCAACTTCAAGAGGGTAATACCCAGACCCCATGCTGGCCTAAACTCTAAGGGTTTCTCTTGTGTGACTTGCGTGCCTTCGTACTTGACTACTTGCATGCTTGTTATCTGACACATGAACTACTTGCAGGTTTTGTTTATAGTCCTTAATAGGGACTCATAACAGGGTACCTAAGTTTCTTACAGGTTTTGGTTTGCAGTCCTTAATTAGGACTCCTAACAGGGTTTACCGAGTTTCTTGCAGGTTTTGTTTTTAGTCCTTAAGTGGGACTCATGACAGGTTTTACTTGAGTTTCTTGCAGGTTTTGGTTTGCAGTCCTTAATTGGGACTCCAAACAGGGTTTACCTACATTACCCCATGCATAGCATGACATCATACCATTGCATACATCCTGCATAAAAAACTAATCCATTTCAAGGATCTCAAGGACTTGTGATGCAGGTCATGATGAATCAAACATCTAGCAAGGGGCAAAGAGGATTTATTTTCCTCTAGCCAAAGTTGTCAGAGGCTATGACCCACTTGATATGGTGAGCTCTGACTCCTGAAGAAGGCCCCCCTAACCAAGGTTGTTTGGAAATCAAAACCAGACATGATGATTAAAGTCAGGGGCTATGACCCACTGGATATGGTGAGCCTTTGACCCTTTGAAGAAGGACTCTCAGCAATATGAAGTGCCTTCAATCAAGTCACCAGTTTCCAATGCTAACAATTTTCTTGTTTACCCTGCGAGGTCCTTGAAAACATTGCATGCATATCATACACACCATCATAACAGGTATCCTTGTTGCAGGTCACTTACCTCTCTCGCTGTTTATTTCAGCAATGGCTTCCCAACAAGATAACCAGGACCTTCACACTCAAGAGACTCAATTCAGGGAAATCTTCCTAGGCCTATCCAAGGGGCAGGAAGAGTTGAGGACACTCTTCATGGGGAATCTGATCAGAAAGAGTCCTGAAGATGACAAGGACGAACAACTGAAACGTCTACAAGCTGAGGTAGACACATTGAAAACCCAGATGCTGGGGCAAAGGGCCCTCATTCAAGGTTTAGCTCAGGAGCAAGGAGAGCTGAGGGCCATGATCAGTCAGCTTCCTCAAGGCATGAAGCAACCAGCCCAAGTCAGGGACCCGGTCATTAATCAACTTCCAAGAGGTCAAAGGTTTGGACCTCCCCAAGCTGCTACTACTTCACAGGTCCAACAACGACCTCGCCCAGAACAACGGGCTGATTAGAGCAAACCAGACAAGCCTAAAAGGCAGTTCACCAAGATCAACATGTCGCTGGATTAAGCACTATAACAAATGTTGAAGGCAGGGCTGATCACCTTAAGGGCTCCTCTCCGGAATCCAAACACTTCTGCTCCTAACTATCACCCCAACGATAGGTGCGCATACCATTCTGATAGCCCGGGGCATACTACGGACAACTGCCGGCCTCTCAAAAACAAGATTCAAGACATGATCGACACTGGAGAGATTCAGTTTAAAGTACCCAAGACTCCCCACGTGATCACTGCTCCCTTGCCAAAACATGGCTAGGATTGAGAAATTTTTGTTCATTCGAACGTTCAAGTTGCAATTTTCTTTTGTTCAAACATTTACTCATGTTAAACATTGTTATTTCATTAATGCATCGCATATGTCTGTCCTGAAACAATATATTCGTATTCACTAAATGTAAATTATTTTCATATTTTTTCTGATGTCAGCTCTTGATCTAAAAATCTAAGCCTCTTGAGGGAGGATGACAAAAACGATACCGCAATCTACAGTATGCTTTTGAACAAACCCCGCTGATGAGGTACAGGCATTGTTTCAATCCCTAAACACTGGAGTTATAAGGGTGATAATCCCTCGTCAACCCCTCTGAGCCAAAGAAGTAGGAGTTTTCCTTTTCGAAATTTAAAACCCTTAATCATAACCTGGGGCAGGGTAGTTCTCTCAGTTGATCCAGGTGCATAACGAATGGCACCAAAGAGGTCCTAACAACAAAGAAAGACAGTGATGGTTCCGAATAATCAATAAAGAAAGGCAGTCATTATCTTTCAAAAAAAAAAAACCCATTAAGTCAAAATCCATGAAGGAGACTTACAAAACTGGGGCATCCCGCTGACTGTAATTCCAAAAAAGGAAACAGTTCAGGCAAAAAAAAGAAAGGGATAACAAAAATCAAGAAAGAGGTCTTACAAACCCTCAACAAAAAAGGAATGACTGCCTATTCAAAATAAGTTATCAACATCCGAATCATCACCGAAAAATCAGAGCAAAGACTCAAACAAGGTCTAACGCATGATCAACTGAGTTTAGGTTTGGAGAACATCACGAAGAACGGGTGGGTACAAATAATTTGAGCCTTTATCCTTTGTTTCTTAAACCGTGAACCAGGCCACGTTATAACCCTTAAAAAGTCCTAGCTGAAGCATGGGTTAGTTCGAAAGCATACTATTACAAAGGTATCCTGACTCCTTAAGGCCTATGGTAAATACGGAGTTGACATCATGTTTTACAAACATTCACTTGTTTTATGAAAAAATGCATTTTCAAAATCTTCAAGACAGACATAGGCTTTGCATTCTTAACATAACTTTGTTTGCATATGACTTTGTTTGAACAGCATAGAAGTTCGCAGGACGAAAGTCTAATGAACAAGAGTATCTCCAATCAAGGGGCATGGCATGATTATTGTCCATCATCTGGGGCAATCAAATCAAGATTCGGAGAATCTCTCAAAGGCCAACCAGCCTGGGGCAAATCTCCGCCTGAGCCACTTGGGGCACTCCAGCAACGAAACTTGTCTGATCAAACACCTTCTGGTGGCATGACAAAACACTGCTAACAGGGGCAACTCCATACATTCTGAGAGCATGGACATAGTCGAAAAAAACACTACGCATAATCAAAGACCCGCTAGGTTGGCATACCTAGGCAAAAATTAGGGCTTCCCGGCGAACCAAAAGGGTTCGGGCAAAATGAAGGGATGAAATGAAAAAATCTGTACACCCGGCAAGTCGAAAACCTGAAAAGGCGGCTTGGGCAAAAATGGGTATCCCGGTGGACTGAAAACCCGAAAGGGCGGTCCAGGCAAAAGTTAGGGATCAAAGCGTACGACTATGTCCTGTCATCTTGTCACCTGCCTACCTGAAGAAGGTTTGACCCTCAACAATTATCAGCATCCCACAGGTGCCTCCCCCATGGAAACAAGGGCAATAACGGGTGGTCTAAGCAATCTAATTGTTCTGTCCTCCAAGGTATCAAGGCGAGTTCAGTTGAAGAACGTAACCAGTATATCTTGATTCCCCAGAGAGTGAGCCAGCAAGCTATATTATCAAACTTAAGGAAGTTGAGTACCCCCCACAGGTATCTTCCTCTCCCGCATCAGAAACAGGGGCAATGAAGAGTTGTCTAAGCAATCTGATTGGTCGGTCCTCCAAGGTATCAAGGTAGGTTCCGTTGAAGAACATAACCAATACAGTTCAAAACTTCCCCAAGAGAGTCCAATCCAGCTCCCCCAGGAAAGTTGGAATCCATCTCCCTAAGCAGTAAGCTTATCCCCAGTAGATTCTGGAAGCTTATCCTCGCAGAGCACGAACGCGTCTCCCGGCTTTATTCAAGAGTTATGTCCCTACCAGGATATAACTGGGTTATCCTCAGCCAAAATCCACGGAAAGACCGTCCCCGACGAAGTCCTCTTATCCCCAGCGAAGTCTATCAACACTTCCAACACAACAATGGTATCCCCAGCGAAGTCTATCAACACTTCCAACACAACAATGGTATCCCCAGCAAGTTATTATCAACAATTCAACAAAGTACCTCTCTCTCCACAGAGTATTGCTTCCCAGCAAGATCGCTAGAGTACTTTTTCTCCCCGCAGAGTAATCCATTCGCCAAGTTTATTCCCCAACGGAGTTATCTCCTCCTACCGGTATTCTTGCAACCAAAATCCCCAGCGGAAGCAAAATCCATTCTTCAACATCAGCCCAGGAGTGACTTCCCGGTACCCGTCAAGGATTTATTTTCCTAAGACAAAAAAATACATTCATAAACATCGCATTCTCATACATTATAGCATGCATATATGCATCATATCTTAAATCTCATTTATGTGGAGAACATCATTGCTTGATCCATATCATGCATTGCATATGACTGACCTTTACCTTTCAGGAAAGATTCAGTTAAGTTCTCAAGCTAGACTCCAAAGACCTTGTCTGGTTCAGTTAAATCGACTCCCAAAGATTTTCCTGGTTATTATCCAGTCAAAGGCGTTCTCTGGTCTAGTTAAACCGACTCTTAAAGGTTTTTCTTTTGAAGACTCAGTTGAAGACTCCAAAGACCTTGTCTGGTTCAGTTAAATCGACTCCAAAGATTTTCCTGGTTATTATCCAGTCAAAGGCGTTCTCTGGTCTAGTTAAACCGACTCCTAAAGGTTTTTCTTTTGAAGACTCAGTTGAAGACTCCAAAGACCTTGTCTGGTTCAGTTAAATCGACTCCAAAGATTTTCCTGGTTATTATCCAGTCAAAGGCGTTCTCTGGTCTAGTTAAACCGACTCCTAAAGGTTTTTCTTTTGAAGACTCAGTTGAAGACTCCAAAGACCTTGTCTGGTTCAGTTAAATCGACTCCAAAGATTTTCCTGATTATTATCCAGTCAAAGGCGTTCTCTGGTCTAGTTAAACCGACTCCTAAAGGTTTTTCTTTTGAAGACTCAGTTGAAGACTCCAAAGACCTTGTCTGGTTCAGTTAAATCGACTCCAAAGATTTTCCTGGTTATTATCCAGTCAAAGGCGTTCTCTGGTCTAGTTAAACCGACTCCTAAAGGTTTTTCTTTTGAAGACTCAGTTGAAGACTCCAAAGACCTTGTCTGGTTCAGTTAAATCGACTCCAAAGATTTTCCTGGTTATTATCCAGTCAAAGGCGTTCTCTGGTCTAGTTAAACCGACTCCTAAAGGTTTTTCTTTTGAAGACTCAGTTGAAGACTCCAAAGACCTTGTCTGGTTCAGTTAAATCGACTCCAAAGATTTTCCTGGTTATTATCCAGTCAAAGGCGTTCTCTGGTCTAGTTAAACCGACTCCTAAAGGTTTTTCTTTTGAAGACTCAGTTGAAGACTCCAAAGACCTTGTCTGGTTCAGTTAAATCGACTCCAAAGATTTTCCTGGTTATTATCCAGTCAAAGGCGTTCTCTGGTCTAGTTAAACCGACTCCTAAAGGTTTTTCTTTTGAAGACTCAGTTGAAGACTCCAAAGACCTTGTCTGGTTCAGTTAAATCGACTCCAAAGATTTTCCTGGTTATTATCCAGTCAAAGGCGTTCTCTGGTCTAGTTAAACCGACTCCTAAAGGTTTTTCTTTTGAAGACTCAGTTGAAGACTCCAAAGACCTTGTCTGGTTCAGTTAAATCGACTCCAAAGATTTTCCTGGTTATTATCCAGTCAAAGGCGTTCTCTGGTCTAGTTAAACCGACTCCTAAAGGTTTTTCTTTTGAAGACTCAGTTGAATACTCCAAAGACCTTGTCTGGTTCAGTTAAATCGACTCCAAAGATTTTCCTGGTTATTATCCAGTCAAAGGCGTTCTCTGGTCTAGTTAAACCGACTCCTAAAGGTTTTTCTTTTGAAGACTCAGTTGAAGACTCCAAAGACCTTGTCTGGTTCAGTTAAATCGACTCCAAAGATTTTCCTGGTTATTATCCAGTCAAAGGCGTTCTCTGGTCTAGTTAAACCGACTCCTAAAGGTTTTTCTTTTGAAGACTCAGTTGAAGACTCCAAAGACCTTGTCTGGTTCAGTTAAATCGACTCCAAAGATTTTCCTGGTTATTATCCAGTCAAAGGCGTTCTCTGGTCTAGTTAAACCGACTCCTAAAGGTTTTTCTTTTGAAGACTCAGTTGAAGACTCCAAAGACCTTGTCTGGTTCAATTAAATCGACTCCAAAGATTTCTCTGTTTCTTATCCAGTCAAAGGCCTTCTCTGGTTCAGTCAGATCGACTCCAAAGATCTCCCTGTTTCTTGTCCAGTTGAAGACATTCAAGACCTAGACCGGTTCAGTTAAATCGACTCCAAAGATTTCTCTGTTTCTTATCCCGTCAAAGGCCTTCTCTGGTTCAGTCAGATCGACTCCAAAGATCTCCTTGTTTCTTATCCAGTTGAAGACATTCAAGACCTAGACCGGTTCAGTTAATCGACCCTAAGATTCTCTGCTTCTTATCCAGTCCAAGGCCTTCTCTAGTCTAGTTAAATCGACCCCAAACAGATTTTCCTAATAAAGACTTAGTAGAAGATATCCAAGGTTTCTCAATGTTTGCTGTTGAGGTGGTAATCGCCTATGGTTCTCTCCCCGATACTGCGGAGGTGGTAATCCCAAATTTCGCTCAACGATTGCTGTTGAAGTTGAAGTTATCCAAGGTTCTCTCAATGTTTGCTGTTGAGGTGGTAATCGCCTATGGTTCTCTCCCCGATACTGCGGAGGTGGTAATCCCAGATTTCGCTCAACGATTGCGTTGAAGTGAAGTTATCCAAGGTTCTCTCAATGTTTGCTGTTGAGGTGGTAATCGCCTATGGTTCTCTCCCCGATCCTGCGGAGTTGGTAATCCCAGGCTTCTCTCAACGACTGCTGTTGAAGTTGAAGTTATCCAAGGTTCTCTCAATGTTTGCTGTTGAGTTGGTAATCCCAGATTTCGCTCAACGATTGCTGTTGAAGTGAAGTTATCCAAGGTTCTCTCAATGTTTGCTGTTGAGGTGGTAATCGCCTATGGTTCTCTCCCCGATCCTGCGGAGTTGGTAATCCCAGGCTTCTCTCAACGATTGCTGTTGAAGTTGAAGTTATCCAAGGTTCTCTCAATGTTTGCTGTTGAGTTGGTAATCCCAGGCTTCTCTCAACGATTGCTGTTGAAGTTGAAGTTATCCAAGGTTCTCTCAATGTTTGCTGTTGAGGTGGTAATCGCCTATGGTTCTCTCCCCGATCCTGCGGAGTTGGTAATCCCAGGCTTCTCTCAACGATTGCTGTTGAAGTTGAAGTTATCCAAGATTCTCTCAATGATTGCTATTGAGGTTGTAGTCGCCTATGGTTCTCTCCCCGTTACTGCGGAGGTAGTAATCGGCCCCAGATTCTCTCAGCGTTCCTGTTGAGGTAGTAGTCATCCAAGGTTCTCTCACCGTTCCTGTTGAGGTAGTAACCATCCCTGGTTCATTCATCACCTTTTGAAGCTCCAGATCCAGCTCCTGTAACCAGACAGGACACATCTACACAAAGAATGTGAAGACCAGCTCCTGTAACAGGTCAGGTAATCATTTTTCTTTTTCAGGTACGCAAGCTCTCGTTAAGGAATCTCTTACGCGATCAACATCCAGATGGCATCTATAAGCCCATCCACCATCCATCATCTCTCAGCATGGCATCTATAAGCCCATCCCCCTATCCATCGTATCTCCAAATGGCATCTATAAGCCCATTCCCGCCATCACGCTGCTGATACTTTACTATGTGAGCGCAAATTTCTGGGCACTCTAGTGTTCAGTCATCTTCCACCTTCGGATCACGAAAGGCACGTCAGCCAATCTACATCCTCAGGTCTAAGAAGATTGAACAGGGGCAACTGTTGTACCCCAAAATTTGCCCTCCCATATTTCTCAAAATATTTCAAGAAAATTCACAAGTCCAATCCGGCGCGTTATATTCAGGTGTTCTTTCGCCAAGATATCTCTGACAACGTATTTTAAAATTCAGGTTCGGCTCAAGAGTCAATTCTTTAAAGAAGGTATCCGAATGTGTGAGTTTTCTTGAAGAAATATAGTGAAAAAGTGTGCTGAAAGTGCAGTTTTTACGCGCTAAAAAATTCATAACTTGAAGATCGTGACTCGTTTTGAACCCGTTCCGATGGCCAAAATTCCGTCTTGACATTATCTACATTTTTATCTCTCACGGCTGGAAGCCAATTTCGATCATAAGGTCTTCAAAAATATGGATTTATCAAGTATTTTCATACAGAAAATTTGTGACAGAAGTTTATTTGCGTCATGTTCAGAAAATCATAACTTGGTCGATTTTCATCGTATCGAGCTGGTTCCGGTGCCAAAATTTCACAAATTAAGTTGGCTACATTTTCACAGAAGGTATTGAGTTCAAACGGTATTCAAAAGGCCTTCGTTTTTTGCTCAGAGTGCGTGACACGCTGAAAATCCTGAATGCTGAATATTATTTCATCTGGGCCGAAACTTCGAAAATTCATAACTCGGTCAATTTTTATCGGATTGGACTCATATTTTTACACAAGTTCATTGACTCATAGATCTAAAACTTTGCTTCAAAAGTCGAGACCAAATTATGCACCGATCAATACCAGTTTTTTATTGAAGAACGTGTCAGAGTCGACACTGGAGCCCAAAATAAGTTTGTCTGAGCTGAAACTTCAAAAATTCATAACTAATTCACCATTTATCCGATTAAGTCGATTTTCGGACATGAGTTAGTTCTCGATATCGGCTACATTTTGTTTTCACATTTCAACTTCAAAAAATGCACTTAAGTCCCTACGATTTAGCCTGGAAAGTGACGAATTCAAGTGAATATTGGAGGCCCAATTGCACATTCAAAGCCCATTTGCTTTACCCTAATTTCCATTATATAATCACCTTCTTTTCACACAAACCAAAGGGGAGGAAAAGAGAGAAAAAACCTTGCCACAACACTGTCAGAATATCAAACTCTTTCAAGAACCCTAAAACCTTGAATCCTTATTACAAATCCCTCTCCCACTACAAACAAGCCACCTCAATTACAAACCAACATCTTATTATTTCTTCAGTAAGGGTAAGGCTGACTTGATCTCCATGATCCAAAGGGCATAAAAACATTCATGTCACTACTTTTCCAGTAAGGGTAAGGTTGATTTGATCTCCATGATCAAAAGGGTATAATCATTCATACATGCCATATTGTGCCTAAACATTAAATTTCTTCATATGTTGGTTTTATTTGAATTTTTATGATTTTATTTAATGTGTTCATGAGGTGGCAGGTTTAGACAGGATCCCATGCAGGTTCATTAAGGAACGTTGAGGCCAAAAGCCAAATGGCCAAAAGCCAAAAGCCAAATGGCCAAAACAGAACATTTTACACATGACACCAATACGTGGCGAGACAGACATCCTGAGAAGATTAAGGAACGTCGAGGCCAGAACACAAATGGCCAAAAGCCAAAAGCCAAAAGCCAAATGGCCAAAGTAGAACAACTTATGCATGAAACTCAATCTAATGGCCAAAGAATGCAGACCACGGTGCTCAGGAGTCAATACTTCAAAAAACCTCCCCTTGGACCAGACACCCCCTATGGTTTGCTCAATTTTTAATTTTTATTTGTTCTTCCTTTTTATTCTTTTAATTGTTTTTTAATTGTTTTCTTTTAATTCCATAAAATAATTTTCATAATAAATATAAAATACAGAAAAGTCAAAAAAATGTTTATTTTATTAATATTAATTTTACTATTATTATTTTTGTAAATAAACTTTAAACAATTAATTAGATTAATTTAGGTTTCGAAACTTTAATATTTTTCTTAATAAATTAAATATGTAGAAATTAGGGTTTTTAACTTTTTCATCATTTTTTTTAATAAATAATTTTCTCATCATTATTATTATTATTATTAATTACTAATTTATTTTGTAAATAAACATGTACATAAATTCTTTAGTAAATTAAGTTAAACTTTAACATTTTTCTCAAATAATTAAAAATAACTTAGAATTAGGGTTTCTTTTAATTTTAATTTTAATTTTCTTATTTCATAAATACAAAAAAAACCTAAAAAACACTTCTTTTATTTCAATAAATAATTAATTAATTTTTAATTTCAATTTAACTTCAAAAAGGGTCCAACGCCCTCGTTTCTAATTTAAATTTCAATTCGCGTATTTATTTCTTTTTCTTTTAATATTTATGTACCTCTCCCAAAGCCATGTAAATTAAATCTTTCGCACTTTACTTTACTTTATTTCTTTATTTTATGTCAAATCGGGTCCTGGATATAATTTGACGATGTGGACCCGCGCCTTTGTAATAGCTTAGGAACTTTACATTTCCCGCACTTTTTTTAACTGTTAATAAGTGCATGCAAGAATGAATGAATAAAATAAAAACAAACGCATAGATCACTTTGACATGAACAAGATAAATGCAAATGAACATGACACACAAATCACACACCACCCCTAGGGTACGCCTCACTGTTGCCTTGCCTCGAAAGGTGATCGTCGAGTAGAGGATGTCTTAGTAAGTCCTCATGATCCGAGAACCTGGCATGAGGGTAGCTTCTAAGGTGTCTTCCTATTGCTCTGGTGATCACCATGTCCCGAACCTCGAATTGACCCGAACACCTCCAACAGTGGTGCTACCTACCTCTCAATGGTGGGATGGCACTACTTTAAAGGACATCTACACAGACGAATTCCTTAGGGTAGGTAGGCGACTCTTGATACTTGCTCTAACTTCAAAACAAATCAAAATACTTTTCACACCGACACCTTTTCAAAAAGCTTTCGAAAGCATTTTTTCAAACACTCTTGAGGACTGATACAAGAGTCGAACTGAAATTTTCAAAGAAACTTTTTAAAACCCACAGTTGAAAAGCAGACAAACCATTTTTGAAAACACAAATGAGCAAGTATCTAAGAGCCCATGGATAACCATGGATAGAAAGGGTGCTAACACCTTCCCTTTCTATAACCTACCTCCCGAACCGAGAGCAATCTCTTTAAGGAATTTTTCTGTGCTTTTGTCCTTTCCATTTGGAGAAAATAAAAGACGGTGGCGACTCTTGCTTCCGCGACATTTCGCGAACCAGCGATAAACAGTCAGTTCCAGATCCACCGATCACATATCCCTATAAGGTAGGCTCCTTAATTTTGACCTACGATAAATCTACCCTCCCAGAAGGTGGTTTCCTTAAGGGTATCATGAATAACACCAGAGGGAAAAGGCACAAGGGCCTCCCTTATGTAGAGCCTCTTTATGGACCGATACTTTCGTCTCAAAGTCGTGAAAGGTCTCGTCATGAGATTTTAGGTTGAGGTCGTTACAAAGAGTCATGGGTGTCCTTCCAAAGTCCTACTCGTCAAGAGGATACCTCTCGATAAGTATTCCTTTTTCGGAAGTTCACCGACTCTAGGCGAAGTCGTCACATAAACTCGCAGGGATGATGTACCCCCTAAGCTAATAGACGAACCTTCTTTCTAAGGGTTATTGAAAATATTTTAAGAAATAAAAAAAAAATCCGCCACGCAGTATATACGATGATAAAAAGAATTAGCAATAAACAAATAAATACAATAAATAAATGAAAATAATAAATAGATAAAGCAAAAAAATAAATAAATAAAAACCCCAAAGTAAAAACCCTAAAACCTAGAGTTGAGGTCCCCAGCAGAGTCTCCAGCTGTAGCAACTAGACTTTTAATCAGAGCTGCCACTATTAGTTTCTATCCTAGGGAAGGGAATCTAACAGAAAACCCTAATTCGCAGACAAAGATTCTAGGTTTCAGACTTCTTTAGACGAAAGGAAGGTGTTAGGCACCTTTCATCTACTTTGTCTACAAGGATACTAGGTTTTAGGTTTGAGTTGGGGAAACAGGATTTAAATTTTATTAGGGGAAGGGTTTAAATTTTTTATAAGGGAACTCGCTACGATTCTTGATCGTATGCCTACGTATCCTCTTAAGAGGAATCAGAGTCCCAATTCGTAGTTCATATGGGTTTGGTGTTTTTTAGGAGTCGCAAACGTACTTTGAATCACCTCGCATTTTGGTCGGGAGTAGTGATTGCGGAGATTTTGACTAAATGCGCGGTAAGTCAAAATCTATTTGAAACCCTTTACAAAAACAATTGATTAGCTTAGTTTATTGCGAAAAATGGTTTGTTGTTTGTTAGTATTTTTTAACTGTGTTAATTGCAAAATTCTTGATTAATGCATGATATAAAAATATTTAATGCAATAATAGAAAATAATGTTCATGAGCTTTTTGAGTAAAATAACTTATATGCTATAATTATTTATACAAGGGTAAGAAATAAATAATATTTGCATAGAAAATAAAATATAATAATAATAGGTGGAAAATAAAATTTATAAGAATAATAATAAGAAATTAAGCAATTATAATAAACATAATAATAAAAAATATTAAAATATAATAATTATAAAAAATAGAAAATAAGTGATAATAAAAAAATGATTTAATTAAATTAAATCTGGGTAGTGCGATTTTTGAACAAGCAAGAAAATCAGGGGGGTGCCTTTAGGAGGCTGGGCTAAGACCATTACATTTGCTGGACAGGGGGGTGGTAAGTGTTTTGTGGTTTAGTAATTACTGGCAAGGGGGTGTGTGAATAGCATCTGGGCTAGGCCCAAACAAAGTTTGGAGAGATCTGCACGATCAGGTGTGCGAGGGAGTATAACGCTTATGGTGGACTTGGCCTTACGGACATCCATAGAGGATCCAAGGGATGAAGTTCAAGGGTACATATTATCTAGGGTATACGCGCATGCATGGTATCATTAAGGAACATAAAATTTGTTTAATAACATTCCCCATTTTTTATTTTCAATTTACAATAGCCTTCTCTCTCCTTCTCGCTACCCTTGCCCTTTCTCTTCTTTTCCTAACCCTAAGTTCACACCGCAGCGGCGCTTGTACTACCTCCCTTCTTCTTACATCATAACCCACCCAACACCCCTTTAATCACTTAACAAAATAAAACAAAAGAAAAGAAGCTGAGTCATTTACCCCATTTACGATTTCGTATTCGGAGTTCTTCGAGCGATTTGGTTTCTAACCCTCCTCTCTCTTTCTTGCAGATTCCGGCGAAATGGAATAGCAGTAGTGGAGGATGAGGCTGGAGGCAGAGATTAGAAACTACGATTAGGGTTTCAGATGTTGAAACCCTAATCGTCCTCCTTCCGGATCTTCAACAAATTGTGTTTCGGTACGTGGTCTCTTCTTCGTTTCACTCTTCGGTATCCGCCTCTGTATTAAGCTTTGTAATTTCAGTATTTTCTCCCCCTTTTCTATTACTATTTCAGTATATATTTAGGCCTAGGGTTTTTTGATCAATTGTTGTTACAAGCTTTGATTTAGGGATTAGGAAGAAATTAGGATTTAGAACATCATGTATTGATTTGAATATATGGATTTTGTTGTAGTGTACATGATTTGATTGTACTGTAATTTTTGGATTTCATTGAGTTTAAAGATTTGATTGATTTCCTTCTTCATAAAAATTTGGACTGTAAATTATTTACTGTAATTTCAAATTTGATTTTAGTATAGATCTAATTTGGTTTGCAATATAAATTCTCGATTTGGTTATAGAAAGATTTGATTGAATCTTCATTGATTTCTACAGTGTATGTTTGCACCTAAAAACTAGCATAGATTTTGTTTGATTTGGTACAGTTCCTGTTTTAGTTAATTATGGGCCTGCACATTAGTTACAACCCAACTCACGTTTTTCTTGTAGCAACAAAACCAAATCGTAAATCAATAAGTCCAAAATGCTTTTTCAACACAGTTTTTTTTCTCAAATCTTTAATAAAATATTTTAAACCTCAATATCTAATAACCCAAAAAATTATTTCAACAGAAATAGCAAATAAAAATGTTAATTGGGCCCTACGCATTTTCCTTGTTTACAGCAAACAAACAATTTTTTTAAAACAATTGGGCTTGGGCTGCTTAATCATTTTGTATAACAAAAACAAGTTTTTTTCTTTTAAAAACATTTTTTCTATAAACCAGGCCCAATTCTGTTTTACTAAAAAGCTTTTTAATAAATGAACAAGCTTTAATTTGAAGACCAAACATTAATGTAAAAGTTTTATCAGCAAAACGTTACACTCTTATTTCTCTTCTTTTTAAAGGGTAATTATTTTTTTATGATAGCTTCCTTTTAATAACAAAATTATTTATTTACTCAGAATAATGATAACTAATATTTTTATAATACTAGTACTTCTTTTCAAAAATATTAGATGAGTCAATCTAATGGGCCAATTAATTGCAATTTCAACCTCCCCTTTTACTAATAACATTAATACTAAAGATGGGTTTTATTAATAAAAACTTAATTATTAATTGACTAATTTTATATTTTCGAATTGCATGGGCCATAAGTCAACATTCCCTACGAATAAGTTTACGGATACACGAGTCTTTCTGATTTAGAAAGCCCCGCTTTCCTGAATTTAAGTACATCTCCTAGTAGACTTAAATTTAAGAGCGAGCCATCAGATATTGTTGAACCATTCATAATTAAAATGTCTTCTGTTTTTAATCTTGAAAAATAAAGGTAGGGAAAATTTGGGGTACGACAATATTAAGTTAACTAAACTAAGAAATCTATTAAATTAAATTAAACAACAAGGAGGGGGTATCTGGACCATAATTATGGTGTGTACAACTTGCATTTTCGAAAAGGTCTAAAAAAAATTTTTGTAAAGCCCAGAAATTAAAACAAAAATATTTATGAAATCAAAACTAAAAAAAAAAGATATATACCAAAAAATGTGCTGGGCCGGACCGGGTTAGAGAGGTTCGGGCCCAACCCCCTTCTAAACGCGACGGGTTGAGAAGAGAAAAGAACCCTAATTACTAAACCATCGCCTCTTCCTCTTTACATTATACTCCCTTTCTCCATTTCCAGTTTTCATTCAACATCAACAACGATTCAATCGATCCTCTCACTCCACCTCCAGTATCAATCTCCATCATCTCTTACACTGAAACAATCCAACATGGAAATTCTACCTCTCAAATCGCTACTCTCTCCCGATTCAAACCCAAACCCCTCAATAGCCCTAAACCCTGAATGTTACAATGTTCATGAAAGTCAATCAGTTCGAACAAGTATGCAAAAGAATACTATATCGCAAAATTAGAGCCAAAGTTCTTGAAAAGGGGAAGAATCTATCAGTTACCGCTAATGATTTCGATTTGAGTCCAGATACGACTGTTGCCCTTTAGCTCTTTTGATCGCAATTTCTTTTTCTTCTTTACTGACTCCTATTGAAGTTATGTATCAGGAATCCATACTGTATTGTTGAGGAGTCTTTGAATCTTTTACGATTTATCCAGTTAAATGTGTACATGGAATTTGCGGTTTAGAGGAGGCTAGAACATGTTTTACCGAGCTTTTTCTCTGTTTGTGAGTTTTCTATGATTTTTGTGTATTGTGTTTTCCATAGAGTTTTCTGTGTTATTGTTCCAGAAGGTGTGATGCACAAATTGATGATTGAAGAATTTAGGTATTTGAAATTTGTATGAATGTTGATACAAATGAATATTGTTGTGATAGTTTTGAGAGGTTTGTGGTTTGTTGGATGTATGTGTGTAGATGATTTTTCTGTGAGATTGTTCTATATAGTTTTTGTTGGTTTGGTGAGGAATTTGACAGTTTTCTTGTGCTCTGTGTTTTGCATATTGCAAAGAGAATATTATGTCATTTTTGTGTGAAATCTCTCTCTTTTTCGGTTTTCTGGCCCCTTATGTGTTGTTGGGTTTTTTCTCTGTTCTCGGTTTTTGGCATGGTAAAATCTCTCTCTATCTCAATGAGACAGTGGTTCTTATTATAATGAGATAAGGATGAAAATATGAGGGAGGGTTTTATGAATTTGAACAAAATTGTATTCTGACTTGGTGGCGTTTTAAGTACAGGTTTTGGTTATGTCTATTTTGGTGCAAAACTTGGGGTGATATGCTTGGCTTGCAACAGGTTTGGCACAGGTTTTGCAGGGCTGACTTTGACATGTTGTGGACTGTTTTGGGTTAGGTGATATCTTTTTCAAACCAGTCTCTTTTCCTCTTTATCTTTCAATGATGCAAAACTATTTTGCTTTTTTTTTTTAAATTTCTGAAGGCTTTGCAATATTAGGAATATGATGACACATTAGGGTTTTGTGAGCTATTTGATAGCTTGCATTGTTTATGATCCACTGCTGTTGACTATTTGGCTTATTGCTTTCGTTTTTAGCTGTGCTGCCTCGTTTATTTTTGTTTGATGCGCTGCTGCTGTTTTTATGTTGTTGTCTGCTATTTTTCTGCTTGGCAATTTGCTGTTTTGATGTTGTTGTTTGTATATCTGTTTTGGGTTGTTTCTTTGACAACAATGAGCAGGGTAGCATGCCTGACTTTAGCAATGCTTTTGACTTTTTTTTTTGCAGTGAAATGGTTTTGAATTTCTTTTCCCTTTTGTGAACCAAAGCTTAAACTTTGTGATTTGCAAAAATAGGAGAAGATAGCCCATGATTGAAAACAAACCCTTTTTTAATTTCTGATTCCAAATGCCAACCCTAATGATGAAACTCAAATTTCTTTTAACAATTAAGTCTTGCTTGGAATCCCTCTTTTTTAAACTTTGATGGTTTGCTAACTTTTTCTCTTCCTTGTTTCATGATTAACGAGGATTGGACGGTCAAAGCGAGGTTAAAAGATGAAGATGCCATGGCTTGCAAAGAGTGTGGCCGAGTTTCTTGAAGATGAAGCAAAAGAAAATTGAAGAAGAAACATTTCTTTCCTTGTAAATGAACAATTGTAACTTGTATTTCAACTTGTAATATGTTTTGTAAATTTTCCCAAAAATGTAACTTGAATACAAAACTTAAGTGAATTTTATGAATGATGAACTTGTTGTATGGAAATCAAACAATTCTTGAATCTTGATTGAAAATGGAAATTTCCACTCAGATGGTTCGAATGATACACCTAACTTTTGTAACGTGAACTTCTAGAAATAACACTTGACCTTTGTAACTCATATTTCAAGTAAACCAGTTGCTCTGTCTTTCAGTCCTCAATCTTCATATCAAGTCTAAACCAAACTTGCACTCTCAACAAGAACTTTAACTTTGATATCTAAACCACCAGTAACTTGTAACTGAAGCAAGAAAAACATGCCTTGATTATCATACGAGCTTACAACATCCTCTCTTGTTTTATAGCTCAAACACTTGGAATATTAGTCACAACCCTTGACCATAATCTGAATTATGTAACAGGCTCAAACATGATGAAGCACACTGATGAAGAGAAAATCTCGAAGTATTGAAGATAATCGAAACCCTAATCCAGGACCTTAAAGAATATCCTTGTGACTTGTTGAAGAAGGAAATCCACGATACCGCATAACTTTGTTCCACAATCCACTAATCGAGAGCCTGATGAATTTGTCTTTTACCTGATAAAGAAAACCTCAAACCAAATTTAACCATAAGGATGGCACAACCCTAATGCTTTTAACCAAAGTGTCTGATTCCTGAGATGCATGCTATGCAAATAACTTAGTGAACATGAAGCAGATGGGATGCAGAGTCTAGGCCAAACAAAAGTAACAGGTAGGGAAAATTTGGGGTACAACACTATTCTTCCGGAGAGAGTTGGCTTCTTGAATAGGTACTTGATGGGATCCATTTTAGAGATCTACAAGGTAGTATGGGTTAACATATATTATCTTAGTCGGCGAGCAGCCCATGCCAAAGCACAACAAGTTTTCTCGAGCAGTGAATATCTTGTTTCACATTCGGTAAACTTTTTTCTAAGGTAGTACATTCCATGCTCTTTTCGACCAGACTTGTCATGCTGGCCCAATACACACCCCATTGAGTTCTCTAGCACTGTTAGGTACATGATTAGAGGTCTTCCTTCAACTAGTGGCATCAGAATCAGAGGTTCTTATAGGTACTCCTTAATTTTATCAAAGGTTATTTGGCAGTCATCGTTCTACTTTACTACTTGATCTTTCTTAAGTAGTTTGAAGATTGGCTCACAAGTAGAAGTCAAATGAGAAATGAATAAGGAAATGTAATTTAGTCGTCCTAAGAAACCTCTAACTTCCTTCTCAGTACGAGGATCCGTCATTTCTTGAATGGCTTTGACCTTGGCGGGATCAACTTAAATACCTTTACCGCTAATGAGAAAACCCAAGAGTTTATCAGATCTCACCCCAAAGGTGCATTTGTTCGGATTCAACCTTAGCTTGTACTTGTTCAGTCTTTCAAATAGTTTATATAGATGACTAAAATGCTCTTATTCAGTCTGTGATCTAGATATTATGTCGTCGATGTAGACCTCTATCTCGTGATGAATCATGTCATTGAAGAAAGCTACCATGGCACGCTAATAAGTTACGCCGATGTTCTTCAACCCAAAAGGCATAACCTAGTAGTAGAAAGTGCCCCATTGTGTGACGAAGGTAGTTTTCTCAACATCTTTGGGTGCCATCTTGATCTGATTATACCCTGAGAAACCATCCATGAAAGAGTATACCTTGTGTTAAGCAGTGTTGTCGACCAAAACATCAATATGTTGAAGTGGGAAGTCATCTTTGGGGCTCACCCTGCTTAGATCCCTGTAGTCTACACACATACACACTTTGTCGTATTTGTTTGTACCAGAACAATATTAGTAACCCATTAAGGATATGATGTCGTTGTTAATAAGCCTGCATTGAATTGCTTCATAACCTCGGCTTTCATCTTCTTTGACATCTCGGGACGCATGTGACAAACCTTCTACTTAATTGGAGAACAACCCTCTTTCATTGGCAGATAATGGACCATAATATCAGTGTCGAGCCTTGGCATGTCTTCGTATGCCCAAGAAAAGATCACAACATAATCATTAAACATCTGAATTAACTTGTTCTTGACTTTGCTCTCTAAGTTGGCGCCTATCTTGACTTCTTTCCGGTCTGTCTCGGTACCCAAGTTTACAACTTTGACTGGCTCTTCATGTGGTTGGATAGCCCTTTCTTCTTGTATTAAGAGTATGGCAAGTTCTCCAGGTATTTCACAATCTTCCTCACCTTCGTCCTCGACTTGGTAGATCGAATTTTCAAATTCATGAGTGGCAGTAGCAGAATCATTAACGATGAGATCTAGAGTGAATGTGGATCTGCAATGTAGTGTGTGGGTGTGGTAAGAAACACATAGCTATATTTGAAAGAAATAAAGTAATGAAAAGACAGAGAGAGCAAAATTTGAATGCAAAACGTCCAATGTTTTATTAGATGAGCATATATGGATGAGAGATAACAATCCTAACAAGTCGACCATTGTGCCCCGGGTAAGGCATAAGGCTTAAAGTTATTGTTTAAAATTACATATCACAAAAAAATTGAAAGCAATAAAACAGGAAATAGCAATTACTCCCGACTAAAGGAGATTGGTATAAAGTATTTAACCTTCCAGTTGTTGAGTCCACCACCAGTAGTAGGGAAGATCTAGTTGTCTAAATCACAGTCACTATCAATGTCTTCTATATCATTAACTTTATTATTGTTGATGTAGAAAGGTGGTCTCCCAGCACGAGCATGACGAACCGTCTTCTGAGCCTCTGAGGTGAAACCCAAACAAAATTTGTTGGACTTGTAAGGAATGTCAGGAAGCTGACCTCAAATAGTGAAACCACCTTCTTCTATCACAACCTTAGCATCTTTCAAAGAATCCATTCTTGGAGGATCCTTGGTAATCCTATGAGTAGTAGGAATAGCTTTAGCAACAACAATTATTATAGGAATTGCTTCAAAGGTCTGGCATGGAGTCTCAATGAATTCACCATCTAACTCAACATGTTTGAATGAATTCAAATGGCTCACCATATAACCTTCTTCTCCATAAACCGTAACAATTTTCCCTTTCACAAGATACTTTAATTTTTGGTGCAAGATAGAGGTAACAGTGTCTTCCCCATGAATCTAAGGGCGTCCAAGCAAACAGGAATAGGCAGAACGAATATCCATTACATTGAAGGTGGAGTCAAAGACCTGAGATCCCACTTTGATCGGAAGATCAACCTCTCCGTTTACCATTCTCCTTAACCCATCAAAGGCTCTTACCACAATATCATTGGGTTTTAACACAACCCCTTCGCAGTCCAGTCTATATAGAGCACCTTTTGGTAATACATTTAATGAGGAACCTGTATCTACCAACACATGCGCCAAGCTAGTGCCCATACACTCAATAGAGACGTGTAGGGCCTTACTATGATTCTTTCCTGCCGGAGTTAAGTCAGCATCAGGAAAGCCTAATCCATTATCAGCTGTTAGGCTTGTAACATAATTCTTAAACTGATCAACAGAGGTCTCTTGTGGCATATGAGCAGTCTTCAAAAAATTTACCAAAGCCTGAGCATGGGCTTCAGAGCATAGTAACAAGGATAACATGGATATCTTGGAGGGTGTCTGCCCCAACTGTTCCACAATATTGTAGTCACTTTTGTGGATGATTTTCAGTATTTCCTCCATCCCTTGTTTGGAGGAATCTTCAACAGTAACATCTTTTGATGGTGCCTTCGTCTGTGAAGGCTCAGTCATCTTCTCTTTGCCCCGAGTGTCAGTAGTTGACCCAGTAGCAGGGATACGCACTGGTGTAGTGATAATCTTTGGAGGGGAGATATTTGGAGAGAAGACCCTTCCCGTTCAGGTAACTTTACTAGTCCCGACAAGATTTTCGATATTGAGGTTAGTAACTTCAGCATCTTCATCTTCGACAATCCATGGTTCTTGCTTAACACCAAAGTAATAAACTTCAGCTCCATAATTCCAGAGAGCAACCTTGTCAGAGGAATATGGGACTGGCCCCAGTGCAATAATGATCAGGGGAGCCACCCTAGGCTTGGTAGGAATATTTATAGGACCTTTAGAGGTGATCCTTACAGGAGTATTGGAAATTGTGATTATAGAAACATCTTCAAGTCGTAGCTCTTGAGACATACTTTCATGCAAACTCTTCACGGACGGAGTCTTCTCAAACAAAATTTCAAGGCTATCAATCAAACAATGAATACCCTTCCTCATCCACATACAACCATTATATTAGGACACACAATGGTAACAACTTTCAAGGCAACTCGGAAATAAACCAGCTTGCAATAGATTCTTCTTAATGATTATCAAGGGAGTGGTCAAGTCACTTATGATGGAGACATAAGAAATATCGTCGATAACATCAACACCTTTACTATGACTGGGCATAGGTGCAGTAATCACATTAGGGGTCTCGGGAGGATCAAATTCAATCTCTTTTGTATCAATCATATACTGGATTTTGTTCTTCAGGGACCAGCTGTAACACCCCAATTCTACGCGGCAATATAAATGTAAATCAGAGTTATAAAAATTATACAACTGAATCAGGATGCCACAAATTCAACTTAAAAACCATTGCATTCAACATGGATACATAACATTTTAAAACTTTGGATGAACTAACAGCAAAATAAATTAATTTTTTAAGTCAACAACTTGAACAACTACGCAGTGGAATCATAATAACATCTTTATCCAACATGGAAACAACTTCTGAATAACAAGTACTTAACAACAATCAACTTAAAGTTTAACAACTGAAATAACAAATACTAAAGCAACAAGCGTTCATCCCCCCGAGTGTTATGTATCAGAGCAATGACACCGACTCGAACTACTGAAGGTCATCCGGCTTCACTCTGGATTACCTGCATATTACCAACATAAGGGTAACATTCAAACAGAAGGGGTGAGATATCGAACACTATAATAGAACGTATGATAAATATTACACTAGAATCAGTTCATGAAAAATCACCACTTCAAACTTATAAACCACAACAATCACAACAGGCTATCAACAAAATACAACAATTAATTCATCAACACAACAAATCAATGATACTACTTGGAATGTGACTCAATACTATGCGAATGCATGTGGTACCATTAGAGCCGAATCCCATCTTAAAAATGGAGCAAAACTCCCATGTTAATAATTTCCAATTAATAGAGGCATCAACAAGGCATAAGCCTTCTTTGCAGTTTGTCAATCCAGGCCATCACAGAGTATGCAAATGTATGTGACTCAATGAATGCACTATCACATGCTCACAACAATCATCATCCATCGTAAGGCATAAGCCCAAATCACCATTATTACCAGTTTGCCAATCCAGGCCATCACAGAGTATGCAAATGTATGCGACTCAATGAATGCACTATGACATACTCACAACAATCATCATCCATCATAAGGCATAAGCCCAAATCACCATTATTACCAGTAAATAGAGATAATTCATCATCATGCAAATTCCCTGCAACTTCGCATTATCGACGTGAATTCACAACAACAATCACGACATCAAAAAAACTCAACATAAATCAACCTTGTCCATAAGCCTATCACATAAATCAATGATTAAATCATTAACACAATTAAACAACAACTTAACATGATTTCATACAGCACTGGTAACGACCAAAACACAGCATGTACGGGCAAAAGGGATAGGGAACTACGTGCCCCTCGACATGCATAACAACTAGGACAACATAACAACTAAATCATACTCCTCGACATGCATATAGAAGACAGGGTAACGACCAACTTATGCTCCTCGACATGTCCTGCAACCTAGTACTGCTCGACAATCCAACACATCATTCCCTGACACACCTTGCAACCTTAAATGCCGCTCGGTACCTACTACTTCAGTATCCTCCCCGGCCACTAATTCGGCCAACAACACAGGAACTATATAACGTCTTAACGACCACACCACTATAATTCATAACATCCAACCAACCGCTCGGGATAACATAATAATGGGCAACTATATTTCCTATCGACCGATTCATCAACATACAAGACAGTTACACAAAAACTCTCTAAAACGACCACTTTAACAATTACCAATTTTCCCGCCAATCGCTCGGAAAAATCTAACGTCCTAAAGACCATCATAACCTAACCTATACTTCTATTAAACTAGAAGTCACACAGATAACTCAAAACATCCACAACACATAACTAGGCAACTTTCTAAAATGGATTGATTAAACGGTCATACAGTTCTTCCCAACGGCCACAACATGAGTAAACGGGCAACTTCGATAGCAATTCAGAAACATCCACGCAAAACAATCATAAAGCGAACAATTCCCACATAACACACATCATAAGTCTCATTATAAGGTCAGAACCCCACCCTTACCTGGATTGAAGGTCGCTCAACCAAAAACTCTAGCTGACGGCTTTGCTTCGCTTTGCTCGACACCGAGCAGCTTGCTCCTTGTCTATGCAGCTCTAACGGTCAGCATACAGAAATAAGCACGACCGGTATCGCGGTAGAACGATGATAACATGCCCTTTGGGGGAAGTTTTAATCTGTTGAGTGTTTTGCGAGTTTTAAATTTATTCAAGTAATGATTAAAGTGTTTTTGTATTTTTGATTTGTGAATGATGAATTTTAATTACAAAAGTAGAAAAAGGTTAAGAGGAAGACTAAAAACCTAATTGTTTGTTATGTATAAGTGAGCTAAAAGTCTATTTCGACATAAGGCAATCAAAGCGGGGGTTTAATCGCCTCATGGAGCTACCTAAGGGAGTATGGCATCGGGGTTTTGACGAACAAATAAAGAAACTTAAATTCTAAATGCTTTTTTATGGTTTTATATTAAATTAAATAAATGGTGAATTAAAAGTAAATTAAAACCTACCTCTAAAATATTATAATATCTTTTATGAATTTTAAGTAAAGAAAAAAAATTTGAAAGGAAATCAAAATCTACATCTAAATATTTTTGTTATTTTATCATGTTAAATAAGTATCAAAATAATAAAAGATATTAAATAAAAGATTAGGCAAATAACAAAAATTAAGGGAAAGATCAATTTAATAAAAAGGCATGTTTTGTATTTTCTCATGAAATGATTATATGAATGAATTACATTATATTTTACTTAATAAGTATAGTAAAATATGGGGAGATAAGACCTAAATAAAACGGGAAAAAAAGGCCCGAGCGGGGGTTGAACCCGGGTCCTTAAGGTTAATGGTGAGATGCTATGCCAGCTGTACCAGGTTTTTATTTGTCATATGCATGAATTATTAAAACAAAAGGGAAAATTGGTAAAGACATTGGACCACCAGGCCCAATTGGCCGACCCGTTTGGAAGAGGAAAAGAAGAAAAATAATGCAACCCTAGAGTGAAAGAGAGGCACCGCTGTATGGTGTGTATGGGGAAGAGAAATTGCAGATTTCATTATTATTAATGTTGGGAAGGCAAATGGATTATATTATTATATTTTGGTTTCCAGTAAAACAATCAAAAGGAAGAGTTGAAATAAAAAACGTGACCCTCTCTCTCTCTCTTGCTAAACTGAATTATTACCAATTTTTAGCATACTGTATCCTTCAATGATTAAAGATAAAAAGGTAAAATAAAATAAAAATAAAAAAATGAAATGATGCAATTTGAAGTGAGGTGTTAGGGTTCAAAGGTCTTTTGCATTTCAGCTTATTTCAATTGAGCTTCCTCTTCCTCTCTCAACCTTGCACCGCGAACAAAAGGCTCGACTTTCTTCTCCCTCAAATGCAGTGGGTCTCTTCTATCTTTGATTCAAATGCTTTAGTCCATCTCCGATTCTCTCTCGTCTCTGCCTCAAATGGCGCGATTCTATTATCACAATCCTTCTCAAACCTTCGTGCCTCTCGGTCTCAGTCGACACAAGTAGGCTTCGTATCTCATCCTCCACGGTGCAGTGAAATTATCAAACTCCTTCAACGTTCAAACAAAATGGTTTAACTGTCAAAGCATCGTGAACAGCAATCTCAGTTCACACTTAGAATCGCTCGGATGACGCCTCACAATAATGAAGATGATGAGAACCAAAGTCATATCGCTCTAACTTCCTTCTTTTCTTCTATTTTCTTTTTTGCATGTAGATTTTGTTTGATTTTACTATGTGTTTGTATTGCTGTAACAGTCGAATGAAGACGTCGAAGAACGAAAATGATGATGACGCGTTGATGTTATTGAGAGTACGATGAAGATGCAGTGAGAATGTTGAAGGATGGATTATTCTATGGCTTCACGATTCAGGGAATCAGTTAGGGAAAGAGTTATTGAGAGTTTGACAAATGAATGAAATTAAGGTGAGAATCCCTTTTCTTTCTCTGAGTTTTTTGTTTGTGTGTATTTTTCTATGTATTTTAATATAGGTTTAAGGTAAATGGATGGAGGAAAATTGGCACCATTGTGAGACGGGATGTTGATGATGTTGTTGTCTGTTTCAAACGCCTAACAGCTTGTTGGCATGCCTTGGATTGATGAATGAAGAAAAAACAGTAACAGGAGGTTGGGGATTCGGGTTCGGAGTTGTCCATCTTTTATGAATGGGATTAGAAAGGGAAGTTAGTTTACTGTGTTTTTATGTTCCATCTGGTTTTTGTGTTTTTGATCTCATAGTTTTACTTACTGTTTTAGATTCAAGGTTCAGTTTTGAAAACAAACATATTCATGAAAAAAAGCAAAATAAAAGTGACTTTATTCGTGTAACAGTCAATCACAAACATGAAGATGTATAAATAGTAAAAAATAGTTACTTGTCGGAGTCTCTCCGATGGAGCTTCAAGAGAGGTGAGCTCAGGAAATCCCTTCCACTTCTTCTGAAATTATGAAGAGAGATTACTACTAAAAATGCTATAGTGTTTGGTTATTCTTTTTTCTAATATCTTCCTTTGGTTTATACTTTGTAGTTGGTATCTTTTTCTGGTTTTCTAGCTTTCTTACTTGGTAGAAATCTCTCTTCGGTTTGCTAGCTGTGTGAAAAAATCTCTATTGGTTTGCTTGGCTGTATAAACTCACTCTTTCTTGGGTTTTGTTGGCTCGATTATCTCACCTTTTTTAATGGAATATTGACCCTTCTTATATAATGAGATAAGGGTAGAAAATTGGAGGGAATTGGAGAAGTTTTTGAACATTCTTGTACTGCTTCCTTTATGCTTTTAAAGTGCAGGTTCTGTTTTTGTCTATTTTGGTGCAAGGATAACATAGCAGCATATCATATGTTTTGGTTGTTTTGGGTTAGGTGATATCTCTCTAAACCTATCTCTTTCCTCTTTATCTTTCAATGATGCAAACTATTTGCTTTTTAGAAATTTTTGGAAGGGTTTGCATTTTAGGAAAATGATGCATAGGGCTTTGATAGTTATGGCTCTTGACTTGTTGCTATATTGGACCGTTTTTTTCTATTGTGCTTGTTGTTTTTATTTTTCTACTATTGTTGCTGTTTGCACCCTTGGACCGTTGTGCTTGTATAGCAGCTTGCTGCTGCCCTTTTCACATGTGCTACCTTGTTTGGCAGCTGGTTGAGGTTGTGTTGCTGCACTTGCTTTGTTTTCTATTGTTGGGCAGTTTTGCCTTATACATTTGTTGTTTGCTATTTTTTTGTTTTGAGTTGCGTTGTTGTTTGGTAGCTTTGCTGTATATTTGCTGCTTTGTTTTTCTTGGCAGTGGGTTGCTATTTGTTGTGCTTGCTATCCTGTTGCGCTATCATGTTGCTGCTTGCTAGCCTGTTGTGTTTTTATGCTTGTGATTGCATTTTGTTTTGCTATATAGCAGTTTAAAAATATTTTCACATTTCTTTTCCCTTTTGTGAACCAAAAAACCCACACTTTTAGTGATTTGCAAAATTAGGACGAGATAGCCCATGATTAAAAACAAGCCCCTTTTAGTTCTGATTCCAAATGCAAACCCTAATGATGAGCATTCTTTATTAGCGAATAATTTTTGTTTGGACTTTTTTTCACATGTTAATTGTTTGTTAACTTTTTCTCTTTTCTTGTTTCATGAGCACGAGGATTGGATGATAAGCGAGGTTGAAAGACAAAGAAAAGTCACAGCGGGAAAGGAGGACGAATTACTTGGAGATGAAGCAAAGAGACTTGAAGAAGAAACATCATCTCTTTTTTGTAAACAAAACAATTGTAGTTCATATTTCACCTTGTAATCCCTCTGTAATTTGCCCAAAAGAATGTAACTTGAATATAGAACTTGAACGAATTTTATGAATAATAAACTTTGTTGTATGGAAATTAAACAACTCTTGGATCTTGATCAAAATTTGAAATTCTCACTTGGATGGTTTGGATGATACACTTTTCCTTTGTAACTTGAATTTCGAGAAATCACATATGATCTTCATAACTTGTGCCTCAAGTAAACCATGCGCCTTGTCTTGAAATTCCCAATCTTCATATCATGTCCAAAACCAACTTGCACTCTCAATGAGAACCGTAACTTTGATGTCCAAACCACAAGTAACTTGTAACTGAAGCAATAAAACATGACTTGATTATCATGAACCTCCAAACTTATTTCCTGAAGTGCGGGGAGATATTAGACATGAAACCCTTAACCAAATGTACTGGACTTTGAGTTATCTTCGAGGCAGGTGAATGAAACAGTTCACAAAAACTAGGGATCCAAAACACTAGTATCTTGACAAATAATAGGGAAATAAACCCTAATCCAGGCTCTGAGGAATTTGAGTGAGAAACAGCCTTGTAACTTGACGAGAAAGAAATCCATGATACCTCAAACTTCATTCCACAATCCACTGCTCAAGACCCAAATGAACTTGTTTCTTACCTGATAAAGAAAAACCTCAAACCAAAGATAAACATAAGGATGGCACAAACCCAATGCTTTGAACCAAAGCGCCAGATTCCATGAGATGCATGATATGCAAAAGACTTAGTGAAAATGATGCAAATGGGATGCAGAGTTCATGCCAGACAAAAGTAACAGGTAGGGAAAATTTGGGGTACGACAGCTGCCCCTATTTAATCGCCTTAAACCTGAAGGTGAGATTGGCGTCGGCCTTTCGAAAGTTCAAAGTGGAAGATGATTAAATACTAGGACTTGAAATTTTCCCTGGAGAGATGGTGTGAGTGTTATTTATTTGTGATGTCTGCTGGGGATAGAAAAATTGGTTTTATGGTGGACTGGTCATGATGGGTAAACATGGTTGAATAATGGTAGCTCGTACTAGGGTAACGATGCCAATACAAGTTTCTTGTGGAAGTGGGCGGTAAAGTGACTGAAAAGATATGGTTGATGATGTTGTGGTGATTGAAGGTAGGATTACTAACAACATAATAACTTAAAGACAATGGGTAGAATTTGACAACAACAACAACAGAGAATCTATCGTGTGGGATTAACGACCCAAAAGAATAGTAAAGACGACGGGTAAATATTGATGTATGATTGACGACTCAAGAGAAAGGATATCATAAGGGTAAGACGGGTGAGCGACATATGACCTAAGAAAAGACGACACAAGGGTAAGATCTACGGACGACCCACGACCCTAGAAAAGATAGTGCGATGGTAAGATCTACGGACGATCTACGACCTTAAAAAGATAACGTGAGGGTAAGATCTATGGACAAACTACGACCCTAATATGAAGATAACACGAGGGTAAAGTCTACGGATGACCTACGACCCTAGGAGTTATAATACGAAGGTAAGATCTACGAATGACCTATGACCCTAGGAATGATAACGCGAAGGTAAGATCTACGAATGACCTACGACCTTAAAATGATAACATGAAGGTAAAGTCTATAGATAACCTACGTCCTTAAATAGATAATCCGAAGGTAAGATCTACGGACGACCTACGACCTTAGGGAAAGATACAACCAAGGTAAGATCTACAGACGACCTATGACCTTAAAACGATAATGTGAAGGTAAGATCTATGTGCAACCTACGACCTTAAAAAGATAATGTGAGGGTAAAGTCTACGGACGACCTACGACCCTAAGAGAGATGACGTGAGGGTAAAGTCTACGGACGACCTACAGACCTAAAATGATAATGCGAAGGTAAGACATACGAGTGACCTACAACCTTAAAACAAGATGAGGAGAGGGTAAAGTCTACGGACAAACTACGACCCTAAGAGAGATATAGTGAAGGTAAGATCTATGGACGACCTATGACCTTAACAATGATACCTTGAGGGTAAGATCTACGGACGACCTACGACCCTATAGGATAAAGCGAAGGTAAGATCTACAGACGATCCACGACCTTAGGAAAAGTAAAGTGAGGGTATTGAGAGTTTGGGAGCACGACGTATTGGCACCATGGTTTATTTTAGTTGGTAGTGTAATAACAGATGTTAATTAGGAATTATGAGGATGATATATTTTTTTGTGGGGATGTTTTACTGATTTGGGATTGATTTAGGGGCTTTCGGGCGAGGTACCAAATCTGGCTCATGCTTCATATGCATTTGAAGTGTGACATGATGATTCATGGATATGCTATGCATTTGAGGATTCAATGTAATATGCAGTGATGATTATTGTATGCAAAGTTCCAAATGCTAAGCTCATTGGGATCCGTTGCTCGTCGTCTTGAGATATAAATATGGATTCATGCTTGAAAACTGAGAAAATTGAGTTATAGCCTTATCGAGTTCACTGGGGATTAAATCTTGCTGAGGAGGAGTAGCTTGATTTGACTTTCTTCATATGCTGGACTTCTTGTGAATGAATGGGCCAAAACGTGGATTTCGTCGAATGTCCTGAGTTTCTTGGTGTTTGGAGAATCGTGTGTTCGTTCGACTGTAAGGAGGTGACGAGGATGAAAGCTTGGTCGAGGTGACCATTATGACTTTCTACCTGCACAGAAAAAAAACTTGAACACCATGACATTCCCTTGGGATGCCTTCATATCCATGTAATGTCATGTTTCACATCTTAGCTTGTGATTATTATTGCCTTATTGTTTTCAATGCAATGCTTAACAAAGAATTTAAATCACAATTCGCATGCAAAAATAAAGTAAAAGGACATAACAAAGACTTTTTTGGTATTTTTATTAATGAGTTTGGCATGTGAATAGGCATTCGTATAAGGAGACAACTCCTAAATGAGGAAGTTACAAAGAAAAGACAAAATACAACATGTAAAATGGCAATAAGAAAATCTCGAACTCCTATTAAAACTGATGTTGCTATAGTTCTCATATCCTGAATCATCCTAGTGTTGTACTTCTGAAGGATAATAGTTGAATTGATCCATCCCGTGTTATAAGGGTGTACGTGAAGAGTCTTCAAACTGAAGTCTCTCTCTTTTTGTCCCTAATTTTTTCCCGGACCTCCCTTTCGGGTTTTCAATCCACCGGGACACCCATTTTTGCCTAAGTCGCCCTTTCAGGTTTTCGACATAGCGGGTTATTCTTTTTTTATTTTTTAGCCCTAAGTTTTTCCTAAGTCACCCTTTCGGTTTTTCGACTTAGCGGGTCTTTTTATGCATAGTATTTTTTGACTGAGTCTGAGTTGGCTGGAAGCGGAACGTCTTCCCCATCCATGTTTTTCAGGATTATAGCACCTCCTGAGAAATCTTTCTTCATGATGTACGACCCTTCATAGTTGGGAGTCCACTTGCCTCTTGGATCATCGTGGATTGGGAGAATCTTCCTTAAGACCAAGTCACCTGTGTGGAACTCTCGAGGTCAAATCTTCTTTTCAAATGCTCTCTTGAGATGTTGTTGATATAACTGACCGTGACAAATGGCTGCCAGACGCTTCTCTTTGATGAGATGGAGTTCGTAGAGCCTTGTTTGAATCCATTCAGCTTCATTAAGTTTAGTATCCATCAGAACCCTCAAGGAAGGAATCTCCACTTCGACCGCGAGTACCGCGTCCATACCATAGACTAGTGAAAAAGGAGTTGCCCCAATCGATGTATGCACCGAAGTTCGAAAGCCGTGCAAGGCAAAAGGAAACATTTCATGCCAATCTTTGTATGTTATAACCATTTTATGGACGATCTTCTTTATGTTCTTGTTAGAGGCTTCTACTGCACCATTCATCTTCGACCGATAAGGTGATGAATTATGGTGCTCGATCTTGAATTCTTCATACATTTCCTTCATTATTTTGTTGTTGATTTGACCTGTTATCAGTGATGATCTTGTTAGGAATTCCATACCGCCACATGATTTCCTTCTTGATGAAGCGGGTAACAACTTGCTTGGTCACATTCTTGTACGAAGTTGCTTCCACCCACTTGGTGAAGTAGTCAATAGCAACAAGAATGAACCTATGACCATTTGAAGCACCCGACTCGATGCGTCCAATCATATCAATGCCCCACTTTGCAAAGGGCCATGTTGAAGCCATCACATTCAAAGGAGTGGGAGGAACATGTATCTTGTCCGTGTAAACCTCACATTTGTGGCACATCTTCGCATATACACAAAAATCAATTTCCATCGTCATCCAGAAATAACCTGCTCGTAGGATTTTCTTGGCCATGGAATGTCCACTGGCATGAGTCCCAAAAGAGCCCTCGTGTATTTCTTGTATGATGGATTATGCTTCGTGTCTATCCACACATCTGAGCATAACCGAATCAAAGTTTCTTTTATACAGGACGTCTCCCGACAGTAAAAACTTGGATGCCAACCTTCTGAGAGTCTGCTTATCACAAATTGTAGCACCCTCGGGGTACTCTTGCTTCTCAAGATATCTTTTGATGTCGAAATACCACGGCTTTTCGCCCAACACATCTTCAATTGTGAGACAATGAGCAGGGAAAATGTGTGTTGGCTCCTTATAACGATAGATACTTATATTAGGTGCATGATTCAGATAGATGACTTTGAACATTGCTGCTAAAGTGGCCAGAGCATCATCCAGTTGATTTGTTTCTCTAGAAATGTGCTCGAAGGTTATCTCATCAAAAGCGGGCAACAACTCTAATATATAATCCCGGAATGGGACTAAATTAGGGTGTCGTGTATCCTAATCACTTTGTACTTGATGTATCACTAAGGCAGAGTCCCCATAAACTTCAAGAATCTTGATCTTCAAATAAATGGTGGCTTCAAGACCCATAACACAAGCTTCGTATTCAGAGACATTATTCGTACAATCAAAACATAACCTGGTTGTGAAAGGTATGTGAGTGTTGCGCGGAGAGGTCAAAATTTCCCTAATGCCATGACCCATAGAATTTGATGCACCATCGAATGTGAGAGTCCATTGCTCCCCATGTTCGGGTCCTTCTTTATCATCAAGTTTCATAACGCCCTCGTCTGGAAAATCGAACTTCATTGACTAATACTCTTCCAATGGCTGGTGAGCGAGATGATCAACAAGAATGCTACCTTTGATAGCCTTTTGTGTGATGTACTGGATGTCATACTCAGACAAAAGCATTTTCCACCGAGCCAATCTCCTTGTAAGTGTTGGTTTCTCAAATATGTACTTTATCAGATCCATCTTAGATATCAGAAGTGTAGAATGTGTCAACATATACTGCCTCAAACGTCGAGCTGCCCATGTAAGAGCACAACAAGTCTTCTCAAGTAAGTAATACCTTGATTCACAATCAATAAACTTCTTGCTCAGGTAATAGATGGCGTGTTCTTTTCTCCCAGTATCATCATGTTGTCCGAGCACACAACCAATAGATCCTTCAAGCACTGTCAAATACATAATGATAGGTCTCCCTGGAACTAGTGGTATGAGTATTGGTGGTTCCTAAAGATACTGCTTAATCTTCTCGAAGGCTTCTTGACAACTTTCATCCCAACTGACATCTTGATTCTTGCGTAGCAGTTTAAATATGGGTTCACAGGTAGCAGTAAGATGATAGATGAACCTATCTATATAATTCAATCTTCCAAGAAAACCTCGTACTTCCTTTTCATTTTTCGGTGACGGCATATCCTGTATTTCACTGACCTTGTCTGGATCTACTTCAATCCCTCACTGACTTACAATAAAACCAAGTAACTTTCTTGGTCGAACCCCAAAGGTGCACTTGTTGGGATTAAACCTTAATATGAACTTTCGTAAATGATCAAACAACTTCTGCAAATGGATTAAATGTTCTTCCTCAGTTTGTGATTTTGCGATCATATCATCCACATACACCTCGATCTCTTTATGAATCATGTCGTGAAAGAGAGTCACCATAGCTCGCTGATATGTTGCACCAGTATTTTTGAGACCAAAAGGCATGACCCTGTAGCAAAAGGTACCCCAAGGAGTTGTGAAAGTTGTTTTATCCATGTCTTTCGGAGCCATCTTTATCTGATTGTAACCCGAGAACCCATCCATGAAGGAGAACATTGAAGACTGAGCAGTATTATCAACCAATATATCAATATGAGGCAACAGGAAATCATCCTTCGATCTTGATCTATTCAAGTCTCGGTAGTCAACACAAATATGTACCTTACCATCTTTCTTAGGTATAGGCACAATGTTAGAAATCCAAGGAGGATAATTTATCACAGATAGGAAACCTGCATAAAGCTATTTCTGAACTTCTTCTTTGATCTTAAAATCCATGTCGGATCTGGTCCTTCGCGGCTTCTGCTTTACAGGAGGACATTCTGGCTTGAGCGGCAATCTGTGCATCACTATATCTGTATCTAAACCAGGGATGTCTTCATACGACCAGGCGAAGATGTCAGCATACTCTCGAAGCAACTCAATCAACCCATTCTTTTCTTCACTTTGCAAGGCAGCACCTATCTTGACTTCTCTCTTTAGCTCTTCTATACCAAGATTAATAACTTCAGTTTCTTCTTGATATGGATGTATGACCTTCTCTTCTTGTCTCAAGAGTCTTGCTAGTTCTTCAGGGAATTCACAATCTTCCCCACTATCTTTGTTAGCATGGTCAATTGAATTCTCAATGATATAAGAAACCATATCACTATCATTTCCGATGGAGTTCGAGACGGATCTGTATGATTGATGACTTTATGTTTTTTTAGAAAGTGCAAGAAAATATTTAGAATATGAAAAGAAAAGTATTTCCATTTTTATTTTGAAAAAGTAAAAGTAAAAGAAAAGACAGGGAACAAAATTGTATACGAAAGTGCGATTTTTCATTCAATTTTAAACGGAGATTGAAACATAAGGGGTCCCTTCTACAAGCTGTCACTATGCCTTAGGCAGGACATATGACTTAATGAAAACAGAAAATTACACATCAAGGAAAACAACTTCAGGGATGTCCACGACAGTCCAATTGCTGAGCTCCTGGTCTGGTGCAACTTGATAGATAAATTTGGAAACATATTCATCGTCACCTTCATCATCTGTCGAGAGCATTTGTCCTTCTTTTCTTATACTAGCACTGACGAACACTTCAAAAATTGGGGGAACCTGCCTTCCTTTGAGAGGAACCCAACCAGCTTTCACAGAGGACGACAGATGATACCAAAGACCATAGAGATCTTTCTTCTCTGGTACTTCAATCAATTTTCCCCAACTGTCATTGGGAGGTCTAGCTTCTATGAGGGCCTTGGCATCATTCAAAGAGGCCAGGGGTGCTTCATACTTCTTACATTCCATGACGGGGAACTTGTCAACAGTAACAATCTCTAGAGCTTGAAAGGGCAACTCCTGCACCTCACCTTCCACTTCCACATAACGTTAGGTAGTCAGGTTGTTAATCATTATATCTTCTTCTCCATAAACAATGACAACTTGGTCATTTACAATGAACTTCAGGCGTTGATGAAGAGTAGATGTTAGAGCTCCTGCTACATGGATCCATGGACGACCCAAAAGGAAAGTATAGGATGGACGGATGTCCATAACATAGAATGACAAATAGAAAGTGTGGGGACCAATCTTGACAGACAAGTCCATTTCTCCCTCCATAGATCTTCTTGAACCATCAAACGCTCGAACATTCAGAGTGGAAGGCCTCATCATTACCCCTTCCATATTCAGCTTAAATAGAGTAGCCTTAGGCATCACATTGAGTGAAGAACCCATATCTACCAAGACTCGAGATAATACCGTGTCCAAACACTTTATAGAAACATGTAATGCTTTATTGTGGGCTCTGCTTTCAACTGGGAGCTCATCATCACGGAAACCCAAACAATTCCCCACATCAATATTGGTGACGATTCCTTCAAACTGGGCCACAGAGATGTCTTGGGTAACACGGGAAAAACATAAAATCTTCAATAAAGCATTGCGGTGGGTCTCTGAACACAAAAGGAGAGATAAGATGGAAATCTTGGACGATGTCTGGTTGATTTGATCCACCACTTTGTAATCACTTTGCTTGAGAATCCTCAAAAGTTGCCCTACTTCTTGTCCTATAGAAGATTCAGGTTGACTATCAATCACTTGCTTTCCCCTAGCCTTGGCCAGAGCATCATTTTTAGTTTCTTTGGGAGGTGGTGGTGGGGGAGAAAAGATCATGCCACTACGAGCCATGCTACTGGTTCCTGCAATGTTGGTAATACTCTTGTTAACCACTGGAGGACACTCACACTTCTTCCCATGAATATAGACCACATTATACTTCCACGGAACTGCCTTCAAGTTGTTACTTGTAGGAGGAATAGGAGCTTGAATCGTTGCGGGAGGTTAAATCATTATTGGGGTAGTAGGATCCTGAATTGTCAACAGGATACCTGGTGTTGCTGAAAAGCTTCTCGGATAATAAGGAGTTTCCAAGACATCAATCTCTTCTTCTCGGAATATCTTCTCTATCTGTAGGACACCTTCATCCATTAGTTGTTGGATAGCCGTCTTCAAACCAGTACACGCTTCAGGTTTAAAGGAACATGTTAAGCAAAAATCATGGAGTTCTTGCAAGACCTCATGCTCCAACAAATTTTCTCTAACAGTTCCTAATGGAATCTTGATCTCTTCGACCTTGGTTACCAGAGTCTGTTCACTAACTTCTTCAATGGCATTGACCCCTGCCCCTGGGTGAGGAGGCATGGGATTATTCTGAATATTTGGACCAACAGGGTTGAAATTGATGGCCTTTGCATCGAGGAGGTCTTGAACTTTACATTTGAATGCTCTATAATTCTCAATCGTGTGGCCTGGGGCACCAGAATGAAATTCACAATGAGAATTAATGTCATACCCCCTGGGAAGAGGATTAAGTGGTGGACCAAGTTCACGTAGTTGAACCAACTGATTGGCAAGTAACTGATGGAGAAGCTGAGCATAAGACATAGGAATGAGATCAAATCTTATTTCAGGCGCTCTTTGTCTTTGAGGAGCTCTCAGACCTTAATTTTGTTGTTGATAAGTTGGAGGAGGTGCAAATTATTGTTGTGGAAGATATTGTGGTTGAGGAGTGAAAGGCCGTTGTTGGGCCATCCAGGGTGCTGGAGTTGTAGCAGCATACACTTGAGGAACAAATTGATTAGGAACAGCAACAGGTGTAGGAAAATAAGGAAATCGGACTTGAGGATATGCAGGAGCTTTTCGTTGGTCGATGGTGACAGCACTAGTCTCACCTTCCTTCTTCTTGACAAAACCAAAAAACATCTTTCTACCAATGGCCATATTATTGTTGGTATTGTTAGGGATACCTTGGATAATTCTAGCCTTAATACAAGTTTCAACATGTTCTCTAATAATGACCATATCAGAGAATAAAGTAGAGGTACTGCTGAGCATGTGTTGGAGATAAGGACCTCGTAGAGTACCCATAAACAAATCAATTAGTTCACGATCCAAGAGAGGAGGTTGGACCCTTGCCTCCAGTTCAGCCACCTCTGAGCGTACTCTTTGAATAACTCTTCAGATTTCTGTATCATCACTTGAAGTTGATTACGGCTAGGAGCCATGGCAGTATTGTAATGGTAATGTTTCAAAAAAGCGTCAGCAAGTTCTCCCCAAGTACTGACATGAGTTCTTTCTAGTTGCATATATCAGTACAACAGTTCCCCGAACAAACTATCTTGGTAGAAGTGCATGAGTAATGGTTCATTTTCAGCAAAGGCTGCCATCTTACGACAATAGGAACAAAGATGAGTCTCTGGGCAGGAGGTACCTTAGTATTTTTCAAAATCAGGAACCTTGAACTTGAGAGGAATAACTACCCCAGGTACGAGACACATTGCAACAATATTGAATCCAGAAGCCTTGATACCCTCCATGGCTTTGAGACGTTCTTCGAGAGCATGGTACATATTTACAGTTTCGACAACTCCAACGGCAAGATTCACTTAGGGTTCATTAAGATCAATAATGTCGTGATGATCATCAACATCATTCCTAGGAGCTCCAATAGGGGTATCGAGATTTGCATTATCATTCCTCCAATTAGCAGAAGTGGAGGGAGCAACAGTAGTAAGCTTAGAAACACTTTGATGTAACTCTTCTTAACCCTTGAAAACAGCATGAAGGGTTTCCATAAGTTGATCCACGCGAGTGCCCATGGTGTCCATATCTCAGTCGAGAGAATTTTGATTCTCTTTGAAAAGATCCATAAGTCTTCGCTGGTTGCTTCTTGTGCGATAAGGATGTGGAGAAGTCGTCTTTACTATTTACTAAAGTCTGTCGAAAAAGGGACCCCTAATGAGTTTTTGTTATGAAAAGTGAATGCATGATAGTATGAATGAATGTTTTATCTTCATTTCTGGGGAAGCCCAAAGACTTATCTATCTTTGAAAATTCGTTTTCCTTTTTGAAAAGCTATACCAACGAGACTTGTCTTTGGACTTCCTTAGACATGATATATATATATATATATATATATATATATATATATATATATATATATATATATATATATATATATATATATATATATATATATATACATGATGAGATGATGTCATGGTATGTTATGGCATGAAGTCTCATCTCCACATATTCTGGATAACCGCTATGTAGTCCCTTGCATAAGATGAAAGTAACAGGATCAAAAGTCTGACGTCACATGTATGGAGTCAAAGTAACCACCCATAATGTATGTACTAGGGGTTTATCACCTGCCGAACAAGCTTCTAAGGAAATCTCAGAGTCTACACTCTTCCTTCGGATATTACCGACGTCCCAATTACTTGGTAATTGGTAATATTCACAGGAAAAACTCATTCGAGTATCGCGTGACAACTACTTCCAGATTACTCCATTATAGTCTCTACACTGCACCTAAAAAGGCCAGGATGGGTTAATGGTTCTACGACCCTCAGCTTCTCGAGTTCCCAGGTCAAAAGCAACGACGTCTTCCTAATTACTCAGTAAACATCACTACTTTCAAGGGGACCTCCACTGAGTGGGGGATTTTCATGCCTCCTTCTTTGGGATTACTCCCTCAAAGTTACCATGACTATACCGCCTGTTGTACCCCAAGATTTCCCTCTCATTTATCAAGTTTTTTCTCACAAGACTTCTTTGACTTAAGATAAGGTCAGGGTTTGCTCAGCTCAGGACATCTCATCTTGCACTGATAACCCAAAATTAGGGTTTGAGTTTGCACAAGGACTTTTGGACCATCAATGCTTCATGTGACTTTCACACATCATTTTGGACCCCCAAGGTTGTTCATGACAAGTTTCATGCCTTGAACCATATTTTTTGATCAGTCAATTGGACAGTTGACCTAAAAATCAGCTGTATTGGGGAAAAAGTCAACCATAGCCAATTTACAGTCAAAATTCACAATTTTTGATCCACATCAACATTTTAGACTCATATGTACCATTTGATCAAGTTTGGATTACAACTCCTCAAGAAATTTGATCAAATCATCAAAAGGGCAAAATGGTCAAAATTAGGGTTTTGACTGAGAAAGGGCAATTTCTGATTTTTAACCTAGCCAATGACCAATTGAGTTCAAGCATGATTTCAAGGGTTCAATGGTACCATCTTGACTTAATTACATGGTTCAAAAGATCTCAAGTTCATTAGATTGACAGATGAAATTTGCAGTCAACTAATCAAAAGTCAACTATACATTGAAAAGTCAAACTTTGACTTTTTGGCCAAAATCAAGTACCAAGGGTCATAATTTATCAAGATATGTCAAAATGTGAAACTTGTTGATCAAGAAAACCAAATTTGAAAATTAGGGTTCTGAATTTGAAAATTTTCATAACTTAGAATTTTTCGAAGTATAAAAGTTTTCTTATTTTTTCTTAACTTTACACCACTTTTACACCATGATGCCTAATGATTCAAGGAAACTTCCCAACATGAAAGTTGTAGATCTCCATGAAATATACAACTTTTCTTCACAAAAATTTCCCTAAAGATGCTTGGATCTCAAGTTATGAATTTGTGAATACATGGTCATGAACTTCTTAACTTAGTGAAATTTTGCCCTAATTTAGGCAGGTTTTGGACCCAACTTCATGACAATTTTTCACCTAGTTCCAAGAGGTATCTCAAAATGCATTTCAAAGATGGATTATAGATAACATTTCAAGCTTTCCAAAATGTCAAATAACTCTCCAAGATCATTTTTGAGTAAAGAGAATCGAAGAGGGGAAGTTGGCATTTTCTCACTTTTGTTCAAGCCATTTTCATGAAGAACCAAGTTGCAAATCTAACCTATGCTGGCTATTTCATGCTCTACAGGTAATAAAATTGCTAAAAACTCTTTAATTAAATGCTTACACAGTTGACAAAGCCTCTATCCATGCTTTTGAAATTTTATACAACTTGTAATTCCATTTTGGGCAAAAAGGCTTCATTGCCATTTTCATAAAGAAGCACTTTTGCAAACTTCTCAACTTGGAGCTTTGAACCTGTCCTATTGACGCATACAAACCACACAGGTCTCAAGTAACTTGTACAAACTTATACCAACCCTAAAGCAAGCTGGTACAAGCATGAGAGTTTTGTCTTGTCACTTTGCTTCAAGTACAAGAAAAGTTGCAAAAACGCTAGGGCTTGTACAGCTGATAAAGAGCTGACTTTAGATCATTTCTATACTAATATGCAAACAATATACAACACATAGGACACCAAGAAAAGACCTGAAACTCTCTTAAACTGAAAAACACCAAAAAACTGCCCAAACATACAGTTTCTGCATATACACATCCAACATCCATTTGGCTCGTTCGTTTTGTATTTAGACCATTCCAACACCTTATATACTTGATACCTAGTCAGTCCAAACCATCATCCCTATTCTGTAACCTCTATTTCACTACCTGCAATTGTTAACTTTGAAGCTTGCAGTTGGACTTGGTCAGGGAGTTCTAGCCACTTTCAGAGCAAGGTAAGAGTTGGAATAGATTCAGGGAAGCTCAAGGAAGCTCAAGCAATCATCATGCCTCCATTAAAGTCCCTATATTTCCATACACGATTCCAGCTGAAGGAGGTATTTTTTAAAATTCTATCTCCTTATACTGGCAACCTCAAGCCACGATTTGTGAATAAAAATGTAGTTCTCATCATAACGAAGTTGTACATATCATTATATTTCATTTATATTACTTGTGCTAAGAGAATTTGGAGTTTGAAATCTCTGAAAATTTTAGGTCACGATTTAGGGATTTCAAAATTCTCTTTGATCTTTGATAGTTAGTTTACATAATTTATATGGTTGGAATCGTGAGTTCAAATGCTACATTTTTCATGTTATAAGTTTTCATTTTTATGCAAGCATGAGGAAGTTACAGGTTGAACTGGCTATGGCGTGAGGAAGGAGAATGTAGGACATGGATGAGTCTGTTTGGGCTTTTTGCTTCTTGGGATTTTTGTTTTTGCTAAACACCACCACTGTTTTGCTATTACACCCTCTGCTAACTCTTTCATTTTTTATTTTTTTTTTATTTTTATATTTAATACTTTTAATTATTTTCTTTAATGATAAAAAATCCTAAAAAATAATTTAATTATTTTTACACCTTTATTTTATTTTTTTATTAGTTCTCACATAAAAAAATTAATTTATTTTGATAGAATATAATTTATTTTTTTAATAAACTCATAAAATAATTAAATATACTTAATATTTTTATTTTACATTTCATACTTACAAATACCTATTTTTTGCATATATTTATTTTTAATATTTACATACAATATTATTTATTATTTTTTATACAAAAAATGCACAAAATAATAATATAGAAACATTATTTTCTTTTAAATGAAAATTAGGGTTTAATCCCTTTCAAAAGAATTAAATATTTTTCCTTATTTTTTAGGTTTAAATTAAATATTCTTTTATACAAAAAAACAAGACATGAAAAATCTTTTCTTTACATACATATTGCATTATATTTTAAATATTGTATTATATTTATTTTAATTCGCGCAAATTCGATTTGGTTGTAATAATATATTTAGCTTTATATTGGTGCAAATCCCCATTCAAACTTGTATTCCCCCTCCCATAAAATTGTCGTAATAGCTTAGTATATTTACGTTACGTAATTTATTGCTTTCATATGCCATGATTAGTGATTAGGGTTTGTATGACAAGAATGAAACAAAACAAATAGAAAACCTTAAATACAAGATCAAAAGCATGAAAATGATATACTTTGCACACAAGCACCCTTAGGGTTCCTCCAACTTGGTTGCCTAAAATAAATGGCCATGTTACGCATGCGAAGTATCTTGGAAAAACAAAACAAATACAAGATCATAGCCCCTCGATGACGCTATTCAAAAGTTGTCTAAACAAAATGATCTTGGTCCCTCAAAAATGCTAAGATACTTGGCAACATTGCTATCATGGCTATACGATGACCCATGCCCGTCCCATTTACATCCAAAGATAGGGTTGTTTACCAAATCAATGGTAAATCAACAATGTCAAAGGAATAGAAAATGCATAAGAAAGACATTTGAGTAGGTAGATAGCCTCTAAGTTAGTTGCTCCATTTCAAACAAAATCCTTGCTATTTTCAAAAACAAACACACACACATTTCAAAAACATCTTACAAACATTGAAAACCTTTCCAAAAGACAAACATCTTTGTATACATTCTTACGAACGAGAATTATTACAAAGATTGCCTAAACGAATGGCCTCTTTTACAAAATACTTTCAAAAATCACACCAAACACCATTTCAAACAAACTAAAGCAAGTGATCTAAAGCAAGTAACTAAGAGCCCATAGAAAACCATGGATGAAAAGGGTGCTAGTACCTTCCCTTTTCATAATCTACCCCCCGAACTCAAGAAAACATCTCAAAGGTCTTTCATGTGCTTTTTCACCTTTCCTTTTGGATAAAAGAAAAGTCGGTGGCGACTCTTGCTAACCGCGACATTTGCAAATACAAAATGCAAAACCTCAAGTCAGTTCTCCCACCGCATCACACTGCCCGTCCTAATCCTAAGTGTAACCCAAGTCTGGGTATAGGACTTATCAAATGTAATCAACCCAACATCATAGCGTATCCAGAATATATGAGTAGCAACAATATATGCAATATATACAAAAGAATGCAATAAAGCAATAAAGAAATAAAATAGCAAAGCAAGATAAAGCAAATAAATAAAAAACCCAAAAAGACAAATAAACAAAACTAAGAGAGACTCGCTAAAGATCCCCAGCAGAGTCGCCAGCTGAAGCTACCGGAAGAAAACACAGAGCCTCCACCAAACTTTATTTATCCCAAAGGAAGGGGAAATATCGATAAAACCACAAGAGGATGGATAAGATGGTCTTGCGACCATGAGAAAGGGTAAGGGAGTCGGTTATACGAGGGGAAGGTATTAGCACCCCTCACATCCGTTGTACTCAACGGGATCCATTTTATTTGTTTGTCTCTAAGGGTGTGTTTATCTACACCTATACTTCCTTAAGGAGAAAGAAATGTTTTTTATTATGGCGTTCGTGAGGGTTTCGCGACCCTTTGCCTACGTATCCAATGACGAAATCAGAACACCATAGTTCTTCTAGAAAATGGTTGGTTTGTTTGTGTTTTGAGTGGGAGATGTTAACGCACTCATTTTAGCAATAGGCATGGCCGGTATCGCGGTAGAACGAATATAACATGCCCTTTGGGGGAAGTTTTGATATGTTGAGTATTTTGCGAGTTTTAAATGAATTCAAGTAATGATTAAAGTGTTTTTGGATTTTTGATTTGTGAATGATGAATTTTAATTACAAAAGAATAAAAAGGTTAAGAGGAAGACTAAAAACCTAATTGTTTGTTATGTATAAGTGAGCTAAAAGTCTATTTCGACATAAGGCGATCAAAACGAGGGTTTAATCGCCTCATGGAGCTACCTAAGAGAGTATGGCATCGGGGTTTAGACGAACAAATAAAGAAACTTAAATTCTAAATGTTTTTTTATGGTTTTATATTTAATTAAATAAATGGTAAATTAAAAGTAAATTAAAACCTACCTATCAAATATTCTAACATCTTTTGTGAATTTTAAGTAAAGAAATTTTTTTTGAAAGGAAATCAAAATCTAACTCTAAATATTTTTGTTATTTTATCATGTTAAATAAGTATCAAAAGAATAAAAGATATTAAATAACAGATTAGGAAAATAACAAAAATTAAGGGAAAGATCAATTTAATAAAAAGGCATGTTTTGTATTTTCTCATGAAATGATTATATGAATGATTTAAATTATATTTTTCTTAAGAAGTATAGTAAAATATGGGGAGATAAGACCTAAATAAAACGGAAAAAAAAAGCCCCAGCAAGGGTTGAACCCGGGTCCTTAAGGTTAATGATGAGATGCTCTGCCAGCTGTACCAGGTTTTAATTTGTCATATCCATGAATTTATTAAAACAAAAGGGAAAATTGATAAAGACATTGGACCACCAGGCCCAATCGGCCGACCCGTTTGGAAGAGGAAAAGAAGAAAAATAATGTAACCCTAGAGTGAAAGAGAGGCACCGCTGTATGGTGTGTATAGGGAAGAGAAATTGCAGATTTCATTATTATTAATGTTGGGAAGGCAAACAGATTATATTATTATATTGTTTTTTCTAGTAAAACAATCAAAAGGAAGAGTTGAAACAAAAAATGTGACCCCCTCTCTCTTTTGCTAAACCGAATCATTACCAATTTTTAGCATACTGTATCCTTCAATGATTAATGATAAAAAGGCAAAATAAAAGAAAAATAAAAAAATGAAATGATGCAATTTGATGTGAGGTGTTAGGGTTCTAAGGTATTTGGCATTTAAGCTTCTTTCAATTGAGCTTCCTCTTCCTCTCTCAACCTTGCACCGTGAACAAAAGGCTCGACCTTCTTCTCCCTCAAACACATCGACTCTCTTCTTTCTTCGATTCAAATGCTTCAGTCCATCTCCGATTCTGTCTCATCTCTTCCTCAAATGGAACGACTCCATTATCACAATCTGTCTCAAACCTTCGCGCCTCTCCGTCTCAATCGACACAAAAAATGCTTCGTCTCTCATCCTCCACGGTGCAGTGAAATCATCAAACTCCTTCAAGGTTCAAACAAAATTGTTCTGCCGTCAAAGCATCGTGAACAACAATCTCAGTTCATGCTCAGAATCACTCGGATGACGCCTCACAACAACTAAGATGATGAGAACCAAGGTCATATCGCTCTAACTTCCTTCTTTTCTTCTGTTTGCTTTTTTTGCATGTAGAGTTTGTTTGATGTTACTTTGTGTTTGTATTGCTGTAACAGTTAAATGAAGACGTCGAAGAACGAAAATGATGATGACACGTTGATGTTATTGAGAGTACGATGAAGATGTAGTGAGAATGTTGAAGGATAGATTATTCTGTAGCTTTACGATTCAGGGAATCAGTTATGGAAAGAGTTGTTGAGAGTTTGACAAATGAATGAAATTAAGGTAAGATTCCCTTTTCTTTCTTTGAGTTTTTTGTTTGTGTGTATTTTTCAGTGTATTTTAATACAGGTTTGAGGTAAATGGATGGAGGATAATTGGCAGAGTTGTGAGACAGGATGTTGATGATGTTATTGTCTGTTTCAAACACCTAACAGCTGGTTGGCATGCCTTGGATTGTTGAAAGAAGCAAAAAAACAGTAACAGGAGGTTGGTGATTCGGGTTCAGAATTGTCCATCTTTTATGAATGGGATTAGAAAGGGAAGTTATTTTATTGTGTTTTTATGTTCAATTTGGTTTTTGGGTTTTTGATCTCATAGTTTTACTTACTGTTTTAGATTCAAGGTTCAGTTTTGAAAGCAAACATATTCATGAAAAAAATAAAAAATAAAAGTGGCTTTATTCATTTAACAGTCAATCACAAACATGAAGTTGTATAAATGGTTGAAAAACAGTTACCTGTCGGAGTCTCTCCGACGGAGCTTCAAGAGAGGTGAGCTCAGGAAATCCCTTCCACTTCTTCTGAAATTTTGAAGAGAGATTACTGCTAAAAATGCTATAGAGTTTGGTTATTCTTTTTTCTAATATCTTCCTCTTGTTTAGACTTTGTAGTTGGTATCTTTTTCTGGTTTTCTAGCTTTCTTACTTGGTAGAAATATCTCTCTTCGGTTTGCTGGCTGTGTGAAAAAATCACTCTTGGTTTGCTTGGCTGTATAAAATCACTCTTTCTTGGTTTTTGCTGGCTCGATTATCTCACCTTTTTTAATGGAACAGTGGACCTTCTTATATAATGAGATAAGGGTAGAAAATTGGAGGGAATTGGTGAAGTTTTTGAACATTCTTGTACTGCTGTCTTTATGCTTTTAAAGTGTAGGTTCTGTTTTTGTCTATTTTAGTGCAAGGATAACATAGCAACATAGCATATGTTTTGGCTGTTTTGGGTTAGGTGATATCTATCTAAACCTGTCTCTTTACTCTTTATCTTTCAATGATGCAAACTATTTGCTTTTTTGAATTTTCTGAAGGGTTTGCATTTTAGGAAAATGATGCATAGGGCTTTGCTAGTTATGGCTCTTGATTTACTGCTATATTGGACAGTTTTTTTGCTATTGTGCTTGTTGTTTTTATTTTGCTACTATTATTGCTGTTTACAGCCTTGGACCGTTGTGCTTGTATAGAAGCATGCTACTGCCCTTTTCACATGTGCTACCCTATTTTGCAGCTGGTTATGGTTGTGTTGATGCGCTTGCTTTGTTTGCTGTTGTTGGACAGTTTTGCCTTATACATTTGTTGTTTGCTATTTTTTTGTTTACGCTGCTGTTTGGCAGCTTTGCCATATATTTGCTGCTTTGTTTTGCTTTGCAGTGGGCTGCTGTTTGTTGCGCTTGCTAGCCTGTTGCGCTGTTATGTTGTTGCTTGCTAGCTTGTTGCGCTGTTATGCTTGTGATTGCAGTTTGTTTTGCTGTATAGCAGTTTAAAAGTATTTGCACATTTCTTTTCCCTGTTGTGAACCAAAAAGCCCACACTTTTTGTGATTTGAAAAAATAGGAGGAGATATCCCATGATTAAAAATAATACTCTTTTAGTTCTGATGCCAAATGCAAACCCTAATGATGAGCATTCTTTATTAGCGAATAATTCTCGTTTGGACTTTTTTTCACATGTTAATTGTTTGCTAACTTTTTCTCTTTTCTTGTTTCATGAGCAGGAGGATTGGATGGCAAGCGAGGTTGAAAGACGAAGAAAAGTCACGGAGGGAAGGGAGGACGAATTACTTGGAGTCGAAGCAAAGATACTTGATGAAGAAACATCATTTCTTTTTTGTAAACAAAATAATTGTAGTTTGTATTTCACCTTGTAATCCCTCTGTAATTTGCCTAAAAGAATGTAACTTGAATACAAAACTTGAATGAATTTTATGAATGGTGAACTTTGTTGCATGGAAATTAAACAACTCTTGGATATTGATTAAAATTTGAAATTCTCACTTGAATGGTTTGGATGATACACTTTGCCTTTGTAACTTGAATTTCGAGAAATCACATATGATCTTCATAACTTACGCCTCAAGTAAACCATGTGCCTTGTCTTTCAATTCCCAATCTTCATATCATGTCCAAAACCAACTTGCACTCTCAATGAGAACCATAACTTTGATGTCCAAACCACAAGTAACTTGTAACTGAAGCAACAAAACATGCCTTGATTATCATGAACCTCTAACCTTATTTTTTGAAGTGCGAGGAGATATTAGACATGAAACCCCTAACCAAATGTACTAAAATTTGAGTTATCTTTGAGGGAGGTGAAAGAAACAGTTCACAAAAACTAGGGATCTAAAACCCTAGTATCTTGACAAACAATAGGGAAATAAACCCTAATCCAGGATCTGAGGAATTTGAGTGAGAAACAACCTTGTAACTTGACGAGAAAGAAATCCATGATACCTCAACATTCATTCCTTAATCCACTGCTCAAGACCCAAATGAACTTGTTTTTTACCTGATAAAGAAAAACCTCAAACCAAAGTTAAACATAAAGATGGCACAAACCCAATGCTTTGAACCAAAGCGCCTAATTCCATGAGATGCATGATATGCAAATAACTTAGTGAAAATGATGCAAATGGGATGCAGAGTCATTATAGACAAAAGTAACAAGTTAGGAAAATTTGGGGTACGACACATTGCTTGGAGACGTTTTGCACTCTCTTTATACTCGCACTATGAGGAAGCGAGGGACTCTTATGTGTTTCTTGTTGTTGCTGTCTAGGTGGTTTATTTTGCACCTTCCTCGATCAGTATTGAAGAATAAGCGAGGTTTGAGATGGTTGCAAAGGATGGTGTCACTTTCTCATACAAATATCTATTAGTGCTCTCGATCTCAAGAGGACATTACTATCATTGACTATTGTGGGGAGTTCCTTAATGTTCCACTCTTAGGCATTAGGGGATGTATTACCTATAACCCTTCTCTAGCTCTATGACAGTTTACCTATAACCCTTCTTCAAAACCTGAGGTAACCAGACTGAGTAGTCGACCATGCCTTTTGGTGAATTGAGAACTTTCGGGAACCCTTAAGACTAACTCCTTAAGTTGAGAAGGTATCCTTACAAATTTGATCCAGATAGTGTTTCTACGAGCGGATGCCATAACCTACAACAAAGAACAAAGATAAATCCCTCGGTCCTTGAAATGGTTAGTGACAATGATATGGTATGATGTCATGATGTTATGATGTCGTGTTCGAACAATTAATCAGACACAAACAAAACACAAAAGGCCTTAGGTTCAAGCTTGCATGTAGTTTTTAGGTAAGTACACTCTTGAGTTTTATTTGGTTCAACCTGACCTAAAAGAAGTAATCGGGTTCTAGGAGTCTTAATATCACTGATCTTTCTCTCAGGAATTGTTTCAGCACAACATCTGATTTGCGACCGAAATATCCTGAGAGTCTGATCTCAATGAGTGTAGTATCGAGTATCAACCAACTTCAGTTTATACCAAAGTCGGCCATATCACTACCTTCTAATGGCTAAGTTGTGTCAACTAAGGTTCTAAGGTCAGTTAGTGCTTATGACACCACGCGGCAGCCCAGCATTCTCCTTGACTGACTCAAGGGATACCGGCACCAACCAATGTATCACACTAACGTAGCCATCACTTCAACCATATCGGTCTACGCCGTACAATTTCCACGATCTATTGCTACTTACCTAAAATGCCCTTAGATTCGAGTATAGGATCTTTATAAAAATAAACCCGAGCAAAAACCTGAAATGTAAAGCATACAAATCAAGAAAGTAAATAATTTTAAATGTGATCTAACTCTAAGGTAACACCTCTTTTAGTTATCCACAATAAAGTCGTCAGTTCTGTAATACGATGGAAGAACTGACTTTTGGTTTTGCATTTTACCGTAAATGTTGCGGATAGCAAGAGTCTCCATCGAATTTTATTTTATCCAATAAAGGAAAGGGTGAAAATAACAGGAAATACCTTTGAGAATTTTCTTAGTTTGGAGGGTAGGTTATGAAAAGGGAAGGTGTTAGCACCCTTTTCATCCGTAGTTATCAACGAACTCTTAATTGCTAGCTCACTTTGTTTAAAATTCTTTTGTGTGTGTGTTTGAAAATATTTTAAAAATGCCTAATGTTGTACCCCTAAAATTTTAAAACCCTTTTCTTCAAGATATTTCTCACAAAAAAGATCTCAAATGCTCAAGGATGCTCAAGAGTTTATCAAACAAGCTCACCTCCTAAGCATTGAGTCCACAAATTAGGGTTTTGGTTTTCACAAGGAAAATTGGACTTATAATGCCTCAAGTTACTTTCATGGTTCATTATATTTCTTCAAGAATTCTTATGCCAAGTTTTAAGTCTTGCACCACAAATTTGCTCAGTCAATTGCTCAGATGACTGAAAATCAGTTGTATTGGGTAAAAAGTCATTTGTGATCAACATACAGTCAAACTTCATGATTTTTGGTCAACATCAACATTTTAAAGTAATATTAATCAATTGATCAAGGTTTGATCATAATTCCTCAAGAAAAGAATTTAAATCATCAAAGGGACAAAATTGTCAAAATTAGGGTTTTGACTGAGAATGACTGATTAGTGACTTTTGACCTATTACATGACCTAATGGCTTGAAGCATGATCTCAAGGACTCAAACACAATATCTTGACCTAATTTCATGGCTCAAATCATTTCTCAAGATCAATAGATTGATAGTTGAAATTTGATCAACTGATGAAAAGTCAACTGATACACAAAAAGTCAAACTTTGACTTTTTGGTCAACATTGAATTTCAAAGATCAAGATTCATCAAGACCTTCAAAATATAAAAGTTGATCACCAAGAATCAATAAAGTCAAAAAAAGTCAACAAAAGTCAAGATTTTCAAGACTTAGAAAAATTCTAAGTGTTTTGTAACCTTGATAATTTCACTATTTCATTACAATTTTTCACCAAGATGCAAGATGATTTAAGGAAAACTTTCAACATGAAAGTTGTAGATCTTGATGAATTCTACAACTTTGTCTCTTAGGGTTGATGTCCAAAAAATACTTAGATTATGAGATATAGGCCCATGAAGTCATGACTTTTTTATCAAAAACACTTAGTGAAATTTTCATCAAGTTAGGAGGATTTTTTGTCCCAACTTCTTGGAAATGTTTCACCAAGTTCCAAGTTGATTTAGCCAAAGTGGACAACCTGAAGGTTGTAGATAATGTTTCAAGCTTTCCAAAATGTCAAAGAACTTTAAGAGATCATGCTCGAGCTAGGAGAATCGAAGATAAGAAGTTGAGCATTCATTCTTGAGTTTTAGGTCATTTTGTGATGAACCTTATGATCCAATCTTCAAGCATGCTGCATAATCTTTCTTTACATGCCTTCAAACTTGCAAATCAATCAAAAATAAATGTTTACACAACTGATTGAGCTATGATCCAAGTGCTTGAGCCATTGTCCAAGTGATTAATCCATTTTTGGTACAAAGGTAATATAGCCATTTTGGAAAAGTGACTTTAATCACAAAGTCCACTCTCCTTGAGCTTTGCACTTATTCCTTCTGAACGCACACAATCTCAAATCCATAAGCAACTTTTCTAAGGCCTCCGGCCATTTCAAATCATGCTTGTACTATGCATTCGAACAAGGTTATCTCAATGTTCCTTCAAAACTAAGTCACCTAGCCATAACTTTGTAACTTGCAAACCTGATGTTCTCCTTCCCTCCAACCTTTCCTATATAAATAGAGAGCTTATTTACAAGCCAAGACACGAATTACAAGCCTTGAAACACTCAGAAACTCCCTGAAACTCAGAACTGTATACAAAACCTCCATTATTGCAATTTCTGGCCAAAAAATTCAAACTCACAATCCACTCGTGAGTTTTCGCTCAAAATCAAACACAAAGCTTCCATACCTCATTTAGAACTCATCCCCACCCCTGTTTCACAACTATAACACAATTTTCACCATCCTCCATTTCCAAAAACTCAAACCTGCAACTTGACTTCTCCAGGAAGATTCAGGCACTTTTAGCACAAAGTAAGAGTTGCATTAGCTTCCAAGGAGTTCAGTGAAGCTATCCAGAACATCACAATATGTTCAAGAGTGCTCAAACTCCAAACACGATTTCCAGTTTTGAGGTAAGTTTTCTCAACTTTGAACTCTCTATACAAGCATCATTAATGGTTACTTTGTGAATGAAAAATGTAGACATCATAGCTCTGAAGCTAACCATGCCTTTAGTTCTCATTTATGTTTCATGAGTGATGCAAATTTTGAAGTTGAACTTTCTGAAAAATTAGGTTTAATTTGGTACCAAACAAAGTTCTCATTCATATTTGATTTATAGCTTATGAAACTTATATGGTTGGATTCATGGTGAAATTTCAAGCAAGTTTCATGTTTACATTTTCTGATTTGGTTGAGAAATGAGGAAGTTCCAAAAATAAAAAATGGTGGTGTTGTTCTGCGCTCGCGAAGGAGGAAGAAGATGGAGTTTAATTTTCAAAATTGAGTTTATTTTAAGTTTATTGCAAGTTGTGTTATGAACGGATGAAACAACCACCCCAGTGGCAGAGAAGCGCGCGCTAAGGCATTTGTGTATAGGGACTTGGGTTCGAGTCCCAGTGGTACCCTTTATTTGTTTCACATTTTCTTATTTCAGGTTCTATGCATACAAGCCACGCGCGCGTACCATGTGCCTCTCTCCATTACCACCTGATCATTGCATAATCAAATCAAACGCTCCATAATGAAACACCATGATGCACCTCAAAATGCCACCCCCACCGAAACAAACAGGCGCTGAACTTGAGATGTTTGGGCCTTTTTGTTTTTGATTTCGTACACCCCCCATTTTTCTTTTCAGCAACCAAGCCCACTCCACTTTTTTTTATTTTCTCTGATTTCAAACAAAAAAAACATGTATTTGGCCTAACCTTTTTGCTACTTTCTACCTCCCTTTCACTTTTTAACACCCAACCCATTTATTTTTATTTATTTTTATATTTTCATTATTTTTATTTATCTATTTATATTATTTAAACCAAAAATACAAAAAATATATATTTATTAAATAATTAGATTTAAAATATTTTAATTCAATTCTTTTTCATTTTATTTTATTTATTTCAATTCTTCAAACAAATGAAACCTTTAAGAAATTATTTTCTAAACAATTATTTAGACTTAGATTTTTAATTCTTCTTAATTTCAATTAAATTAGATTTTAGGTTTTGATTAAATAATTAATTAACCTCTTTTATAATTAGAATTAATTAGGTTAATGAGGATAATTATAAAACCCTTTTTCCATCAAAAATCACACAAAAACAATTTCTTTTTTCTTTCTTTATCTTTACATTTTGTGCATTTTATTATTATTCATGTTCAATGGTTTGTAATAGATAATTATGGCTTTATTACTTTCTTCCCCCTATTCACAAAACTTGTACCCCCCACCCCCATTCCCAAAGTGTTATAATAGCGTAGGACATTTAAATTCAGCAATTTACCGCTTTCCTTATTATTGTTAGTAATTAGGGTTTGTATGGCAAGACTAAAAATCAAACATTACACAACCCTAATCCAAGACAAATAATTGAAATCAACCCACTTTTCACACATGCACCTCTAGGGTTAACCTCACTTGTTGCCTCGGATAAAAAACAGTCACGTCCCTCGAACGTGAGATGTTTCAGCAAAGACCCTCGATTAAAAGATCGTAGTCCCTCGATGACCCTTCAAATGTTTCCTTCGGTAAACGATCTTAGTCCCTTACAAAAAATTGCTAAAACATCTTACAAGTTGCCTTCTATGACTGTACGACGACCCACGCCTGTCCCTCACATCCAATGATATGGCTCTCTACCAACCAATGGTAAAGTAGAACTATCTAAAGGAGGAGGAAAAGAAAAAAGACTTTTTGAGTAGGTAGATTGCTCATAATTTCTTGCTCATAAAACTAAAACCATTTTCACACCTCACACTTTCAAAAAACAAACATCTTTCCAAACACGTCAAATATTTTCAAAACAAACATTTTGTACACATTCTGAATGATATGAGAATTATTGCAAAATTTCCGCACTAAGGCATTTTTAAAATATTTCCAAAACACACATTTGTATACATTCTCAACGATACAAGAATCATTACAAAATCACTAATTTCAAAAACATCTTCAAAACATCTTTTAACTTACACAAAACACAAAGCATTTTCTAAATGATCAAGCAATTAAGAGCCAGTAGATAACTACGGGTGAAAAGGGTGCTAACACCTTCCCTTTTCATAACCTACCCCCCGAACTCAAGAAAATTCTTAAAGGTCTTTCCTGTTATTTTCACCCTTTCCTTTATTAGATAAAAGAAAAGTCGGTGGCGACTCTTGCTATCCGTAACATTTGCGATCAAACGCAAAACATCCAAGTCAGTTCTCCCACCGTATTACAAAACTGGCGACTCTGCTGGGGAGAAACTAAAAGTGGGGTTACCTTAAGATCTAGATCACTTTTGTTGCTTTAATTGTTTGCCTTGTTTTCTTTACATTTTGGGTTATGCTTGGGTTTATTTCTTGAAAAGATCCTATACCCGAATCTTGGGCATATTAGGTAAGTAGCAATAGATCGTGGGCACTATGCAGCGTAATACCGACATGGTTGAAGTGATGGCTACGTTAGTGTGACACATTTGTTGGTACTGGTGTGTCTTGAGTCCAGTCAAGGAGAATACAGGTCGTTGTGTGTTGTCATGAAGCACTAACTGACCGTAGAACCTTAGTTGAACAACTTGGCCATTAGAAAGTAGTGAGATAGCTGGCTTTGGTGCAAGACTAAAGTTGGTTGATACTCGATACTACACTTATTAAGATCGGACTTTCAGGATATTTTGGCCGCAATTTGGATGCTTGAGCTAAAACAATGTCCGATGAAGAAAGATCAGTGATATTGAGGCTCCTAGAACCCGCTTACTTCTTTTAGGACAGGTTGAACCAACTAAAAATTCAAGAGGGTACTTACCTATAAACCCCATGCAAGCCTAAATATATGGCCTTGTGTGCTTTTTTGTGTATGATTATTTGTTCATAACATCATGACATCATGCCATAGCATTTTCACTAACCATTTCAAGGACCTTGGGAGTTATCTTTGTTATGCTTTGTAGGATATGGCTTCCGCTCGCAGTAATACCATCCGAATTAACTTCGTAAGGGTTCCTCCTCAACTCAAAGAGTTAGAACCAAGGGTTCCTGAAAATTCTCCGTTCACCAGAAGATATGGTCGACTTCTCAATCTGGTTACCTCAAGCTTTAAAGAAGACATGATGAGGGTGCTCTTTCAGTTCTTTGACCCTGTACATCATTGTTTCACCTTTCCCGATTATCAATTGGTTCCCAAAATGGAAGAATTCTCTCAACTACTAGGAGTATTTGTTCTTGATCAAATACCCTTCACCAGTTTAGAGGAAGCTCCAAGACCTGAAGTTATTGCCACGACCTTACATTTGAAGAGTTATGACATTGTAGCTAATTGGGAGACAAGAAGTGGGATCAAAGTCTTTTTGGCTAAATTTCTGATGGAGAAGGCTCGTTTGTCTTTGGATGCCATGAACTTTCAAGCTTTTTAGTGCTTTTTCCTAACCCTGACCAACTCGTAACCCTGTGCCTACATTGTGAAACTACCAACAGAAAACGCAGAGCCGCCACCGAACTTTATTCATCTCGAGGGAAGGGGAAATATCGATAAAACCACAAAAGGATGGATAAGATGATCAGTCGACTATGCGAGGGGAAGGTATTAGCACCCCTCACATCTGTTGTACTTAACAGGATCCATTTTGTTTGTTTGTCTCTAAGGGTATGTTTATCTACAACTATACTTGCTTAAGGGGAAATAAATGTTTTTTATTATTGTGTTCGTGAGGGTTTCTCGACCCTTTGCCTACATATTCATGATGGAATCAGAACACCGTAGTTCTTCTAGAAAATGGTTGGTTTGTTTGTGTTTTTAGTGAGCGATGTTAACACACGCATTCTAGAAATAGGCACGGCCGGTATCGCGGTAGAACGATGATAACATGCCCTTTGGGGGAAGTTTTAATTTGTTGAGTGTTTTGCGAGTTTTAAATTTATTCAAGTAATGATTAAAGTGTTTTTGTATTTTTGATTTGTGAATGATGAATTTTAATTACAAAAGTAGAAAAAGGTTAAGAGGAAGACTAAAAACCTAATTGTTTGTTATGTATAAGTGAGCTAAAAGTCTATTTCGACATAAGGCAATCAAAGCGGGGGTTTAATCGCCTCATGGAGCTACCTAAGGGAGTATGGCATCGGGGTTTTGACGAACAAATAAAGAAACTTAAATTCTAAATGCTTTTTTATGGTTTTATATTAAATTAAATAAATGGTGAATTAAAAGTAAATTAAAACCTACCTCTAAAATATTCTAATATCTTTTGTGAATTTTAAGTAAAGAAAAAAAATTTGAAAGGAAATCAAAATCTACATCTAAATATTTTTGTTATTTTATCATGTTAAATAAGTATCAAAAGAATAAAAGATATTAAATAAAAGATTAGGCAAATAACAAAAATTAAGGGAAAGATCAATTTAATAAAAAGGCATGTTTTGTATTTTCTCATGAAATGATTATATGAATGAATTAAATTATATTTTACTTAATAAGTATAGTAAAATATGGGGAGATAAGACCTAAAGAAAACGGGAAAAAAAGGCCCGAGCGGGGGTTGAACCCGGGTCCTTAAGGTTAATGGTGAGATGCTATGCCAGCTGTACCAGGTTTTTATTTGTCATATGCATGAATTATTAAAACAAAAGGGAAAATTGGTAAAGACATTGGACCACCAGGCCCAATTGGCCGACCCGTTTGGAAGAGGAAAAGAAGAAAAATAATGCAACCCTAGAGTGAAAGAGAGGCACCGCTGTATGGTGTGTATGGGGAAGAGAAATTGCAGATTTCATTATTATTAATGTTGGGAAGGCAAATGGATTATATTATTATATTTTGGTTTCCAGTAAAACAATCAAAAGGAAGAGTTGAAATAAAAAACGTGACCCCCTCTCTCTCTCTTGCTAAACCGAATTATTACCAATTTTTAGCATACTGTATCCTTCAATGATTAAAGATAAAAAGGTAAAATAAAATAAAAATAAAAAAATGAAATGATGCAATTTGAAGTGAGGTGTTAGGGTTCAAAGGTCTTTTGCATTTCAGCTTATTTCAATTGAGCTTCCTCTTCCTCTCTCAACCTTGCACCGCGAACAAAAGGCTCGACTTTCTTCTCCCTCAAATGCAGTGGGTCTCTTCTATCTTTGATTCAAATGCTTCAGTCCATCTCCGATTCTCTCTCGTCTCTTCCTCAAATGGCGCGATTCTATTATCATAATCCTTCTCAAACCTTCGTGCCTCTCGGTCTCAGTCGACACAAGTATGCTTCGTATCTCATCCTCCACGGTGCAGTGAAATTATCAAACTCCTTCAACGTTCAAACAAAATGGTTTCATCGTCAAAGCATCGTGAACAGCAATCTCAGTTGACACTTAGAATCGCTCGGATGACGCCTCACAATAATGAAGATGATGAGAACCAAAGTCATATCGCTCTAACTTCCTTCTTTTCTTCTATTTTCTTTTTTGCATGTAGATTTTGTTTGATTTTACTATGTGTTTGTATTGCTGTAACAGTTGAATGAAGACGTCGAAGAACGAAAATGATGATGACGCGTTGATGTTATTGAGAGTACGATGAAGATGCAGTGAGAATGTTGAAGGATGGATTATTCTGTGGCTTCACGATTCAGGGAATCAGTTAGGGAAAAAGTTATTGAGAGTTTGACAAATGAATGAAATTAAGGTGAGAATCCCTTTTCTTTCTCTGAGTTTTTTGTTTTTGTGTATTTTTCTATGTATTTTAATATAGGTTTAAGGTAAATGGATGGAGGAAAATTGGCACCGTTATGAGACGGGATGTTGATGATGTTGTTGTCTGTTTCAAACGCCTAACAGCTTGTTGGCATGCCTTGGATTGATGAATGAAGGAAAAAACAGTAACAGGAGGTTGGGGATTTGGGTTCGGAGTTGTCCATCTTTTATGAATGGGATTAGAAAGGGAAGTTAGTTTATTGTGTTTTTATGTTCCATCTGGTTTTTGGGTTTTTGATCTCATTGGTTTACTTACTATTTTAGATTCAAGGTTCAGTTTTGAAAACAAACATATCCATGAAAAAAAAGCAAAATAAAAGTGACTTTATTCATGTAATAGTCAATCACAAGCATGAAGATGTATAAATGGTAAAAAACAGTTACCTGTCGGAGTCTCTCCGATGGAGCTTCAAGAGAGGTGAGCTCAGGAAATCCCTTCCACTTCTCCTGAAATTTTGAAGAGAGTTTACTGCTAAAAATGCTACAAAGTTTGGTTATTATTTTTCTAATATCTTCCTCTAGTTTCTACTTTTTAGTTCGTATCTTTTTTTGGTTTTCTAGATTTCTTACTTGGTAGAAATCTCTCTCTTCGGTTTGCTGGTTGTGTGAAAAAAATCTCTTGGTTTGCTTGGTTGTATAAAATCACTCTTTCTTGGTTTTTGCTGGCTCGGTTATCTCACCTTTTTTAATGGAACAGTGGCCCTTCTTATATAATGAGATAAGGGTAGAAAATTGGAGGGAATTGGTGAAGTTTTTGAACATTCTTGTACTGCTGTCTTTATGCTTTTAAAGTGCAGGTTCTATTTTTGTCTATTTTGGTGCAAGGATAACATAGCAGCATAACAAATGTTTTAGCTGTTTTGGGTTAAGTGATATCTCTCTAAACCTGTCTCTTTCCTCTTTATCTTTCAATGATGCAAACTATTTGCTTTTTTGAAATTTTCTGAAGGGTTTTCATTTTAGGAAAATGATGCATAGGGCTTTGCTAGTTATGGCTCTTGATTTGCTGCTATATTGGACAATTTTTTTTGCTATTGTGCTTGTTGTTTTTATTTTGCTACTATTGTTCCTATTTGCAGCCTTAGACCGATGTGCTTGTATAGTAGCTTGCTGCTGCCCTTTTCACATGTGCTACCTTTTTTCGTAGTTGGTTGAGGCTGTGTTGTTGTGCTTGCTTTGTTTGCTGTTGTTGGACAGTTTTACCTTATACATTTGTTGTTTTCTATTTTATTGTTTTGTGTTGCACTGCTATTTGGCAGCTTTGCCATATATTTGCTGCTTTGATTTTCTTGGCAATGGGATGCTGTTTGTTGTACTTGCTAGCATGTTGCGCTGTTATGCTATTGTTTGCTATCCTGTTGCGTTGTTATGCTTGTGATTGCAGTTTGTTTTACTGTATAGCAGTTTAAAAATATTTGCAATTTCTTTTCCCTTTTGTTAACCAAAAAACCCACACTTTTTGTGATTTGAAAAAGTAGAAGGAGATAACCCATGATTAAAAACAAACCCCTTTTAGTTCTGATTCCAAATGCAAACCCTAATGATGAGCATTCTTTATTAGCGAATAATTCTCGTTTGGACTTTTTTCACATGTTAATTGTTTGCTAACTTTTTCTCTTTTCTTGTTTCATGAGCACAAGGATTGGATAATAAGCGAGGTTGAAAGACGAAGAAAAGTCACGCTGGGAAAGGAGTACAAATTACTTGGAGACGAAGCAAAGAGACATGAAGAAGAAACATCATTTTTTTTTGTAAATTAAACAATTGTAGTTCGTATTTCACCTTGTAATCCCTCTGTAATTTGCCCAAAAGAATGTAACTTGAATATAAAACTTGAATGAATTTTATGAATGATGAACTTTGTTGTATGGAAATTAAACAACTCTTGGATCTTGATTAAAATTTGAAATTCTCACTTGAATGGTTTGGATGATACGCTTTTCCTTTGTAACTTGAATTTTGATAAATCACATATGATCTTCAGAACTTGTGCCTCAAGTAAACCATGTGCCTTGTCTTTCAATTCTCAATCTTCATATCATGTCCAAAATCAACTTGCACTCTCAATGAGAACCGTAACTTTGATGTCCAACCACAAGTAACTTTTATTTGAAGCAACAAAACATGCCTTAATTATCATGAACCTCCAACCTTATTTCCTGAAGTGTGAGGAGATATTAGACATGAAACCCCTAACCAAATGTACGGGACTTTGAGTTATCTTTGAGGCAGGTGAAAGAAACAGTTCACAAAAACTAGGGATCCAAAACCCTAGTATCTTGACAAACAATAGGTAAATAAACCCTAATCCAGGCTCTGAGGAATTTGAGTGAGAAACAACCTTGTAACTTGACGAGAAAGAAATCCATGATACCTCAAACTTCATTCCACAATCCACTGCTAAAGACCCAAATGAACTTGTTTCTTACCTGATAAAGAAAAACCTCAAACCAAAGTTAAACATAAGGATGGAACAAACCCAATGCTTTGAACCAAAGCGTCTGATTCCATGAGATGCATGATATGCAAACGACTTAGTGAAAATGATGCAAATGGGATGCAGAGTTCATGCTAGACAAAAGTAACATGTAGCTAAAATTTGGGGTACGACACATTTTTTGGAGATGTTTTGCACTCTATTCATACTCGCACTATGAGAAAGCGAGGGACTCTTATGTGATTCTTCTTGTTGCTGTCTAGGTGGTTTATTTTGCACCTTCCCCGATCAGTATTGAAGAATAAGCAAGGTTTGAGATGGTTGCAAAGGATGAAGTCACTTTCTCATATAGATATCTATTGGTGCTCTCGATCTCAAGAGGATATTACTATCATTGACCGTTGTGGGGAGTTCCCTAATGTTGCACTCTTAGGCATTAGGGGAGGTATTACCTATAAACCTTCTCTAGCTCTATGACAATTTGGCTATGCTCGAAGAGATGGTCCCCACGATGCACTCATTCAAGGTATTGTATTCGACTATGAGAACGACATTCAAGGTTATCATTGAAGTTTTGTACATGCTTGGGGGATGGTGAGCAAGGTTGATAGCAAGACTTTGGGCATAAGAATTCCATCCCTCCTGAGCCTTATCTCAAATGGGTATGAGCTCATGCTAAAAGTCTCATGATGCCATATCTATCCATCCTACCAGTGATTATGGAGCCTATTGCCGATGGGGATATTCCTTATACCATTCTCCATCCTAGGGGAAAGTGGACTCCCAATTATGAAGGCTCATATGTTGTCAAGAAAGCTTTCTCTGGTGGTGCATTAATTCTCTAAACTATGGATGATGAGGATTTCCCATGTTCCATGAATGCTGATGCAGTCAAGAAATACTTCACCTAAAGAAATAAAAGAACAGCTCGCTAAGTTGAAAACCCGAAGGGGCGACTTAGGAAAAAATGAGTGTCTCGGTAGGCTGAAAACCCAAAAGGACAGTTTAGGAAAAAAGTTAGAGACTTAAACAAAATCAATTTTCCTGGAAGGTTAAAAATCCGCAAGGGCAACCTAGGCAAAAGTTAGGGATTTCTTGGAAAGTAACTACATCAGACAAGACTTGATCATTGAAGAAACAATCTTCTCGGATTCTCATCACTTTTCAAATGAAGCCTATTGTTATACCCCAAAATTTGCCCTCATATTTTACTCAACATATGTTCATTAAGATCCTCAACTTGCTCAAGGATGCCCAAGAGTTGACCAGACAAACTCTCTCCTAAAGCACTGAACTTTCCATTTGCATCAAGATGGGGGAGCTCCAAAGACCTCATATGCTCTCTATAGTCCTAATATTTTCTCAATACCATCCATGCCAAGTTTCATGCCTTGCACAAGAAGTTTGCCAAGTCAACTGCTCAGATGCTTGAAAATCAAATGTATTAGGTCAAAAGTCAACTGTGGCCCACATACAGTAAAACTTTAAGATTTTTTTGTCAACATAAACATTTTTAAGTTATATCCATCATTTTATCAAGGTTTGGTCATGATTCCACAAGGAATGCTCCTAATTAATCAAAACTCAAAAGTTGCTAAATTAGGGTTTCTTAGGAAAAGTCAACCAAACTTTGACTAGGCATAACTTCCTCATACTTTATCAGAAATTTCTCATCCAAGTCTAATTTTGAAGAGAATCCAATTCCCTACAACTCTTATTCATCCCTCAAGTCCAAGAAATGTACTCATGAAAAGATATGAATTCAGACATTATAGGTCATTTCAAAAAGTCAACAAAAACACCTTTTGGGTCAAAGCTTCTTTCATGAACATGGAAGATCCAATTGAGATGAGACCAAAAGGGTTGTTTAGAGGACATCCTAAGATTTTTAAAATGTCCTAGAACACCCTCTTAGGGTCAAAATTGAGAGAGATATGCATTATCAAAGTTGACCATTTTTGGAAAATTGCATGAGGCAAATATTGATCAAATTTGAATTTTTTCCAAATGGGCCTAATTTTTCAAGTTTGGAACTTGTTCTCAACATGGTCCACGACCCATAAACCCATCCATGCTTTATCTTCTCATTCATTTTATTTATTTTGATTTTTTATCATTAAAAATCCAAATTAAATTAAATAAATGATATCAAAATGTTTTGAGATGGTTTTCCCATTTAATATATGGCAATATATGCTGATTATGGCCAAGAAATCGTGAAAGCCATGGAAAAGGAAGAGAATATTCAAAAAATGGAAAGTTTGGAAGCAATTGTAAAAGGCCATTATTCTTTTGGATTCTCTCCATATATGTTAACCTAGATCTTGCCTCATATATAAGAAAGAGTTTCCAACCCTAAAAGAGGGGAGATACACGAGAAAGCTGCCTCAAGAGAAAAAAACAAAAGTTTCAAAAAAATTCAAGAAAAGGTGCAATTCTCCAAGACACGATACAACCAATCTCAGTCGTTGCCAAGCGTCCTAGCAGCCTCCTAGAGATCTCAGTATCTCATTCTAGCCACTCTTGAAGGCCAAGACACCCAGGATCACTCCTTCCAATACCCCTCGAGTTGGTAATCTTTTTAAGCTTCAAACTTTTGAATCATGCAATATACATTGATTTCTTGCATTATTATGTGTTCATAATGTTGTTCTGAAGTGTTTTGAATCGCTAGTGGCAAGCATGCACGTAGAAATATCCATATGCCATGTTTAGGGCACGACCTGAAAACGTGTACGAAACTCTGGATATAGCCATGATCCCTCAAAACCAAGCTCATATTTATACTCAGGAGGTGATTTTACATAGGACAGGTCCCTTTGTGAGCTTTAAATCTCACGAAATTTGCAGGTTAGCCGTTGACTGAGCCGGAGAAGACGACTGGAGCGTAGCTCCGCCGTTGTTGACTCGTCTCCCTCAAGCGAGGGTAGTTTGACTGCTGGCGTGGCATTTTCTTATAACATGATAGGCTCTGGGAATGTTTGACGCATTTATTTTTTGCTGACTTGGATTTAATGGCTTTGTTTGATATATATTATTTTTATTTGATTATATGTATGAGTTAACATCCAGCACAGTTGGTTAGGGGAAGGAAGTATGAAGCTCATGTCTTGGGTTCGATCCCAGGCATGAGCTTTTTGCATTTTTTCCATTATTTTCACAGGATCCAGTGTGCCTCACCATCCAGAGTCCATCATACGCCTCAGATGCACAATCATCAGATCCATCTCCAGCCAAATCCAACGCCCAGCATACACAGGTCCACCATGAATCCTCAAAAGATGACCTCATTGGATCATGCGCTAGACTCTGGGCCGTCATTTTGGGCCCATTACAAATTTGGCAGCACACCCCCCAGTCTGCTCATGACATCAGGCCCATTTCCTTTAATTATATTTTTCTAATTTCTTTAGTTAGTTTGTCTTAATTTCTTGTTTTAATTATTTTCACAAAAAAACATTTTTTTTAATTAAATCATGAAATCGGAAAATCACTTAAAAATTTAGATTTAGTTTTTTTTCATAAAATATTTAATTGCGATTAATTAATTAGCTTAATTAGATTAATTTAAATTCCTTTTTTTTGTAATTAAAAGTCAATAGAAAATTAGGTTAATTTAAAAACTCTTTTTTTATATATAATTAAAAAAACAAATAGAAATTAGGTTAATTTGCAAGATTAATTGCTTTTTTCTCAAAAATCCAAAAATATCTTTTCTTCATTCCCATCTTAATTCTTCACGCGCGTTTTATTTATTTATTTCAAATTATTGTATCTGCTTTGGGTTTGTAATAGATTAATTAGGATTTCGAATTTTCGCATCTTTATTTTCAGTCAAATATTGGTGTATCTGCCCAAAAGCCTTGTAATAGTTAGGACTTTAATTTCTCGCATTTTTTAATTTTCGCAACCATTAAACTGCTAGATGTATGGACATTAGGATTGTCTGTGAAAGATAAATCTACGATTAAAAAGGTAGATAACCCTAATTGTGCAAAGATAATTAACTGAAAAAAGGCACACTTGTACATGCTCACTCCTTGGGTTTACCCCACTTAGTTGCCTCAGAAATAATGGTCACGTCCCTCGAACATAGGGATATCTTAGCAAAGACCCACGATTCAAAGTCGTCATAAAGATCATAGTCCCTACTTGTCCCTCGAGATGCCTACGAGAAATGATCTTATGACGATAGTCCCTACGAAATGTTAAGGTATCCTTACTTGTTGCCTTCAGAGACCATTTCGTCCCTTTCGAACGTCCCTTAAGATTCCAACGACGGAGCTACCTACTCCTTAATAGTAGGATAGCGTTGTCTAAGGGAAACGAAAACGAACAAACTTTTTTCGAGTAGGTAGAAAACTCTTAAGTACTTGCTTAAAACAAAAAAACTTTTCACACAAATACTTTTCAAAAATAGTTTTCAAAACAACTTCGTCACACCCTTGAAGACAGATACAAGGGTTATCACAAAGTAAACAAAACTTTTCAAAACAAGCACACACAAGCAATTTAAAAAATGAGCAAGTACCTAAGAGCCCGTGGAAAACTACAGATAGAAAGGGTGCTAACACCTTCCCTTTCTATAATCTACCCGTCATACTCAGAAACATCTCGAAAAAAGGTTTTTTCTGTTCTTTTTCCTTTTTCTTTGTTGGATGAAATAAAAGTCGGTGGTGACTCTTGCTTACTGCAACATGTACAAACAAAAAATGCAAACCAGTATAACAGTCGGTTCTGCCACCGTATCACAAAACTGGCGACTCTGCTGGGGAAATATAAAGTAGGGTTTACCTTAGGATCTATGTTATTTTTAAAAACTGCTTTCTTGTTTGTTTTGTCTGCTTTATCCTTAAAGGTTTTTGTTCGGGTATTGTTGAAGATCCTACACCCAGATTTGGGGACACTTTTTAGGTAAACAGCAATAGATCGTGGAGACTGTATGACATAGACCGATATGGTTTAAGTGATGGCTGTGTTGGTGTGGAACTTTGGTTGGTACCGGTATCCTTCGTATGGAAACGAAGAGAATACGGGGCCGCCGCATGGTGTCGTGAAGCACTAACGGACCTTATAATCTTAGTTGAACAAACTTGAACATTAGAAAGTAGTGAGATAGTCGGCCTGGGTATAAAGTTGAGGATTGGTTGATACTCGATGCTACACTCATTGAGATTAGACTTTCTGGATATTTCGGCCGCAAGAAAAGATTGCCTGAGCTGAAATAATGCCCGATAAAGGATGATCAATGATATTGAGAATCCTTAGAACCCAGATACTTTTCTAATACAGGTTTGAAACCAACTAAACTTCAAGAGGGTACTTACCTTTAACCTCATGCAAGCCTCTGAACCTAAGGTCTATTGTGTGCTTTGCTTGTGTGTGATTTACTCTATTTGAACATAACATCATGCATCATAACATAGTATTGATTCTCATTACGCTAACCATTTCAAGGACCAAGGGAATTTATCTTTGTTTTGTTTTTCAGATCATGGCATCTGCTCGTAGAAATACTATCCGAATCAGCTTTGTGAGAATACCTCCCCAACTCAAGGAACTAGTATCAAGGGTTCCTAGAACTTCTTCGTTCACTAAGAGATATGGTCGACTTCTCAACCTGGTTACTTCGAGCTTTGATGAAAAGATGATGGGTGTAATCTTTCAGTTCTTTGATCCCAAGCAACACTGATTCACCTTTCCAGACTATCAGTTGGTGCCTACCATGGAAGAGTTCTCTCAGTTATTGAATCTACCCATTCTTGACCAGGTGCCTTTCACGGGTTTAGAAGAGGTTCCTAAGCCAGAAGTTATTGCCTCAGCTTTGCATCTGAAACGGGTCGATGTGGTATCTAATTTGGAAACAAGAAGTGGAGTCAAGGGTTTTCTAGCCAAGTTCCTAATAGATAAGGCCCAGTTGTTTTGGGATGATTTGGATTTTCAGGCTTTTGAGGAGGTCTTAGCCCTTCTAATCTATGGGTTAGTAATGTTCCCTAACCCAGACCTACTCATAGATGTGAATGCTATCAAGATCTTCCTCTCTTGCAACCCTAAGCCTACCTTGCTCGGAGATATCTTGCATGCTCTCCATACTCGTACCATGAAGAGAGGAGGGGTTCTTATGTGCTGCATGCCATTACTGTCGAGGTGGTTTATTTCTCACTTCCCTAAGTTAGTGCTGAAGAATGAAGAAGGTTTGGGTTGGTCGCCAAGGATAATGTCACTTTCTCACGCGGATATTCTCTAGTATTCCTGATTTATGGGAGATATTTCTATTATTGACCGCTGCGGGGAGTTCCCTAATGTCCCACTACTTGGCATTAGGGGAGGCATAACTTACAATCCTTGTTTGGCTCTGCGATAATTTGGTTACGCTCGAAGGGATGGTCCTCATGAGATACTTATCCAGGGCATTATGTTTAACTATGAGGATGATGTTCAAGGGTATCGCCATAGGTTCATACGAGCTTGGGGCATGGTAAACAGATCTGACGCCAAGACTTTGGGGCCGAAGAATTCCATTCCTATGGAACCTTATCTCTAACGGGTACGAGCTCGCGCTCAGAAACTTATGATGCCCTACATAACCGTCTTACCAGTGATTGTGGTGCCCATTACTGAAGGGGATATTCCCTACACGGTTCTTCATCCTGATATGCCCACCGATCTTAAAGAACTACAGAGGTCCTGGATTCAGTTGAAGAAGGAGCGTGATACTTATAGGGACCAGTTCTATGCCCATGAGAAGAAAGTTTTAGATCTCACAAAGCAGCTTCATGAGGAAAGAAGCCTTAATGTCTATCTCGGCACGAAGAGGTAGCATCCATGGGAAACTTGATTTCTTTTAGTTTTTAGAATCTTCAATTGTAACGCCTAAAAGGCAATTGTATTTTGAATTCTACTAATAAAATCTTTGTTTCATTTTGGTTCGCAAATTTAAATTTCCCAAAGTCCTTGAAATCATTGCATACGCATCCCATCCATAGCATCACATAAACAGGTACCACTACAGGTTTCTCATCTTCTTCGCTGTTTATTTAAGCAAAAATGTCTTTTGAACAAAGCATCAAAGATCTTCAGGCATAAAATTCCTAATTTCAACAGATGTTCATAACTCTGGAAAAAAGGGCAGGAGGATCTGAAGGCCCTCATCCTGAAAGAGAAGAAGAAGAAGAAGAAGAAGAAGAAGCCCGCTGGTATTCATAATATGGGCAGAAGATTCAAAGGGCCGCTAAAGCAACCAATCGATCTGACCTCCTCGTCCAAAGAAGGGGAGAATCAAGAGAGGGAGACAAGGGAGGAGGATCCCAGTCCTGAAGTTTCTGAAAATGATATCGACTATAATGATGAGAAGTATCCTCCCACTGAGGATAGATACAAGCAGTTAGAAGATCGGTTGAGCGCTATGGAAGTCCATAGAATACCTGGGTTGGACTTTGGAGAACTGGGATTGGTGTCGGGAGTGGTCATCCCGCAGAAATTCAAGGCTCTGATTTTCGTAAAGTATGATGGGGTGTCTTGCCCAAAGCTCCATCTCTGTTCCTATGTAAGGAAGATCCAGCCCCACACCGCTGATAGAAACTTGTGGGTTCACTTCTTTCAAGACAGTCTGTCAGGGACTCAGCTTGAATGGTTCTACCAACTGGAGGGAACCAATGTCGGAAACTGGGAGGATTTGGCTGCTGCTTTTTATAAGAAGTGTCAATACAACGCCGACCTTGCACCTACTCATACTCGACTCTAGAGTATGTCCATGGGAGCAGGTGAAGGCTTTAAAGACTATGCGCAGAAATGGAGAGATTTGGCTGGGAGAGTCCAACCCCCTTTATCTGACAGGGAGTTGGTTGACATGTTTCTTGGAACATTGTCTGGTCCATTCTTCAACCATTTGATCGGCATCTCGTCAGCTGGTTTCACTGAGCTGATATTAACTAGAGAGAGGGTAGAAGCCAGGATCTGAAGCAGAAAAATACAGAAAGACACCTCTTCGAGTTCAGTAAAGAAGCCATTCGCTGGTAAGAAGGAAGCCAGTGTTATCTATAGCCCAAGAGGTCAGAGCAGAGCTGAACACCGTCCAACGGTAAGTGCTATAATGATACCTAGGCTTGTGTCTACCCCACAACGAAGAAATCAACAAAGGGTAGAAAGACCACAAAGGCAGTTCACCTGAATTAACATGATGTTGGCTGAGGTTCTACCCCATCTGCTAAGATCCAACTTGGCAACCTTGAAAGAGGCTCCCAAGAATCCTAATACCACATATCCTCGGTAAAATCCAAACGCTCGGTGTGCCTACAATTCTGAGAGTCCTGGTCACGATACAAATGACTACTGGGCTCTAAGAAATAAAGTACAAGATCTGATTGAAGCCAAAGAGATTGAGTTTGATGCTCCGGAGAAGCCCAATGTCACAACTGCTCCCATGCCTAAGCACAACCGTAGAGTTAATGTTGTTGATACCGATCTATTTGTGACCTCAGTTGATGAAGTCTCTACTCCTCTTATGACTGTTAAGAAGAATTTCTTGTTGGCCGGTTTATTTCTGGGTTATGGTGAAGGTCGCCATATGTGTTCATCTCTGCCCACTGATTGCTATTTGTTGAGAGCAGGTGTCTAACTCCTGATGGACAGTAGAGAAATTTTGTTTGAGAAGACCTTGATTCCAACTGTTTTGTTTGAAGATGTTACTATTATAACCATTTCCGCCAATTCTTATAAGGTCTCCTCGAGAATACATGTTAGGATTACACCCGCTCCGAGAGTCGCTCCGTTAATAATCACTTTTCCCGGTCCTGTCCCATACGCCTCAGACAAATTTGTCCCTTGGCATTATGGCACCGATATTTACTATCATGGCGTTAAACAAGATCTGAAGAATGAAGAGGCTGATCCCGATGTCAGTAACATTGTCGGGACCGGTTAGATTACCCGAAGTGGAAGGGTTTTCTCTCCCGAGATTTCCCCGAAGACTGTCAATAAACTTTTTTTATTCCATCTGCTATTCCTGCCAGTACATCTGTCACTACTCCAGTTCTTACTCTAATTGTTACTCCTTCCGTTGAGTCATCTGGGACTCGAGGCAAAGAAGCTATAGGTGAGCCTGCCTGGACGGAGGCACCTAGAAAGATTGTTGTGGAATCCTCTAAGCAAGAGATAGAGGAAATATTAAAAATAATTAAAAAAAGCTACTACAATGTAGTCGAGTAGTTGGGGCAGACCCCCTCGAAGATATCAATGTTGTCTCTGTTGTTGTGTTCCAAGGCCCATGCGAAGGCCTTGATTGCATTCCTTAAGATTGTGCATGTGCCACAGGAAACTTCAGCCGATCAATTCAAAGACTATGTGGCCAGCTTGACTGTTGACAAAGGGATGGGTTTTTCAGATGCCGACATGACACCAAAAGGGAGGAAGCATAATGATGCTTTGCATGTCTCGATCGAATGCAGGGCCACCACTATGGCTCATGTGTTGGTGGATACTGAGTCTTCGCTGAATGTTATGCCTAAGAAGGCTCTTGATCGGCTGGATTGTGAAGGCTTGACCTTAAAGCCTAGTAACATTGTGGTAAGGGATTTTGACAGGTCGAAGAGAATGGTGCATGGGGAGGTGGACATCCCTGTCAAGGTAGGCTCTCATACCTTTGGGTCCACCTTCTACGTGATGGACATCAGGCCATCATACTCTTATTTGTTGGGCCGTCCTTGGATCCATGAAGTTGGGGCTGTTACTTCTACACTGCACCAAATGCTGAAATATCCAGTAAAGGGGAAGATTGTCACTGTGCATGGCGAAGAGGAATATATGGTGAGCCACATGAACTTCTTCAAGTATGTGGAAATGGACGGGGAATTCATAGAGACTCCTTGTCAAAACTTTGAAGAGGTTCCCCAGATTTTGGCGTCAACCGAAACTACCACCAACAACAAACCCCCTTTGAAGATGGCTTCCCTCAATGATGCCAGAGCAGTGGTCGAAGAAGGTGGGTGTACCAACTAGGGACAACTCCCTGATTTTACTCATAAAACTGAAAATTTTGGTTTGGGCTTTACTTCAGGAGCTCAAAGGGTTGTTCGACGCGCTCGGGCTGGAAGACCTCCCCTACGCATCAGAAATCGTGGGGTCAATGTTATTGAAGACAGTGAGGACGACTCTGATATTGACAGTTGGATATACCTGTCTAACTCCTGATGGACAGTAGAGAAATTTTGTTTGAGAAGACCTTGATTCCAACTGTTCTGTTTGAAGATGTTACTATTATAACCATTTCCGCAAATCCTTATAAGGTCTCCTCAAGAATACATGTTAGGATTACACCCGCTCCGAGAGTCGCTCCGTTAATAATCACTTTTCCCGGTCCTGTCCCATACGCCTCAGACAAATTTGTCCCTTGGCATTATGGCACCGATGTTTACTATCATGGCGTTAAACAAGATCTGAAGAATGAAGAGGCTGATCCCGATGTCAGTAACATTGTCGGGACCGGTTAGATTACCCGAAGTGGAAGGGTTTTCTCTCCCGAGATTTCCCCGAAGACTGTCAATAAACTTTTTTTTATTCCATCTGCTATTCCTGCCAGTACATCTGTCACTACTCCAGTTCTTACTCTAATTGTTACTCCTTCCGTTGAGTCATCTGGGACTCGAGGCAAAGAAGCTATAGGTGAGCCTGCCTGGACGGAGGCACCTAGAAAGATTGTTGTGGAATCCTCTAAGCAAGAGATAGAGGAAATATTAAAAATAATTAAAAAAGCTACTACAATGTAGTCGAGTAGTTGGGGCAGACCCCCTCGAAGATATCAATGTTGTCTCTGTTGTTATGTTCCAAGGCCCATGCGAAGGCCTTGATTGCATTCCTTAAGATTGTGCATGTGCCACAGGAAACTTCAGCCGATCAATTCAAAGACTATGTGGCCAGCTTGACTATTGACAAAGGGATGGGTTTTTCAGATGCCGACATGACACCAAAAGGGAGGAAGCATAATGATGCTTTGCATGTCTCGATCGAATGCAGGGCCACCACTATGGCTCATGTGTTGGTGGATACTGAGTCTTCGTTGAATGTTATGCCTAAGAAGGCTCTTGATCGGCTAGATTGTGAAGGCTTGACCTTAAAGCCTAATAACATTGTGGTAAGGGATTTTGACAGGTCGAAGAGAATGGTGCATGGGGAAGTGGACATCCCTGTCAAGGTAGGCTCTCATACCTTTGGGTCCACCTTCTACGTGATGGACATCAGGCTATCATACTCTTGTTTGTTGGGCCGTCCTTGGATCCATGAAGCTGGGGTTGTTACTTCTACACTGCACCAAATGCTGAAATATCCAGTAAAGGGGAAGATTGTCACTGTGCATGGCGAAGAGGAATATATGGTGAGCCACCTGAACTTCTTCAAGTATGTGGAAATGGACGGGGAATTCATAGAGACTCCTTGTCAAAACTTTGAAGAGGTTCCCCAGATTTTGGCGTCAACCGAAACTACCACCAACAACAAACCCCCTTTGAAGATGGCTTCCCTCAATGATGCCAGAGCAGTGGTCGAAGAAGGTGGGTGTACCAACTAGGGACAACTCCCTGATTTTACTCATAAAACTGAAAAATTTGGTTTAGGATTTACTTCAGGAGCTCAAAGGGTTGTTCGACGCGCTCGGGCTGGAGGACCTCCCCTACGCATCAGAAATCGTGGGGTCAATGTTATTGAAGACAGTGAGGACGACTCTGATATTGACAGTTGGATATACCTGACTATCAAGGTGGAACGAGTAATTGGACAACCATAGATTTTATACCAGTTTCTTTTATTCCACAGTAATTATCTTACTTGTTTTCTGAGTTTGTAATAAACAATTTAAACTTTATGGCCTTGTGTCTTACCCGAGGCACAATGGTTCTATTTGTGAAGGTTATTATATGTCATTTCATATATCATCAATAAAATTGGACGTTCCTTGCATACAAATTTTGCGCTCTCTGTTTTTCGTTTCTATTTTTACTTTATCGAGACAGCTATGCTCTTACACACACTTACGTATCAAATTGCAGATCCATATCCACCTTGGATCCCATTGATAACAATTATGCTATTGCCAGTAATGACTTCGAAAATTCAATCAACCAAGCTGAGGACGAAGGTGAGGAAGATTGTGAGGTGCCTGGAGAACTTGCTAGACTATTACAGCAGGAAGAGAGGGCTATACAGCCTCATGAAGAGCCAGTTGAGACGATAAACTTGGGCATGGAGGTGGACAGAAAATAAGTCAAGATCGGCGTAAATCTGGAGACTAAGATCAAACAACATTTGATACAGATGTTACATGACTACGTTGAGATCTTCGCCTGGTCATATGAAGATATGCTTGGTTTAGACACTAATATTATGGTACATCGTCTGCCAACTAAAGAAGATTATCCTTCGGTTAAACAGAAGGTCTGCCGTATGCGCTCTAAAATGTCAGAGAAGATCAAGGCGGAAGTCATGAAGCAGTTTGGCGCAGGGTTCTTAGCTGTCACCTACTATCCATAGTGGGTTTCTAACGTCATTCCGGTAACTAAGAAGGACGACAAGGTACGGATGTTTGTAGATTAGAGAGACCTGAACAGGGCGAGCCCCAAAGATGACTTCTCGCTTCCCCACATTGATGTTCTAGTTGACAACACCGCGCAACACAAAATCTTCTCCTTCATGGATGGTTTTTCTGGCTACAGCCAGATCAAGATGGCTCCTGAAGACATGGAGAAGACAACCTTTGTCTCACAGTGGGGCACCTTCTGCTACAAGGTAATGCCTTTTGAGTTGAAGAATGCTGGGGCAACTTACCAGCAAGCCATGGTCGCCTTGTTCCATGATATGATTCACCATGAGATCGAGGTTTATGTTGATGACATGATAGACAGGTCTCAAACCGAAGAGGAACACCTTGGTCATCTACAAAATTTATTCGACCGGTTGAAGACTGTGATACGGTGGGAGAACTGACTAGGGTTTTGCGTTTGTTTTCGCAAATGTTTCGGTTGAGCAAGAGTCGCCACCGACTTTTTATTTTATCCTAAGGAAAGGTTAAAAAAGCACAGCAAAAACCTTTGAGATTTTTCTTGGGTTCGGGGAGTAGATTATAGAAGGGGAAGGTATTAGCACCCCTTCTATCCATGGTTATCCATGGGCTCTTAGGTACTTGCTTAGATCAACTTGCCTTGGTTTTCAATTGTTTGAAATGGTGCTTTGTGTGTGGTTTTTTGAAAATGTTTTGAAAAGATGCCTTGTACTAGGCTAACCTTGTAACAATTCTTTACTCGAATGTTTTACAAAAGGTGTTTTATCTTTTTAAAAAAAGATGTTTCAAGGGTTTGAAAAGTTGATTTTGAAAGTGTTTGTGAAGTGGGTTTTGAAATTAGGCAAGTGTTTTCTTGGAAAGTTAGCAAGTACTTAAGAGTTTATCTACCCTAAAAATTTCCTCAAAGATTTTTATTATGTTTTAAACCTTTTGACAATTTTTGTTCCACCATTGCATTTGGTGGACAATCTTATCTTAGGAGATGAAAAAGGGACAGGCGCGGGTCATCGTTTGGACCATAATTGCAACGGCGTTAAATGTCTTTGGGCAATTCTCTTTAGGGGACTTGATCGTTTGTTTTTGTTTGTTTTGAAAAGTTTTATCGAGGGACTATGATCATTCAAATTGTTTACTTTGCCCAAAGAAATTCAACATACAACATGGCCCATTTATTTGAAGGCAACAAAGTGGAATGCCCTAGGGGTGCAAGTGTGAGAAGTGTTGTTTATTTTCATGCTCATTTATCTTGTATTAGGTCAAACTATTTTTTATCGTTTCTTCGCATGCAAACCCTAATTCTAACATGGCATAATTAGAAAGCGTATAAAGTGCGAAATTTAAATTCCTACGCTATTACAACATAATAATATAGGGAGGGGGGTACAAATTTACAAATGGGGGATATTAGACAAGAATTTAAATCTAAATTATTACATCATTTTTGAATATTTGCAAGGTAAGTAAATTGCACAATTAAATAGAAATTAAATAAATATGCAAAATGCAAAAAGAAAGTTTTTATATGTATGAAAAAAAAAATATTATTTATGTAAAGATAAAAATAAGAAAATAAAAAGATATTATTTTTGAGTATTTTCATATTTAGGGCAAAACCCTAGCTTTAATCAAAATGTATATTAATTAATTAATCCACATAATATTTATTGTTTACATACAAGAATAAAATAAAATATGGTATATTTGAAAAAGGTCATTTTTTAGTATTAAATATTAAAAAATAGAATATATACATTTTTTGGCATCTTTATTCTAAGTATAATAATATATATATATATATATATATATATATATATATATATATATATATATATATATATATATATATATATATATATATATATATATATATATATATATATATATATATATATATATATATATATATATATATATATATATATATATATATATATATATATATATATATATATATATATATATATATATATATATATATATATATATATATATATATATGTATGTATATTTATATTATAAATATGTATTATATACAAAATGAGTATTTACTTAATATTTTAATAAAATAAATAAAAAATAAAAAAGGTATTTTTTATGTGAAATATTTTCAGAAGGTAAATAAAAATAAAAAATGCAAATAGAAGTATTTTTTTACATATTTTCTATTTATCTTAAATAACAATATATATCTATTTATATACAAATCAAAAAGAAAATCAAATAAAAACCAAATAAAATCAAAAAATGATGAGAAAAATATTTTCAAAATTTTAATATGTTGAGAAAAAATAAACAAGTCAAACAAAAAAAGAAAAAGTCAAAAATGTTAAAAAATGAAGCAAATGGGCTGAGGGGTGTGAAACAGAGAAAATGGTGTGGATAGCAAAAATAACACAGGCCCAGCCCAATCCACTTCTTCTTCAACCTCTGAACAGATTTTGTTCAAAAACGCGCGCCAACAAGCTCCCTTTGAATGTCCTGATTCTTTGATCCTTTGAACAAACTTCCAACACAAAACATGTAAAGCATAATCTCACGATTTCATACATATAAAGAACATGAACTATCTCTCTAAGATGAGGGAGAATTTCTCTCCCCCTCTTTTCTGACCTAATTTTTCTACCATTTTCAGAGCTCAAATTCTCTCTACTCAGACAAAAGAAATGAAAAGTAAAGCTATGTACATGTTCAGGGCTATGAGTAGGACCTTGTTTCTTCACAAACTTAAGCCTAAATATGCATGATAAGAGAGATACGAATTCAATCTTTTACCTATTCAGTTGGACTTCTATCTGGAGAATGAGGAACTTTCAGTGCAAGGTGATGATTGGAAAAGCTTCCTTGAGGTCCAGGGATGCTTTTTCAATGCTTACTTTGTCTTGAAACTCCTTGTATCGAGCTGTGGAACTTCAACTGCAAAAGGAAAAATTAAAAATGGTGGAAACTGTTAGAGTGATTACAGGTCAGGTTTTAGGCCATGGTTAGTTTGCATATGTTGTATGGAAGGTGTATGAATTGATTTTGGTGAGAATGCTCGAGGGAAATGGGAGTTTGCACTCAAACTGCAGAGGCAACCCTGTTTTTGCAGTTTGAGGATGATTATGGCAATGGGAGTGTTTGAAAGGTCAAGGATTCGTGCAAAAGCTTGGTTGGGATGTACTGAGTGTGTTTGATATCTTTTGTGTTGTGTTTGTAAGCTGAGGTTCAAGTTGTCACAAGTTATGGACCTTTTCTTCTTTTCTAAGCAACAAAATGCCACTTGATGTTCTAGGCATGTAGGGGGCCTCCTAATGGGCTGCATAATCTTCTCTTGATCAGAGCAATTTGCCCATAATCTTGTGCCATTCAGATTTAGCTTGTACTTGTTGGATTTCTAATTTGACATAAAGTGAACTTTTGCAAAAATGGATAGTTTACTTTTTCCAAATTGGGATTAATCCTCTAGACAAAGCTTGAACTCAAAGAAATTGGTCTTGGTACAAAGAATATGCATTAAATTTATGAGTGTAACTTGGTTTAGGGACCTGTAATCAAGGGCATGCTGGTTTTGAGAAGTTGCATAATCTTATGAACATGAAAAATGGCCAATTCACAAGTGAGTTTTTGCTATATTGTAAAATTCGATTCTCCCTAACCATGAAGTTGTTTGAGAAGTTCTTGGACATTTTGGAAAGCTTGGAATGTGTACTACAATCCATATTTGAAATGCAAATTGAAATTCCAAGTGGAAGGGTATGAAAAATGGCCTTGAAGTGGGGTAGAAAACCTTGTCAAAATAGGTTAAAATTCTACTAAGTTAAAAATGGTTTAGTGCCCTTATTCAAAAAATTATAACTTGAGATACAAGCTTCAAATGAGAAAACTTTGTGAATCAAAGTTGTAGATTATGCAACAATCTACAACTTTCATGTTTTGACTTTTGTTTGAATCAAAATGGATCATGGTGAAAAGATGGGGCAAAGTTGGGAAAAAATTAGGGTTTTTCATAACTTAGAAAAATTCTAAGTTATGAAAAATTCCATTTTCAAACCCTAATTTGCAATTTGTGATTTCTTGGTGAACAAGTTTCATGATTTGGCCTATTTTGATGAAAAATGAATCTTGACTCTTGATTTTGACCAAAAAGTCAAAGTTTGACTTTTCAGTATACAGTCAAAATTGATCAATTGACTGGGAAATTCAACTGTCAATCTTGTGTACTTGGGATCTTTTGAGTTTGATGAACATGTCAAGATAATTCCATGGGGTCCTTGAGTCCATATATGCGCTTGGTTTGCCATTGGCTAAGTCAAACAGTCAAAAATTGCCTTTGTACAGTCAAAACCCTAAAAATGACCATTTTGCCCTTTTGGTGATCTGATCAAATTTCTTGTGGAATTGTGATCCAAACTTGATCAAATGGTTCATATGAGTTCATAATGTTGATGTGGATCAAATTTCATGAGATTTGACTGTCAATTAGCCACAGTTGACTTTTTCCCCAATACAGTTGATTTCTAGGTCAACTGTCCAATTGACTGGGCAAAACTTGGAATCAAGACTTGAAACTTGGTATGGATAATCTTGGGAGTCCAATATGAAGCATGAAAGTCATATTGGGCACTTTGGGTCAAAACAACTTTGTGCAAACACAAACCCTAATTCTGAGTCCACAGTGCAAGGGGAGGTCTTGAGCAGACAAACCCTAACTGAGTCTTGAGCTTCAAGAGCTTTGTGAGGAGAGATCAATGAGAAATGGGAGGGAAAATTTTGGGGTACAACAGTTGCCCCTGTTCAATCTTCTTGAATCCGAAGAGTTAGATTGGCAGGCTTGCCTTTCGCGACTCGAGGGTAAAAGGAGATTGGACACTAGAGTGCTCGGAAATTTGCATTCGTCAAAGCACCGGATGCGGGAATGGGCTTAGAGATGCCATTTGGAGATGGGCTTAACGATGCCATCTGAGAGAGTGACAGAAACTTGTCGGGGATGGGCTTAAAGATGCCATCTGGAAGGGAATATTAGGAAAGTGTCCAAACTTTGGACCATTTCTGAATTGGGGGTCCGAGCGAGCAATAGGTTGACATCCGTTGTTGGGAGGAACCTGTAAGCTGTTTTCAGAAAGTTGTATCTGAACAAATTGATAGATTAACATCCGTTGTTGGGAAGAATCCATAAACTGTTTTCAGAAAGTCTTGAGAAGAATCAGCAATAGCAGCATCCGTTGTTGGGAAGCGTCCGTAAACTAAATTCAAAGGTTGCATCTGAACAAGTTGATAGATTAACATCCGTTACTTGGGAAGAATCCATAAACTGTTTTCAGAAGTCTTGAGAAGAATCTGAACAAGCGATAGGTTAACATCCGTTTACTTGGAGAACCCGTGAACTGTTTTCAGAAGTCTTGAAGTTGAATCAGCCATAGAGCAGCATCCGTTGTTGGGAAGCGTCCGGAAACTAATTTCAAAGGTTGCATCTGAACAAGCTGATAGATTAACATCCGTTACTTGGGAAGAATCCATAAACTGTTTTCAGAAGTCTTGAGAAGAATCTGAACAAGCGGTAGGTTAACATCCGTTTACTTGGAGAACCCGTGAACTGTTTTCAGAAGTCTTGAAGTTGAATTAGCAATAGAGCCGCATCCGTTGTTGGGAAGCGTCCGGAAACTAATTTCAAAGGTTGCATCTGAACAAGCTGATAGATTAACATCCGTTACTTGGGAAGAATCCATAAACTATTTTCAGAAGTCTTGAGAAGAATCTGAACAAGCGATAGGTTAACATCCGTTTACTTGGAGAACCCGTGAACTGTTTTCAGAACTCTTGAGATTTGAATGATATTAGTCTGTCGACTGACCTTTCCTGAAAAGGCAAAGAGTTAGCTGTATGCAATGCTATGATGCATGATACAATGTATATTCATGTGTTAGGAATTTAAATGGATGTGCATGTAAGCTGGAGAGCTGTCTTGCACAGGATAGATGAATCTGGGGTAGCGGATGATAGAAGTATCCTGACTGCTGCCGGGGAAAATAAATCCTGGATTGTTGCTGGGGAAACCGGGAATTTGGGTTGTATACCAATCTTCTGGGGAATTCCTGAAGTCTTCTACTGGGGGGTACCAAACTAGTAGACTTAAAGCCGGGGAGACTAGATTGAGAATCTTCAGCCAGGAGAGAAGTATCTCTGGAAATTTCACTGGGGAACTCAAGATTTTTCTTCCTAAAAACTCTGTGGGGAGAAGGTTTAAAAGTCCGATTCTGCTGGGGATTGTCCATTTGAAGCTTTTGATCTGCTGGAGATACTGAAGCTTAAACTATGAGGAAAATGATTTCTGGAAGATTCTCTGGCTGGGGATTTTGCAAAGATAACCTCCTCCGGGGATAGTATTGATAAGTTATTATTGGGGAATTTTGAGGAACTCCGCTGGGGTTGGGAAGAACTTCGGCGAGCGCGATTTTCCGTGGTGGTTAGCTGAGGATAACCCAGTTATAAGCCTTTGTGGGGAATAACCTTGAATAAAACTCAGAAGGGACGTCCGTACTCTGCGGGGAATACCTTTCAGAACCTTACCGGGGACAAGCTTCGAGGGTCTGCTGGAGAGAGACCTCAGGGTTTGCCAGGGATGTGGATTACAGGTCTTGAGGGATTTCCTTTGAAAAGGTGTCAAAATATCCATCTGTACTTTCATCCTATCAGTAATCCTTTTCTTAGGTTTTAATTAGGAAGTGATCATGTTTCAAATGCATATGCCTATTTAACAAAACATTGGACGTTTCTCAAAATAAAACAAATAGTGCAAGAGAAAAAGGAAAAGGGAAATGGCACAAATTTTGGGAAGAGTATTTGTATTGATTTTCTTTGGGTATATTTATACAAAGGAGACAATCATCCTAGTAAGAGGATCTTGTCGTAAATATTTGAAGAAATTTATACAAAACGAAGATGGCTATGTGAAATAATTCCATGGGATTCCACTCTGCTGTAGCTTTCACAACTCCGAACATCTGTCCATTCAATGCTTCGTTTGACGATGGCTGGATTGATCAGAAACCTGGGGCCGGTTGATGAAGAGACTGTCTTTGAAATGATCTGACGAGACATAATCATACGCTTAAATTCCCTAACTTTTGCCTGAATCGCCCTTTCGGGTTTTCGATCCACCGGGAAACCCCTTTTTGCCCAAGCCGCCCTTTCGAGTTTTCGACTTGCCGGGTGTACAGATTTTTTGTTTTTATCCCTAATTTTTGCCTGAACCGCCCTTTCGGGTTTTCGGTTCACCGGGATGCCCATTTTTGCCCAAGCCGCCCTTTCGGGTTTTCGACTTGTCGGGTTACTTTATGCGTAGTATCTTTTGACTATGTCTGCGTTTGCAGGGTGCGGCAAATCGTCACCGTCCATGGTGGTCAGAATCATTGCACCACCAGAAAATATACTCTTGATCACAAATGGTCCTTCATATGTAGGAGTCCATTTGCCCCTGGGATCACTTTGCGGTAAGATAATCCGTTTGACTACTAGATCTCCGACTTGATACACCTGACGCCTAACTTTCTTGTTGAAAGCCTTGATCATCCGTTTTTGATACGTCTGACCATGGCATATAGCAGCAAGTCGCTTTTCGTCGATAAGATTGAGTTGATCAAGTCGGGTCTGCATCCAATCATCTTCATTCAAACCCGCATCTTTCATGATCCTTAGAGAAGGGATCTGAACTTCCATAGGCAAAACAACCTCCATGCCATAAACCAGAGAAAATGGGGTTGCCCCAGTTGAAGTACGTGCCGTCGTGCGGTATCCGTGCAGAGCAAATGGCAACATCTCATGCCAGTCTTTGTAAGTGACTGTCATTTTCTGAATGATCTTTTTAATGTTTTTGTTCGCAGCTTCAACAGCACCGTTCATCTTCGGCCGATAGGGAGATGAATTGTGATGATAAATCTTGAACTGTTCGCATAATGCAGTGATCATCGTATTATTCAGATTTGTACCGTTGTCCGTGATGATCCTGTCGGGAACACCATACCGACATATGAGGTTATGTTTGATAAAGCGGGCAACCACATTTTTGGTGACAGAGGCGAAGGAAGCTGCTTCGACCCATTTAGTGAAGTAGTCAATGGCAACCAGGATGAAGCGATGTCCGTTGGAAGCCGTGGGCTTGATCTCTCCAATCATATCAATGCCCCACATTGCAAAGGGCCACGGAGCAGTCAGGACGTTGAGGGGAACCGGAGGGATATGAACTTTGTCAGCATAGACTTGACACTTGTGACAAGTACGGGAATGCTGATGGCAGTCAGCCTCCATGGTAGACCAGTAATAGCCTGCCCTTAGGATCTTCTTAGCCATTGTATGCCCTCTCAAGTGAGTGCCAAATGGTCCGCTGTGTATGTCGGTCATAATCAACTCTGCTTCAGTTTTATCCACACACCGGAGTAATACGCAATCATGGCTTCGTTTGTAAAGGATGCCGTTGCTCAGGAAGAACTTAGCAGCGAATTTCCTTAAGAACTTCTTGTCATTCACGGAAGCTCCTTCAGGATAATCTTGGGTCTCGAGATACCTTTTGATTCCATGGAACCAAGGTTGTTCCACTACTTCTTCGATATTAATCTCGTGACAATGCGCGGGTTCATCCATTCGCTCGATGGTGACTTGGGGAGTCTCGTTATCCCAGTTGAGTTTAAACATGGAGGACATTGTGGCTAGAGCATCTGCTAGCTGATTTTCTTCTCGCGGGAAGTGCTCGAAGGTAATTTGCTCGAAGTGAGGCAACAACGTCAGAACATGTTCTTTGTATGGAATAAGATTAGGATGCTTGGTATCCCAATCTCCTTTGATCTGGCTGATGACCAAAGCCGAATCCCCGAATACGACCAAAGATTTGATCCCCAAGTCTATAGCAGCCTTGAGACCAAAGATGCAGGCTTCATACTCAGCCATGTTGTTTGTGCAGCTGAAGCAAAGTCGGGCTGTGAAAGGAGTGTGACAACCTTCCGGAGAAATGAGTACTGCGCCAATACCATTTCCAAGTGCATTTGAAGCACCATCAAAGTACAGGGTCCATCGGGATCCCTTTTCGGGTCCGTCATACGGTCCGTCACTTTCAATGTTGTCCAAATTCATGATGTCCTCGTCTGGAAAGTCAAATCTCATGGGTTGATAGTCTTCAATAGCCTGATGAGCCAGATGGTCAGCTAATACACTCCCTTTTATAGCTTTTTGGGTGGTGTACTGGATGTCATACTCAGTTAAGATCATTTGCCATCTAGCTATCCTTCCAGATAAAGCGGGCTTCTCGAAGATATATTTGATAGGATCCATTTTGGATATCAACAAGGTAGTATGAGTCAGCATATACTGTCTTAGTCGGCGAGCAGCCCATACCAAAGCGCAGCAAGTTTTCTCGAGCAGTGAGTAGCGAGTCTCACAGTCGGTAAACTTTTTGCTAAGGTAATAAATAGCATGCTCTTTTCGACCAGACTCGTCATGCTGGCCCAGAACACACCCCATTGAATTATCCAAGACTGTCAAATACATGATCAAAGGTCTTCCTTCGACGGGTGGCATCAGAATAGGAGGTTCTAGCAAATATTCCTTGATTCTATCAAAAGCAGCTTGACAATCGTCGTTCCATTCCACTACCTGATCTTTCTTCAAGAGTTTGAAAATTGGCTCACAGGTAGAGGTCAGATGTGAGATGAACCTGGCAATATAGTTTATGCGCCCCAAGAAACCTCTAACTTCCTTTTCAGTACGGGGAGCAGGCATCTCTTGTATTGCTTTTACTTTTGCCGGGTCGACTTCAATGCCTTTGTTGCTTACAATGAATCCCAGGAGTTTACCGGACCTAACTCCAAAAGTGCATTTGCTTGGATTCAGCCTTAATTTGTATTCTTTCAATCTGGCAAACAGCTTTTCCAGATGTTCAAGGTGCTCTTCCTCTGTTTGCGACCGAGCTATCATATCGTCTACGTAAACTTCAATCTCATGATGTATCATGTCATGAAATAAAGCTACCATGGCGCGTTGATAAGTTGCCCCGGCGTTCTTCAGCCCGAACGGCATCACTTTGTAACAGAAAGTGCCCCATTGTGTGACAAAAGTTGTTTTCTCCATATCCTCGGGGGCCATTTTGATTTGATTATAGCCCGAGAACCCGTCCATGAAGGAAAACACTTTATGCTGAGCTGTATTGTCGATCAAGATGTCAATATGAGGTAGCGGGAAATCATCCTTAGGGCTGGCCCTATTCAAATCCCGGTAGTCCACACACATTCTGACTTTGCCATCCTTTTTAGGCACTGGCACAATGTTAGCGACCCATTGAGGATAGGATGTAACAGCCAAAAAGCCAGCATTGAACTGCTTCATTACTTCTGCTTTGATCTTTTCGGACATGTCAGGCCTCATTCGGCGAACCTTTTGCTTGATCGGTGGACAGTCCTCTCTTGTGGGGAGACGGTGAACCACGATGTCTGTGTCCAAACCCGGCATGTCTTCATAGGACCAAGCGAAGATTTCAACATACTCATTCAGTAACTGTACCAAGCGTTCCTTAACTTCTGGTTCCAGGTTGGCACCCACTTGCACCTCCTTCCGATTCTCCTCGGTTCCCAAGTTGACAGTTTCCAATGGCTCCTTATGCGGTAAGATGGCTCTTTCCTCTTGTTGCAGAAGTCTGGCTAGTTCCCCTGGTACTTCACAACCTTCGTCATCTTCATACTCGGCTAGATTGACCAGGTCTTCAGAGTTATTGAAAGATACAGCAGAATAGTCACCCATGGAATCCGGAGTGGATGGGTACCTGCATTGGTGAGTGGTGGGTGTGTGTAAGGGATAGCCATCCTTAAACAAAAATGCAAAAGGAAAGGAAATGAACACAAGCAGTTTATCAAATGAAAAACGTCCAATGAATCATTAAACATGGCATATGAATATGAAAAATAGTCAAAACCCTTACAAGTAGACCTACATGCCCCGGGCAAGGCAGGAGGTGAAAAAGATAGTGTACGGATTGTTTGAAAGTAAAATATTACAGACCAAAATAGGAAATGTTCAATAGATAAATTACTGAGGAATAAAAGTGATGGGGACAAAATCTTTTGCCTCCCAATTGCTCAACCCTCCTCTGACAGTTGGATAAATCCAATCTTCAATGTTGTTGTCCTTGTCTTCATCTTCCAAGGCGTTGATTCTGTAAGGAGAAATTTTGACTGGCGCCCTCTCAATCTTTGACCGGCGCATAGCCTTCTGACCGGCAGCTGTGAAACCTAATCCAGACTTGTCAGCTTTATGCGGAAAATCGGGTAGCTGCCCCCACGCTGAGTTCTTCCCTTCTTTAACTGCAGCCCTTGCATCTTCCAGAGATGCCATCCTGGCCATCTGCCTTGGTGTCTCAGCTGTCAATTTCGCCACTGCTATCTCAGGAAACACTTCTTCGAAATGTTGAAACGGTGTCTCAATAAACTCCCCTTCAACTTCCACGTACCGGAAAGAATTTAAATGGCTAATCATGTACTCTTCTTCGCCGTGGACAGTAATGATCTTTCCCTTGACAGGGTATTTCAACATCTGATGCAGGGATGAGGTGACTGCCCCAGCATGGTGTATCCAAGGTCTACCCAGCAGGCAGGAGTATGATGGGCGGATGTCCATTACGTAGAAAGTGGATTTAAACACCTCAGTACCTATCTTGACAGGAATTTCAACTTCTCCATGGACCATTCTTTTCGACCCATCAAAAGCTCTGACGACAATATCACTTGGCTTCAATTCCAATCCTTCGCAATCTAGCCGGTCCAAGGCCTTCTTAGGCAAAACATTCAGTGATGAACCGGTATCAACCAGAACATGTGCAAGGGTGGTTCCGCGACACTCGATTGAAATATGCAACGCATCATTGTGGTTTCGGCCTTTAGGGGTCAGGTCGGTATCAGAAAAGCCTAGCCCATTGTCTGCAGTCAAGCTAGCCACGCAATGTTGAAATTGATCTGCAGAGGTTTCCTGGGGCACATGAGCTGCCTTTAGAAACCTAATCAAAGCTTGAGCGTGCGCTTCTGAGCAAAGTAACAGTGTCAGCATGGAGATCTTGGAGGGGGTTTGTCCCAACTGTTCCACCACATCGTAGTCACTTCTCTTGATTATTCTCAAAATCTCGTCCATTTCTTTCTTGGAAGCTTCTGGAATTGTCAAGGGTTGGGCCCTCGTCCTGACGGGCTCATCTTGTATTCCTTTTCCCTTATCGGCAATGGCAGGAGAGACAACACTAGGAACGAAAATTTCTTCAATCAAAGGAGTTCTGGCGGAGAGCTTTACTGGTGCAGGGATGACTTCTTTAGCTAATGAGGGTCCAAAGACTGCTTTTGGGGGAGCAATCTCTGGAGAAAATATCCTCCCACTCCTGGTGATTTTGCTGGTGCCCGCAATGTTACTAATGCTGGCTTCTTCATCATCTGAATCTTCTTCAACTGTTTCAACTTGCTTGATACCATGGTAGTAGATGTCACCACCATAGTTCCAAGGTATCGACTTCTCGGAAACATAGGGAACGGGCCCTGGCATTGTTATCTTCAAAGGTATAGACTTTGCAGCTGGTGTAATCTTAACTGGCTTTTTGACGGCCTCGGAAAGATTGGCGTGAATGGTTATGATTGAGACATTTTCAACATGAACTGGAACGGCAGGAACTTTTTCGAACAAAATTTGTCGGCTATCCATGAGGCCTTGGATGCCTTTCTTCAACAGCGGACAATCAAACGGCAGAGAGTGGCAACAGTAACAGTCTTCTTTACATCCCGGGAAGATCCCGGCCCTCAACAAATTCAACTTGACGGTTAACAGTGGAGTAGTCAGATCACTAATGTCAGCAACATACAGATCCTCTTCAATGGCATTGATATTCCGACCGTGCTTCGGCATAGGTGCAGATATCACATTGGGTTTTTCTGGAGCGTCAAACTCTACTTCCTTAGCCTCTATCAGGTCCTGAATCTTATGCTTGAGTGCCCAACAATCATTGGTGTCGTGTCCAACACTGTCTGAATGATAGGCGCACTTAGCATTGGCATGATAATGCGGGGAAGACGTATTCACATTCTTCGGCGCCTCCTTGAGGGTGGCAAGATTCAACTTCAATAGATGAGGAAGCACCTGTGCTGGAGTCATATTAATACGGGTGAATTGCCGGTGTGGCCTTTCTACCCGTTGCTGATTTGGTCTGGTCTGGTTGTAGCGAGGCTGCTCACTTGGAGTGTTTTGAATCATTACGGCCCCCACAGTTGGCCGACGCTCCACCTTCCCTGCTCTTTTTTGAGAATATACCATAGCTGTCTCCTTCTTAAACGGCTTCTTCTCAACACTTGCAGTGACACCCTTTTGAATCTTTCCTGACTTGATGCCAGCCTCAATTCTCTCGCCTGTTAAGATCAAATCAGTAAACCCCGCGGAAGAGTTACCAATTAAATGATTGAAAAATGGCCCAGATAGGGTCCCAAGAAACATATCAACGAGCTCACGATCGGTTAAAGGAGGCTGCACCCTGCCAGCCAAATCCCTCCACTTTTGTGCGTATTCCTTGAATCCCTCACTTGTTCCTAGTGACATACCCTGAAGTTGGGTACGAGTAGGAGCAAGATCGGAATTATACTGGTATTGTTTGTAAAAAGCGGTGGCCAAATCTTCCCAACTTCTGACACTGGTTCCTTCTAACTGATAAAACCATTCCAACTGAGCCCCCGACAGGCTGTCTTGAAAGAAGTGAATCCAGAGGTTTTTATCTGCCGTATAGGGTTGAATTTTTCTCACATAAGACCTGAGATGCATCTTGGGACAGGATAGCCCGTCGTACCTCACAAACACTGGTACTTTGAATTTTGGTGGAATCACAATTCCGGCGACCAAGCCCATGTCTTCAAAATCTAAACCCGGTACCCTTTGCAATTCCATGGCAGCCAATCTATCTTCTAAACCTTTGTATTTGTCATCAGCTGGAGGATACTGCTGGTCGGAATAATCTTCCTCCTCTTCAATTTCTTCTTCTTCCGCATCAGACTCGGAAGGCACCACAACTTGATCTCTTTTACTAGTCCCTTCATCAGAAGTGGGAGGAAAATCGAGCACTCTCCGAGCTTCCCCGTTGAATCTTCTCCCCAAAGTGGCCACTCCAACCCTCTTCTTCTTCTTCTTCACTGGGTCCTTATTCTCCAGTTGAGTCTTGATATCCTCTTGACTCTTGACCAAGGTCATCAAGAGTTGCTGGAACTGTGCGTTCTGAGCCTGTAGGTCTTTGACTGTTTGCTCGAGATCCATCCTACTGAAATAAACAGCAGATAGATAAGGAACCCTGGAGTGAGACCTGCTTATGCACATGATGAATGGTATGCTTGTGTATGCAATGCATTCAAGGGTTTAGAACATTCAAAATTGTTTCAGACCAAGAAGAACGCACGTCATATTAATAAGAAGAAACTTGTTAGTACATAAATGCCCCATGGGCCAAATATTACAAAATAAACTTCTCAAGGCAGAAAGACATTGCGCATCCTCTTTGGTGCGATGTAGGTATTGAGGGCCTCTTGCTCGTGGAGTCGGCGGGTAAGCTCTAGAACCTTCTTTTCACTGGCGTAATAGCTAGTTTCAAAAGTGTTCCGTTCCTCCTTGAGCTGAATCCAACTTTTCTGCATTTCCTCCCACGATGTAGGCATGTCGGGATGTAGGATGGTGTAGGGAACCTCTCCTTCCTTAACAGGCTCTTTAACCACCGGGAGAACATGAGGATAAGGCATCATAAGACTTTGGGCTCGGGCTCGTACCCACTTGAGATAGGGCTCAAGAGGGATGGAGTTCTTGTGTCCCAGAGTCTTACTATCAACCTTGTTGAGTTTTCCCCAAGCTCTGATGAATCTTTGACGAAGTCCTTGCGCATCGTTGTCGAAGTCAAAAACTAAGCTAGGAATCAACATGTCATGAGGGCCATCCCTCCGTGCGTATCCAAATTGTCTCAAAGCCAGGCAAGGGTTGTAGGTGATACCTCCTCTAATTCCAAGTAAAGGAACATTAGGAAATTCTCCGCAGCGATCGACGATGATGATATTTTCTCTGGACCGAGAACACCAATGCACATCAGAATGAGTGAGAGTCATCAATCGTTGGGACCACCTTATACCTTGATCATTTTTCAAGACAGATTGTGGAAGGTGCGAAATAAACCACCTTGCGAGGATAGGAGTACAGCACATGAGAACACCCCTCTTTCTCATTGTTCGTGTGTAAAATGAGTGAAGAATGTCCCCAAGTAATGTTGGTATCGGGTTTCTGGACAAGAAGATTTTGACGGCGTTGACATCTATCAATTGGTCAGAGTTTGGAAACAGAACCAACCCATAGATCAGGAGTGCCACAATTTCTTCAAAGGCTTGAAGATCCAATGAGTTCCAACATTCTTGTGCCTTTTCAAACAAGAATTTTGCTAAGAATCCTTTGACGCCGCTTCTGGTTTCCCAATGCCCCTTGATTTCAGATGGTTGTAGATGTAGTGCTCGAGCAACATCTTCAGGCTTTGGTTCCTTCTCCGTACCGTTGAAGGGTAGTTGATTAAGGATAGGGATTCTTAGGAGTTGAGAAAACTCCTCCAAAGTGGGGACCAACTGATAATCAGGGAAAGTGAAGCAATGGTGAAGAGGGTCAAAGAACTGGAATAGCACTTTCATCATGTCTTCCTCAATGTTGGTGTTGACTAGGCTGAGCAATCTACCATGTCTTTCACTGAAGGATGAATTTTCCGGAATTCTTGAAGTGATCTCCTTGAGTTGAGGAGAGATTCTCACAAGGTTGACTTGGATGGTATTTCTGCGAGGTATTTCCATGACCTACAAAATAAGAACAATGATGAAGATCCAAACCCCTGAAATGGTTAGTAGATGCATATGATGTTTCATGATGTTTATGATGTATGCACAAAACATATGTACAAGCAAATCACACCAAACCCTAGTTTCGGGCTTGCATGGGGTTCCATAGGTAAGTACCCTCTTGAGTGTAGTTGGCTTAAAAACCTGTCCTATAAATAGTAACCGGGTTCTAAGGAGCTCAATATCACTGGATTGTTTTCATTGTTCATTGTTTTGGTTTAGCCACTTAACTAGCGACCAAAATATTCCAAGAAAACAACCCTCAATGAGTGTAGTATCGAGTATCTACCAACTTCGGACTGCACCAAAGCCGGTCATCTCACTACTCCTAATAAAAGGCCAAGATGGTCAAGTAAGGTTCTAGGTCATTAGTGCTTAGTGACATCACTCAGCGGCCCCGTACTCTCCTTGATTGAACTCAAGGGTTACCGGTACTCACAAATATGTCGCACTAATATAGCTATTGCTTAGACCGTGTCGGTATACCCCGCACAGTTTCCACAACGTATTGCTATCTATGAATGTTTCCCAGAATCCGGGTGGAGGATTGTAAACCCAAACAATGGAGCCAAAGAATAAAGCAAACAAATCAAACAATTAGTCATGCAAGAGGGTGATCTAAGCCCTAAGGTTACTCCACTTTAAAGGTATTCTCCCCAGCAGAGTCGCCAGTTCTGTGATACGGTGGGAGAACTGACTAGGGTTTTGCGTTTGTTTTCGCAAATGTTTCGGTTGAGCAAGAGTCGCCACCGACTTTTTATTTTATCCTAAGGAAAGGTTAAAAAAGCACAGCAAAAACCTTTGAGATTTTTCTTGGGTTCGGGGAGTAGATTATAGAAGGGGAAGGTATTAGCACCCCTTCTATCCATGGTTATCCATGGGCTCTTAGGTACTTGCTTAGATCAACTTGCCTTGGTTTTCAATTGTTTGAAATGGTGCTTTGTGTGTGGTTTTTTGAAAATGTTTTGAAAAGATGCCTTGTACTAGGCTAACCTTGTAACAATTCTTTACTCGAATGTTTTACAAAAGGTGTTTTATCTTTTTAAAAAAAGATGTTTCAAGGGTTTGAAAAGTTGATTTTGAAAGTGTTTGTGAAGTGGGTTTTGAAATTAGGCAAGTGTTTTCTTGGAAAGTTAGCAAGTACTTAAGAGTTTATCTACCCTAAAAATTTCCTCAAAGATTTTTATTATGTTTTAAACCTTTTGACAATTTTTGTTCCACCATTGCATTTGGTGGACAATCTTATCTTAGGAGATGAAAAAGGGACAGGCGCGGGTCATCGTTTGGACCATAATTGCAACGGCGTTAAATGTCTTTGGGCAATTCTCTTTAGGGGACTTGATCGTTTGTTTTTGTTTGTTTTGAAAAGTTTTATCGAGGGACTATGATCATTCAAATTGTTTGCTTTGCCCAAAGAAATTCAACATACAACATGGCCCATTTATTTGAAGGCAACAAAGTGGAATGCCCTAGGGGTGCAAGTGTGAGAAGTGTTGTTTATTTTCATGCTCATTTATCTTGTATTAGGTCAAACTATTTTTTATCGTTTCTTCGCATGCAAACCCTAATTCTAACATGGCATAATTAGAAAGCGTATAAAGTGCGAAATTTAAATTCCTACGCTATTACAACATAATAATATAGGGAGGGGGGTACAAATTTACAAATGGGGGATATTAGACAAGAATTTAAATCTAAATTATTACATCATTTTTGAATATTTGCAAGGTAAGTAAATTGCACAATTAAATAGAAATTAAATAAATATGCAAAATGCAAAAAGAAAGTTTTTATATGTATGAAAAAAAAAATATTATTTATGTAAAGATAAAAATAAGAAAATAAAAAGATATTATTTTTGAGTATTTTCATATTTAGGGCAAAACCCTAGCTTTAATCAAAATGTATATTAATTAATTAATCCACATAATATTTATTGTTTACATACAAGAATAAAATAAAATATGGTATATTTGAAAAAGGTCATTTTTTAGTATTAAATATTAAAAAATAGAATATATACATTTTTTGGCATCTTTATTCTAAGTATAATAATATATATATATATATATATGTATATTTATATTATAAATATGTATTATATACAAAATGAGTATTTACTTAATATTTTAATAAAATAAATAAAAAATAAAAAAGGTATTTTTTATGTGAAATATTTTCAGAAGGTAAATAAAAATAAAAAATGCAAATAGAAGTATTTTTTTACATATTTTCTATTTATCTTAAATAACAATATATATCTATTTATATACAAATCAAAAAGAAAATCAAATAAAAACCAAATAAAATCAAAAAATGATGAGAAAAATATTTTCAAAATTTTAATATGTTGAGAAAAAATAAACAAGTCAAACAAAAAAAGAAAAAAGTCAAAAATGTTAAAAAATGAAGCAAATGGGCTGAGGGGTGTGAAACAGAGAAAATGGTGTGGATAGCAAAAATAACACAGGCCCAGCCCAATCCACTTCTTCTTCAACCTCTGAACAGATTTTGTTCAAAAACGCGCGCCAACAAGCTCCCTTTGAATGTCCTGATTCTTTGATCCTTTGAACAAACTTCCAACACAAAACATGTAAAGCATAATCTCACGATTTCATACATATAAAGAACATGAACTATCTCTCTAAGATGAGGGAGAATTTCTCTCCCCCTCTTTTCTGACCTAATTTTTCTACCATTTTCAGAGCTCAAATTCTCTCTACTCAGACAAAAGAAATGAAAAGTAAAGCTATGTACATGTTCAGGGCTATGAGTAGGACCTTGTTTCTTCACAAACTTAAGCCTAAATATGCATGATAAGAGAGATACGAATTCAAACTTTTACCTATTCAGTTGGACTTCTATCTGGAGAATGAGGAACTTTCAGTGCAAGGTGATGATTGGAAAAGCTTCCTTGAGGTCCAGGGATGCTTTTTCAATGCTTACTTTGTCTTGAAACTCCTTGTATCGAGCTGTGGAACTTCAACTGCAAAAGGAAAAATTAAAAATGGTGGAAACTGTTAGAGTGATTACAGGTCAGGTTTTAGGCCATGGTTAGTTTGCATATGTTGTATGGAAGGTGTATGAATTGATTTTGGTGAGAATGCTCGAGGGAAATGGGAGTTTGCACTCAAACTGCAGAGGCAACCCTGTTTTTGCAGTTTGAGGATGATTATGGCAATGGGAGTGTTTGAAAGGTCAAGGATTCGTGCAAAAGCTTGGTTGGGATGTACTGAGTGTGTTTGATATCTTTTGTGTTGTGTTTGTAAGCTGAGGTTCAAGTTGTCACAAGTTATGGACCTTTTCTTCTTTTCTAAGCAACAAAATGCCACTTGATGTTCTAGGCATGTAGGGGGCCTCCTAATGGGCTGCATAATCTTCTCTTGATCAGAGAAATTTGCCCATAATCTTGTGCCATTCAGATTTAGCTTGTACTTGTTGGATTTCTAATTTGACATAAAGTGAACTTTTGCAAAAATGGATAGTTTACTTTTTCCAAATTGGGATTAATCCTCTAGACAAAGCTTGAACTCAAAGAACTTGGTCTTGGTACAAAGAATATGCATTAAATTTATGAGTGTAACTTGGTTTAGGGACCTGTAATCAAGGGCATGCTGGTTTTGAGAAGTTGCATAATCTTATGAACATGAAAAATGGCCAATTCACAAGTGAGTTTTTGCTATATTGTAAAATTCGATTCTCCCTAACCATGAAGTTGTTTGAGAAGTTCTTGGACATTTTGGAAAGCTTGGAATGTGTACTACAATCCATCTTTGAAATGCAAATTGAAATTCCAAGTGGAAGGGTATGAAAAATGGCCTTGAAGTGGGGTAGAAAACCTTGTCAAAATAGGTTAAAATTCTACTAAGTTAAAAATGGTTTAGTGCCCTTATTCAAAAAATTATAACTTGAGATACAAGCTTCAAATGAGAAAACTTTGTGAATCAAAGTTGTAGATTATGCAACAATCTACAACTTTCATGTTTTGACTTTTGTTTGAATCAAAATGGATCATGGTGAAAAGATGGGGCAAAGTTGGGAAAAAATTAGGGTTTTTCATAACTTAGAAAAATTCTAAGTTATGAAAAATTCCATTTTCAAACCCTAATTTGCAATTTGTGATTTCTTGGTGAACAAGTTTCATGATTTGGCCTATTTTGATGAAAAATGAATCTTGACTCTTGATTTTGACCAAAAAGTCAAAGTTTGACTTTTCAGTATACAGTCAAAATTGATCAATTGACTGGGAAATTCAACTGTCAATCTTGTGTACTTGGGATCTTTTGAGTTTGATGAACATGTCAAGATAATTCCATGGGGTCCTTGAGTCCATATATGAGCTTGGTTTGCCATTGGCTAAGTCAAACAGTCAAAAATTGCCTTTGTACAGTCAAAACCCTAAAAATGACCATTTTGCCCTTTTGGTGATCTGATCAAATTTCTTGTGGAATTGTGATCCAAACTTGATCAAATGGTTCATATGAGTTCATAATGTTGATGTGGATCAAATTTCATGAGATTTGACTGTCAATTGGCCACAGTTGACTTTTTCCCCAATACAGTTGATTTCTAGGTCAACTGTCCAATTGACTGGGCAAAACTTTGAATCAAGACTTGAAACTTGGTATGGATAATCTTGGGAGTCCAATATGAAGCATGAAAGTCATATTGGGCACTTTGGGTCAAAACAACTTTGTGCAAACACAAACCCTAATTCTGAGTCCACAGTGCAAGGGGAGGTCTTGAGCAGACAAACCCTAACTGAGTCTTGAGCTTCAAGAGCTTTGTGAGGAGAGATCAATGAGAAATGGGAGGGCAAATTTTGGGGTACAACAAAGACATACAAGCTGAGGTTGAATCTGAACAAGTGCATCTTCGGGGTAAGGTCTGGTAAGCTTCTGGGTTTCGTCCTCAGTGACAAAGGTATTCAGGTAAACCTCACAAAGGTAAAGGCCATACAAGAGATATCGGCTCCCTATACAGAGAAGAAGGTTAGAGGTTTCTTTGGACGCGTAAATTATATTTCCAGGTTCATTTCACATCTGACTTCTACTTGTGAGCCCATCTTACATCTTCTGAAGAAAGATCAAGTAGTAAAGTGGAATGACGAGTGCCAGACAGCTTTCGAAAGGATCCAAGAATATCTCCAAGAACCATCAATGGGGTGTGTGTTGGGGTAGCATGACGAGTCTGGTCGAAAAAAGCACGCAATATACTACCTTAGCAAAAAGTTTACCGACTATGAGACACGATACTCACTACTCAAGAAAACTTGCTGCGCTTTGGCATGGGCTGCTCGCCGACTAAGATAGTACATGTTGACTCACACTACTCTGTTGATATCGAAGATGGATCCAATCAAGTACATCTTCGAGAAGCCCGCTCTCTCCGGAAGAATAGCGACATGGAAGATGATCTTAACTGAATACGATATACAATATACAATCCAGAAAGCAATAAAGGGAAGTGTATTGGCTGATCATTTGGCTCATCAAGCCATGGATGACTACCAGTCTATGAATTTTGAGTTCCCGGACGAGAATATTATGCTGGTGACTGACTACGAAGAACCTGGACTGAATGAAGGACCCGAAGAGGGATCTCGATGGACTATGGTTTTTGATGGAGCTTCGAACGCGCTCGGTAATGGAATTGGCATCGTAATCATATCTCCGAAGGGCTGTCATACTCCTTTCACTTCCCGACTATGTTTCAGCTATACTAACACCATGGCGGAGTATGAAGCCTGCATGATGGCTCTCAAAGCCGCTATTGACCTTAGGATCAAGTTCTTAAATGTCTTCGGAGATTCGGCTTTAGTGATAAGTCAGATCAAAGGCGAATAGGATACGAAGCATCCGAATCTCATCCCATACAAAGAGCATGTGCTGACATTGCTCCCACACTTTGAGGAGGTAACCTTTGAACATTTCCCACGATAGGAGAATCAGTTAGCGGACGCACTAGCCACCATGTCTTCTATGTTCAAGGTCAAGTGGGACAATGAAGCTCCCCGAATCACCATTGAAAGGTTCAATGAACCAGCACACTGCTCCGAGATTTTTACTGAAGAGGTAGCAGTTAAACCTTGGTTTCATGAATTCAAGAGGTTCCTCGAGGCTCAAGAGTATCCCGAAGGGGCATCTGTCAACGATAATAAGTTTCTGAAAAGGTTCGCTACGAAATTTTTCCTCAGTAATGAAATCCTCTACAAGCGCAACCATGACTATACTTTATTGTGGTGTGTAGACAAGAGCGAAGCAGAGAGGGTTATGACAGATCTACATGAAGGTATCTTCGAAACCCATTCAAGTGGACATACCATGGCTAAGAAAATCCTACGGGCAGGATACTACTGGTCCACTATGGAAGTAGATTGTTATCAGAACTCCCAAACTTGTAATAAGTGCCAAATCTATGCTGATAAGGTATGCGTGCCTCTGGTTCCTTTGAATGTCTTGACAGCTCCGTGGCCCTTTGCAATGTGGGGCATTGACATGATCGGAGAAATCAGGCCTACCGCTTCCAATAGGCATCGCTTCATCTTGGTAGCCATTGATTACTTCACAAAGTGGGTTGAAGCTGCCTCTTTTGCTATTGTGACCAAGAACATTGTGGCGCGGTTTATCAGGCATAACCTGATCTGTCAGTACGGTGTGCCATAGAGAATCATCACTGACAATGGTACGAATCTCAACAACACGATGATCACCAAGCTCTGTAAACAATTCAAGATACAACATCATAACTCTTCTCCCTACCGGCCAAAGATGAACGACAATGTTGAAGCAGCTAACAAGAACATCAAGAAGATTGTACAAAAGATGACGATGACATACAAAGACTGGCATGAGATGTTACCATTCGCTCTTCATGGGTACCGTACCTCAGCATGAACATCGACAGGGGCTACAACCTACTCTCTGGTATATGGCATGGAGGCAGTCCTACCCATCGAGGTCCAGATTCCTTATTTAAGGATTATGAAAGATGCGGGTATGAACGAAGACGATTGGATCCATACCCGACTTGATCAACTAAATCTGATCGACGAGAAGAGGCTTACTGCTGTCTGTCATAGTCAGACGTATCAAAAATGAATGATCAAGGCTTTCAACAAAAAAGTCAGACGTCAAGAGTATCAAGTTCGAGATCTGGTAATCAAGCGCATCATACTGCCGCAAGGTGATCCCAGGGGAAAATGGACTCCCACATACGAAGGTCCATTTGTGGTTAAAAACATTTTCTCGGGTGGAGCTATGTTTCTAACCATCATGGACGGTGACGACCTTCCTCACCCTGTCAATGCAGACATAGTGAAAAGATACTACTCATGATAAAAGACCCGCTAGGTTGACTGGCCTAGGAAGAAATAAGGGCTTCCCGGAGAACCAAAAGGGTTCGGGCAAAAATAAGGGATGAAAATGAAAAAAATCTGTACACCCGGCAAGTCGAAAACCTGAAAAGGAGGCTTGGGCAAAAAAGGGTATCCCGGTGGACTGAAAACCCGGAAGGGCAGTCCAGGAAAAAATTAGGGATGTAAAGCGTATCACTATGACCCATTGAATCACCTTGCGATCAGACCTCTGTATCAGTTATCAAGCTCAAACAGCACCTATCAATCTAATCATCTTCGGACAAGCAACAAAGTGATGAGACACTCGAAGACATAGGGGCAATAGCGGAATTGGAACCCAATAGCATTGTTGTACATAGCTGTTTTATTTTTACACAATATTGTATAGCTTTTATTTTTTACGATGACGTTCTCTTACTAGAGCGTCAACCTCCTTGTACAAAAACGCCTATTATAGGCCAACTTCGAAAATCAATACAAATCATTTTTACACAAAAACTATGTGTTTTTTTCCTTTCCTGTTTTGGTTTACAAGAACGTCCAATGATTTATTCTTGACATATGCATTTGAATGATTGCTGCTCATAAATATTTACATAAGAAACAGAAAGACAATTGCTCGTAACTTAAGAAACAGGGGCAAAAACCAGAAATGTCAAAACCCGACAGTTACTCTGTCCAGCCGGTACCGGGGCAGAGACAAATTTGAAGCACAGTCATCAGTGCATACGACCTTGTAACATCCATAATCCACACAGAGTAAAAGTGATCAATGCATTTGATATCAGCTCTCCCAAAATATGAAGTGATCTCCCTAGCCAAGGTCTTTTAGAAAGCTGACATATATATTCCCCAGCCTAATTTCATAATCACGAGCGGGTCATAAAATTTGTCTGTCAAGCAGAGTTTATTTCTCTGAATACAGAAGTTCAATCCTCAACAGAGCTTATTACTTCAGCTACGGAAGTTCACCTTCCAACAGAGTCATTCCTCCGCAGAGTTATTCTCATACCGGGTCTCTCCCTGGCAGAATATTCACAAACAACAAAGAGTAAATCTCCATCACAGTCATTTCCTTTCACCATCCCCAGCAGAAGTAGAAGAACCGCGGTCCTCTACAACAGTCATGAATAATATACTCTCCAGCAGTAGTCAGGGATTTATTTTCCTAGACTCGGATATGTCCCTATAGCATTTCATGCTCATATATCATGACATGCGCATACATATCACATATAGCATAGTCTCATTTATTTTGAGAACATCATCTCACCATGCATTGCATGCATCACATATAATTAACCCTGTTATCTTTTCAGGAAAAACAATTATCACCAACAATTCCAACAGTTATACGGGTCACATCTGTAGACAACTAATGGAAACTCAGTTCCCGAAACCAAACAGGTCAACTGATCTACATGATCATTTCAAAGTAACCATACAACCCAGGTTCCTTCTCATAGCCATACTATCCAGGCTTTCATCTCGAAGTAACCCTACGACCCAGGTTCCTTCTCATAGCCCAACTATCCAGGCTCTCATTTCGAAGTAACCCTACTATCCAGGTTCCTTCTCATAGCCCTACCATCCAGGCTTTCATCTCGAAGTAACCCTACTATCCAGGTTCCTTCTCATAGCCCTACCATACAGGCTTTCATCTCGAAGTAACCCTACTATCCAGGTTCCTTCTCATAGCCCTACCATCCAGGCTTTCATCTTGAAGTAACCCTACTATCCAGGTTCCTTCTCATAGCCCTACCATCCAGGCTTTCATCTCGAAGTAACCCTACAATCCAGGTTCCTTCTCATATCCCTACTATCCAGGCTTTCATCTCGAAGTAACCCTACGAACCAGGTTCCTTCTTATAGCCCTACTATCTAGGCTCTCATTTCTAAGTAACCCTACTATCCAGGTTCCTTCTCATAGCCCTACCATCCAGGTTTTCATCTCGAAGTAACCCTACTATTCAGGTTCCTTCTCATAGCCCTACCATCTAGGCCTTCATCTCGAATTAACCCTACAATCTAGGTTCCTTCTTATAGCCCTACTATCCAGGCTTTCATCTTGAAGTAACCCTGCTATCCGGGTTCCTTCTCATAGCCCTACTATCCAGGCTTTCATCTCGAAGTAACCCTACGAACCAGGTTCCTTCTCATGGCCCTAATATCCAGGCTCTCATTTCGAAGTGACCCTACTACCTAGGTTCCTTCTCCCTTATATCCAGAAAATAGTTTACAACACTGTAAGACATGGACCCAACCAGATATGGTCGATTACATATTCCCCCGGTAAGTCGTTGTGCAGCCTGGATCTTAACCATGATATGTAATGTACTCCCACCTCCTCAACCAGGAGTTAATTCTCCCAGTAGAGTAATGGAAAAAAGAAGCTCCTATACTCTCTTTTCCTAGAAGTAAATCAACATTCTCCAGTGAAGTCCTCCTCAGCGGCAGGTACAGGAATTCTCGCAAAGGAATCTCTTATACAACCGATAGCTTTTTTTGGATGGCATCTTTAAGCCCATCTCCGACGACTCTCTATTGACATCCAAATGGCATCTATAAGCCCATTCCCGATATCACTGATCAGTATTACTTCATGCGAGTGAAAATTTTTGGGCACTCTAGTGTTCGATCATCTTCCACCTTCAGATCACGAAAGGCAGACCAGCCAATCTACATCCTCAGGTTTAAGAATATTGAACAGGGGCAGCTGTTGTACCCTAAAAGTTACCCTCCCATTTTACTCAACATATGTTCATCAAGATCCTCAACTTGCTCAAGGATGCCCAAGAGTTGACCAGACAAACTCTCTCCTAAAACATTGAACCTCCAACTAGGGTTTCCATTTGCATCAAGATGGGGGAGCTCCAAAGTCCTCATATTCTCTCCATAGTCCTAATATGGTCTAAATACCATCCATTCCAAGTTTCATTCCTTGCACAAGAAGTTTGCCCAGTCAACTGCTCAGATGCTTGAAAATCAACTATATTAGGTCAAAAGTCAACTGTGGCCCACATACAGTTAAACTTCAAGATTTTTGGTCAACATAAACATTTTGAAGTGATATCCATCATTTTATCAAGGGTTGGTCATGATTCCCCAAGGAATGCTCCTAATTCATCAAAACTCAAAAGTAGCTAAATTAGGGTTTCTTAGGAAAAGTCAACCAAATGTTGACTAGGCATAACTTCCTCATACTTTATCAGAAATTTCTCACCCAAGGCTCATTTTGAAGATAATCAAATTCCCTACAACTCATCTTCATCCCTCAAGCACAATAAACGCACTCATGAAAAGATATGAATTCAGACATTATAGGTCATTTCAAAAAGTCAACAAAAACACCTTTTGGGTCAAAGCTTCTTACATGAACATGGAAGATCCAATTGAGATGAGAATAAAAGGTTTGTTTAAAGGACATCCTAAGCTTTCTAAAATGTCCTAGAACACCCTCTTAGGGTCAAAATTGAGAGAGATATGCATTGTCAAAGTTGACCATTTTTGAAAAATTGCATGAGGCAAATATTGATCAAATTTGAATTTTTTCCAAATGGGCCTAATTTTTCCAGTTTGGAACTTGTTCTCAACATGGTCCACGACCCATAAACACATCCATGCTTTATCTTCTCATTTATTTTATTTATTTTGATTTTTTATCATTAAAAATCCAAATTAAATTAAATAAATGATATAAAAATGTTTTGAGATGGTTTTCCCATTTAATAAATGGCAATATATGCTGATTATGGCCAAGAAATCGTGAAATCCATAGAAAAGGAAGAGAATATTAAAAAAAATGTAAAGTTTGGAAGCAATTGTAAAAGGCTATTATTCTTTTGGATTCTCTCCATATATGTTAACCTAGATCTTGCCTCATATATGAGGAAGAGTTTCCAACCCTAAAAGAGGGGAGATACACGAGAAAGCTGCCTCAAGAGAAAGAACAAAAGTTTCAAAAAAAATTCAAGAAAAGGTGCAATTCTCTAAGACACGATACAACCAATCTCAGTCGTTGCCAAGCGTCCTAGCAGCCTCCTGGAGATCTCAGTATCTCATTCCAGCCACTCTTGAAGGCCAAGACACCCAGGATCACTCCTTCCAATACCCCTCGAGTTGGTAATCTTTTTAAGCTTTAAACTTTTGAACCATGCAATATACATTGATTTCTTGCATTTTTATGTGTTCATAATGTTATTCTGAAGTGTTTTGAATCGCTAGTGACAAGCATGCACGTAGAAATAACCATATTCCATGTTTAGGGCACGACCTGAAAACGTGTTCGAAAGTATGGATATAGCCATGATCCCTCAAAACCTAGCCCAGATTTGAACTCAGGAGGTGATTTTACATAGGACGAGTCCCTTTGTAAGCTTTAAATCTCACAGAATTTGCAGGTTGGTCGTTGACTGAGCCGGAGAAGACGACCGGAGCGCAGTTCCGGCGTCGTTGACTCGTCTCTCTCAAGCGAGGGCAGTTTGACTGCTGGCGTGGCATTTTCTTATAACATGATAGGCTCTGGGAATGCTGACGCGTTTATTTTTTACTGATTGGGATTTAATGGCTTTGTTTGATATATATTATTTTTATTTGATTATATGTATGAGTTAACATCCAGTGTAGTTGGTCAGGGGAAGGAAGTATGAAGCTCATGTTGTGGGTTCGACCCCAGGTGTGAGCTTTTGGCATTTTTTCCATTATATTCACAGGATCCAGTGTGCCTCACCATCCAGAGTCCATCATACACCTCAGATGCACAATCATCAGATCCATCTCCAGCCAGATCCAACGCCCAGCATACACAGGTCCACCATGAATCCTCAGAAGATGACCTTACTGGATCACGCGCTAGACTCTGGGCCATTATTATGGGCCCATTACAAATTTGGCAACACACCCCCCAGTCTGCTCATGACATCAGGCCCATTTCCTTTAATTCTTTTTTTTCTAATTTCTTTATTTAGTTTTTCTTAATTTCTTGTTTTAATTATTTTCACAAAAAATCATTTTTTAATTAAATCATGAAAATCAGAAAATCACTAAAAATTTTAAATTTAGTTTATTTCTCATAAAATATTTAATTGCGATTAATTAATTAGATTAATTTAAATTCCTTTTTTTTGTAATTAAAAGTCAATAGAAAATTAGGTTAATTTAAAAACTCTTTTTTATATATAATTAAAAAAACAAATAAAAATTAGGTTAATTTGCAAGACTAATTGCTTTTTTCTAAAAAATCCAAAAATATATTTTCTTCATTCCCATCTTAATTATTCACACGCGTTTTATTTATTTATTTCGAATTATTGTATCTGCTTTGGGTTTGTAATAAATTGATTAGGATTTCGAATTTCCGCATCTTTATTTTCAGTCAAATATTGGTGTATCTGCCCAAAAGCCTTGTAATAGCTAGGACTTTAATTTCTCACATTTTTTAATTTCCGCAACCATTAAATTGCTAGATGTATGGACATTAGGATTGTATGTGAAAGATAAATCCACGATTAAAAAGGTAAATAACCCTAATTGTGCAAAGATAATTAACTGAAAAAAGGCACACTTGCACATGCTCACTCCTAGGGTTTACCCCACTTGGTTGCCTCGGAAATAATGGATGTGTCCCTCGAACGTAGGGATATCTTAGTAAAGACCCGCGATTCAAAGTCGTCATAAAGATCATAGTTCATACTTGTCCCTCGAGATGCCTACGAGAAATGATCTTATGACGATATTCCCTACAAAATGCTAAGGTATCCTTACTTGTTGCCTTCAGAGACCAATTTGTCCCTTTCGAACGTCCCTTAAGATTCCAACGACAAAGCTACCTACTCCTTAATAATAGGATAGCATTGTCTTAGGGAAACGAAAACAAATAGACTTTTTTCGAGTAGGTAGAAAACTCTTAAGTACTTGCTTAAAACAAAAAAACTTTTCACACAAACCCTTTTCAAAAACAGTTTTCAAAACAACTTCGTCACACCCTTGAAGACAGATACAAGGGTCATCAAGAAGTAAACAAAACTTTTCAAAACAAGCATACACAAGCAATTTAAAAAATGAGCAAGTACCTAAGAGCATGTGGAAAACCATGGATAGAAAGGGTGCTAACACCTTCCCTTTCTATAATCTACCCCCCGTACTCAGAAACATCTCGAAAAAAGGTTTTTTCTGTTCTTTTTCCTTTTCCTTTGTTGTATGAAATAAAAGTCGGTGACGACTCTTGCTTACTGCAACATTTGCAAACAAAAAACGCAAACCAGTATAATAGTCGGTTCTGCCACCGTATCACACCTATACATGGGAATTCAAAGTTGTTAGGGAGAATAGTGGTCGTTGTATTTTAATGTACCTTTTCCATGTATTTACCATTTTCCGAACTTTGTAATCATCTATGAAGTCACGCCATTTGCGGACTACCATTCTATTAATAAAGTTTGATCCTTTATCTAATTCCTTGTTATTCTTATTTTATTTTGCTTATAAAAATTTCATTTATTATTGATAGTAATTTTCAAAACAAAAAGACTTAAAGGAATTAATAATAAAACATGTTTTTTGAAAATAATTTGCAAAAAGGAAATTTTACTTCAATTTTGTGAACCAAGGGAACAAAGGTGGTGGTTCCAAAGACGAGCGAGTTTCGAAGCTTAGAAAGTTTCTCCAGGAAGTATTCTCTGGCTACTCATGCTGACATGCACATAGTTTCCCTACGGTGGTCCTCTGGGTAGTTGGACTCTCTCTATCTTTTATAAGGTGTTGGGTTGTAAATCCCATATTCCCCAGTTAATTCTTGATTAAAATTTCTCTAGTTGAGTGTGATTATTTTCCTAGCCAGGTTGTGACTAGGCAGAGATTGTAAAGATGAGTGACATTTGTTTAGTTGTTGGATTCTTTCTCCTTCCGTATTTAGGCTAGAAGGATCTCTTGCAGAGTATTTTACTCCCTCCAATTATGACATTGTTGTTGTTATATGCTCGCCAGGTAGATAGACAAGGGCAATATATCTTCTAATAAGTAATTAAGACAGTTATCAACTTTTGGTTTTTCTTTCTCCATGAGTTGAGCTTGATTTAAAATCCCCATAAGCTGACTTTTTGCTGTGATGATAACTTCTTAACTTCCCTGGATGAATTGAGAGTGATGTTTCCTTCTAAGGTTATCATCCCCGTGAAGTTTCTTTAATCTTCTATAAAATAAATTTGGGTAACCACTATCAGAGCATGTTGGTGGGCTCCCCTCGGCAATTGTGATCTTATCTTCCCCATTGAAGCCTAGTTGTTATCTCCTAGTGAAGCCTATAGGAGTTTGTTATGTCCCTGAAGTAATGGTTTATTGCTATTGGATTATGTTTTAATTATTTTCAATCCATGTTTCCTTCTCGGAGAAGTCAATCCTTGAAGTAGGAAGGTGTTTCCTCAGTTGGTTGCTTACTCTCTTATGGAAATTCCATATTGGATGTGTTTTAGGTAAGTGTTGTCTATCCCCAAGTTTGTTTTGTCTGATTTCTCTCCAATGCAGTATATTTGTTTTGTCAGCATATACATGACAACATTCATGCATTACTCATAGATACATCATGCATAGTTGAATTCAAGTTCATTGCTTATTTGCATTCATTGATGTTTCTGTTGGTATTTTATCCATTTTGTAGTTATGTTATCCTCTCTCCAATAGAGTGCCAACCTTAAGCAAAAGTGTATATCCTTTCAATTCCCCATTGAGTTATTCCTCGTGGGGGAGTTTTGTTTTATCCTTCCTACCCAACTCCTTACCTGGATGGAATTGATCCTCATTTGAGTGTATTCCTCATTGGGTGGTGTCTTGGTTGGCTGTTTCACTCCGGTTTGTTCCTGGTTTGAGTTATGGTCCCCGGCAACAATGTTATTTTGATTTCTCTAGGTTGTGAAACCCATATTGAGAATGTACATTTATTTTATACGTGAAGACTTTATCTCCTCAGCAGGAATGTGTTGGTATTTCCTCAGGAAGTCAAAATTCATTTCCCAGCAGATTTGTTGCAATTCCTTGTTATAACAACAAGTGGTGATCTCTTTATTTAAACAACATGTACTTCCCGAGTAAGTCTGTTAATTCCCAGAGAAGATTATTTTGATGAACTCTGATGGATGGTGGTCTCTTTGTTATGGGAGATAGTTCCTTGTCGAGATTAGATGTACTTCGATGGATGGTGGTCTCTTTGTTATGGTAGATATTTTGTTGTCTAGGTTTGATGTACTCCGATGGATGGTGGTCTCTTTGTTATGGGAAATAGTTTGTTGTTGAGATTTTATATACTTCGATGGATGGTGGTATCTTCATTATGGGAGATAGTTTTTTGTCGTGATTTGATGTACTCTGATGTATGGTGGTCTCTTCATTATGGGAGATAGTTCATTGTCGAGATTTGATGTACTTTGATGGATGGTGGTCTCTTTGTTATGGGAGGTAGTTCATTTTTGAGATTTGATGTACTTCGATGGATGGTGGTCTCTTTATAATGGGATATAGTTCGTTGTCAAGATTTTATGTACTCTGATGGATGGTGGTCTCTTTGCTATGGGAAATAGTTCATTATTGAGGTTGACTGTACTCTAATAATAGAGACGGTACATTGAAATATTTTTACAGCAGTTTATTACATTTTCAAGGTGGAATACCTCGATTAAAGAAGATGTTAAGACATGTTCTAGGTGGAATGCCAGAACCTTGGGAAACTTGTTATTATTATACATATTTCTACTTACATTGAGCCGATGCTTACTATTATTCCATATCTTTTTCTACCTTCATACTACGGGTTGATAATTTACTAACCCCTGTGAGTCGGTATTGCTCTCTTTTTGCTACCTCCTCTGTGAGTGGGTAGTTCGCCGTTATATGTTAATTATTGTTATCCATTGATTTTTCCTCATTCATTGAGTTGGTGTTACAATGTCTCCTCTTTGGGCCTTACCTCAATAGAGTTGAGTTCTCCTTTCCCAAACGAAGTTGGTTTTCCTCTAAAAGAGTCAAGATTTTCTTTCCTAGTCAAGTTGGTAATTATTTCTTAAAGATTACCTCTTTGTTGGCTTGATGATTGCATTGTTAAGAATGTTCCCCATTAAAAGTCTTACTTTTCATTTTGTTTCCTTAATTTCGGTGTTAGATTTTCCAATTCATAGTTACCCCCCAGAGTCATGTTGTTTCCCAGTGATTTATTTTCCTGGTCAAACTCTCTTTCTTAGTCGGTTTGTATATTTTTTCTTCCCAAGTGGTGTCTTGTTTCACCTGTGTGAAATTTATCTATCACATTCATAATCATAAACATTGCACGACATCTTAGGGTCAAAAATAGGGTTTGTTTTGTATTTAAGTATCTTCAATCGCGTCAAGACGAAGTTTCCAATATTCGTGTCTCCGGATAGAAGACACTTAAATAAGGGAAAATGTTATACCCCAATTTTTCCCCTAAGATCCTGCATCACACCACATCATCATAATGCACCAAGATCACACATTAGGGTTGGTTCTCTCTTCTATCTGAAAGCTTTCTCTTGAGGGATTACTAAGCACCTGAAATTGTGTATCTTGTACATGTGTATCTTATTCTTAACTAACATAAAAAATGTGTATATATGTTCCTTTGGATGTTTATATTATAGCTGATATCATAATTACATCCATATCACCATCTAACCAAGGGCTTTGAAGGTTGACCCTCAGCCAAATGGTTATTCAATGGATTTTAAAAGCTTGAGCTTCAGAGGTATGATTATGGCACCAAAGGTCTATGGTTGGAGATTTCATTTAATCCAAACTTATCTCAAAGAGAATAGTTGGATTCCTCAAGAAGATTCTTAGGTTCATGTATTTATTTACATGCCTTCTTCAACAAGTTATATTAGGATATAACTCCCATCATTAAGTTTTCTTCAAAATAACATCATTTCAATGTCTAATGTGATTCATCATGCCTTAGTTTCCAATAAAAGTTCAAAATATGCAAAGTTGATTCTAGTAGTTTGACCTAATTTGAACAAGTCCTTGATTCTATGATCACAAGTGAACAACTCTCTCAATTTTAAATATTTTTAAGTGTTTCTTTTTGCTATGGATTCTTATTATCATCTACAACAACTTCTCTTCACATGGCAAGGTCCAATTGTGCAAGGAAAATCAATAAAAGTTGAAAGGGGTTATAAGTCACTTTTGTACTTTCTAAGTATGGTTTGGTAGATTTTCGAAGGCCATATCTTGCTAAATTTTTGATATTTTGAGTTGGTTTCAAAGCCATGATTATATTTAAAGAGTCCTTAACAAATTTTCTTCAAGGATATAAGGTCAACTTTGAGTGGAATATCATTTAAGTTTGAAGAAGATTACTAGTCCTTTGAAAAAGTTCTTGCACTCTCTGGCTTGACTTTAAAGGATCATAACTTAATCAATTTGTATCTCCTTGAAATCATTTTTTTTCACAATAAACATGTGATTGTCTACTATAACTTTGATTCAAGGATCAAGATCTAAAAGAGCGTGGAAATTGATGTACTTGGTGAGGACATTATAGGTCATTTGTAGATTTCTCAAGAATCTTTCATTAACTTCCAAAATTCATAACTCTCTCATTTTTTATGATTTTTGAATGACTCCAATTCCATGATTTCATTAAAAGAGTCTACTTCATTTCATCTTTAAGAATAAATATCTAATTTTGAATGGAAGGTCTTGTAACTTGGAAGAACACTATAGGTCATTTTGAAGCTTTATACTTAGAAAATTTTCTAAGTGTGTGAATTCGTGTGTTTTTCATGAATTCAAATGGTCATAACTTTTAGCTCAAATTACCAAATGAAAAATTTCTTGGCACATTACAAATATTATGAGAAGGTCTTTCCATTGCAAAAAGAATAAGATCAAAAAGGTCCATAAGTTGTTTGCACCATGGTTGTAAAGTTGATGCTTTGAAATTGAAAATATTAGTTGAAGTCAGAAGTGAATTTTTGAAATATGGCTTCTAATCACCAAATTACCAAGTGATTTTCACTTAAACATGATTAGCAAAGATGTTTAAATCCTTTAGAGTATTAAAAGCGTCATTTGAATGAGTTTTGATGCACATGTGATCACACTTTCTTCATGACCATGGGTGTGCAAGATTTCCACTCAAATTGTATCATTCACCCCACCTCTTGATTTGATTCACTTCTCATATAAATACAGACCATATTTCACTCATTTAGACAAGCTTGAGCAGCCAAAATCACTCTGCCAAACTCTCTCCACAATTCACTTGTCTGAAAATTCGAATTCACTCTTCCCTTGTTTTCAATCCAATTTCTTGTTCTATTCTTCTTTAGGGGGCTTGAGTGAAGTTGCCCAAACAAAAAGCAAGCCATATTCTTCTCATACCAAGTTCACTTTCAGAGCAAATTTCTGCAACTTTATTCAGGTAGGTTAAGGAACCAAATATTCTAACTCAAATTAGTGGAATGGTCTATGATGTTGATTGATGCTTACTATTAACTTAATTTTGTTAAATCAATGCATTTGCTGCTTCTGTTTTTTATTTTAAAATTTTCAAAACTTCTGATTTTTTTCAAATCGAGTGAGTTATGTTTTAAATAAATTTTTCACAAGGGTACGATTAGGATCATCTGGACGAGAAGAATCCAATGATACCACTATGAGCTTCAAACTTTTCTGTTTGTAGAATCTCGTCCTCAACCTATTTGCAATGGTTGGAGGTTGAAGATGACCTGCGTGTCGCTCTTCAACCAACGACTTTGAGTCAATTGTTTTAATCTGATCTGATGGACTTTTGTGGCTTCCATATGCATGCATTGACTCTGTTTCACCATGTATCCATGCATATGGTCCATCCAGATAGCCAGCATGTTTAAAATGCTTCAGATCCGACGCCCATTGTTTTACATTAAAGATCATAACATGCACAACGCGCTAGGTCCCTTGGATCTGATTACTAACACATTTTGACAATGATCAGATGGTCCACATTATTTAGGTTTTATTTTATTTTCTGATTTTTTTTATTTTAATTATTTTAAACTTCAAAAAATCATTAAAAAATAATTTCAAGTTTTAAAATTATGAAAAAATCACAAAAATATTTTGGAATATTCTCTTTATGATTCATATTTTTTCATAATTTTATTTTATGTTTTTCTATTTTTTATGATTTTTCTCATTGTTTTTGTTGTTTTAGTTGTTAAAAACTGTTTTTAGACCTTTAAAAAATCTGGAAAAAATATGGAAGGATCCAATGAAATTTTGACAAATGTTGGTGACCTTATTTGATTTTTATTTTTGATTTTACTATTTTTTATGATTTTTGGTTTATTTCACTTAATTCTTTACATTTTAAAAATAGTTTCTTACTTTTAAAAATTATATAAAAATTTGTCAACACTTGTTGACCTCTATTTGACCATTGGAACTTTTCTTAGATTTTTATTTGGTGTTTTGATAACTTTTGAGTATTTGATCATTAAAGTCCAATTAAATAACCATTTTTAAATCATTTTTATATTTTATTTTAGGGGATTTTTATTTTAATTTATTGGGTTATGACTTGGTGATACATGAACATTTCTTGAGTCATAAATTTCCTCAACATCAATGGAACTTGGGTGTTGATAGGCCTAAATACCAAATCCAACAAGATGGTTGATTGATTTTGAGGAAGTTAGACCTAGTTGTGATTCATCTGAGGCATTGGCTACACTGTGACTTCTCCTTTCTCCCTTCATCTTATCCCCTTTCTCTTTGTCCAATTGATTGGTTTTTAGTGGCCCAAACTTTATGTTTGCAAACCCAAGTATGATTAAGTGTTGAGCTATGGCCAGTAACTTTGGAAGCTCATTGTTAGGACGCTTTGACTCTATCAATCCTATAATGAGTCTTCATCAATTTTGACCTAAGATCAAGGCTTAAATCATCATAGATCATATCACTTGGATTTCTTCTCATCTCTTCATTTATTTGATTGATTCTTAGTGACTGATAAGTGAAAATTTTAGCTATTTTGTATATACTTTTTGTTGCACTTATCAACTCTTTGCTGAAGCAAAAGTAAAGTATTAATTTTATCGGGTGATATAGTTTGTATCACATCGTGTCTACAGAGATTGGTATTGATTCACTGTTTGACAAATCATTCGTTAAGGAGTTTAGGGGTAAAATGGGTTTGAAGTAAGTGCGGGAATTTAAAGTTATTAACAAAAATTAAATTCATTCTTCCAACAAACAACTTATCAAGCATGCATATAATTCACTCATCACAAACTTAAACCTATCGACCAGTTATACTCAACCTACAATACTCGTCAATGTCATCACGTGTCAAACACAACACCCACTGTATCACCTTGTTATCGGTCTCTCAACCACCTCAACAATACAAAAGTCAATTGTGCCTCTCATGTTAACAATCTCTCAGCCAACACAACCAACACAGAGGCGTTAATTACAGACACCCAAGTGAATAATAGCCCTAAATCTATCTCTAGAATCCAGACACTATTAGACAATCATTCTAGATAAGAATTCAAACAGTATATGTCTATAATAACCCAAACCCCAAGCACAGAGCAAAAATCCAGGAAAATAATCGCCAAATATTTGTAAAACAAGTTTTATACAATGCCATGAGCAACAAATATACATGAGTTCAAAGTAAATATACATACGAATCCAACTAAAAGAGAATACACAAAGAAAAAGAGAAATGAACCACAAATCTACCAGTTTGTCAACGCTGATCAAAGAGTAATCCACCTCGAATCATCACTATGCAAGCTTCATAGTTGTTATCTAAGCTAATCCACTATAAAAATGAGGTTGATGGAGTTGGGAGAACAAAAACCACCCTTAAAACCATAACCAAACAAATGAAACAAAATGAAAGTATAAAGGAAAATTTGTTCCGCGACCATCACCCGGCGACACAACACACGTCGCCTGGTGACAACTCTAATACACTTGACTCAGTTTGCGCCATGCATGCAACAGGTCAAAAATATCTTCTTTTACCCGAATACATACTCACGTCGCTCGACGACACCTTTATTCCTCGCATGGAGACACAACATCGAAGCAAGGCAGGCCTAAATGGAAAATTGGTCCTTTCTCGCTCCACCGTCGCTTGGCAACGCAGACGCAAAGGCCCTTGTCCCGCTATCACCCAATGATGCACACGAGTCCAACAAATTTTGTTTCTTTCTTATGCATAACTTCAAATAGCTCTCATCTTGGCCTTTTTCCTTTATTGATCAAATGATGCATCTTGGAGCTTTTATTCCTCTTGCTCCAACTACACAACAATGCTCAAATACCTATAAAATAAATACAAAACTATCAATCGATACACTATATACACAAAAACACATTATACATAAAATAAACATATTTACACAAAATTGGGTTTATTCAACCGATATTAACCATAAATAGTCGATAAGTGCAACAAAAAATATATATAAAAACAGCTACAATTTGCAGTTATCAAACTCTCCCAAACTTGAACTTGTTTATCCTCAAACAAGAAATAAATAACTCGAAGAAACGAAATAGATCAACCAAAGAATCACGAACCAACAAGTTTTAAAAATAGAGATAAATGCAATGGTTCGAATGAAAAATAATACACACAAAGTAAACACTTACCACTAAACTACGACTATAACATAAACACGAAACAAATGCTAAATATAAAAATCATGCTAAACATTCTAAAACAACACTATTTCACAAATGAATCACACCTAGAAAAATCAATCATCGGTAGATGACAAGCACACAAAAATGAGGTATTTTCACTCATCCAACAACCTTGAAAACAAAAGATTAAATTATACACTCATCCAAAAATTCATGTTGAAGACATAAAAGCAATAATCACAAGGTCTTTTCAAGGTTGTAATGTGGCTTTATTAACAAATAAGGGATAAGTCTTAAAACTAATCGAAACAAAAACTTGTCTTAACCTAAGAGAGTGATCAACTCACAAAGACTCAAGTAACACAATTTCAATCAAACTTATTCTTCATTCCAAATTTCTCAAACCAATCACAATACTTATTCGCACAATTATTCGAAATCTTTTTGTTTTTGTTTTTTCAAAACTTTTTTCTCTTTTTCTTTCTTTTTCTTATCACTTCTTTTTCATATTTTTTTATTTTTTCTTTTCTTTTTCTCTTCTTTTTTTTCTTCTTTTTCACAACCTTATAGTAATACACACAAGAGCATATGCACATTCTTCTGCCCAACTTGAATTCAACCATCATCATAATATGAATACTCCCTACTTTCTAAGGCAAGGTAAAAATTTAAACTATAAATCATAGGTAAGGGTTCATGAAAACAAATAATCAATGTCCATACAAAAATGAGAACCAAACACTCATAGACAAGCGTTTAGCATAAACAACATGGATATCGACAAAAAGGCTCAAAAATGGATACTAATGATCATACACTCACAAGGTGAATTGACTATTTGGCTAGTTAGTTATGCTCAAAAGGAAACAAAATGCCTTGATCACTTTCATTCATTCATACAATCAACACAAAATAAAATATTAAGCATAATAAAATCCAGTTAAAACAGGAATTGTGGCCTTCGGCATATGTGAACAATGGAAAGCTACCTCAAAAAGGGTAGGAACTAAAGAAGTTAACAAATGAACAAGTATACAAAAGAATGAATGGAATAAAAATTGTAAAAATTCTAAGTATCATGAGTATTCTAAAGTATAGAAAGCGACAAACACATACCTCGAACGTGTTCAAAACCTTAACAAAATCATTACCACACATTCGTAAGTCGAAACGATCAAACTTGACAAATCACCTCAATATCCTCAAGCTATTCACAACAAGCTCAAAGACAAACACAAAAATGAACACAAATAATGTACACATACTAAAAGACCGAATGAAATTGTCTAAACAAATTTAAAAGTGAAGATATGAAATTTAAAAAATAGTTCGAGTTAAGTTTGTTTAGACAATTGCATTCAACTACCTAAACTAACGAAATAAAAACCAATAGGACATGCTTGTTTTACATCATACGCTCGAAACCTATTATTTAAGAATATTCCTCCCAGTTGCTTCCACCTGGTTATTCCTAACCAACACACAAGCAAACATGAAAGGAAATAAACATTGATATAACAAATTTACAAGTATAGAAAACATGTAAATTTATGGTAAACATAAACAAATAAATTAATAAGTAAACATAAACAAGTTCATGCACAATTTCTATACAACATATACATTAATTACAAAACTCAAAAATAAAGTAATTATCGTGATACGAAACAATAAACCAATCCACGGCAATGATGTCATTTTGCTGAAGCGGTAAAGCGGCAAGAAAAAAGTAAAGTATTAATTTTACCGGGTGATATAGTTTATATCGTATCGTGTCCATAGAGATTGGTATCAATTCGCCGTTTGAAAAATCATTTGTTAATGAGTTTGGGTAAAATTGATTTGAAGTAAGTGTGGGAATTTAAAGTTATTAACAGAAAATAAATTCATTCTTCCAATGAACAACTTATCAAGCATGCATATAATCCCCTCCTCACAAATTTAAACCTATCGACCAATTATACTCAACCTACAATACTCGTCAATATCATCACGTGTCAAACACAACACCCACCGTTATGGATCACTCATATAAAAAACTTCCAATCATCAACTGTCAATTATTAACTTCTAACTATTAATCATTCATAACTAACTTTACTTTATACTTTTACCTTATGCATTTATTCTATGTCTTTACTTTATATCATTTACCTTTAATCATTCACATCTCATGATATTTTCCTTTTGCTCATTTGAGCATTTACTTTCTATCATTTTATTTTTGCTCACTTGAGCTTTCTTTTCTCTTTTTAATACACTTAATAATAAACTTGAATATTAAAAGCTTTGAGGTTACTTGGAACATCTGATTACTATCCCTAACACTGTGGAGTTATGGATTCCGAAGATTTAGGATTAGAAGTCCCGAGACCTTGAAACTCTATGATTTCTGTGATATTCTTGTGAAGTTACTATGAAGTCCTTGGGGTTTACTCAGAGGCATTGGTTTAAATTTTTTGTGTGCAGGTTATTCTAATTTTTCATACTTTGTCTGTGATTGAGAATTCCTCTGTATACAGTTGTTACTCTAGCCTATTTTTGTCAATGGAGATTTTTCTTGGTTTTTAATTCATCTAAAGCTTGGTATTCATCTGAGGTGTATTATTATGCTTGCTTAGTTTTAATCCAAAGGATAAGAATTCTACATTGACTTCTTTATGTCAAGTGTTGGCTTCTTTTTGGTTAGACCATTATTTACCTTAGCTTTTACCTTGTGTACATAGGATAGTCCCTTCATCTATTCCTATATTCTTTAATTTCAAAAATCATCTCTCTCCTTTTCAAAACTCTTCTTGTTTTTCAAACTTGAACCGCTTTCATTATAAACTTGGACTTAGGTCCATGCAATTTTAAAATCTTTTTCTTAATCAAAACCTTAACCAATTTAATCATACTTGGATATCCTTTTTTAGACTAAAAGTCATTAACCTCATTTAAACCATTTTTGTCACTTTGGCTTTTTACTTTAATTTTTTTTCTCAAAAGATTAGATTCTTGTTGATCTTGTAATGAGGCAAGCTACTATACTTCTACAATATATAGTGAAGTGAGTCATTTTCCACTTGGGTGTTGAGTGATGGATTTTAAATCCAAGCTATGCCCTCCACTTTGAGATGATGCAATTACTCATTTCTCATAATTGTGGGTAGTAAGCATGTTTTCCATTCGGATATGATGAGATGTCTCTTCTCTTGAAATTAACCAACATACATAAACTTTCAAAAAATTTAAGGTGAACTACGAGTATCCTGATCCTTTAATTCCCGAAGGTGGTACTTAGGCATAAAAGGTTCGCAACCGCGGCCAGTGCAAAAATTGTAAAAAATACTTCTTTTCTCATCTTCATTATCTTATTTTATATACATATTTTATAGCCAAAATACACATATTTTCAAAGAGGTTCCTATGGAGTACCGTAGATTTTAGGGTGCTAATATGTTCCCTTTGGATAACCAATCCCTGTACCTTGATCTCTATTTTACTTTAGGTTTTATTCGCTCTTTTCCTAGTCCTTTAGATAAAATAAAAGTGTGGTGGATACTTCATTGATATTTTTTGAGTTAAGTCAACCTAATGGCTTAGTCTCGACATTTATGCCGCTATTACATCGATCAAAGAGAAATCCATCCTGAATCATCTGTGTGCAAGCTTCATAGTTGTTTTCTAAGCTAATCTATCAGAAAAATGAGAGTGATGAATTTTCGGAACAAAAACCCCAAAACCATACCTAAAAATTTGTTTTTACAACATAAATACAAAATTAGATCAAACACGCATCGCCCGACGTTCAAAACCACCACCCGGCGCTGCCTTTTTATTCACCCACTTAGCCTGCGCCATGCAAGCAAGCTTGAAAAAATATCTACCACCGCCTGGCGCTCACAACCATCATCCGACGTTGGCCTCAAGTCTCTCATGACGCTACACACGCGAGGCCAAGACAAAAGCATCATGTTTTTTTATCATTTCACACCTCTCTTGTCTCGCCCGACGCTCAGCCTGACACTCAGCTCGTCCTGTCACTGCCTGACACTCAACTTAGCGCAGCTCGACGTGGCTTCGCTCGGACCTACCCAGGCGCTCAGCACAGGTGACAAAATTGCTTTTTTTCTACTGCTTTTCCTAGCTTTCTTTCTTTTATTGTCCCAAAAATTGTATCTTGGAGCTATTATTCCTCTTGCTCCAATAATGCCTGAATACCTACAAAAAGAATGGAAAAAATAATCAACAAGTACATTATGTAGACAAAACTCAAATATACACAAACTAAACATATTTACACACAAAGTCAGGAATTATTCATAAAATATTAACAAAAGCAATGATAAGTACAACAAAACTTATATACAAAAATAACTACATTTTGCATTTATCAAACTCTCCCCAACTTAAACTTGTTTGTCCTCAAACAAAGTCAAATAAACTCAAAGAAACAAAAATGATCAACCAAATAATCATGAATCAATAGGTTTGAAAAACGAAAACAAATGTATAGTTAAAAAAAAATGCACAAGCAAAGTAAATACTTACCATAATCCTACAACGACAACATGTAAACGAAACGAATTCTAAGTACAAAAATCATACAAAACATTCTAAAACAAAACAAGCTTAATCATGAATCACACCTAGTAAAAATTCATCAGTAGATTAAGAACACGCAAAAGTGAAGGGCATAGACACTCATCCAACAATATTGTAAACAAAAGATTAAATTATGAATTCATCCAAAAATTCACATTGAAAATATAACTGCAAGAATCACAAGGAATTTCAAGGTTGTAATTTGGCTTGGTTAACAAACAACAGATAAGTCCTAAAGTTAATCGAAACAAAAACTTGTCAAACCTAAGGGAGTGATCAACTCACAAAAGTTCAAACACAAAATTTAAATCAAACTTCTTCTTTTATCCCGAATTTGTCACATCAATCACAATACTTATTAACATAACATTATTCCATACTCTTTTTTTTTTTCAAATCTTTTTTTATCAATTTTTTTCTTTTTCATTTTTTTTTATTTCTTTTTATTTTTCACAACCGCGTATAAATTAACAAATAAATGAGCAAACATTGCTCTCCCCAACTTGAATTCAACCAACATTAATGTGTGAATACTCCATACTTTCTAAAACAAGGTAAAAATTCATACAACAACACAAGGTTGAGGGTTCAAGAAACAAAAAAGAATCAAAATACATACAAAAAGGAGAACTAAATATACATACACAAGCATAAAGTTCACATGAAACAAGGATATTGACAAAGCTCAAAGGGGATTAACAAATGCTCACGCATTCACAAAGTGAATTGAATATTTGGTCAAGGTAATTATGCTCAAAATGAAATAAAATGCCTTGATCATTTTCATGCTTTCATACAATCAACACAAACAAAATATTAAACATAATAAAGTCCAGTTAAAACAAGAATTGTGGCCTCCAACATATATGAATAATGAAAAGCTTCTTCACATTTGGGGGTAAAAAGGGAACTAAAGTGATTCAATCAAAAAACAAGTAATGCAAAACAATGAATGATATGGTAATTATACAAATTATAAGTTTCCTAAACATGTTATGCTATACAAAGTGATAAATGAGTATCTGGCATGTACCAACTTTAAAGCAATATCATTACCATACGTTCACAAGTTAAAACAATCAAACTCGGAAAATCACCACTTGCAATTTCAAACCAAAAATAATGATTGAGTCCAAACAACGAACAAAAAAATGGGTGAAAATGAATTAAACAAGTTGAAAAGTGAATATGTGAGAATTTTTAGAAATGGTTTGATTTCAACATGTTAAAACAACAATCAACACACTACCTAAACTAACACAATGAAAAACAATAAAACATGTTTGATTTACGTCGTAAGCTCGAAGCCTGTTATTTACAAACCAATGTGTTACTTTGAATGAGCCAAATTCTTTTACTCTCTCCTTTGCTCTCATCTCTTCGAGCTCTAACCAGAACTACACATCTAACCACACTTTTGGCAAACATGAAGAAAAACAAATATAGACACTATATTCACAAGTATGCAAAACATGTAGAATTCACAAGTATGTAAAAAAATACAAGTATCAACATAAACAAGTTTCTATTTACACGTTATAGAAAATATAGACATTATGTGCAAAACTCACAAACCAAGAAACTATCACAATGCGATCCAATAAAAACACCAATCCCCGGCAACGACGCCATTTTGTTGAAGCGGTAAAGCAGAAAGCAAAAGTAAGTGTTTCTATAGGGTGATATATAGGTAATATTGTAACGTCTCCATAGGGATTAGTTCTACTGAATCATCGTTCGACAAGTTCTCGCATTTATGAGTTGGTTTAAATGGGTTTTAAATAATTGCGGGAATTAAAGTTATTAACAAAAAAAATCATTCTCCGGAGAATAGACTTATCAAGCATGCATATAATCCACTCCTCACAAACTTAAACCCATCGACCACTTATACTCACCCTACAATACTCATCAATGTCATCATGTATCAAACACAACACCCAAATGAATAATAACACTAAATCTATCTCTAGAATCTAGACACTATTAGACAATCACCCTAAATAAGAATTTGATCAGTATATGCCTATAGAAACCCAAACCCCAAAGCATAGAGGAAAAATCCAGGAAAATAATCGACAAAGATTTGTAAATAAAGTTTTATACAATGTAAGTAAGTTGGAAAAAATATCTACCACCCGTCCAGCTCTCACAACCACCACTCGACGTTGGCCTCAAGTCTCGCCTGACGCTACACACGCGAGGCCAAGACAGAAGCATCAGGATTTTTATCATTTTGCACCACTCCTGCCTCACCTGGTACTCAACCTCGCGCTCAGCTTGCCTTGTCACTTCTAGACGCTCAGCCTGGCACTTAGCTCGCCCTGGCGTCGCTCGGTGTTGCCCTGGCGCTTAACGCAACTGACAAAACTGCATTTTTTTCTGCTACTTTTCTTGGATTTCTTTATTTCATGGTTCCAAAAATTGCATCTTGGAGCTTTTATTCCTCTTGCTCCAATAATGCTTGAATACCTACAAAAATAATGGAAAGACTAATCAACTGGTACATTATGTACACAAAACTCAAATATACACACATTAAACATACTTACACACAAAGTCAGGAATTATTCACAAAATATCAACAAAAGCACTGATAAGCACAACAAAACTTATATACAAAAATAACTACAATTTGCGCTTATCATGCATCCACCACTAAGGTTGAAGCTTTAGAAAATTCATTTTCTCAAAACCAAGAAGAACTCGACACCTGTGCTGCCAATATCCCTGCCTGGGTTTGAAGAATTACAAGCCAACATTTGAAAAGCCATGGATCTTCAAAAAGAGATCCGCAAGCTTGATCGCAAACATTTTGATAAAGAGATCACAGTGGGCGTCCATCGTGTTGAAAGGGCCCAAAAATTGGGAAATGAAATCAATACCCTAATTCTTAACAAATCTCTGATAGAACGCCGCCTATTGGTGTCCACTGCAAAGTATAATCGAATGAAAGCCTCTCTTCCACATGATTTCTACACTTGATGGGATGTTGTATTATTTATTTTGTGGCTTCAAATTTTTGGATAATCTTTTTGTAATGAACAGCTTAGCCATTTTGGCAATCTATGTTACCATTTTGGCTTATATTTTGCACATGCATTTATAATGTTAATTTTTTACTTCCTAAAGTATAGGTTTATATCTTTTCAAATATTTACCATTGAACCTCATGAGTATTAGATCTCCTTCTAACTCTTTGATTTCATAAGCACTATTCAAAAAGACTTGAATAATTTGGAATGACATTCCCAAATTCGGAACCATTTACCCAATATTCTATCTTTTCGATCCATAGGTAGAATTTCTTTCCATGCTAAATCTCCAGTCGAAAATGTTTTAATCTTAACCTTTTTATTATACGCTTTTTCTACTCTCTTCTTCTGACTCCTTAATAGTTCTAAGGCATTTAATCTTTCCTCATCCAAATCAACGAGTTCATGTAACATCATATTCCAATAAGAATCGAATGGAATTTCCCATTGTCTTTGAACCCTAGTTGATTGAAGATAGGTTTCAACTGATAATACTGCATCATGCCCATAAGTTAATATAAAGAGCATAGTATTTGTGGCCTCCTTAGGAGACGTCCGACAAACCCAAAGAATTTGGTCTAAATTCTTATGCCAATTCTTTGGATTTTTTGCAACGTGCTTCTTTATCAATCCAATAACTACCTTGTTTGCTGCTTCGACTTGACCATTCGCATGGACATAATAAGGTGTAGATGTTAGCAGTTTAATCCATGTTTATTTAGCAAACTCTTGCATTTTTTGACCAGTAAACACTGATCCTTGATAAGTTGAAATGGTCTCAGGGATTCCAAATCTATAAATTATATGCCTCTAGGTAAACTCAATCATCATTTCTTGATCAATGTTTACCAAAGGAGTGGACTCGATCCATTTAGTGAAGTAATCAATACCCAATAAGATTTGTTTTTGACCTTTGGATGACACTGGTCGAATCTTGCCAACCAGATCTAAGGCCTAACCTCTAAAAGGCCAAGGTTTGACTATATAATATAGTTTGCTTGCAGGAACATTTTGACTTCCTGCATGTATCTGGCATTTTTGGCATCCCTTAGAAAACTCAATGCAATCCTTCAACATAGTAGGCCAATACATTCCTTGTCGAAACAACAACTACTTCATTTTATTGCCATTTTGATGAACCCCACATGCCCCACGGTGGATATTCGACAGAGCTAAGTATGCCTCACTTTCACTAAGGTATTTGAGCAAAGTTTCTTCAGGTGTCTTTTTGAATAATTTATTTCCCATAAGAGTATAACTCAGAGCATGATACCTGGTCTTTTGCTATGCAGATGTTATAGGATTATCCAAATAATCAACGATTGGCTTTCTCCAATTTGTGTCTGTCAAGTTATCAATAGCCAAAATTTTGAAATTTTCTTTGTCTGCAGCCTAACTTCTTCATCTCCAAATCAGATGGAGATAACCTAGTTGCCATTACTCTTCCTCAAACTTCGATTAGATCTTCCAACTTTTCCTTAGACACCTTGTATTCAGAAGCAATTTGAGCCAAGTCATTAACCTACTGATTCTTGAGTTGAGGAATGTATCGAATGTTCACGTACTTAAAACTTTGCAGCAATCTATTTGCTATAATGAAATACATGATCTGGTTTTCTTGACACATTTATATTCCCTAATTATTTGTTTGACAACCAGTTCAGAGTCACCACTTATGTTAACTCTAGTTGCCCCCAATTCTAACAAGATTTCAAGGTCAACTACCAAAGCTTCATATTCAACTTCATTGTTTGAGCAAGGGTCATTTATCCTGTACTTGAATTTTATTGGAATTTTGTTACGAGAAATAATTAGAACTCTAATCCTAGTCCCTTCTCTATGACTAGAACCATCGAAATATAATTTCCAAGGTTCAAGTTCAACAAAGTTTTGGGGAGTTTTGACCACATCATGGTCGACTATAAAATCTACAACTACTTACCCTTTCGTAGCTTTTAAAGGCACGTAAGTCAAAGAGTAATCAGTTATATCAAGTTCCCATTTCGATTATGCAAAATTGGCTTAGAAAGCATATGTTTTATTATATCAAAGTAAGATGAGACATAAACGTCAATTGGCTTTATATAATGTTTCAATTTAGTACAAGAGAAGTACAAACACAAGCATAACTTTTCAACCATACTATATCTAGTTTTTGCACCATTAAGGACTAAACTAAGATAATAAACGGCTCTTTCAATGCCATTTTCATCCTCTTGAGCAAGCATGCTTCCTATAGTGACATCATACACAAAAATATATAACCTCATACTTTTACTTCTACAAGGAGGTGATAGAATTGGAGGACGAATGAGATAATCTTTAATCTTTTCAAATGCTTCCTATTGCATTTTCCCCAAGCAAAACCTTTGTTTTTCAGTCGAAGAAGAGGTGATAACGCTTGATTCTTGCCACTTAGATTTGAGATGAACCTCCTTAAAAAATTAATCTTCCCTAGCAAAGACTGAAATTCCTTCTTTGATGACGGAACTTTCGCTTCCATGATGGCATTGGTCTTATTCTTGTTGATTTCAATCCCTTTTTTTTGGGGACCATAAAGCCTAGAAAATCCATTACATTCACAGAAAACACACACTTAAGAGGATTCGTCTTTAGACCATGCTTTCTCATCCTTTCGAATGATTATCGAAGATGGTCTATGTGACTTTTTCGTGATACATACTTAACAACAATATCATCAATATAAATATGCATGAAAGTCTCAATGAAATAGTGAAAAATAGAGTCCATTGCTCTTTGATAAGTTGTACCGACATTTTTCAAACCAAAGGACATGACTACCCATTCATAGGTGCCTAAGGCTCTTGGGAATCAAAATGTAATTTTGGGCACATCTTTGTCAGTAATGAATATTTGGTTATACCCAGAATATCTATCGAGCATACTAAGATACTCAAAGCCTGCAGCCGAATCGACCAGTATTTACGCCACTGGAATTAGATATTCATCCTTCGAGGTCACAACATTCAAATCTCTTAAATTTATACAGACCCTCAAAGTTCCATTCTTTTTAATCCCAGGAAAAATATTAGCAATTTATTCAACATATCTTATTGTGCGGATGAACTTACACTTGAGAAGTGTTTCGATCTCTTATTTGATCTTCGACATGATTTCTGGTGTGAAATGTCTTGGAGTTTTCTTGATGGGATTTCTCCCAGGCTTGATAGGTAGCTTTAACTCCACTAATTCCCTGCTCAATCTAGGAATATCGTCATAATCCCATGCAAAGAAGTCTTTGTATTCTTTCAAGAGTTTGATTATTTCGACTTTGAGGTCTAGGATAAAGTTGGTGCTGATATATGTTGGCCTTTTGTTTACCTCATCTCCCAAGTCAATTTATTCTAGGAGATCCTGCACCAGAATCTTGACGTTAGGTGTTACGGGATCCTTTTCAAACCCCAAAGGCTCATCATCATAGATGGCGTCGAGCCTATGGCTTGTCCTGTCAACGTAGGGCCTATCAGGTGGCTCTGGTTTGAAATCAACACTAGACCCTTCCAGGTGAACTTCTGTCTCTTTTTCTTTGATAGCCATGTACTTTACTTCAGCCTTCAAGGTCGCGCTTAGCTTGTTTTCAGCTATGTAAGCCAAAATATTTTCCAAAGTATTGGACTCAGACATAGTCACTATCTTTGTCCCCCCAAGCAGTAAGTCAGAGTCCAGGAACCCCTTCTACTTTATCTTCTTCTCCCATGGTCTCCCTATCCCATTGGAAACCATGTGTTGGATGCAGATTTAAAAAATAAAGTTCCTTGTCCGAAGGCATATAAGCAAATCCCGCAAAGGAACAAGGCGTTATCTTCGCCAAGTTCATGTCGAAATTTCATTTATCTACATGGTTAACCTCTTCCATGTAGTAGCTTTGGTCTGCTTCTACATTCTCCACTATCACATCATCCATCCAGATCGAGATCCTCTGATGTAGCAAAGATGGAATGGCTTTGATGTCATGTATCCATTCACGGCCCATGAGTAGGTTGTAGTTGGCTCTTGATGATATGACCATAAACATAGTGGGTCTAATAATGGATCCCATTGTTAGGTCAACCTGAATAAATCCCAAGGTATGGCCAACATTTCCTTCATAGTTCAACAAAACCATATTATGTGGCTTTAGATCTGTGTCAAACTTTCCAATTCTTTTCATCATAAACTGTGACATCAAGTTGACTTCCGCTTCTCCATCCACTAGAATCTTATTGACTCGAGTATTCTCCACTTATCCCCTAATAAACAGAGGTTTTAAGTGATTCTTAATTCCTTCATCTGGTCTTTCGAAGAACGCATTCTGCTCCTGGTCAACACCGTTATTCATTACATAATAGCAAATTGGCATGTGCTTGGTCATCTCTACTTCGTCCATATCCTCATTCTCTTTGACTTCTATTACCTGGTCATACTTTAAGGGAAACATAGAGACCACGTTACAATTAATACCCACACATGATTCTGAACCTGAGTCGAACTCATTAGTTAGCTTGTCATTATCTTCAAGTGGTTGTTCTAGCACTCCTTCTTTGGGATTCTCCCCTTTAGGAGAAAAAAGCTTTCTCCTAACTTTATTTTTGTCTTCGACCTCATTATTAGATTTAGGTTGTTAGTGATATACTCCGTCGTGCCTTTCTCAATCGCTTCCTTTTTAGCCTTCTTCCTATTTTGTTGCCTCCTCTATTGGGATCTTAACATATGATTTTTTTCCTTTATAGTTCACAGATCAATAAACATGCTGCTTCGTCACTTGGAACTCCTTTCGATAAGTAATGAAAGAATCTCGACCGACCTCGAAGCTTCTCCACTTCTCCTGACCTTGGCCCCGTTTGTCAGTGGGCCTTACCCATTTGTCCTTAAAGACATCATCAGTGGGCTTAAATGAGGCTTGCTTGTTTGCACAAAGACCCGGGCCTCGATGTTGTTGCCTTAGAGGGACTCCCCCTTTATCTAAGACATATTGGTTTCGAGCATCTTTCCAATTTCCCCTTTAACGAGCAATTCGAACATTCTCAATATTCTCTGTAGCCTTCTTGTCGAAGACAAAACTGCACCTTGGGCACATCATCACTTCATATTTTTTCCTTTTGACAGCAGTGGATAAATTCGACTAGGTTCTCATCCTTCTTAGGATAAGCAACCTTCACTTGATCTTCACTTCATTTGGTGCTTTCCTCTTCTTCCCCCATATCATCATCTTCGCTCAGCTCGACCATGTTGACTTCCACATTAGGACCATCAGCAATCCTAATCTTCTGTAACTTAACTCTGAGGCCCTCAGTAGCCTCATTCATTTCGACACCCTGCTTGAAATAGTAGTTCCAATCATAGTGCTCTTAGTATGGAGGCCTTCAGTAGCCTCGACCAAATTGACATCTACTGGCTCAGTGTAATACGCATCCGCCACTTGCAAGGGATCTGAGTTGATCTTCATCTGGTGCTTACTCTTTTCATCACACTTCATCGCGTCGAAGGTGTATGTTTTCTTAGGGAATTTATCTTTATTTTTTGGTTTGAAAAAATTCTTCCCGTTCGAAGGTGCGTGAACTTTGCAAGAATAAGGTGGCATTTGTTTCAGTTCGGCCAAATCAACTTTGCTTTTGTCGAAACCTATAGGATCATTATATACTTCTTGCTCATCCTCGTCCATTTCGACATAAGCTACCCTTTCTCTTCTGTTATTCTTACTTTCCCTAGCCCTTTTATCCTTCAAGTGTTCTACCTGTCGAACTTTATCTGCTAATTAGGCCATATCACTTAAGTATTGGGTATCTAGTTTCTTCCTAATGGAATAATCTAAACCACTTGCAGCTATTTCGACTAATTCATGTTCAGGAACTTGTGAGAAACACCTTTCCTTCAAAAAACAGAATTTATTGAGATAATCATCTATTGACTCACTAAACTTGCGCTTGATACTAGCCAGTTCCTTCAAACTTATCTTCGACTGCCCCATCTAAAACTGCTCATGGAACAATCTCTTTAAGTTAGTCCAGTCATGGATGGAATCCGCTGGGAAAGTGGTGAAACAAGTAAAGGCATTTTTGGTGAGGGAACTAGGTAAATATATTACCCTTAAGTTTCCATTGTTTGCAATGTCCCCAGACCCAGTTAAATACTGGCTATATGTTCGACGGTGATTCTCTAGTATCACCAGAGAATTTTGTGAACTTTGGGACTTTCTATCCCTTGGATAATTCTGTTTGTAAAACATATTCAGACAAAAGGGAAGTATAGTTTGGCCTGCAGAGGCATATATTTACCCCATTTCGTGCCATTATCCTTTCGATCATGACAGCCACATTGTTTTCTCCTGCAATTTCGTCATGTCGAACACGATGGACAACTTCGTCTGCAACTTGGTTTCGATTAACCATCACTACCATTGGGGCTTTTCTCTCCTTAGATATTGGTTGTTCGACCCTACGGGTTTTGACTTATTGGCCCTGGTTGACTTCGACCATATTGGGTGCAAGTTGTTGGGATTGGTTAGTTGTTGGGTCCTCTTCTAAGACTACCCCTAAGTTTTCTACCATCTATTATCGACGAGGTTTTCAAATTGGCGCTTGAGGAGCACCAAAAAATTCTATAATTCACGTCATCTGTGTTGTCAATTGCTAATTGGTTTGAGAATTTTGTTGATTAGTTCAGGTAGTTATCTGGATCAGGGGATTGGATAATATACCCATCTGTTGGGCAAGCAGATAGACTATATCATGGTTACTCTCGTCCATTTTCTGTCTTAATACTGCCACAAAATTGATAGTAAAAGTGGGCATTGGTTGGGTAGAAAATCCCACCCCTTGAGGCTCGATATTTTGACCCAGATTGTTAACGGTTGATCCTGACCCTTGTATTTGCGAATAAGTATTCACCAGTGGATAAACAAATGTTGACGCACTATTATACAAACTTCACATCACAAAAGTTAGCATGCCATATGGCTGTTCGCGGCTATTCATAGGCTTTAAAAATCCAGGAACAGAAGGCTTAAAACTACTAATCCCCACTGGTCTTGGGGTCACTGGTTGACCCTGTGTTCTTATAGGGGATAATATTGGTTCACTTTGAGAGTTCAAAGGTATGGTCGTCGTACTCATCATAGAGGGTATTGCTTCTGTCACAATTGTTGCGGTCATATTTTCCCCTGTTGAATGGGGTTGTTCTCCCTTTTTGGTAATGGTTCGTTATTTCTGGCTATCCTACCACTCCTCAATCTCATGCAATGAAGTTTAAGAAACCTTTGTATGAAGAACTTAAAATGCAGAAAATATTTCAAAAAGGTTAAAATATATTTAAGTACGAAGGTTCCACTGGGCGTGCCAATTTGTTTACCTTGGATTTTAGTAAACAATCGCTAGTCTTCAAAAGTTGATACTTTGGTTACTCACAAGATCGACTAGATTGATCCTAGGATATATGTGCTTAGAGTTTGTTTTAGATTTTCTTAGTGCTAAGTTCTTCGACGCTAATGGTGAATTTAAAAATAGTGCAAAGATTTATGAAAAGTATGGGTAAGAAAAGTAACTTCGAATGGAATTTAAAAGGAATAAAAATGACATTGATGAAAGTAAATTGACATTGAAAGTAAAAATGGTGTTTCATACGTACATTTCTTAATAAATTTAAATTGAAAGTAAATTGATTCTAGGACATGTGTGTTTAGAGTTTGATTTAGATTTTCTTAGTGCTAAGTTCTTCGGCGCTAATGGTGAATTTAAAAATAGTGCAAAGACAATTTATGAAAAGTATAGGTAAGAAAAGTAACTTCGAATGGAATTTAAAAGGAATATAAATGACATTGATAAAAGTAAATTGACATTGAAAGTAAAGATGTTGTTTCATACATACATTTCTTAGAAAACTCTTTTCTCAATAACACTTAAATACTTTGAGTGAATTTGATTTTGATACAATATAACACTCTGAGTCCTAATGCTAAGACTCCTATTTATATTACTTTGATAGTAACGGTAACGAAGAATCTCTTCTCTAGAGAATGACACATTCCCGATTGCATGCGCTTCGCCCTTCATAGGTTTTCATGGGCTTCACCCTTCATAAATTTTTTTTTCAACTTCGCTTATCGCTTTATACATTTATGGGCATCGAAATCACAACCAACAATGTGAAAGAAAGAATGAATTTAAATATTTAAAATGACACACTTTCTTCCTTCTATAATGTGATCGGCTAAAACTGTCTACGTGAGAAAAAACATGTTGTACAGATGAAAAATTAAATTTAATTAGACCGTGATCGACACGTCTAGAGCGGAATCATCTACCCTTTATGGTTGGAAGGGAAACCTATTCCATGTGTAATGAGTGGGGTGAAAGTGAAAATATATTTGAATAATGAGTCATGTGAAAGAGAAAAAAATTTAAATATTTAAAATAACACACTTTCTTCCTTCGGTAATGTGATTGACTAAAATATCTATGTGAGAAAAAAATATATTATGCAGAGACAGTTAAATTTAATTATACGGTGATCGACGCGTCTAGAGCAGTATCATCTACCCTTCATGGTTGGAAAGGCCACCTATTCCATGTGTTATTTAGTTGACGTCGATCTTGTGCCTTTCATTATGAACTTTGTTGCACCCCAAAATTTACCCTCTTGATTTCAGAATTTTTATTTGGCTTATATTTAATCTGCATATGCATATATACATTGGTTGAGTTGCTATAGGATCAAGGTATGTCGGTAAAGCATCGAATATTTATCAGAAGCGTCAAAGGCTTTGTGAAGACAATTCAATCAGCTGAAGAACGGTTTATCACCATCTTATATTCCCGTGTACTTTCTCATGTCTTGGGCAATATAAGAGAACCAAAGGGTTTGATCTGATTCAAAATAGTTCGAATTAAAAATCTGTTTCGGTACGTCAACTTCATGATTTTCTAACTACGAGCCAAAGTATTGTTTTGGGATGAAATTTGATCACCAAGTCCGTTTGATATTATCTTCATTTTTTGTGTTCGGGCCGGGAGCCAATTATATGCAGAGAGCGGTCAAATGATTTTATTACTGAGTTTTCAGGTTACCGATCAACGGTGTTTCAGGCATTCAGAAAATTCTAACTCCGATCTCGTATACCTTCTCGAGGTGCTTTTTCCATCATTAAATCCGCCTCGATATCCTCTTAAATTTCCGTGTTCGGGCCTAAAGTTAATCTCGAAGGAAGGTCTCTGAATTCGCAAATCAGACAAAGTTAAATAGTGAAAAATACTGATAAACAGTTGGCTGAACCATGTTTTTGCGCGTATTAAAAAATTCATATCTCCTGGCTCGAGTATTGTATGAGTGTGGTTTCAGTGTCCAAAATTTTGTCTTGATATCCTCTTGATGGACGTCTAGGGCGAGATCTGATGATTTGAGGAGGACTGCGTAAATTGCGAATTAGTGAGAAATAATTTGGTACATGTCTGTTCGGCTTCCAATATTCAAAAATGTATAACTCGGTCAACTTTTACCGAATCGCGTCCATTCTCAAAGTGTTGGCTTGCTAATTTTATATTCTTCAATTCTGTTTCATATTGTCAAGATGAAAAGTAGCCCGAAGACCTCCGTTGTTAGTTTATTTCGCAAAAGGGAGTTGTTCGTATCGGTAAAAAGACTAGACGTCACTCCACTAGAAAATTCATAATAAATTCATCATTTATAAGATGGTTCTCATTTTTTGACATGATGTCAGGGATGCGGAGATCTATATTTCTTCTGGAAAAATAGAAATGAGATTCTAATTTTTTGGGCATGAGCTCGTGGTTTGTTTGAGTGACGAAGGTTAAATAAGCTGATATTTTGACTTAATTAATTTTTTACAGTGACGTCTCACTGCTTAAACGTATCGAACTCACTCAATTTTTATCAGAAATTGTCTGTTCTTTTTGGGTGACATTCGTAACTCAGAGGTGCATATTTTCATAAGAGGTCCGCATTCAGAAAGATTCAGGGATCACAGTGTAATTTTTTACTTAAGCGGAAAATAAGCTAAAAATTGGATTTGTTAAACAACACTATATATTGTTTTTGCCACCAAAGTTCAAAGGAGGAGGCTCATTATTTCAAATTTCATTTCCCTCTCTATTCTCTCTTCTCTCACTCAATAGAAAAACCTCCCTCTCTCACAACTCTCTCCTCACCGGCCTTCACCCTCCCTCCGGCCACCACCGCGCTCCTCTTCTCCAGCCGCCTCTCTCCTCCGACCGCTCCCCTTATTCTGGCAACTCTTCTCCTCTCCGGCCAGCATCATCATCATCTCTCCTCTTCATCTTCTTCAAGTGTTTGCAAGAGGTAAGCATAAATTCCATTGATTCTTTATTTTTGTAATTTGATTTTGGTGAATTGTTCATAATTAGAGTTTGACTTCATAGTTTAGGGTGATTCTATATTTGAATTAGGAATTGACATTAGACTAACACTTAGACTTAATTAGAGATTTAGGTTGAATTTGATTTAGGATTAGATTATATTCTTGAATCAATTTTGTGAGATAGAAACTTATCATATTGTATGCACACTAAGTGTTTATTTTAATTCCTCAAAGGATTCTAGAAAGTGAATTAGGAAGTAGTATTAGACTAACACCTAGAGTCTAGTTTCTAATTCTTGATGTAGGATTTGTTAAGAGTTTAGGTTAGGTAGATTCTAACACTAACATTGATTTAGATTTTGTAACATAAACTAACATTAGTTTAGTCTAGGCCTAATTCTTTGATTTCAAGTTTTATTATATTTTTCTAATTATTTGATTGACGATCATTGGTTTTTTGTGCATTTGGAATGCATTTTATGCATAATCTCAAGTTACCACTTCTTGATATAATCAAATCTTTTTGCCAATTGTTGATTGATTATTTGTTGCTTGTCATTTCAATGAGTTGAGATAATTTCTAGAGGACTCAAATATCATTACAAAACACATTTGAAATAAGTTTGATTGAGTTTGATAGAAAATATCTCAATATTTAGTAAATTGGCAAAGTTTGACATAATTGGTGTTTATGCTCTAACTTTTGATCTGTTTTGAGTTTTTTCAACTTTCTTTAATGAAAACCGACTTTCTTGAGCCATCCAAAGCTCTCAAAGTGAATGATTTCTCGATTCGGATAGGTTTCGGTCAAATCTGGGAGCTTCTGACTTATGTGCGAAAATTGTAACCCCCGTAATTTAATCAATTATTTAATTAAATTATTTTTGGAATAATAGATGTGTTGTGATTAGTTGGATTTAATTATATTATTAAGTGGTGAAATAATATTAGAATAATGATAATATCATTTAATGTGTGCTTGTTTTAAAGGATAGAAGTAGTAATAAGGGGGTGTAGTAGTTTTAAGCTCATTAAGGCATAAAGAGATTAATAGGGTTATTTTATTATTATAGAAATAATAAGAAAGAGGAAGCAGTAAGAAGAATAAGGATTAGAGAAAGAACGTGAAAGTTGTTGGAAAGAGGAAAAGAGCAGAACAGAAAGTCAACCGAAAAAGTATAGAGCAACCTTCAATCCAAGGTAAGGGTGGGGTTCTGACTCTATAATAGGGTTTATGATAATTGGTATGTGGGGTTAGAGGTGAAAGATTGTTTGGTTTATGATTGAATTATATATGATGTTGTATGATAGAAATCGATGATTGAAAGATGAATAATAATGTCTCAATTCTTTTTATTTGATGTAGAATTGTAGGATAATTGTAATTGATGATTATCTATGATTAGATGATATTTTTAGGGCCTAAAGTATGGAACCCGTAGTGAAAATGCAGAGAAATCACAGAAAATATCCTTAGCAGAGCAGTATCTGTCGACCCCAAACGTTATGTGTCAATACAAGAAGGATTTTAGACTCAAGATGAGTCGACACGAAGGAGTCCTGCGTCGATACATGAGGGCTTTAAGACTCAGGATGAATCGATACGTAGGAGCATGTATTGATACATGCCGTGTTGCAGACTCAGTATGAGTCGATACAAGAGAGTATGCATTGACTCATGCAGTGTGTTAAACCCAGTACGCGTCGACCCAAGGCATTACGTGTCGATCCATGTTGTCTGATTTTTGACAGATTCATCTTCTAAAGGCTGTAACTTGAGTTTTCGGACTCCGTTTGAGGTGTCGTTCGAAGCGTTGAACAGCTAACGCGATGAACTTCATTCTTAAGGAATAAAATGAAGAATAGGAAGGATAATCCTAGTATCCAAATTAGTACTAGAGTTAATTCCCGCGTTAATCATTATGTTGATTGTGATACGGTGGGAGAACTGACTTGAGGTTTTACGTTTGTGTTTGCAAATGTTGCGGTTTAGCAAGAGTCGCCACCGACTTTTCTTTTATCCAAAAAGGAAAGGTGAAAAAGCACAGGAAAGACCTTTAGAGATGTTTTTTGAGTTCGGGGGGTAGATTATGAAAAGGGAAGGTATTAGCACCTTTTTCATCCATGGTTTTCCATGGGCTCTTAGTTACTCGCTAGATCACTTGCTTTTGTTTGAATGTGCTTGTGGTGTGTGTTTTGAAAGTATTTTTGAAAATGGAACTTCGTAATGGTTCTCGTTTCTATAAGAATGCCTACAAAGTGATTGTTTCGAAAATAGTTCAAAGGTGTGTTTGTGAGATGTGTTTTTGAAAGTATTTTGAAAATGTAACTTTGTAACGATTCTCGTTTCTATAAGAACACATACAAAGTGTTTGTTTGGAAAATAGTTCAAAGATGAAAGTGTAAGTGTAAAAAATGTTTTGTTGTGAGCAAGCGAGTAACTGAGAGCGAACCTACCTACTCGAAAGGTCTTAAGCGTGCTTTTCCTTCTCCTTTGGATGTGGCTATCTTACCATTGATTTGGTAGGAAGCCTCATTGTTGGATGTGAAGGGACGGGTGTAGGGATGTTTGTATAGTCATAGAAGGCAACTCATGGAATGTTTTAGAAATGTCATTTTAGGGACTAGATCACTTACCGAAGGCAACATCGAGTGTCATCGAGGGACTACGATCTTTTATCGAGGGTCTTTGCTAAACGCCCATGTTCGAGGGACATGACTATTTTTTCTGATAGGCAACAAAATGGGATTACCCTAAGGGTGCATATGTGAATAGTGTGTTTGATTGGATGCATTTTAACCTTGATTAGGGTTGTCTTTTTTTTTTGTTTTCATGTCTTGCCATACATCCTATTTACTAGCAATATATGAAAACCGAATAAAATGCGAAAAAATAAAATCTAAGCTATTACATCGCTTCAGGGGGTGGGGGTACATATTTATGAATGGGGGTTGCAAGTAAGATTAAATTCTAATTTTATATTACAACCATATCGAATGGATCAAAATGTGCAAGAAACGAAGTTACTTATTTATTTAAGAAAAGAAATAAGTTTGCTTAAGAAAATATTTTTGGACTTTTGTTTTAGGAAATAAAGCAAAGCATGGAAAACATGTTTTTTTTGTTGTATTTGTTGATTAATGAAATAGAAAGTGATAGCAAAGGTAGTGAGAAAAAGTAAAAATAGAATCAGTGTGTTACTGATTATGGGAGGTCAGAAGTTCTGACTTTGGCACACTGCAAAATAGAATTCCTGTTACTAAAAAAACATAAGCAGAGTCAGAAGTTGAGTCCATTGGGAGCATATTAGCTTTCAGAAGTTCTGATACCATCGGCAACAAAGTAGGTTTCAGAAGTTCTGATACCACCAGCAAAAAAGTAGATCTCAGAGGTTCTGATATCACTGGCAGAACTTGGTCTCTCTCTTCATGGTAGTCAGAACATCTGCATTTTGGTCATTTCTCCCCAAAACAGAAGATATGCATATGACAGTTATGGCAGGTTTCATAGCATTTTAGAAACAATAAATATCAGAGCCATAAATCAGAGGCATGTGTGAACCTGTTAATCCTAATTTTGAGTTCCAATTTCCTTCAGAATTCTGAAACTGATTTATTCCATACTTAGACAACCAAGTACGTGAAACCTCATAATATGTATAACGTCAGAAGCATGATATTCACATTGTATCTTGTTGAACATGCAAATATGATAATGATTAAGCAACGTGATGAGAGTCAGCAGAAGCTTACCTTGCAGTTGGAAAAGATTCTGTAAACTGGAGGTTGGTCTTAGACTTTGGGGATGTTCCGAGCAACTTCCTCACGTACTCAACAGGATGGAGGTTTTCAACTTCTGGAACAGCCAATGGGTGATACTCTGACTTCTTTGAGGTGGAGGTGAATGGAGAGTGTATGGCAATATGAATATAGAAGTTGAAATAGCTTCCAGTATATGGATCAACAATTGTGGGGAAGGTTTTAGTCAAGGAACAATGGAGTTTGGGTGCTAGAATGAAATGCTATGGTTTTGGTATTTTGGTGTTTACAGCTTTTTGGATTCTTGGAATTTTGCAAAGATTCAAGGACTTTTTCTTTCTTTTGGTGATTCTCTCTCTCCAAAAACCAACCCTTTCAACGTGTGATGGAACAAACTATTTATAGATGGATTTGTTGTGGTTTTAGGGGGGAAAACAAATGAGTTTTTAAACATTTTTGGCATACTGTCCCTTTGTTTTTTAGATCACAATTTTCGTAGGCTAATTTGGTGCAAGAAAAACGCAGGCGTGGACTAGGTCAGCAGCATCTTGGAGTGTTGTGGCAGCCGGTTGAAGGACTGTGCCATAGCATGGCAGCAGGTTAAGGTTTGGGGTTTGGTGATGTTCTGATTGCAGAAAATTAGAAACGTAAACTCCAAACGCTGAAGGGGCATCTTCTGACCAGAGCATTGAACATAACCTCTATATGCTGAAGAATCAGTTCTGACTGAAGCATTATGTTCTGACCAAAGAGCAATGCTTCTGCACGTTCTGATTGAGGCGTTATGTTCTGACCAAAGGGAAACGCTTCTGCATGTTCTGATTGAAGCGTTATGTTCTGGCCGTGTTTGTAATCTTCTGAGGGCACTTGCATAGAGGCTGGCTCAGAAGTTCTGAAATATCACATTCTTTAGACACTTAGAAATTTTTTCTAAATGTTTAGAAATTTTGATTTTTTCAAAGTAACTTCTGACTTCTGATTTTTGATGAACCCATTTTATGATTTTAATAAAATGTGATTTTTAGAACTTGATTTTGATTTAAAAGTCAAAGTTTGACTTTTTCAGTGCTTTTGACCATTTTTCCCTTATAGATGATTTACTTAAAAAAATGATGATTCAAGACTTGGAATTTGATAGAGGAAAAACTGAGGGTCCAGGTTGAATCCTTTGAGAAATGGGAGGGCAAATTTTGGGGTACAACAGTTGCCTCTGTTCAATCTTCTTAAGCCTGAGGATGTAGATTGGCTTATCTGTCTTTCGTGATCTGAAGGCGAAAGATGATTGAACACTAGAGTGCCCATAAATTTGCACTCGCATGAAGTAATACTGATTGGTAATATCGGGAATGGGCTTACAGATTCCATTTGGAAGGCGACGATAAATCATAGGAGATGGGCTTAAAGATGCCATCCAGAAAAGATTGGTTGTATAGGAGATTCCTGGGTGAAAATTCCTGTACCTGCTGTCAAGGGGGACTTTGTCGGGGAATGTTGATTTTATGCACTGGGAAGTAAAGTCTAGGATATTTTGGTTATCCATTACTCTACTGGGTAATTAACTCTTGATTTGAAGAGTTGAAAGTAGAATGTATACCTGGTCAAGGTCCAGGCTGTAAAGAAACTCGCTGGGGAAATGTGAAATCGACCATATTTAATCGGGTCCAGGCTTTACAATGTTGTAACCTGTTGTCTGGAGATAAGGGAGAAGGAACCTGGATAGTAGGGTTACTTCGAAATGAAAGCCTGGTAGTAGGGTTGTGAGAAGGAACCTGGATAGTAGGGTTACTTCGAAATGAAAACCTGGGTAGTAGGGCTGTGACAAGGAACCTGGATAGTAGGGTTACTTCGAAATGAAAGCATGGGTAATAGGGTTGTGAGAAGGAGCCTGGATAGGAGGGTTACATCGAAATGAAAGCCTGGGTAGTAGGGTTGTGAGAAGGAACCTGGATAGTAGGGTTACTTCGAAATGAAAGTCTGGGTAGTAGGACTGTGAGAAGGAACCTGGATAGTAGGGTTACTTCGAAATGAAAGCCTGGGTAGTAGGGCTGTGAGAAGGAACCTGGATAGTATGGTTACTTCGAAATGAAAGCCTGGGTAGTAGGGCTGTGAGAAGGAACCTGGATAGTAGGGTTACTTCGAAATGAAAGCCTGGGTAGTAGGGCTGTGAGAAGGAACCTGGATAGGAGGGTTACTTCGAAATGAAAGTCTGGGTAGTAGGGCTATGAGAAGGAACCTGGATAGTAGGGTTACTTCGAAATGAAAGCCTGGGTAGTAGGGTTGTGAGAAGGAACCTGGATAGTAGGGTTACTTCGAAATGAAAGCCTGGGTAGTAGGGCTGTGAGAAGGAACCTAGATAGTAGGGTTACTTCATTTGATTGTGTAGATTAGTTGACCTGTTTGGTTTCGGGAACTGATTTTTCCTTGGTTGCCTATAGATATGACATGTATAACTGTTGGTACTGTTGGTGATAACTGTCTTTCCTGAAAAGATAATAGGGTTAGTTATATGCGATGCATGAAATGCATTGTGAGATGATGTTCTCAAAATAAACGAGCTTATGCCGTATGTGATATGTATGTGCATGTCATGATGTAGGAACACGAAATGCTATTGTGACATATCCGAGTTTGGGAAAATAAATCCCTGACTGCTGCTGGAAAGAAATAGAATTCCTGACTGTTGTAGAGAACCGAGGCTCTTGTATTCCCGCTGGGGATGATGAATGGAAGTGATTGTGCTGGAGGTTTGCTCCTTCTTTACAGATGTTCTGTCGGGGAGAGCCTCTGCTTGAGAATAACTCTACGGGGAACCACTTGAAAGGTGAATTTCTGATAGCTGAAGTAATGGGCTCTGTCGGGAGTTGAGCTTCAGTATCCAGAGAAATAAACTCTGATTGGGGAATTAGAAATTTGTGATGATCCACTCGTGATTATAAAATCCGAATGGGGAATATAGGTGTCAGGTTTATGGGGGATCTTGGCTAGGGAGATCACTTCCCATTCTGAGTGAAATGTTATTGATACTTTGATTACTTCTGCTCTAGTGCTAGAAGGAGGGGAGTATAGATGTTACAAGATCATATGTATTGATGACTGTGCTCCAAAGCTGTCTCTGCCTTGGTACCTGCTGGACATGGTAACTGTCGATTTTGTTCCTGTTTCTTAAGTTATGAGCAATTGTATTTGGTTTCTTTATGCAAATATTTGTGATAGCCATCATATTCAAATGCATATGTCAAGAATAAATCATTGGACGTTCTTGCAAAAATAAAACAGAAAAAGGAAAACAAATAGTTTTGTAAAAATGTCTTGTATTAATTTTGAAATTGGCCTACAACAGGCGCTTTTGTACAAGGAAGCTGACGCTCTAGTAAGAGAGTGTCGCCATAAAAATGGAGGGCATACAATTTTGTGTACAACAGAAAGAAAACAGCTATGTGCAATAATCCCATTGGGTTTCAAATCCGCTATTGCCACTATGTCTTCGAGCGTCTTCTCACTTTGTTGCTTGTTTGAAGCTGATTAGATTGAGGGATGCCATTTGAGCTTGACAGTTGATACTGAGGTCAGATCGCAGGGTGATCCAATGGGACATAGTGATACGCTTTTCATCCCTAACTTTTGCCTGGACCGCCCTTTCGGGTTTTCGGCCCACCGGGATACCCTTTTTTTCCCAAGTTGCCCTTTCAGGTTTTCAACTTGCCGGGTGTACAGGTTTTTTTATTTTCATCCCTTATTTTTTCCCGAACCCTTTTGGTTCGTCGGGAAGCCCTTATTTTTGCCTAGGCCAGTCAACCTAGCGGGTCTTTGATTATGCGTAGTATCTTTTCACTATGTCTGCATTGATAGGATGAGGAAGGTCGTCGCCGTCCATAGTGGTCAGGATCATTGCTCCACCAGAGAATATGATTTTGATTACAAACAACCCTTTATATGTAGGAGTCCATTTGCCCCTAGGATCACCTTGTGGCAAAATGATATGCTTGATTACCAAGTCACCGACCCGATATACCTGACGTTTGACCTTTTTATTAAAAGCTTTGATCAACGTTTTTGGTATATCTGACCATGACAGATAGCTGCCAGCCTCTTCTCATCAATCAAGTTCAACTGGTCAAGTCGAGTCTAGATCCAATCTTCTTCGTTTAAACCAGCATCTTTCATGATCCTCAGAGAGGGGATCTGGACTTCAATGGGTAAGACAGCCTCCATGTTGTATACCAGAGAATAGGGTGTTGCCCCAGTTGATGTGTGAGCCGTGGTACGGTACCCGTGGAGAGCGAATGGTAACATCTCATGCCAGTCTTTGTACATGATTGTCAGCTTTTGTATGATCTTTTTAATGTTTTTATTTGCAGCTTCGACAACACCATTCATCTTTGGCCGGTAGGGAGAAGAATTGTGATGTTGAATCTTGAATTGCTCCCACAAGGCGGTGATCATAGTGTTGTTTAGATTCGTACCATTATCAATGAGGATTCTCTCTGGGAAACCATACCAACAGATAAGGTTTTGTTTGATGAACCGGGCGACCACATTCTTAGTAACGGGAGCAAAGGAAGCTGCCTCAACCCACTTTGTAAAATAGTCGATGGCCACTAAGATGAAATGGTGTCCATTGGAGGCCGTTGGCTTGATTTACCTAATCATATCGATTCCCCACATAGAAAAGGGCCAAGGGGCCGTCAAGACGTTCAGAGGAACTGGAGGTACATTCACTTTATCAGCATAAACCTGACAGTTATGGCAAGTCCGGGGGTGTTGGTAGCAATCTGTCTCCATGGTAGACCAATAATCGTCTGCCCGTAGGATTTTATTTTCCATTGTATGCCCACTGGAATGGGTACCAAAAGTGCCTTCGTGTAATTCAACCATGATCCTTTCAGCCTCAACCTTGTCTACGTACCGAAGCAATACAACGTCATGACTGCGTTTGTACAAAATACCGTTACTAAGGAAGAACTTAGCCAAGAATCTTCTCAGGAACTTCTTGTCATTTACTGAAGCTCCTTTTGGGTATTCCTGAGACTCGAAATACCTTTTAACTTCATGGAACCAAGGTTGATCCACTACTTCAGTACCGATCTCGTAACAGTAGGTTGGTTCACCCATCCGCTCAATGGTGATTTGAGGAGCCTCATTATCCCAATTAAGTTTAAACATAGATAACATTGTAGCTAGTGCATCTGCTAGCTGATTTTCTTCTCGCGGGAAATGCTTGAAGGTGATCTCCTCAAAATGCGGCAATAATGTCAACACATGTTCTTTGTAAGGGATAAGGTTGGGGTCTTTGGTGTCCCATTCCCCTTTGACTTGACTGATGACCAAAGTTGAATCTCCAAATACATCCAAGGATTTGATCCCCAAGTCTATAGCAGCTTTGAGTCCGAAGATGCATGCTTCATATTTTGCCATGTTGTTTGTACAGTTGAAGCAAAGTCTGGCAGTAAAGGGAGTATGACATCCCTCCGGAGATATGATTAAGGCGCTGATACCATTGCCAAGTGCATTGGATGCTCCATCAAAGAATAGGGTCCATCGGGATCCTTGCTCAAGTCCGTCATATGGCATAATTTCTTCACATTCGTCTAATGTCATGATGTCTTCATCCGGGAATTCGAACTTCATGGATTGATAGTCTTCCACAGGTTGGTGAGCGAGGTGATCAACCAATACACTACCTTTTATAGCTTTCTGGATAGTATACTGTATGTCATATTCTGTCAGGATCATCTACCATCTCACTATTCTCCCAAAAAGAGCGGGATTCTCAAAGATGTATTTTATCGGATCCATTTTAGATATCAACAGAGTAGTATGAGTCAGCATATACTGTCTCAGTCGGCAAGCAGCCCATGCCAAAGCGCAACAAGTTTTCTCGAGCAGTGAGTACCGTGTCTCACAGTCGGTAAACTTTTTGCTAAGGTAGTATATTGTGTGCTCTTTTCGACCAGACTCGTCATGCTGCCCCGGCACACACCCCCATTGAATTGTCTAATACTGTCAGGTATAATATCAAAGGTCTCCCTTCAACTAGAGGCATCAGAATTGGTGGTTCTTGTAGGTATTCCTTGATTTTTTCGAAAGCGGTATGGCATTCATCATTCCATTTTACCACTTGATCTTTCTTCAGAAGCTTGAAGATTGGCTCACAAGTGGCAGTCAGATGTGAAATGAACCTGGCGATATAATTCAGGCATCCCAAGAAACCTCTAACTTCCTTCTTTGTACGGGGAGCTGGCATTTCCTGTATAGCTTTTACCTTTGCAGGATCTACTTGAATACCTTTGTCGCTGACGATGAAACCTAGAAGCTTATCGGACCTTACCCCGAAAATGCACTTGTTCGGATTCAATCTCAGTTTGTATACCTTCAATCTGTCGAACAGATTTTGGAGATGATCAAGGTGCTCTTCCTCAATCTGAGACTTGGCTATCATATCATCGACATAAACCTCAATCTCGTGGTGAATCATGTCGTGGAACAAAGTGACCATGACGCGCTGATAAGTTTCCCTGGCATTCTTCAACCCAAAAGGTATCACCTTGTAGCAAAAAGTGCCCCACTGCGTAACGAAAGTTGTCTTTTCCATGTCTTCGGGAGCTATCTTGATCTGGTTGTAACCAGAGAAACCATCCATGAAGGAAAAGATTTTGTGTTGCACGGTGTTGTCAACCAAAACGTCAATATGAGGAAGCGATAAGTCATCCTTGGGGCTTGCCCTGTTGAGATCTCTGTAATCCACATACATTCATACCTTACCGTCCTTATTAGGCACTGGAACAACGTTAGTAACCCACTGCGGATAGGAGTTGACAGCTAAGAATCCCGCGTCGAACTACTTCAAGACCTCTGCCTTAATTTTCTTCGACATTTCAGGGCGCATACGGCGGACCTTCTGTTTAACTGGCGGGCAGTTTTCCTTAGTCAGCAGGCGATGTACCACAATATCAGTGTCCAAACCAGGCATGTCTTCATAGGACCAAGAAAATATCTCAATGTAGTCGTGCAACATTTGTATTAACCTCTGTTTGATGCTAAGCTCCAGATTTGCGCCTATTTTGACCTCTTTTCTGTACCCAAGTTTATTGTCTCAACTGGCTCTTCATGAAGTTGTATGGCCTTCTCTTCCTGCTGTAGCAGTCTAGCAAGCTCTCCAGGTACCTCACAATCATCCTCATCTTCGTCCTCGGCTTAGTTAATCGGATTTTCAAAGTTATAACTGGCAATAGCAGGATTGTTGTCAATGGGATCTATAGTGGATATGGATCTGCAGTTTGATATGTGAGTGTGTGTAAGAGCATAGCTGTATTGATAAAGCAAAGATAAAAAGAAAAAACAGAGAGTGTAAAATTTGTATGCAAAGAAAGTCCAATGCTTCATTGGTGATATATGAGATGACACATAATAACCCTCACAGATAGAGCCATCGTGCCTCGGGTAAGACACAAGGCTATAAAGTTTAAATTGTTCATTACATATTTAAAAACAAATAAGACAAATTACTGTGGAATAAAAGAAACTGGTATGAAATCTCTAATCGTCCAATTACTCGGTCCACCGTTGGTAGTGGGGTAAGTCTAGCTGTCGAAATCAGAGTCTTCTTCACTGTCTTCAATAGCATTGACCTCTCGATTGCTGATGCATAGGGAAGGTACTCCAATTCGAGCGCGTCGAACAGCCCTCTGAGCTTCTGAAGTAAAGCCCTGTTGTACCCCAAAATTTTCCCTCCCATATTCTTCAAGATTTGGCAAGATCAAGCTTCAAATGGATTAAGGATTGCACAGTGCAAACACCCTCCTAACACAGTCAAAATTAGGGTTTTGGTTTTTACAAGGAAATTTAGGTTTTCAAGGGTCCAATCAAGTCCCATATGCCTATATACATTGTCAAGCATCTATATGTCAAGTTTCAAGACACACAGCATCAAGTTGCACAGTCAAAAGCCCTAATTGCTTCACAGTCAACTACAGGGGTAAAATGGTCATTTGACAGTCAAAAGTCAAAATTTTGGTCAACATATTATTTTGAAGCCACAATCATCATTTGATCAAGTCTTGATCATGATTCCACAAGCATGGCTCAAAAATCATCAAGATGCAAAAAGTTGCTATTTTTGGACAGTTGAAAAGTCAACTGTAACTTGACCAAGGCATAACTTTTTCATGGTTCATCAGAAAAATACCATCCAATGCTCATTTTGAAGGGGATTACATTTCCTACAACTCATCTTCACATTCCAAGTCCAAGAAATGCTCTCATAAAAAGTTATCAATTTCTACATTATAGGTCATTTTCAAAAGTCAACAAAAAGACACTTTAAGTCAAAGACCATAACTTGAGATTGGTAAATCAAAATGACATGGGACCAAAGACATTGGTTAGAGGACTTCAAGACCTTTCCAAAATGTCCAAGAACATGTTCATAGCTTCAAAATTGAGCAAGATATGCATTGGAGAAGTTGGGAAATTTTTAGGAATTTGCAAAAGTCAACTTTGCCTAAAGACACTTCATTTTTGCTAATGGGCCTCAAATTCCTTCTTGAATCTTTGCCCAAGGCTTATGCACGACCCATTGAACTTAAAATGATTTATTTTCTTATTTTTAATTAATTAATTGAATTTTTATTAATATTAATTCATTTAATTGATTTTAATTGTAGGAAAATTCAAAAGATATGATTTTTAAATCATTTGTGAAGCAAATCTGATCAGGGCAAGCTGGCAATCTCGTTTCCCAATCAAAGAGGCAAAATCATCCAATTTTGGCAAGCTTTACCAATAAAAAATATGGAAAAAATTTGATTAAAAATCAAGGATGCAAAACATGAATGCAATGGATTGTTGGGCCAAGATTTACCCTAATTCTATTGTGCTATATGTACTGAAGCAAACCTTGAAATCATACACGTGAAACTGCTGCAAGAACACCATAATCAAATTCTTAAAAAAATCAAGAAAAGTTCAAAACTGAAATCAGTCTTCCAGGCGAATTCAAAGCCTTTTTTTGATCCAAACACCTTGCCTGAGTCTCCAGGAACCTGTTGCCATCAAGAACAAGCCCTAACACCATCAGAATCGTTCACCACAAGTCACTCGGTTTGCATTATTTTCCAAAATTGCATATCATAATTCATGCGCTTTTAATCCATTTTCTTGGTTGATTTATGTTAACATGAACCTTCTGAAGCGATTGGTATAACCCAATTTGATTATAGCATTCTGAATCGAAAACTACCATGGAAGAACATTAGGGTTTCGAAGCTGTTAATTTAGGGCTTTGCACATAAGGAAAAATTGGACTGTGAAACGTGCATGGTTGAATTCGTCAAGGCCAGACGAATTTAACCCAACTATCGCGCTCAATTTATATTGCATACAGGCTTAATCGCTATTTTTGGTCGCTTCATTTTGTGGGGGTTCAAAACCCCCGCTATCTTGTTTTATGTTTACAGGTGAAACGAAGAAGATAATAGGTGTCAGTGCATGGTTGGAGGGTTTGAATACAGCGCGCGTTATTTTGTTTTATATCATAATGCTTGTTTTGTTTTATATAATATTTGTCATCCATATGTTTAACAAACACGCACCACAGTCCAACTGGCAAAGGCATTGAGGCAAGGAGTACTGGGACCTGGGTTTGATTCCCAGGTCCCCCACACCATTCTTAATATTTTTCTTAACACATTCCAATGCAGCGCATGTTCAATGGTCCACCATAAACCTCAGCGCTCCACATGCCAAGTGGCCCTGATCCACAATCTGAAGGCCAACGAATGATGAACACTCTATGCCCTAGTCAGCCAGCAAGCACATGATTATGAAAGTCAACGTGGCTTGGAATTTCAATGGGCCAAAATTTCTCAAATTAACCTCCACATGGGCCAACATACCCCCTTGGTTTGCAATTTTATTTTCTTTTCTCTTAATTCTTTTAATTATAATTATTATTATTAATTCACAACAAATTAATTTTTCATAATAAAATCAGAAATAAAAATTGTAAATATATTTTATTTATTATTAAATTCACTATATTTTTTTTTATAAATACTAACAATTAACTTAGTTTAATTTAGGTTTAATTTTAACCTTTTTTCTCAATGAATTAAAATTATGTAGAATTAGGTTTAGCATTTTCATTCATATTTTCTTAATTAATTATTATTATTATTTATTAATCATTATTTTGTACATAAAAATGTAAATTAATTAGTTTTAATTAGGTTAACTTTGACCTTTTTCTATTAATAATTAAAATAAACTTAGAACTAGGGTTTTCTTTTAATTTTAATTCCTTTTATTCTTTTTAAGATATTAAAAAACATATAAAAAAACATTTTTCTTATAATTAATTAAATAATTAGATTTAGGCTTAATTTTAATTTAATACAAAAAGACAAAAAAAGCTCATAATTTCGCAAAAGAGTCAAATTAATTCTTTCGCGCGTTATATTTTATTTGATTATTATGTAACTGCTTCCAAGAATGTAATAGTAATTAGGTTTATTGCTTTCTTTACTTTCCGCACTTTATCAAAACGGGTCTTTGTTTTTTGGCGATGTATAGACCCGCGCCTTGTAATAGCGTAGCTTTACCTTTCCGTATTTTATTTTCCGCACTCCTAACTATTAAATTGCATGAAAGAATGTATGATAATTAAAAACAACTCGTAGCTCACAATTGCATGATCAAAGATAAATGTTAACCTGAAAACAACACACAATGCACATGCCACTTCTAGGGTACGCCTCACTCGTTGCCTCGAAAGTGGTCATCAAGTATATGGTGTTTTAGAGGTCGCCCTCCTGTCTAAAGATCCAGTTGCCTCGAAACGGTTGCCTCGGATTAAAAAGGATCTAGGACATTAGGGTTACTTCTAAGGTGTCCTATTATTGCTTCGGTGACCACACTGTCCCTACAATCGAATTGACCCGAATAACTCCAACGACGGTGCTACCTACCTCTCAATGGTGGGATAGCACTATCTTAAGGACTCTTACACAGCATAATTCCTTAGGGTAGGTAGATGAATCATGGGTACTTGCTCTCTTCAAAAACAAACCAAACATCTTTTCACACTGACACTTTCAAAAGTATTCAAAACAAATTTTTCAAACACTCTTGAGGACAGATACAAGAGTCACTTAGAAATCTTTCAAAAAACGAAACTTTTTCAAAACCCACACACATTTGAAAAGCAAACATCTTTTGAAAACATAAGAGCAAGTACCTAAGAGCCCGTGGATAACCACGGATAGAAAGGGTGCTAACACCTTCCCTTTCTATAAATCTACCTCCCGAACCGAGAGACATTCTCAATAAGGAATTTTGCTGTGCATTTGTCCTTTCCATGTTGGAGAAAATAAAAGACGGTGGCGACTCTTGCTTACCGCGACATACGCGATCCAGCTTTAAACAGTCAGTTCTATTTCCACCGATCACAAGCCCAAACCAAACTTTTCAGTCTTGTGAATAAACTCAGGAAGCTGTCCCCAATTGGTATTCCTGCCTTCTTCAACTATTGCTCTTGCATCCCTGAGAGAATCCATCTTCAGAGGAGATTTGGTACTGGTAGTGGTCTCGGTTGACGCTAAAATCTGGGGGACCTCTTCAAAGTTTTGACAAGGAGTATCTATAAATTCTCCGTCCATCTCCACGTAGTGGAAGGAATTGAGGTGGCATACCATGTATTCTTCCTCACCCCGTACTGTGACAATCTTTCCTTTTACCGGATACTTCATAATTTGGTGAAGTATGGAAGTAACAACCCCAGCTTCGTGTATCCAAGGACGACCCAACAAAAAGGAGTATGACGGCCTGATATCCATCACGTAGAAGGTGGACTCAAAAGTCTGAGAGCCTATTTTGATAGGGATGTTCACTTCCCCATGCACCATTCTTTTCGACCCGTCAAAAGCCCTTACCACAATGTTACTAGGCTTTAGAGTCAATCCTTCACAATCTAGTCGGTCGAGAGCCTTCTTAGGTAGGACATTCAGTGAAGACCTGGTGTCCACCAGCACATGAGCCATCATGGTGCCTCTGCACTCAACTGAGACATGCAGAGCATCATTATGCTTTCTTCCCTTCGGTGTTAAGTCGGTGTCTGAGAAACCTAACCCATTGTCGGCAGTCAGGTTATCCATACAATCTTTGAATTGATCAGCCGAAGTTTCTTGCGGCACATGCGCAGTTTTGAGGAATGAAATCAAAGCCTTCGCATGGGCCTCGGAGTACAACAACAAGGTTAACATGGATATTTTTGAGGGGGTTTGCCCCAACTGTTCGACCAAATTGTAGTCACTCTTTTTGATTATTTTCAAAATTTCCTCTATCTCTTGCTTAGAGGTTTCCATAATAATCTTTCTAGGTTCCTCCATCCGGGAAGGCTCACCTATAACTTCTTTGTCGCGAGTCCCAAAAGACTTATCGGCAGGGGCGATAGCTGGAGTGAGAACAAGAATAGTAGTTGATATGCCAGATGGAATGATAACAGGTTTGTTGATAGTCTCAGGGGAAATCTCAGGAGAGAAAACCCTTCCACTTCTGGTAATCTTGCTAGTCCCGACAATGTTACCGATATCAGGATCAACTTCTTCGGCCTTCAAGTCTTGTTTAACGCCATGATAGTAAATATCGGCGCCATATTGCCAAGGAACAGATTTCTCCGAGACGTACGGGATAGGACCGGGTACTATGATTATTAGCGGAGCAAATCTCATAGCGGGTGTAATCCTAACAGGTCTTCTTGAGGAGGCCTTGGAAGGACTGGCGGAAATGGTTATGATAGCAATATCTTCAGATGGAATAGCGGGAACCAGAGTTTTCTCAAACAAAATTTATTTACTGTCCATTAGGCGTTGAACACCTGACCTCAGCAAATGGCAACCAGAAGGTAGGAATGAACATATGTGGCAACCTTCACCACAACCCGGAAATAAACCGGCTGATAACAAATTTCCCTTAACAGTCATAAGAGGGGTGGAAACTTCATCCACCGAGGTTACAAACGGATTAGTATCAATAGCGTTAACTCCATGGTTGTGCTTAGGCATGGGAGCAGTTATGACATTGGGATTTTCCGGAGTGTCAAACTCAATCTCTTTAGCTTCAATCAGGTCTTGTACCTTATTTCTTAGAGTCCAACAATCATTTGTGTCATGACCAGGACTACCAGAATGATAGGCGCACCTAGTGTTTGGATTGTAATGAGGAGAAGAGGTATTAGGATTCTTGGGAGCCTCCTTTAAAGTTGCCAAGTTAGATCTCAACAGATGGGGTAGAACCTCTGCCAATGTCATGTTGATCCGAGTGAACTGCCTTTGTGGTCTTTCTACCCTTTGCTGATTGTTGCGTTGTGGGACAACCATAGGCCTAAGTATTATTACAGCACTTACCGTTGGACAGTATCCTGCTCTGTTTCGGTCTCTTTGGTCATAAATGGCACTGGCCTCCTTCTTACCAGTGAAAGGCTTTTTTGTTGTTCTTGAAGATGCATCCTTTTTAATTTTTCCACTTTTTATACCGGCTTCGACCCGCTCACCAGTCATGATCAGTTCAGTAAATCCAGCTGAGGAACTCCCAATTAGGTGGTTGAAGAATGGACCTGATAAGGTGCCTAGGAACATATCCACTAATTCTCTGTCCAATAGAGGGGGCTGGACTTTGCCTGCGAGATCCCTCCATTTCTGAGCATAGGTTTTGAAACCTTCACCTATTCCCATAGTCATGCCTTGCAATTGCGTCCGAGTTGGAGCTAAATCAGCATTATATTGATATTGTTTGTAGAAGGCGGCGGCCAAATCTTCCTAATTGCGAACATTGGTCCCTTCCAATTGATAGAACCAATCCAACTGCGTCCCTGACAAGCTCTCTTGGAAGAAATGCACCCACAGATTCTTATCAGCCGTATAGGGTTGAATCTTTCTAACGTATGACCTTAGATGTAGCTTTGGGCAAGAGACACCGTCGTATTTGGAGAAAGTGGGGACCTTGAATTTCTGCAGGATGATAACCCCTGAGATAAGTCCTAATTATTCGAAATCCAAACCGGGTACTCTCTGAATCTCCATAGCATTCAAATGATCCTCTAGCTGTTTGTATTTATCATCAGCAGGAGGATACTTCTCCTCAGAGTAATCAGGCTCTTCTTCTTCCTCGGATGATGGGTCGTTATTCACTTCCTGGGTCCCGTCTCCTTGATTATCTCTTTCACCCGATGATGTTGCAAATTCCAAAGTCCGTCTGGTTTGACCTTTGAACCTTCTCCCCATAATCACAACACCGGTTGAATTTTTTGCTTTCTTCTTCTTCTCTTTGGCCATTAGAGTCTTCAACTCCCCTTGTCCTTTTGTCAGAGCCAAGAGCATTTGTTGAAACTGGGTGTTTTGCGCCTGAAGATCTTTCACAGTCTGTTCAACATCCATCTCACTGAAATAAACAGTAGAAGGATAAGGTGACCTGTTATGAGAAACCTATATGATGTTATGATGAATGGAGATGCAATATGCAAATGATTTCAAGGAAAATTAGAGATTTAAATTTGTTCAAACCAAAAAAGAACACACGTTATATTAATAAAACCAAGTTTGAATACATCGTGCCTCCTTGGGCTTACAATGAAAGAAACAAAATACAACAAAAACTCCTAAGACAAAAAGGTTGACCGCGTCCTCTTTGGAGCAATGTAGGCATTCAGGTTTTTCTCTTCATGAAGCAGTTTGGTGAGCTCCAAAACATTCTTCTCACTGGCGTAGTACTGGGCTTCAAAGGTGTCTCGCTCTTCCTTCAACTAAACCCAAGCTTTCTGCAGGTCTTCGAGAGAGGTTGGCATGTCAGGATGAAGAACGGTGTATGGGACGTCTCCTTCAATAACAGGCTAAATGATGACGGGAAGGATGGAAGGGTAAGGCATCAAGAGACTCTGGGCACGAGCTCGTACCCACCTAAGGTAAGGCTCGAGAGGGATAGAGTTTTTATGTCCCAAAGTCCTACCGTCCACCTTATTCACCATTCCCCAAACTCATGTAAACTTCTGGCGGTAACCTTGGTCTTCTTTGTCGTAGTCGAACACCAAACCTTGGATGAGCATCTCGTGAGGGCCGTCTCTTCAGGCATATACAAATTGTCGAAGAGCTAAGCAGGGGTTGTAGGTGATACCCCCCATAATACCAAGCAGAGGTACGTTAGGGAACTCCCCATAGCGGTCAATGATAGTGACATCTTCCAAAGATCTCGAACACCAATGGATGTCAGAATGGGTGAGGGACATCATCCTTTAGGACCATGTCAGTCTTTGCTCGTTCTTTAAGGCTGGTTGAGGCAGGTGTGAAGTGAACCATTTAGCGAGTAGGGGAATACAACACAAAAGAGTACCTCTTTTCTTCATGGTGCGGGTATGAAGGCAATGTAAGATGTCTCCTAGCAAGGTAGGTATAGGATTGCGAGAGAGAAAGACTTTGATGGCATTAACGTCTATGAATTGGTCCGAAATAGGGAACAGAACCAAACCATAAATGAGAAGATCCAGGATGTCTTCAAAAGCTTGGAAATCCATGTCGTCCCAGAATGAACGAGCCTTCTCCAATAGAAACTTGGCTAAGAAACCTTTGACCCCACTTCTTGCCTCCCAATTGGCTATGATGTCGGCTCTCTCCAGGTGCAAAGCTGCGGCGATGACTTCAGGTTCTGGAATCTCTTCTAGACCAGTGAACAGTATCTGATCAAGCACAGGCACCCCTAAGAGTAGAGAGAACTCTTCCAGTGTAGGTACTAACTGATAGTCTGGGAAAGTGAAACAATGATGCACGGGATCAAAGAATTGGAACAGTACACACATCATCTCTTCTTGGAAACTGGATGTAGCCAAACTGAGTAGTCGACCGTATTTCTTGGTAAAAATAGAATCCTCGGGGACTCTCGAGGCTAGCTCTTGAAGTTGAGGGTGTGCTTTTATGAAGCTGATTCGGATGGTGTTTCTTCGGACAGAATTCCTGACCTACAAAACAAAAACAAAGATAAACTTCTAAATCCTTGAAATGGTTAGTGAGCATGCTCGTGATGCTTATCATGTTTATGATGTTATGTACAAGTATATACACACAAATCAAACAAATCCCTATGTTTTAGGCTGGCATGAGGCTTTATAGGTAAGTACCCTCTTGAATTTTAGTTGGCTCAAACCTGTCCTAACAATAGTGATCGGGTTTTAAAGGATCTCAATATCACCGACCTTTCTCTTGGGCATTGTCTCAACACAATCAATCTTTTCTTGCGGCCGAGATATCCCAAAAGTCTAGCCTCAATGAGTGTAGTATCGAGTATCAACCAATTTTCAGCTCTACACCAAAACCGACTATCTCACTACGTCCTAATTGCCAAGTTTGTTCAATTAGGGTTCTAAAGTACGTTAGTGCTTCATGACGCCACTCAGCGTCCCCGTATTCTCCTCGATTCACCATAAGGGATACCTGTACCCACAAATGCGTCACACTAACATATCCATTGTTTCAACTATATCGGTCTACGTCGTACAGTTTCCACAATCCATTTCTATTTACCTAAAAAGGTGTCCCAGATCCGGGTGGAGGATCAAAGCAAGCCCAAACATAGAACCAAATGTAAAGCATATAAATCAAACAATGAAAGCAAGTAAATGTGATCTAACCCTAAGGTAACTCCACTTTTAAGATATTTCTCCCCAGCAGAGTCGCCAGTTCTGTGATACAGTGGGAGAACTGACTTGAGGTTTTGCGTTTGTGTCCGCAAATGTTGTGGTTTAGCAAGAGTCGCCACCGACTTTTCTTTTATCCAAAAAGGAAAGGTGAAAAAGCACAGGAAAGACCTTTAGAGATGTTTTTTTAGTTCTGGGGGTAGATTATGAAAAGGGAAGGTATTAGCACCCTTTTCATCCATAGTTTTCCATGGGCTCTTAGTTACTCGCTAGATCACTTGCTTTTGTTTGAATGTGCTTGTGGTGTGTGTTTTGAAAGTATTTTTGAAAATGGAACTTAGTAATGGTTCTCGTTTCTACAAGAACGACTATAAAGTGTTTGTTTCGAAAATAGTTCAAAGGTGTGTTTGTGAGATGTGTTTTTGAAGTATTTTGAAAATGTAACTTCGTAATGATTATCGTTTCTATAAGAATGCATACAAAGTGTTTGTTTGCAAAATAGTTTAAAGATGAAAGTGTAAGTGTAAAAAATGTTTTGTTGTGAGCAAGCGAGTAACTGAGAGCGAACCTACCTACTCGAAAGGTCTTAAGCGTGCTTTTCCTTCTCCTTTGGATGTGGCTATCTTACCATTGATTTGGTAGGAAGCCTCATCATTGGATGTGAAGGGACGGGTGTAGGGATGTTTGTATAGTCATAGAAGGCAACTCATGGAACGTTTTAGCAATGTCGTTTTAGGGACTAGATCGTTTACCGAAGGAAACATCGAGGGTCATCGAGGGACTACGATCTTTTGTCGAGGGTCTTTGCTAAACACCCATATTCGAGGGACATGACTATTTTTTCCGATAGGAAACAAAATGGGATTACCCTAAGGGTGCATATGTGAATAGTGTGTTTGATTGCATGCATTTTAACCTTGATTAGGGTTGTCTATTTTGTTGTTTTCATGTCTTGCCATACATCCTATTTACTAGCAATAAGTGAAAAGCGAATAAAATGCGAAAAAATAAAATCTAAGCTATTACATCGCTTTAGGGGGATGGGGTACATATTTATGAATGGTGGTTGCAAGTAAGATTAAATTCTAAGTTATTATTACAACCATATGGAATGGATCAGAATGTGCAAGAAACGAAATTAATTATTTATTTAAGAAAAGAAATAAGTTTGCTTAAGAAAATATTTTTGGACTTTTGTTTTAAGAAATAAAGCAATGCATGGAAAACATGTTTTTTTTGTATTTGTTGATTAATGAAATAGAAAGTGATAGCAAAGGTAGTGAGAAAAAGTAAAAATAGAATCAGCGTGTTGCTGATTAAGGGAGGTCAGAAGTTCTGACTCATGCACACTGCAAAATAGAATTCTTGTTAGTAAAAAAAACATAAGCAGAGTCAGAAGTTCTGAGCCCACTGGGAGCATATTAGCTTTCAGAAGTTCTGATACCACCGGCAACAGAGTAGGTTTCAGAAGTTCTGATACCACCAACAACAAAGTAGATCTCAGAGGTTCTGATATCACTGGCAGAACTTGGTCTCTCTCTTCATGGTAGTCAGAACATCTGCATTTTGGTCATTTCTCCATAAAACAGAAGATGTGCATATGATAGTTATGGCAGGTTTCATAGCATTTTAGAAACAATAAATATCAGAGCCATAAATCAGAGGCATGTGTGAACCTGTTAATCCTAATTCTGAGTTCTAATTTCCTTCAGAAGTTCTGAAACTGATTTATTCCATACTTAGACAAGCAAGTACGTGAAACCTCGGAATATGTATAACGTCAGAAGCATGATATTCACATTGTATTTTGTTGAACATGCAAATCTGATAATGATTAAGCAATGTGATGAGAGTCAGCAGAAACTTACCTTGCAGCTGGAAAAGATTCTGTAAATTGGAGGTTGGTCTTAGAATTTGGGGATGTTCTGAGCAACTTCCTCACGTACTCAACAAGATGGAGGTTTTCAACTTCTGGAACAGCCAATGGGTGATACTCTGACTTCTTTGAGGTGGAGGTGAATGGAGAGTGTATGGCAATATGAATACAGAAGTTGAAATAGCTTCTAGTATATGGATCAACAACTGTGGGGAAGGTTTTAGTCAAGGAACAATGGAGTTTGGATGCTAGAATCAAATGCTATGGTTTTGGTATTTTGGTGTTTACAGCTTTTTGGATTCTTGGAATTTTGCAAAGATTCAAGGCTTTTTTCTTTCTTTTGGTGATTCTCTCTCTCCAAAAACCAACACTTTCAACGTGTGATAGAACAAACTATTTATATATGGATTTGTTGTTGTTTTGGGGGTAAAAACAAATGAGTTTTTAAACATTTTTGGCATATTGTCCCTTTGTTTTATAGATCATAGTTTTCGTAGGCTGTGCAAGAAAAACGCAGGCGTGTACTAGGTCAGCAGCACCTTGGAGTGTTGTGGCAGCCGGTTACAGGACTGTACCATAGCAGGGCATCAGGTTAAGGTTTGGGGTTTGGTGATGTTCTGATTGCAAAAAATTAGAAACGTAACCTCCAAACACTGAAGGGGCATCTTCTGACCAGAGCGTTGAACATAGCCTCTATATGCTGAAGAATCATGTTCTGACTGAAGCATTATGTTCTGACCAAAGAGAAATGCTTCTGCACGTTCTGATTGAGGCGTTATATTCTGACCAAAGGGCAACGCTTCTGCATGTTCTGATTGAAGCGTTATGTTCTGACCGTGTTTGCAATCTTCTAACGGTACTTGCATAGAGGCTGGCTCAGAACTTATGAAATATCACATTCTCTAGACACTTAGAAATTTTTTCTAAATGTTTAGAAAATTTGATTTTTTTTAAAGTAACTTCTGACTTCTGATTTTTGATGAACCCATTTTATACTTTTAATTAAATGTGATTTTAAGAACTTGATTTTGATTTAAAAGTCAAAGTTTGACTTTTTCAATGCTTTTGACCATTTTGCCCTTATGGATGATTTCCTTAAAAAAATGATGATCCAAGACTTGGAACTTGAAAGAGGCAAAACTGAGGGTCCAGGTTGAATCCTTTGAGAAATGGGAGGGTAAATTTTGGGGTACAACACTGATTTTTGTGAAGAATGATGAGGATGATATGATTATAGATTGTTGTTTGGATTGTAACAGTAGGATTAATAATGATAATGATGCAGTATTACAGAATAGTAATATGTAGAGGTTTGGTAATTTAGAATTAAGCCTTAGATGATTAATTAATTATAGGCAATATCATGTTCTAGGCCTATGGCCAACGTTGCGAGATTGACGATTTACTGTTGTATTGTTGTTGTGGCTGAGTTGTTGTGAATATATGATGTATATATGATGTTTGATGAATAAATGATGTTGATGAATGATGTTGATGAAATATGTTGATATGCCTCTAATAATTGGCATCTATTAAGATGTAGGCTTATGGCCAACGATGATGTTTGTGTTGAGATGTTGTTAATTATGGTGTTGTCATTACATTTATGATTGTGTCGCATACATTGCATTTCAAGATGGAGCTTATGCTCGTTAAGATGGCCTGTATTAGCAAATATTAAGATGAAGGCTTATGCCTTGTTGATGCCTCCATTGGCATATTTTTAAGATGGGAGTTCTGCTTCAACGGTACCACATGCATTTTCATAGTATTGAGTTGCATTATATGATTGCATAAAGAAGTTGTGTATTGATGTTGTCAATGTGTATTATTGTTGCGATTATTGTTGATTATGAGATGAGAGGTGGGGATGTTATGTGATCTAATTTAATATATTAATTATCGTACGTTTTATTATATTATTAGATATCTCACCCCTTCTGTTTGAATGTTACCCTTACGTTGGTAACGTGTAGGTAACCGAGAGTGAAGGTTGTATACCTTCAGTAGTTCGAGTCGGTGTCATTGCTCTGATATGTAACACTCGGGGGGATAAACGCTTATTTCTTTTATTTGTTAATTTCTTCAGTTGTTAAACTTTAATTTGATTATTATTAAGTATGTGTTATTTTGAAGTTGCTGTAACGATGATTAAAGATGTTATTATGAATTTCGCTGCATAGATGTTTAAATTGTTGAATTAAGAGATTAAAGTATTATACTGATGGTTCATCCGAAGTTTTAAAGTGTTATGTATCCACGATAAATGCAATTTGTTTTGAAATATTAATTTGTGTCATCCTGATTCGTTTGCATGATTGATTATAACTTTGATTTGCTTATATAATTGCTGGGTAGAATTGGGGTGTTACAAAGTTGGTATCAGAGCAAAAGGTTGGCCTGACCTTTTTGTCGAGTCGTAGTTGTCTAACAATCGAGTATTGTTAATTTGAGTTCCAACCGTTGTTTATGTTGTAGTGATAAGTTGAGATGGATGGAAGGAATGATGTTGCACTTGCTGCTGCTTTAGAAGCAATGGCTCGTGCGATGGAGAATTAGCCAAATGCTGATGGAAATGCTGGATCTCGTAGTTTGGCGACTTTCCAGAGAGAGAATCTGCATACGTTTAAGGGAAAGTATGATCTTGACGAAGCATTGGATTGGTTGAAAGAGATTGAGACGATCTTCCGTGTGATGGACTACACTCCAGCGCAGAAGGTTCGATATGGTACTCATATGCTAGCAGTCGAGGCTGATGACTGGTGGCTAGAGACTTGTCAGAGGTTGGAAGCTGCATGTGAGAATGTCACTTGGGCCGTGTTCTGTAGGGAATTTATGAGGAAGTACTTTCCTCAAGATGTTCGTGGTGAGAAGGAAATTGAGTTCCTTTAGCTGAAGCAAGGGAATATGTCGGTTGTTGAGTATGCTGCAAAGTTTTCTGATTTGGCTAAGTTTTATCCACACTACGCTGATGCAGATGCTGAGTTTTCAAAGTGTATTAAGTTTGAGAACGGGTTGCAACCGAAGATCAAGAAGGAAGTTGGATACCAGAAGATCCGTGTCTTTGCTGATTTGATTAATAGCTGCAGAATTTATGAGGAGGATAATAATGCTCATTACAAGATTATAAGTGAGAAGAGGGGTAAGCACCAACATAATCGTGGTAAGCCTTATGATACGCCAGCTGGTAAAGGTAAACAGAAAGTTGCTCAGGGTCAGAGGACTAGTGGAGGAGATGCTCTTGCTGGTGTGGTTTGTTTTAAATGTGGGAAACCTGGGCATAAGAGTAATGTGTGTACTACCGAAGTAAAGAGTTGTTTCCGTTGTGGTAAGAACGGACATGTTGTATCTGAGTGCAAACATAAGGATGTAATTTGTTTCAATTGTAGTGAAGAAGGGCATACTGGCAGTCAGTGTTAAAAACCAAAGAGGGAGCAGACAAGTGGTAAAGTGTTCGCTTTGGTTGAGGATCAGACAGCTGCTGAGGACATACTTATCAGAGGTACATGTTTCATTAATAGTACTCCTTTAATTACTATTATTGATATTGGTGCTACTCATTGCTTTATTGCTGCTGATTGTGTTAAAAGATTAGGTCTTATGTTGTCTTCTATGAATGGAGAAATGGTCGTCGATACTCTAACCAAGGGATTTGTGACTACTTATTTTGTGTGTTTAGAGTGTCACTCGTCGATCTTCAACAGAGATTTTGCTGTTGATTTGGTTTGTTTACCGATAAGAGGTTTGGATGTGATTTTGGGTATGAACTGGTCAGAGCATAACTATGTTCATATTAACTGTTATGACAAGTCTGTGAAGTTTTCTACTTCTGAAGAAGAGGAAGATAGTTTGTTGTCTGCTAGACAGTTGAGGAAGTTGATGCAAAAGGAAGCACATATGTTCTCATTGATGGCGACGATATCTGTAGAGACTCAATCTATAATTGAGGAATTGTAGGTGGTGTGTGAATTTCCTGAAGTTTTCCCCGATGAGATTCCTGATGTACCTCCGAAGAGGGAAGTTGAATTTGCTATTGATCTTGTACCTGGTATCAGACCTGTGTCTATGGAACCATACATGATATTTGCATCTGAATTATCCGAGTTAAAGAAGAAGTTGGAAGAGTTACTTGAAAAGAAGTTTGCAAGACCAAGCGTATCGTTGTGGGGTGCTCCAGTGTTGTTAGTAAAGAAGAAAGATGGAAGTATGAGGCTTTGTGTTGATTATAGACAGTTGAATAAAGTGATGATTAAGAACAAGTATTTGCTTCCAAGAATAGATGACTTGATGGACCAATTGGTGGATGCTCATGTGTTTAGTAAGATTGATTTGAGGTCGGGTTACCATCATATTAAAGTGATAGATGAAGATATCCAGAAGAAGGCTTTCAGAACGCGTTATGGACATTATGAGTATTCGGTGATGCCTTTCAGTGTTACAAATGCGCCGGGAGTATTCATGGAATATATGAATCGTATCTTTCATACTTATTTGGATCGGTTTGTAGTGGTGTTTATTGATGACATTTTGATTTAATTTAAGTCAGAAGAAGAGCATGCAGAACACTTAAGAGTAGTATTGTAAGTTTTGAAAGAGAAGAAGTTGTATGCAAAGTTGTCCAAGTGTGAATTCTGGTTAAAGGAGGTTAGTTTTCTTGGTCATGTGATCTCAAGTAGTGGCATCGCTGTAGATCCATCGAAGGTTGATGTTGTGTTGCAATGGCAAACTCTGAGGTCAGCTACTGAGATTAGAAGCTTTTTGGGATTAGCTGGTTATTATCAAAGGTTTATCGAAGGTTTTTCTAAGTTGGCACTTCCGTTGACTAAGTTGACTTGTAAAGGTAGAGCTTTTGTGTGGGATGTTCAGTGCGAAGAAAGTTTTACAGAATTGAAGAAGAGGTTGACGTCGGCTCCGATTTTGACGTTGCCTAATCCAGGAGAGCCTTTTGTGGTGTATTATGATGCTTCTAAGATAGGTTTAGGAGGTGTTCTTATGCATAATGGTAAGGTAGTTGCTTATGCGTCAAGACAGTTAAGGGCTCATGAGAAGAACTATCCTACGCATGATTTGGAGCTTGTTGTTGTTGTCTTTGTGTTGAAGATTTGGAGGCATTATCTTTATGGTTCTAGATTTAAAGTGTTTAGTGACCATAAGAGCTTAAAGTATTTATTCGACCAGAAGGATTCGAAACTGAGGCAACAAAGATGGTTGGAATTGTTAAAGGATTATGATTTCGGTTTGAATTATCATCTAGGAAAAGCGAATGTGGTAGCTGATGCATTGAGTCGAAAGACTTTACATATGTCAACAATGATGGTTAAAGAGTTAGAATTAATTGAGCAGTTCAGAGATATGAGCTTAGATTTCGAGGTTACGCCGTGGAGTGTCATGTTGGGTATGTTGAAGATTAATAATGAATTTTTAGACAGTGTCAGAGAAGCTCAAAAGTTGGATGTGAAACTGGTAGATTCGATGGTTGGAATCGATCAGTCTGAGAATAATGATTTTAAGCTAGATGTGCAAGGTGTGTTGAGATTTCGTAACCGGATTTGTATTCCTGATGATGTTGAGATGAAGAAAGTGATACTTGAAGAGAGTCATAGAAGTAAGTTGAGTATTCATCCAGGAGCTACAAAGATGTATCAAGATTTGAAAGGTTTATTTTGGTGGCCTGGAATGAAGAGTGATGTGGCTCGATTTGTGTATGCATGTTTGACTTGTCAGAAATCGAAAGTTGAACATCAGAAGCCTGCAGGGTTGATGCAACCATTAGAAGTTCCAGAATGGAAATGGGATAGCATTTCAATGGACTTTGTGACGGGGTTACCTAATACTATAATAGGACATGATTCGATTTGGATGATTGTTGATAGGCTTACGAAGTCGGCTCATTTTATTCCTATTAACATCAGTTTTCCAGTGTCGAAGTTGGCTGAGATTTACACTAGTGTGATTGTGAAGCTGCATGGTGTTCCTATGTGCATTGTGTCAGATAGAGATCCAAAATTTACTTCTGATTTTTGGAAGAGTTTGCAAGAAGCGTTGGGTTCTAAGTTGAGGTTAAGTTCAGCGTATCATCCTCAGACAGATGGTCAGACTGAACGGGCTATTCAATCGTTGGAAGACTTGTTGAGGGCATGTGTTCTTGAGCAGGGAGGTTCGTGGGATACTTATCTTTTGTTAATAAAGTTCACTTATAATAACAGTTACCATTCCAGTATTGGGATGACGCCTTTTGAAGCGTTGTATGGTCGAAGATGTAGAACTCCTTTATGTTGGCATGAATTTGGTGAAGGTGTAGTACTTGGGCCTGAAATTGTTCGTAAGACTACTGAGAAGGTGAAGTTGATTCGAGAAAAGATGAAAGCTTCCCAAAGTAGACAGAAGAGTTATCATAACAAGTGAAGGAAATATTTTGAATTTCAAGCAGGTGACCATGTGTTTTTAAGAGTTATACCTGTGACTGGTGTTGGGCGAGCATTGAAGTCTAAGAAGCTCACTTCTCGTTTTATTGGACCATATCAGATTTCGGAGAGAGTTGGGAATGTTTCTTATAGAGTGGCTTTACCGCCTAATCTTTCGAATTTGCATGATGTGTTTCATGTTTCGCAACTCCAGAAGTATATTTCAGATCCATCTCATGTGACTCATATGGACGACGTGCAAGTACGGGATAATCTTACGGTGGAGACAATGCCTGTACAGATCACGGATCGTGAAACTAAGACTCTGGGGGGCAAAGAGATTGCTTTGGTTAAAGTGGTTTGGCTAGGAGCTTCCAGAGAAAGCATGACTTGGGAGTTGGAGAGCAAGATGCGAGACTCCTATCCTGAGTTATTTGATTAAGGTAAATTTTCGAGGACGAAAATGTTCTAAGTGGGGAGAGTTGTAACGCCCGTAATTTAATTAATTATTTAATTAAATTATTTTTGGAATAATAGATGTGTTGTGATTAGTTAGATTTAATTATTTTATTAAGTGGTGAAATAATATTAGAAGAATGATAATATTATTTAATGTGGGCTTGTTTTAAAGGATAGAAGTAGTAATAAAGGGGTGTAGTAGTTTTAAGCCCATTAAGGCATAAAGAGAATAATAGGGTTATTTTATTATTGTAGAAATAATAAGAAAGAGGAAGTAGTAAGAAGAATAAGGGTTAGAGAAAGAACGTGAAAGCTGTTGGAAATAGGAAAAGAGCAGAACATAAATTCAACCAGAAAAGTATAGAGCAACCTTCAATCCAAGATAAGGGTGAGGTTCTGACTCTATAATAGGGTTTATGATAATTGGTATGTGGGGTTAGAGGTGAAAGATTTTTTGGTTTATGATTGAATTATATATGATGTTGTATGATGGAAATCGATAATTGAAAGATGAATAATGATGTCCCAATAAGGTTTATTTGATGTAGAATTGTAGGATAATTGTAATTGATGATTATCTATAATTACATTATGTTTTTAGGGCCTAAAGTATGGAACCCGTAGTGAAAACACAAAGAAATTGCATAAAATATCCTTAACAGAGCAGTATGTGTCGACCCCAAACATTATGTGTCGATATAAGAAGGCTTTTAGACTCAGGATGAGTCGACACGAAGGAGTCCTGCGTCGATACATGAGAGCTTTCAGACTCAGGATGAGTCGATACGTAGGAGCATGTGTCGATACATGCAGTGTTGCAGACTCAGTATGAGTCGATACAAGAGAGTATGCATCGACTCATGCAGTGTGTTAAACCCAGTACGCGTTGACCCAAGGAATTACGCGTCGATCCATGTTGTTTGGTTTTTGACAGATTCGTCTTTCAAAGGCTGTAACTTGAGTTTTCGGACTCCGTTTGAGGTGTCGTTCAAAGCATTGAATAGCTAACATTATGAACTTCATTCTTAAGGATTAAAATGAAGAATATGAAGGATAATCCTAGTATCCAAATTAGGACTAGAGTTAATTCCCGCGTTAATCGATATGCTGATTTTTGTGAAGAATGATGCGGATGATATGATTATAGATTGTTGTTTGGATTGTAACAGTAGGATTAATGATGATAATTATGCACTATTACAGAATAATAATATGTAGAGGTTTGGTAATTTATAATTAAGCCTTAGATGATTAATTAATTATAGGTAATATCATGTTGTAGGCCTATGGCCAACGTTGCGAGATTGACGATTTACTGTTGTATTGTTGTTGTGGCTGAGTTGCTATGAATATATGATGTATATATGATGTTTGATGAATAAATGATGTTGATGAATTATGTTGATGAAAGATGTTGAGATGCCTCTAATAATTGGCAACTATTAAGATGTAGGCTTATGGCCAACGATGATGTTTGTGTTGAGATGTTGTTAACTATGGTGTTGTCATTACATTCATGATTGCGTCGCATACATTACATTTCAAGATGGAGCTTATGCTCGTTAAGATGGCATGTATTGGTGAATATTAAGATGAAGGCTTATGCCTTATTGATGCCTCTATTTATTGGCATATTTTTAAGATGGTAGTTTTGCTCCAATGGTACCATATGCATTTGCATAGTATTGAGTCGAATTATATGATTGCATAAAGAAGTTGTGTATTGATGTTGTGAATGTGTATTATTGTTACGATTATTGTTGATTATGAGATGAGAGGTGGTGATGTTATGTGATCTAATTTAATATATTAATTATCATACATTTTATTATATTGTTAGATATCTCACCCCCTTCTGTTTGAATGTTACCCTTACGTTGGTAACATGCAGGTAATCGAGAGTGAAGGTTGTATACCTTCAGTAGTTCGAGTCGGTATCATTGCTCTGATATATAACACTCGGGGGGGGGGGGGGTGAACACTTGTTTCTTTTATTTGTTGATTTCTTCAGTTGTTAAACTTTAATTTGATTATTATTAAGTATGTCTTGTTTTGAAGTTGCTGTAACGATAATTAAAGATGTTATTTGAATTCTGATGCGTAGATGTTTAAATTGTTGAATTAAGAGATTAAAGTATTATACTAATGGTTCATCCGAAGTTTTAAAGTGTTATGTATCCACGATGAATGCAATGTGTTTTGAAAGATTAATTTGTGTCATCCTGATTCATTTGCATGATTGATTATAACTCTGATTTGCTTATATAATTGCTGGGTAGAATTGGAGTGTTACAAAAATCGCATTTTTCAATGAAATTTGACCGAATCATCCGCATTTTGAGACTGTATGTATATGCATAGCTTCTGATAATTTTGATAAATTATTCCGGTTGATTTTTAAGTTTGTGCCTTGTGTATCGGTTCACTTTTCAACTTGTCCATAATTGTGATTCTTGATCCAAATGTGACTTTTTTTGTCTTTATTCATTACTTTTCATAATTTGTGATTGTGTCAATTATGTGATACTTGTAGCATTTGTTTGTTTGTTAACATTAGACTAGTTTAGGCTTAATTCTTTGATTGCTCAAAATTATTGAAATTGAAATGTTAAAGAAGCTTGACATTTGTTGATAATTCATGAGATTATGTGTAAATTATAGAGTTTACAACTTGATTGAAAAATATTAAATTATCTCATGAGTTGAAAATTGACGTTGAGAGTTTTCTTGAATGTATTGATATCAATAATATCAATTGTTTCTAACCATTTGTTTGTTGATCATTGTGTTTTTTTTGTGCATTTGAAATACATTTTTGATATATAATTTCGAGTTGTTTGATTTTTGACATAAACTACTTTTTGCCAATTTGTTGATTGGCACTTGTTGTTTGTCATTTACATGTGTTGAGATAAATTCCAATAGACTCAAATGACATCATAAAATACATTGGAAACAAGTTTGATTGAGTTTGGTGGAAAATATCTTAACACTTGACATTGACAAATTCTTGACGTAATTGTTGTTTTTGCTCTAACTTTTGATCCGTTTTAAATTTTTGCAACTTTCCTTAATGAAAATCATGTTTCTTGAGCCATCCGGAGCTCTTCACGCGGTTATTTTTTTGATTCAGACATTTTTCACCCGATTTTCCTGAAGCAGTGTCGTTACGAAAATCTTCTTTCCGTGTGAAATTTGGCCGAATCGATTGCATTTTTGTGATCCGTTTGTATGAATATAAAAGTTCCATTAATTTTTACAATTCATTCCAAACAATTTTCAAGAGTTTACTATTTTTTAGGATGTGCTTTTCATTGGAAATATAATTTAGTTAATGTCTATCATTCTCAATGCTTATTCTTTAATAGGGCCTTTTGGCATTTTCAATTTTTAGTATAAATATGATACCTAGGCTATGAATATTGTAACTTTTTCATTCCTCTATTTGATATACAATAGTAGTCTTTTATTTATCATTCATTTCTCATTCTTCTTCTCCCCTTTCATTACCTTGCACCAACAAATTGGTATCAAGAGCACTTGGTTCTGTTTTCTTGGGAAACACGAGTGATTGTGAGCTGTTGTTTGATTTTTAGTTCTTTTTTTTTGAAATCTTAAACAAAAATATGAACAGAATCTGATTTTATGGGTTGAGAAACAGTGTGTTTGAAGATCTAAAAAATCCGTGCAAGGTTTAAAATGAGTGGAGACAGTAGTTTGAACACCAAACTTCCAGTTTTCAATGGGAAAAACTGGAACAGATGGATGATACAAATGTGTGTGTTGTTTGGTGCACAAGATATTCTGGATCTGGTTATAGATAGTTATGTAGCAGCTGCAACAGATGCAACTGAAGAAGAGAGAACTGCTGAGAGGATGATGAGGAAGAGGGACCAGAAAGCTCTGTTATATATCCATCAGTGTGTGAATGAAAGCGTGTTCAAGAAGATTTTCGATTCAACAACTTCAAAAGGGGTGTGGGATTTAATGGTGAGATGTTACGGTGGTGACGCATCAGTAAAGAAGGTGAAGCTTCAATCCTTACGTAGAGTGATTCTGATTACTAACAAGATGAAGGCGAGTGGAGAAACTCTGTCTGAACAGGTAATCATAGAGAAGATTCTGAGGTCGCTTACTCCTTAGTTTGATTACATTGTTGTTTCTATTGAATATTCTAAAGATCTGGAAACCATTAGAATAGAAGAATTTTAAAGCAGCTTAGAAGCACAGGAGTTACATCTGTCTGAGAGAACTTCTGAGAGGGAAGTTGAGCAAGCTTTAAAGGCTTCTTTTGTCAAGAAAGACTAGAAGCAGAATAAACGTCGTGATAGATTCCAGAAGTCAGAAGCCTCAACTTCTGATGATAAGAAATATCATAAAGGAAAGGAGAGGTATGACAAAAGGAAGGTTCAATGTTACTCTTATAAACAATTTGGCCATTTTTCCAGAGATTGTAGGTCAAACAAGGAAAGGAAATCAGAAGAAGCATATATGGCTAAGAGAAACTCTGATGATGAACCTGTACTTCTAATGGCTTCTGATTCTGATGGAAAATGCTCAGAAGATTGGTGGTATATGGACACTGGTTGTTCAAATCATTTAACTGGAAACAAACAATGGCTGACAGACTTTGACTCTAGAAGGAGAACAAAGATCAGATGTGCTGACGATAAATATCTTAATGCAGAAGGTATGGGAGATGACAAAGTTAGAATGAAAAATGGGAAAGACATTCTGATCAAAGACGTTTGGTATGTTCCTGGTATTATAAGCAATCTGATGATCGTAGGTCAGCTGATTGAGAAAGGTTTCTCAGTTGTTATGAAAAACAATCTTTTGGCGTTGTATGATTCCAATCAGAGGTTGATTATGAAGTCTGAACAAGGAGGCAACAAAACATTCAAGGTAAATGTAGAAACAGCTGAAGCAACATGTCTTAGTGCAGAAGGCGCTGAAGGTAACAGTAAGCTGTGGCGTAAGAGGTTGGGGCATTTGAACTATAGAAGCTTAGGGCATCTATGTTCTAAGAAGCTTGTACATGGTATTTTGAATATTGTGAAGCCTGAGAAGTCATGTGAGATATGCATGAAAGGCAAGCAACCTAGATTGCCATTTACATCAGAAATAGCCCCCAGAGCAAAGCATGCTCTGGGAGTAGTACATTCTAATATGTGTGGACCATTTCCAGTACCTTAACTTGGAGGAAACAATTATTTTGTGTCTTTTGTGGATGAGTTCACAATAATGACATGGGTAAAACTCATCAAGTTCAAGCATGAAGTATTTACTGAGTTCCAAAAATTCAAAGTGAAGGCTGAGAAGCAGAGTGGTCAGAAGTTAAAAATTTTGAGAACGGATGGTGGAGGTGAGTATAACTCTACAGTGTTTCAGAAGTTCTGTGAGGAGAGTGGAAAAGAACATGAGGTTGCTGCTCCATATACTCCTCAGTAAAACGGTCTTGCTGAAAGAAGAAACAGAACTTTGCTTGATATGACCAGAAGCATGCTGAAATTGAAAAAGCTACCTCACATGCTATGGGGAGAAGCTGTTGCCACATCAGCATATATTCTGAACAGGTGTCCAACGAAGAAACTGGAGGAAGTTGTTCTTTTAGAGAAATGGACTGGAGATAAGCAGAGTGTCAATCATCTGAAGGTGTTTGGCTCTGTCTGTTACAAACACGTTCCAGAAGCTAGAAGACAAAAATTGGATGATAGAAGCAAAGTAATGTGGCTGGTGGGGTACCACAGTACATGTGCGTATAAGCTTTATCGTCCAGAAACTAATAAAGTTGAAGTCAGCAGAGACGTTGTGGTGAAATATTCTGAAGCATGGGATTGGAACAAATCTCAATCAGATTCTGGTGTAGTGTCAACACCAGAGTTATCCTCTGAAGATGTTTTAGAAAGTTCAGAAGATGAATCAGATTCAGAAGATGAGTCAGAAGAAGATTCTGGCAATGGATCTGATTTTGATTCAGATGCTGATGATGATCCAGAATCTGGTGGTAATCATAGTTCTGGAAGGGAAAACTCTGAAGGTGGTAACTCTGAAAGTAGTAGTTCTGGTGCAGCTTCAGAACAAGCTCAAAGACCACAGATAATCAGACAAAAACCAAGAAGGTTTGCAGATTTTGACATGTTGCAGGATAATGAAGTTGACTCTGAAGGAGAAGTAGTTCAGTGTGCCATATTAGTATATTTTGAACCAGTGGGCATTGAAGAAGCTCTCAAGAAGAAAGAATGGCTTAATGCCATGAAATAAGAACTTGAGGCAATAGAAAGGAACAAAACTTGGAAATTGACTAAACTTCCAGATAAGAAAAAAGCCATCAGTGTCAGATGGGTTTTTAAGTTGAAACTTAAGCCAGATGGTTCAATTGGCAAGAACAAAGCTATACTAGTAGCTAGAGGTTTTCTTCAAAAACCTGGGCTAGATTACTTTGAGGTGTTTGCTCCTGTAGCTAGGCATGAAATAATCAGACTGGTGATTGCTTTAGCTGCAAATAGAAATTGGCCTTTAATGCATTTGGATGTGAAGTCTGCATTTCTGAACGATCCATTACAGGAAGAAGTTTATGTGTCACAACCTCTTGGATTTGTGAAAAAGAATCAGGAAGGGATGGTATACAGGTTGAATAAAGCTCTGTATGGACTGAAGCAAGCGCCTAGAGCTTGGAATCTAAAAATTGATTCATATTTCAAGAAGCAGAGGTTTCAGAAATGTGAGATGGAATATGGAGTTTATGTACAACACTCTGATAACAATATGATTCTGGTGTGTCTCTATGTTGATGACATTTTGATAACAGGTAGCTACCCAGAAGATATAAATAAGTTCAAAGAAGTTCTGATGAATGAGTTCGAGATGACAGATCTAGGAAAAATGACATATTTCCTAGGGATGGAGATTCTGTACTCGAAGAAGGGTATCATTCTGCATCAGTTAAAGTACAAACTAGAACTTCTGAAGAGATTTAAGCTGCAGAATTGCAAAGTTGTTGTGACACCATCAGAAACCAACCAAAAATTGGATTCTGACTCTGATGGTGATTCTGTTAATTCTATAACCTTCAAACAGTTGGTTGGTTCTCTGATGTATTTATGTAATACTAGACCTGACATTTTTTATGCAGCTGGATTTGTTAGCAGATTCATGAGTAATCCAAAGTGGTATCATTTCCAAGCTGCTGTTAGAATTTTGAGATATATTAAGGGAACCCTGAGATATGGAGTGTTGTTTCCTTCTGAAAGAAAGACAGAATCAGAAGTAGTAAGTTATTCTGACTCTGACTGGTGCGGAGACAGAGTGGACATGGGAAGTACTTCAGGATACTTGTTTAAATTTCTGGGAGGTCCCATTTCCTGGAGTTCCAAGAAACATCCTGTCGTGGCTTTTTCAACATGTGAAGCTGAGTATATCGTAGGTGCTCTAGCTTCTTGTCAAGCTGTTTGGCTTCTGAATCTCCTGCATGATCTGAAGGTTGAAGTTGAGGAACCTCTGAAGCTGATGATTGATAATAAGTCTGCAATTGATCTTTCCAAGAATCCAGTGCTACATGGAAGAAGCAAGCACATTGAGACGAAGTATCATTTTCTCAGAAGTCAAGTGTAGAAAGGAGTGTTAGAAGTTCTGCACTGTAGCACTCAGAAACAGCTTGCAGATCTTATGATAAAGGCAGTTAAAACAGATCAATTTCTTTGTTTAAGAGATGAAATTGGTGTTGTTAGTTTCTGATAGAATATCTAAATTAAGGGATGGTATTGGAAATATAATTTAGTTAATGTCTACAATTCTCAATGCTTATTCTTTAATAGGGCCTTTTGGCATTTTCAATTTTTAGTATAAATATGCTACCTAGGCTATCAATATTGTAACTTTTTCATTCCTCTATTTGATATACAATAGTAGTCCTTTTTGTTATCATTCATTGCTCATTCTTCTTCTCCACTTTCATTACCTTGCACCAACACTTTTTGATTTATATACATATTATACTGTTACTTGAAAAATATTGTTTTGCATTAATTTCAATTTTTGATAGCATTCCCTCCTAGTTTGCAAATATACTAACTTGTAGCATACCAACTAACTTGGTAGCTTGTAAATACCGCTTTATGTAAATACCACATTTTGTTGATACTGTTAACTTGTACATATGCGTTTTTACCGCTTTTTTGAGTTTAATTACTTGAATATAGTGTGGTTGTCTAGAGTATTGCTATTAGTGTGTCAACATGGTTCACTTTTTACCATTTGACCATTCATATTCATACTTATATTTTATCTCATTTCTTTCGCTTTCATGCTAATTTTGGTACTCTTTCTGATACTAATACAATGTTGTCCGGAAATGCCATACTATGTTCAAGTATCTTGCTCATTTTGTATTATACATAACCATGTTTACTTTTGATTCTTGCTGCTTACTTACAATTTGCATTTTAATGTTGTTGTTATTTGCTAACAATTTTGATGAGTTGTGCATGTCTTGAGAAGCAAATTCAGACATTGACCGCTTTGGTAACGGATGCACTTTGCTTGCACTCTTGTCACATTTCTAACATTCTCTCTTGTCGATGCTAGCTTTGGAGCTTTTGTGGAAGATTTCAGATATTTATTGTAGAGTTTGATGTATAAGGATTTGTTTTATCCGTTTGGTACACATTCAGATCATTATTGTTGTAAATATTGTAAATACTACAATTTACCACTTTCTAGAGATCATGTATAGTAGGGACATTTATTGCTTTCTAGAAATCATGTGAAGTAGGAAGCAGGAAATAAAGAGCGTGTGCTCGAAGTCGCTGTTTAAAGTCCTGTAGTAGGCACCGTTTTTTGTATGCTAATTGTGTTTGTTTAAAATCCTAACTTGGAAGTAGGTATTATGCATATGTGTTTATAGTTATGCCCACATTATATTACAGGAGATAAGTCCTCAAAAGGAGGTGAGCAGGGAGGGTTCGTAATCGATCCCCGCACATTCTAGTTTGTGTCATCCTTAGCTCACATGGCACGTCGATGCTTTGGAGTTGTGTTGATCTTGTACATCGAGTCCGTCAAGTGGGGAAGGGTTTTGCAATCAAACCCCCACGCTTTGTTAGGAGTTCGCATTGGCTGATGCTGATACTCTGTGATTGTTCATATTGCTTTCTGTCGCCTACCTCGATCTCTTATATCTTGGTTAGGTGTTCAATCGCTTTGGACATCACATTTTGTTTTTTCATCTCACTCCGTCTTGTTTGTCTCACGTGATACGCTCCCCTTGACTAAAGCATTTCGTTTCTTTTCTTTACCATTTTATGTGTGTGCTCTTTCGAGCTTGTTTGTTTTATCCTTGTACATATCATGTCCCCTTAGGATGTGCTTGCTTCGATCAGATGCAAGTTAGACCTTAGGTTGTAAACCATGCATGCTAACATTAGGTAGACATTTCACTTTTATTAATCCAAATCTTAGGACCACCATTGCATGATAACATTAGGTTAGAAATAGGCTAGTCCCCTATAGACTCTTTTCTTCCCTTTTTGTATCATTGCATTTAAAACTAAAACTTCTTCTTGGCAAATCATAAAACGTCTCTAATGAACTTAAATCCTTCTTCAAGGTAAAAAATACAAACAAATCTTAATTGTTTGTGCGCCTTTTGCCTTTGTTTTAAATCTTGTCAAATTGATGTTTTGTCATCCTTGCCATGATATTTTGCTATCTTTTAGTCGATGTTTCGCCATCGCATATGTTTGTTGCCGATATTTTGTCATCGCATATGTTTGTTATCCTACTTTGATTCTCAATATCATTGTTAAGTGTGATATTTCATCATCTGAATTGTTGATATATCGCCATCTTTGTCATGTTATCTTGCTATCTTTTAGCCGATGTTTCGCCATCGCATATGTTTTTTTACCGATATTTCGTCATCTCATATGTTTGTTATCCTACTTTGATTCTCGATATCATTGTTAGGTGTGATGTTTTATCATTCGAATTATTGATGTCTCGCCATCTTTGCCATATTACCTTGCTATCTTTTAGCCAATGTTTCGCCATTGCATATGTTTGTTGTCGATGTTTCGCCATTGCATATGTTCGTTATCCTACTTTGATTTTTGATATCATTGTTAGGTGTAATATTTTATCATCTTGTCTGATATTTTGCTATCATGCTGACGTTTTATCATCTTATCTGGGTTTGTGTTGCCATTGTTGTTCCTTTTTTATTATTTTATCATCGTTGTTGATGTTTTGTCGTTTTATCTGATGTTTTACCATCTTGACTGTTGCTTTTGTCTTCTTAACTAAAAAACACAAACCAACCAAAATGTATGAGCCGAACTATGGCTGCTCTGATTCCTTAAAAGGGATACATAAGCATTGTGGTATGGCCCGAACGAGCACAACTTTTATTTTCCCATCACGTAACAGACTCCCTTACCCGATCTCTCGGTCGCAAGACTGTGACTTCTCCCTTCTCAGGTTTTCTCGATGTTCACCTTTCCCTTTCAGCGGGATAAAAGATGTTTGATGGCGACTTCATTGATTTTATATCAGATGACGGTTCGGCCGGTTGTTTCAGCTGGAGACTTCACTGGGGATAGATAGGCCTATTGCTGGTCCACCGTGGAGTCAGTCCTAGCTTTTGTTTGTTGTATCTTTTTGGTTTTTTTTAGCTTTACATCTTGTTTATATGTATATGTGTTTACCTATAAGTATGTTTGCATTTCATCTACATTTTATTCTGGTTTCCTATTATACAATTATGCTATTATGTTGTTATGCTGCTTCTAAGTTGGGATGGGATGTTACTATTGAGGTAAAAGGCCCAATGCCCAGGCCAGAGTGTACTATCTAGGAAACCTAGGAATAAAGTGGAACATGACTACTACTGGACGAAGGTCCTACTATATGGTCATGTCGTCTGCGCTTAGATGAGGTACAAGTGGGGTGTTATCGTCCTCCACGTCTGTGGAATGATGATAATGCTTCCAGGAGGACCCGTGATTTTAAGTTACCTTCGACTTTACCCTGACCTAGACTTCGCCTGTGAATGGGGAGGGGATATTTCTACAGGTACATACAGTGACTATGTTCTGATGGTGACTCTTTGTTCTATTGGTCACTCTGGTTTTGTTGTTGGCTTAAGTTCTGTTGGGGACTTTGTTCCTGTTGGTGACTACTTGATCTTCTTGTATTGTTCCAGACTTATCACCTTGTGATGGCCGTTTATTTCGGCATTTCAGTAGTTATCTTTTATGATGGGGAGATTTTGGTCTCATGCAGCTGCTGATCCACTTGGTACTTGGTTCTTTTGTGTTCTAAGGTGGCGTCGGGCCTTTGATATGGTGATATTCATTATTTAGTGTAGAGACAGTGCAACCATTTTCCATGTTTATGAAACCTTGATCTCGTGTTCTTCAACACATAATTTGCTAACATAATTTTAACATACATGTTCTTTCCATTTCCAAGGATCCATGCTTGTGAGCTTTGTGTTGCACTTCTCCACCGTTTACTGGTTTAAAATAAAAATTAAAAGCATGGGGGTTCCTTGGAAATGATCAAACATGGCATTGCATCCACTCACGCACCTCATGCATATTCATGCATTCATAACAGGTACTCAGTGTAATACCCCAATTCTACCCCAAGCAATTTACGGAAAATCAGAGTATAAAAATTTCCAGAATAATCAGGATGCTACACATTCAACAGAGACACATAAACCTGTCATGCTTTTAGAATAGATACATAACACTTAAAGAAAGCGGAATGAACACAACTCATAAATAAAGTCTTCATAACATAAACCAACTTTGATTAATCATGCAGCAGATTCATAATAATTCTCCATATGAGACATAGCATCTTTTGAATCATAAAACAACATCAATACGATAACTCCTCAAATAACAACATCAGGTTCGATAAATAAACAACAAAATAAGACAAGCGTTCATTTCCCCTCCAAGTGCTACGTATCAGAGCAAATGACACCAAACTCGAACTAACAATGCTAATGACTACTCCTCTTGGTTACCTGCACGTTACCAACGAAGGGTAACATTCAAACAGAAGGGGTGAGATATCGAATACTATAATAGAACATATGATAAATAATATATCGAAATCAGTTTATGTAAAATCCCCCACTTCATACCAAATCAACATAAAATAATACCATTCACCAACACCTTAATTCAACTTATAGCATTACCGTGCGTAAACAACACTTCAAATAAGCAATAAATCAACGACTCCAAATGCGACTCAATTATGAAAATGCATGTAGTACCATTGGAGCAGAACTCCCAACTTAGAAAGTGCCAGTTTACCGAGGCATAAGGCATAAGCCCTCAACATAAAATCTTGCCAATAAAGGCCAACGTGGTGAGCATTCGCTCCAACCTAGAACATGCCAATCAAGGCCAACTTTAATGATATGCTATGCTATGTGATGTGTGATACGGTGGCAGAACCGACTGTTAATACTGGTTTGCGTTTTGCGTTTTTGTTTGCAAAATGTCGCGGTAAGCAAGAGTCGCCACCGACTTTTATTTCATCCAATCAGGAAAAGGAAAAAAGCACAGAAAAAATTCTTTTTTGAGATTTTGAGTACGGGGGGTAGATTATAGAAAGGTAAGGTGTTAGCACCATTTCTATCCATGGTTTTTCATGGGCTCTTAGGTACTTTCTCATCTTTTAAAATTGCTTGTATGTGTTTGTTTTGAAAAGTTTTGTTTTTCTTTGTTTTAACCCTTGTTTATGTCCTTAAGAGTGTTACGAAGTTGTTTTTGAAAACTTTGTTTGAAAAGTGTTTGGTGTGAAAAAGTTTGATTTGAGCAAGTAATTACTAGTATCTACCTACTCGAAAAAAGATTGTTTCTATTCTTGTTTCCTTTAGACAATGTTATCCTACTATTGAGAAATAGGTAGCATCGTCATTGGAGTTGTAAGGGTCAATTCGTAAGGGACGTACGATCACTAAAGCAGTGTTAGAACCTCTTAGTAATAACCCTAATGTCTTAAGATCATATTCAAGGCAACATTTCCGAGGCAACCTTTCTGAGGCAACATTTCCGAGCAGGACATTTTGATCTTTGTTTAGACAGGAGGGCAACCACTAAGACACCGTATACTTAATGATTGTTTACCGAAGGCAACCGAAGTGAGAGTATACCCTAAGAGTGCGCATGTGCGGGTGATTTGATTTCAGTTATTATCTTTGCACATTAGGGTTTTCTAGCCATTTTAAATTATCATGCAATCTTGTCATACAATCCTATTAACATACATCTAAACAGTTAATATTTGCAAGAATTAAAATGCGAGAAATAAAACCTACGCTATTACAAGGCTTCGGGGTAGGGATTAATTACATAGCCAAAAAAACCCATAAAATACGATAAATAAAGAAAATCCTAGATTGAACTATTACATACCGTGGACAGTTACATTAATATTGCAAAAATAATAAACGCGCGCGATGAATCGAAAACGAGAGATTTAGGGTTTTGACCCCAACTACCTAATTTAATGTAAAAGGAAAATCATTTTTTGTCGTTTCGGTGCTATTTTGAGAAAATAAAGTTCAATTAAATAAAAATAACCTAATCACTAATTAATTTTAGTTAAGAAAAATAATTAAACTAACCTATCTTTTTGTATTTTTTATTTTATTTGAGAAAGAAATAAAAATTAAACTAAATCAAAAGTCTAACCCTAATTTTTAATTGATTTTAATTATATAAAAAGTTAGAATTACCCTAAATTAAATCAAACTAATATTAAATTAAATTTGATAAAATAAAAATCTAATTCTAATTTTTTGTGAAATTTTTGATTTTATGATTTTGTGAAAAAGAAATTAATTTTGGTTAAAAATAATTAAGCTAATTAAATAAATAAAAGAAATAAATATAAAAGAAAGAAAGATGGGCTTGGTGTTGTTTAGCAAGAAAGGGGGTATGAATCTGACTTCTTGGCCCAACAATTCCTGGCCCTTTTTGACTTTGCCAAATCCTGTGTGTGTGTGTGTGTGCGTGCTTGACTTAGGTGCATGATGGTCCTTCATTGGATAGCCTTGGATCTGCAGCCTTGATGGATGGGATGGCCAGATCTGGATAGTGCACGGTGGATGCCTTTCCATATGATACACTGGATTGTCCTGAAAATGTTTTGAAAATAAAATGCACACGCCTAGGATCGAACCCAGGATGTGTGCATCAAAGGCCACCAACCTCACCATCTGCGCTAGCTTGTTTAGTTGTAATAATAACGAAGCAAATAAAATATAATACAAATAACATGCCACGCTTCCCAAAACGCGCGCAGATTCAAACAAGCCACTCACATACTGCCACGCCATTGTCTTCTTTGTGGCTTCCGTCGTTTTAGATAAAAGACCTTTACCTACGGATATCAAGCGTATGTATAGCCCCTGTGTATTTCCAAAACCTTGCACACGCATGATATATCAAAACCAATGGTACCAATCAACTCATTTTAACCTCACGGGCATCATGGTACCATTATCACTGACCAATTTTCCCTGTATAAATAAACCCTAAACACGAAGAAAAAACCCTAGCCATGGCACTTTGTTGTACAGTTAATAAAAATACAATTGGATATAGCCATTAGCTTGAAAACATCTCAAGGATTATAAATATGTCAATTAATCATGCTAAATATGCAAGAATTAACGTATTCAAATTCAAGAAAATATGTAAACCGTGTGACTCTTACAGGGCGTTTCAAGGTGTGGGGAAGCTTGCTAGCGATTGAAACACGATCCTGGGGAGTCCAGCAATTGATTGGTATGATTAGAATGGCTTGAGATGGCCTGAAACTTGGAAATCAGTTTGCACTTTTTTCTTAAATTTTTGCAATTTATTCTTTGCCTTTTCACCCCTCGAGCCTCCTCATTTTTATCTGCACTTGTTCCTTATGTATATTAGAGTGTATTAGGGTTGCAATTTTGTATCAAATCTCTCCCAATTATGAATACTGATTCATGACTCAATCCTTGCACCAAATCTTTTCAAATCAAGAAAATTCAATCTTTTTGTGTCCAAATGGGGCCTTGCACGATTTGATCTTGTCTCCAGCTGTGTAATGGACCTAATCATGCATAAAATCTCAAGATTTAATTAGTTTTTGATATTTTCATTATTTTATATTGATTTTATTTGATTTAAATGAAATAAAATCAAAATAAATAAATAAAATAAAAGAATTACAAGTGGAAGGGCTCATGGGTCGTGGGTCACATTACAAACTCAGTGCAAGCATAAAAAGTTGGGCCCATTTAGAAAAAAATGCAATTTTGGACACATTTGACTTTTGGCAATTTTGTAAAAAGGGTCAACTTGGCCAATGCACAACTCCCTCAATTTTGACCCTAGAGAGGTTTTCTTAGACTTTTTAGAAAGATTAATATGTCCTCTAAGAAACCCTTTTGGTCTCATCTCAATTGAGTATTCCATGTTCATGTATGAAGCTTTTGCCCAAAATGTGTTTTTGTTGACTTTTCAAAATGACCTATAATGTCCAAATTCATATCTTCTTGTGAGTGCATATTTTGAACTTGGGAGCTGAAGATGGATTGTAGGGAATTACATCATATTCAAAATGAGCTTTGGATGGGTCATTTTTTATAAAGTATGAGAAAGTTTTACTTGGTCAAAGTTGAGTTGACTTTTCCTGCAAAACCCTAATTTAGCAACTTTTGGGTTTTGATGAATTGTGAGAAATCCTTGAGGAATCATAATCAACCATTGATAAAATGATGAATAATACTTCAAAATGAGAATGTTGACCAAAAATCTTGAAGTTTGACTGTATGTGGGACACAGTTGACTTTTGCCCTAACACAGTCGATTTTCAGGCCTTTGAGCAATTGACTAAGCAAATTTCCTCTACAAGGCTTGAAAATTGACATAGATGATCTTGAGAACAAATTAGGACAATGGTGAGCATTTGGGATCCTTTGGACTCAAGCATTCTGATGCAAAATGAAACCCTAATTTGAGGTACACTGCCTTAGGAGAGAGTTTGTTTGGTCAAACCTTGGACTTCCTTGAACAATTTGAAGACCTTTCTTGACATGTATTGAGAAATATGGGAGGGCAAATTTTGGGGTACAATAGCTGCCCATGTTCAATCTTCTTAAACATGAGGATGTAGATTGGCTTGTCTGCCTTTCGTAATCTGAAGGTTGAAGATGATTGAACACTAGAGTGCCCAGAAATTTGCACTCGCATGAAGTGGTACTTGTCTTGCGATATCGGAAATGGACTTATAGATGCCATTTAGAAGTTAATGATGGAAGATGGGCTTAAAGATTCCATCCGAAGAAGTGTTGATCGCATAAGAGATTCCTTTGCAAGAACCCGTATACATGTTGTCGAGGAGGACTTCGCTGGGAAATGTTGGTCTCTGTCTTGGGAGAAATAGAATTTTAGGAGCTTTAGTTGTCCATTACTCTACTGGGGAATCATCTCTTAGTCGAGGAGGTGAAAATGAACTGCTATTTGGTCGTGCTCCAGGCTTTACAATGATTTGCTGAGGAAAATAAGACCGACTGCTATCTGGTCGTGCTCCAGGTTTTACAGCGACTTACTGGGGAGATGAGATTAGGCTTGTTATCTGGTCGTCTTCCAGGCTTTACAATTTCTCAATTATTATTTGGTCGTGCTCCAGGCTTCAGAAGGAATTAGGTGGTTATCTGGTCGCATCCGGGCTTCAACTTGAATTTAAAGCATACTAATATCCGGTTGATTTCCGAGCTTCATAGTAATTGGCCAAGTAAACTGCTATTTGGTCGAATTCCAAGCTTCGCAGTACCTTATACTGTTATCTGGTCGTGTCCCAGGCTTCAGTGTCCTTTGTTGTTATCTGGTCGTGATCCAGTCTTCACAGCGTCTTATACCATTATCTGGTCGTGCGCCAGGCTTCACGGTGTCTTGTACCACAGTCTGGTCGATTCCAGGCTTCATGGTATCTTGTACTGCTATCTGGTTGATTTTCAGGCTTCATAATAACTTGCTGAGGGTTAAGCTGTTTTCTGGTTGATCTCCAGGCTTTATAGCTTGTATTTAAGAGATACCACTATCTGGTCAATTCCAGGCTTCGTAGTATTTTGGAGAAATCAAGATATTATCTGGTCGATTTCCGGGCTTCATAGCTTGAAACTAGAATAGAAATCTTAGTATCGATTTGATTGAACCAGAGAAATCTTGCGAGAACTTGATTGCATCTTTCCCTGAAAGGTAAAGAGTTAGTCGTATGTAATGTCATGATGTATGAAATGTATTGAGTAATGATGTTCTCAAAATAAATGAGATTGTGTTGCATGATGCATATGCGCATGCCATGATGTATGGATATGCAATGTTCTTGTGATATTCTCCGGCTGGGGAGAATGAACCCTGGACTGCTACTGGAGAGTATAAGGAGGTGAGTTCTTCATTCTCGCTGGGGATAGTGACCGAAGATGATTAGCTGGAGACTTGCGTCCGTTCTGCTTGAGAACAAACCACTGGGAGAGAATCTGTTTGAGAATAATCATGTGGGAGAATGACTTTATGGGGAAGAGAGATACTCTGTTGGACGATTTGCTGATTTGGGGAAACAGACTCGGCTGGTGGTGAACTTCTATTGATGGTGATAGATAAACTCTGTTTGGGGAGAATTTTGCCGACTCATTCGCGATTATGAACCTCGGCTGGGGAGAGCTAACACCAATGTCTTTGGATATTTCCTACTTCGTGGGGAGTGTATGTACCTTTAGTTATATTCTCAAGATGGCTCTATCCCTGTACCTGGTGGGTAGAATAACTGTAAGGTTTGGACATTTCTTGTTTGCCCCTGTTCCTGGAATTACGAGTAATTATCTTTTGTTTCGCATGTAAATATTTATGAGCAACAATTATTTTCAAATGCATATATCAAAAATGAATCATTGGACGTTCTTGCAAAACCAAACAAAAAAAAAGAAAAAACAAGTTGAAATTTGTGAAATTGAATTGTATTGATTTTTGAAATTGGCCTGTAATAGGCGTTTTGTACAAAGAGGCTGACGTCCTAGTAAGAGAACGCCGTCGAGGGAACAGAAATTGTACAACTTGTGTAAAAGAAAGAAAAACGGCTATATGAAACAATTCCACTGGGTTCCAACTCTGTTATTGCCTTTATATCCTCGAGCATCTCATCACTTTGCTACTTGGTCAAAGGTGAATCAGATTGATTGGCGCCATCCGAGCTTGATAGTCGATATTGAAGTCTGGTTGCAAGATGATCCAATGAGACATAGTGTTACACTTTGATCCCTAATTTTTGCCTGAACTGCCCTTTCGGGTTTTCAGTCCACCGGGATACCCTTTTTTGCCCAAGCCTCCTTCTCAGGTTTTCGACTTGCCGGGTGTACAGTTTTTTTTCATTTTCATCCCTTACTTTTTCCCGAACCCTTTTGGTTCGCCGGGAAGCCCTTATTTTTGCCTAGGCCAGTCAACCTAGCGGGCCTTTGATTATGCGTAGTATCTTTTCACTATGTCTGTATTGACGGGGTGAGGAAGGTCGTCACCATCCATGGTGGTTAGAATCATAGCTGCTCCCGAGAAAATGTTCTTAACCACAAATGGCCCTTCGTATGTGGGAGTCAATTTTCCCCTGGGATCACCTTGCGGTAGTATGATGCGTTTGATCACCAGATCCCCGACTTGATACTCTTGGCATCTAACTTTCTTGTTAAAATCCTTGATCATTCGCTTTTGATACGTCTGACCATGACAAATAGCAGTAACTCTTTTTTCATTGATTAAATTCAGATGATCAAGTCGGGATTGTATCCAGTCATCTTCGTTCAAACATGCATCCTTCATAATCCTGAGAGAGGGTATCTGGACTTCAATGGGTAGGACTGCCTCCATGCTATACACCAGAGATTAAGGTGTTTCCCCTGTCGACGTCCGTGCTGAGGTACGGTACCCATGAAGAGCGAATGGTAACATCTCTTTCCAGTCTTTGTATGTCACCGTCATGTTCTGCACAATCTTCTTGATATTCTTATTAGCCACTTCAATAGCCCCATTCATCTTCATCCGGTAGGGAGAAGAGTTATGACGCTGAATCTTGAACTGTTTGCAGAGTTCGGTGATCATTGTGTTGTTGAGATTTGTACCATTATCTGTAATGATCCTCTCTGGTACACCATATCGACAGATCGAATTGTGTCGGATAAACTGCACCACGACGTTCTTGGTTACTGTAGCAAAGGAATTTGCCTCAACCCACTTCGTGAAATAATCAATTGCCACCAGAATGAAACGATGCCCGTTGGACGCAGTAGATCTGATCTCGCTGATCATATCGATGCCCCACATTACAAAGGGCCAAGGAGTTGTCAAAACATTCAGAGGAACTGGAGGTACATGCACCTTATCAGCATAGACTTGGCACTTATGACAGGTCCAAGAGTGCTGATAACAATCGGCTTCCATAGTAGACCAGTAATATCTTTCCCGTAGGATTTTCTTTGCCATGGTATGTCCACTGGAATGAGTTTCGAAGGCACCTTCATGTAGCTCTTCCATGATCCTTTCTGCCTCGCTTTTGTCTACACACCGCAGTAAGGTTGAATCACGGTTACGCTTATAGAGGATCCCATTACTGATTAAGAACTTTGCAGCGAACCTTCTCAGAAACTTCTTGTCATTAACAGATGCCCCCTCGGGGTATTCTTGAGCCTCAAGATACCTCTTTACTTCGTGAAACCAGGGTTTATCTGCTACCTCTTCTGTCTCAATGTCACAGCAATGTGCGGGTTCGTCCAACCTCTCAATGGTAATCTGGGGAGCTTCATTGTCCCACCTAACTTTGAACATAGAAGACATGGTAGCTAGCGCGTCCGCTAACTGATTCTCTTCTCTGGGGAAGTGTTCAAAGGTTATCTCCTCAAAGTGTGGGAGAAATGTCAGTACGTATTCTTTGTAAGGAATAAGATTTGGGTGCTTCGTATCCCACTCGCCTTTTATATGACTGATCACTAAAGCAAAATCTCCGAATACACTCAAGAACTTAATCCTCAAGTCAATAGCAGCTTGAAGACCTAAGATACACACTTCATACTCTGCCATATTATTAGTGCAGTTGAAACATAATCGGGCGGTGAATGGAGTATGACAGCCCTTAGGAGATATAATTACAGCGTCGATGCCATTACCCAATGCGTTTGATGCTCCATCAAAACACATAGACCATTGGGATCCCTCCTCGGGTCCTTCATCCGGTCCAGGTTCTTCACAGTCGGTCACCAACATGATGCTCTCATCCAGGAACTCGAAATTCATGGATTGGTAGTCATCCATGGCCTGATGCGCCAAATGATCCGCCAATACACTCCCCTTGATTGGTTTTTGGGTGGGGTATTGGATGTCATACTCGGTTAAGATTATCTTCCATCTCGCTATTCTTCCGGACAGGGCAGGCTTCTCGAAGATATACTTGATTGGATCCATTTTAGATATCAATAAGATAGTGTGAGTCAGCATATACTATCTCAGCCAGCGAGCATCCCATGCCAAAGAGCAGCAAGTTTTCTCGAGCAATGAGTATCAGGTCTCACAGTCGGTAAACTTTTTGCTAAGGTAATAAATAGCGTGCTCTTTTCGGCCAGACTCGTCATGCTGCCCCAGCACACACCCCATTGAATTATCCAGTACTGTCAAGTATAAGATCAAAGGTCTTCCTTCAACTGGAGGCATCAAAATTGGTGGCTCTTGGAGGTATTCCTTGATTCTTTCAAAATAGGTCTGACATTCGTCATTCCACTTTACCACTTGATCTTTCTTCAGCAGCTTGAAGATCGGCTCACAAGTGGCGGTCAGATGTGAAATGAACCGGGCGATGTAGTTCAGACGTCCCAAAAAGCCTCTAACTTCCTTTTCTATGCGGGGAGTTGGCATCTCTTGTATGGCTTTTACCTTGGCAGGGTCCACCTGAATACCCTTATCACTGACAACGAAACCCAGCAGCTTGCCAGACCTTACCCCGAAGGTGCACTTGTTCGGGTTTAACCTCAGCTTATACATCTTCAACCTGTCAAATAATTTATGGAGATGATCTAGGTGCTCTTCCTCAGTGTGAGACCTAGCTATTATATCATCAACATAAACCTCAATCTCTTGGTGAATCATGTCGTGGAACAAAGCGACCATGGCGCGCTAATAAGTTGCCCCAGTATTCTTCAGCCGAAAAGGCATTACCTTGTAACAGAAGGTGCCCCACTGTGTAACGAAGGTTGTCTTATCCATGTCCTCGGGAGCCATCTTGATCTGATTGTAACCAGAAAAACCATCCATGAAGGAGAAGATCTTATGCTGCGCGGTGTTGTCTACCAGAACATCGATGTGAGGAAGTGGAAAATTATCCTTAGGGCTTGCCCTGTTCAGATCTCTATAGTCCACACACATCCGTACCTTACCATCCTTCTTAGGCACCGGAACAACATTGGCAACCCACTGCGGATAAGAAGTGACAGCTAAAAATCTCGCGTCGAACTGTTTCATGACCTCAGCTTTGATTTTCTCAGACATCTCAGGGCGCATACAGCGAACCTTCTGCTTTACCGGAGGACAGTCTTCTTTAGTCGGCAGGCGGTGTACCACAATATCAGTGTCCAAACTAGGCATATCTTCATAAGACCAAGCTAAGATCTCAACATAGTCGCGTAACATCTGTACCAACCGTTGTTTGACACTAGGCTCCAGATTCACACATATCTTAACTTCTTTCCTGCCTTCCTCTTACCTAAATTTATTGATTCGACTAGCTCTTCGTGAGGCTGTACGGCCCTTTCTTCCTACAGTAATAGTCTAGCAAGTTCTCCAGGCACCTCACAATTATCCTCACCTTCGTCCTCGGCTTGGTTGATCGGATTTTCGAAGTCATAACTGGCAGTAGCAGAGTCATTATCAATGGGGTCCAGAGTGGATGTGGATCTGCATTATGATATATGAGTGTGTGTAAGAGAATAGCTGTTTTTGATAAAGCGAGAGACAGAAAAAGAAAAACAAGGAGCACAAAATTTGTAATGCAAGAAACGTCCAATGTTTTATTAATGATATATGAAATGACAAGTAATAAGCCCTCACAAGCAAAGCCAAGGTGCCTCGGGCAAGGCACCGGGCCACAAAGTTCCAAACTGTTTATTACAAATCTTAAAAACAAAAGCCAATTAATGCGGAATAAAAGAAACAGGTATGAAGTACCTCGTCATCCAGTTGTTTAGTCCACCATTGGTTGTAGGGTAGATCCATTTGTCGATATCTGAATCTTCTTCACCATCTTCAACCGCATTAACTCCCTGATTGCTGATGTGTAGAGGAGGTCTTCCAATCTGTGCGTGTCTAATAGCCCTGTGAGCCCCTGTAGTAAAGTCCAAACCAAATTTGTCAGTTTTGTGCGTGAAATCAGGGAGCCGACCCCAATTGGCACACCCACCTTCTTCAACTACAACCCTGGCATCCTTGAGAGAAGCCATCTTCATCGGAGGTTTGTTAGTAGCAACTTCAGTTGACGCCAAATTCTGAGGGACCTCTTTAAAGTTCTGACAAGGGGTTTCGATGAATTCCCCATCCATCTCTACGTAAAGGAAGGAATTGAGATGACTCACCATATACTCCTCTTCACCCCGTACCGTGACAATCTTCCCCTTTACCGGATATTTCAACATTTGATGGAGCGTGGAAGTCACTGCCCCAGCCTTACAAATCCAAGGGAGACCCAGCAAGCAAGAATATGATGGTCTGATATCCATCACATAAAAGGTGGATGCTAAAGTCTGAGAGCCAACTTTAACAGGGATGTCCACCTCCCCGTGCACCATCCTTTTTGACCCATCGAAAGCCCTGACCACAATATTGCTCGGCTTTAGAATCAAACCTTCACAGTCCAGACGGTCTAATGCTTTCTTTGGAAGAACATTCAATGAGGAACCGGTATCCACCAGTACATGGGCCATAGTGGTGCCCCTGCACTCGATCGAGACGTGCAGAGCATCATTATGATTTCTTACTTTAGCAGTCAGATCTGCATCTGAGAAACCGAACCCATTGTCGGCAGTCAGGCTAGCTACGCAATCTTTGAATTGATCGGCTGAAGTTTCCTGCGGCACATGTGCAGTTTTGAGGAATTCAATTAAAGCCTTTGCATGGGCTTTAGAACATAACAACAAGGACAACATGGAAATTTTTGAAGGGGTCTTCCCCAGCTGCTCGACTATGTTGTAGTCGCTCTTCTTGATAATCTTAAAAATTTCTTCTATTTCTTGTTTCGAGATTTCTACAATGATCTTCTTAGGCGCCTCCGTCCGGGCAGGCTCACCTATGATTTCTTTTCCCCGAGTCCCATATGGCTCGGTGACAGGGGTAATAACTGGTATAGGAACTGGGACAATAGCTGGTGTAATAGCAGATGGAATGACAATAGGTTTGTGAACAGTCGGAGGGGAAATCTCGGGAGAAAAGAGTCTTCTGCTTCTGGTGACCTTGCAAGCCCCGACAATATTTTTGACATCAACATCAGCTTCCTCACTTTTTAAGTCTTGTTTAACTCCATGGTAATACACATCAGCACCATAGTGCCAAGGGACAGCCTTATCTGAAGTGTATGGGATAGGACCAGGGACAGTAATTATTAACGGAGCAATTCTTGGGACAGGTGTAATCCTAACAGGTTTTCTCAAGGAAACCTTGGAAGGATTGGCGGAAATGGTTATGATGGCAACATCTTGCATTGGAACCAACGGAATCATAGTCTTTTCGAACAGGATCTCTTTATTATCCATCGGGCGCTGAACACCTGATTTTGATAAGTGGCAACCAGCAGGCAGAATTGAACACGCGTGGCAACTTTCACCACAGCCCAGAAATAAACCGGCCAACAACAAATTCTTCTTAACCGTCATCAAAGGAGTAGAAATTTCTTCCATGGAGGTTACAAATAAATCATCGCCCATAGCATTTACTCCATGACTGTGTTTGGGCATGGGAGAAGTTATGACATCGGGCTTCTCTGGAGCGTCAAACTCAATCTCTTTGGCTTTGATCAAGTCTTGCACTTTGTTTTTCAAGGCCCAACAGTTGTTTGTATCATAACCTGGACTTTCGGAGTGATAGGGGCAGCGGGCATTCGGGTTATAATGAGGAGAAGTGGTGTTGGGGTTCTTCAGGGCTTCCCTCAGAGTTACCAGATTAGTCTTCAATAATTATGGTAGAATTTGAGTCAGAGTCATATTGAGCCAAGTGAACTGCCTCTGTGGTCTTTCCCCCCTTTGTTGATTGTTGCATTGTGGAGTAACTGTGGGTCTTGATATCACTATCGCATTCACTGCTTGACGGTGTTTAGGTCTTCTTTGGCCCCTCGAGCCATAGACTGCACTAGCTTCCTTCTTACCGGTGAAAGGCTTCTTTACTGCACTTGATGAAGTATCCTTCTGTATCTTACCACTTCAAATTCCAGCTTCTACTTTTTCTCCAGTCAAAATCAACTCAGTAAACCCAGATGACGAACTGCTGATCAGATGATTGAAAAATGGACCTGATAGCGTCCCTAGAAACATGTCAACCAACTCCCTATCAGACAAAGGGGGTTGGACTCTTCTAGCTAAGTCTCTCCACTTTTGAGCATAGTCCTTAAAACTTTCACTTGCACCCATAGACATACCCTGGAGCTGAGTACGAGTGGGAGCAAGGTCAGTGTTATACTGATACTGCCTAAAAAAAGCAGCAGCAAGGTCCTCCCAGTTTCGGACATTGGCTCCTTCCAACTGATAAAACCATTCAAGTTGAGTCCCTGACAGACTATCTTGAAAGAAATGCACCCATAGATTTCTATCAGCAGTGTGGGGTTGGATTTATCTGACGTACGAGTGGAGATGGAGTTTTGGACAGGATACTCCATCATACTTAACAAAAACCGGAGCTTTGAACTTATGAGGGATCACCACTCCCGATACCAACCCCAGCTCTCCAAAATCCAAACCAGGGATCTTTTGAATCTCCATAGCACTCAGACGATCTTCTAGCTGCTTGTATCTATCCTCAGCAGGAGGATATTGCTCATCATCGTAATCCGTATCGTTATCAGAAACTGCTGGACTAGGGTCCTTTGTCCTTTCTTGGTTCTCCCCGTCTTTGGATGAGGAGGTCAGATCAGCTGATTGTCTTATCCTTTCTCTGAATCTTCTACCCATGTTCAGAATACCAACCTTCTTCTTCTTCTTCTCTTTCAGAATCAAGGTCTTCAGATCCTCTTGCCTTTTAGCCAAGTTTAAGAACATCTGTTGGAATTGGGCGTTCTGTGCCTGAAGATCTTTGATGGCTTAATTGAAAGACATTTTTGCTGAAATAAACAGCGAAGGAGATGAGAAACCTGTAACGATACATGTAATGGTGTGCATGATAATGGGATGCGTATGTAATGATTTCAAAGACTTTGGGAGATTTAAATTTGCAAACCAAAAATAAACAAACTTTATTAGATTAACTTGTAAAAGGTTCAACAATGCCTTTGAGGCGTTACAAAAGAAGTAAATAAAACACACTCAAAAACTAGGAAAACAAAATCAAAAGTCCCATGGACGCTTCCTCTTTATGCAGACGTAGTCATTGATCACTCTTTCCTCCTCGAGCTACCTGGTGAGCTTCAAAATCTTCCTTTCTTGCTCATGGTACTTCTCCCGGTAAGTATCCCTTTCCTCTTTCAGCTGAATCCAAGATCTTTGCAATGCCCCAGGATCAGTGGGCATGTAAGGATACAGAACTGTGTAAGGAACGCCTTCTTCATTAGTAGGTTTCATAATCACTGGCAATACGGCTTCATAGGGAATCCCAAGCTTCTGGGCACGAGCTCAGACCCATTGTAGGTAAGGCTGCATAGGAAGGGAAGTTCTTGGTCCTAGTTCTTGGGGGTCAGATTTGTTCACCATGCCCCAAGCTCGTATAAACCTCCAGCGGTGCTCGTCAACGTCCTCCTTGTAGTCAAATGCAATATTCTCAAGAAGTAGCTCATGGGGACCATCTCTCCGAGCACGACCAAATTTTCTCAAAGCTAGACAAGGATTATAGGTTATTCCCCCTCTGATTCCAAGCAATGGGACATTAGGGTATCCCCCACAACAATCAATAACGGCAGTGTCTTCCATAGCCCGGGAGGACCAAAGAATGTCTGTATGGGCAAGTGACATTATTCTGTAGGACCAACCCAAACCTTCTTCGTTCTTCAGTACAGACTTAGAGAGGTGCAAAATAAACCACCTCGACAGTAACGACATGCAACACATGAGAGTCCCTCTTCTTCACACAGTACGAGTGTAGAGGGCATACAAGATATCACCCAGTAGAGTAGGCACATGATTGCGAGAAAGGAAAATCTTGACTGCATTCACATCTATAAAGGAATCTAGATTCGGGAAGAGGACCAACCCATGGATAAGGAGAGCCAAGATATCTTTGAAAGCCTGAAAATCCAAACTATCCCAGAATAGCTGAGCCTGGTCTATCAGAAACTTGGCTAAGAAACCTTCGACCCCGCTTCGTGTTTCCCAATTGGATACTACATCAGCCCGTTTCAGATGCAGAGTTGAGGCAATGTCTTCTGGTCTAGGAGTCTCTTCCATACCTGTGAAGGGCACCTGTTCAAGGATGGATATGCCCAATAAGTGAGAGAACTCTTCCAAATTGGGAACCAGCTGGTAATCTGGAAAGGTGAAGCAATGATGCACATGATCGAAGAACTAGAAAAGTACACTCATCATCTGCTCATCAAGTTTTGAGGTGACCAGGCTAAGAAGCTGACCGTGTCTCTTAATGAACATATAAGTCTCGGAAACTCTTGAGGCTAACTCTTTAAGTTGAGCAGGTATTTGCACAAAGTTAACTCGGATGGTATTTCTACGCACGGAAGCCATAATATGCAAAACAGAACAAAGATAAATTCCCTTGGTCTTTAAAATGGTTAGTATAATGAAGTATGAATGTCATGTTATGATGCATGATGTCATGATAAAGAGAACAACGGGTATAGCAGATAACAGGCATGGAAAAGGCAAATAAGTCACATAAAGCCCTTAAGTTTAAGGCTTGCATGGGGTCAAAGGTAGTACCCTCTTGAAGTTCAGTTAGTTTCAACCTGTCCTAGCAAAAGTATCCTGGTTCTAGAGGTTCTCAATATCACTGACCATCCTCCATCGGTCATGGTGAAACACGCATGGGTCGGACCTGCCATCTGGATGTAATGAAATACCAATGAAGTCGCCACCGAACGTCTTTTATCCCGTCGAAAGGGAAAGGTAAACATCGAGAAAACCTGAAAAGGGAGAAATCACGGTCTTTCGACTGAGAGATCGGGTAAGGGAGTCTGTTACGCGAGGGGAAGGTATTAGCACCCCACACGCCCGTAGTACTCTACGATATCCACTCTTGTTGTCTAATCTAATGGGTGTGGTCAAATCCTATGTCTATGGCTTAAAGCTGAAAAGGGAATGCATGCGAAAGAGAAAGAAAACAATGTAGGGAAAATAAAAGTTATGCTCGATCGGGCCCTACCCCAATGCCTACGTATCCCTTTTAAGGAATTAGAGCGGCCGTAGTTCAGCTTATATATTTTGGTTGGTTTGTGTTTTTTAGTTAAGGCAGACAAAAACAATTAAGATGGCAAAACATCGAATGAAACAACAAACAAATGAGATGGTCAAATATCGACTAAATAATAACAAGGTAACATGTCAAAGATGGTGAAACATCAAATGATAAAACGGATGACAAAACATAACACCTAGCAATGATATTAAGAATCAAAGTAGGATAACAAACAGATGCGATGGCGAAACATCGGCTTCAAACGAATGTGCGATGGTGAAACATCGGTAAAAAGATAACAAGGTATCATGGAAAAGATGGTGAAACATCGATGAAACAGATGACAAAACATCACACCTAACAATGATATTGAGAATCCAAGTAGGGTAACAAACATGTGCGATGGCGAAACACCGGCTAAAAGATAACAAAGTATCATGGCAAAGATGGCGAAACATCAATAAAATGGATGATAAAACATCACACCTAACAATGATATTGAGAATCAAAGTAGGATAACAAACATGTGCGATGGTGAAACATCGGCTTCAAATAATTGTGCGATGGCGAAACATAGGCTAAAAGATAGCACAGTATCATGGCAGAGATGGAAAAACATCAATAAATCGGATGATGAAACATCACACCTAACAATGATATTGAGAATCAAAGTAGGATAACAAACATGTGCGATGGCGAAACATCAGTAAACCAGGTTTAAAAGCAAAGCCAAGAAGCACATAGACAAAGTAAGATTGGTTTGTATCTTTTACCTTGAAGAAGGGTTTAATTTTATTAGAAATGTCTTATGATTTTCCGAGAAAACAAATTTTTGTTTTAAGATGCGGAATGCATAGAAAGGAAAAACAACTAAGGGAAACTAGCCTAGTATTATCCCTAATGTTATCATACAATGGTTGACCCTAAGGTTGAGGATAAAGGAAAACCCTACCTTAATTAACATGTTAAAGGAAGCTTAACAAAACTATCCTATAGGGAACATGCAATGAGAGCGAAGTCGTGATCTCAATTTCTAAATTGAGTGACTCGTCGATCAATCAATTAAAGAAGAAAAACAATAAACATCCTATAGGGAACATGCAATGAGAGCGAAGTCGTGATCTCAACTTCTAAATTGAGTGACTCATCGATCAAAAATTAAAGAGGAAAGCAATAAACATCCTATAGGGAACACGCACTGAGAGAGAAGTCGTGATCTCAATTTCTAAATTGAGTGACTCATCGATCAAAAATTAAAGAGGAAAGCAATAAACATCCTATAGGGAACACGCACTGAGAGAGAAGTCGTGATCTCAATTTCTAAATTGAGTGACTCATCGATTAAAAGCAAACACAACACATGTACCAGACAAAAACCAGAGGGCCTCTTGACATATATCAGCAACAGAGATCCCATCATGCAATCAGAGAACTATGCAAAATGAAAATGGAAGAAAGGAAATAGTGCAATACCAAACAGATAACTATCCGTAGCAACTGAGCAAGAATAAAAGAAACCCAAAGAACTTCAAGTAAGCTGGAATCAGTAGACAAATCAAGTCAGACATTATGCCATCAAGATATAAGTATTGAGATTTTCATATATGAACAAATCCCATGGGCAATGTATAGCATTCATAATCACATGTGTATATCCTACATAAACTATCAAATATGCTAAGCACAAGAGTAGTGCAAACATAACAAATTGTGTTCCACAAATAAAGTGAGACACAATAGCCTCAAGTCAAAAATGGAAAACTTTTCTCAAAGTACCTCGCACATTCAACAACCAAGTTAGTATTCCCATAAATAGGATGATGATTCACATAAGGGATGGATGATGACACCAAAATGAAATGAGAAAACATGATAACAAATAACAAACATTAGTCATGATAGACAAAAAGAAACAAGTATGTGCACAAATTGGTCAAAAGACTCAGAGGAATGTTGCTCCTTTCTATCACCATATTGAATTGACAATTGAATATCAATCAAGGACCATGGGAGCTTGAGAAGAATACAATCAAAGACCATGAAGGTCAGTAGAAAATATAATTCAATCATGTACAATTAATTCAACCACAGCTTCACAAGCACAATAGAAGATGAAACCCACATAATGCATGAAAAAGGTTCAAACATTCAAACATCGGGAAATAAGTGAAATGAATTGAGTTTATTTGAATAAACATATCCAACATGATCATTAGGTGCCCAATCATAGGCCTCACTCAAGTTCATTGGCCATCAAACAAATTGCAACTAGGCATGCAAAATTAATTGGGTACCTTCACTTCAAAAATACATCAAAATAGAAACAAGGATCAATAAATCAAACCAAAAACTTCTTAGCATCCTTGAAGTGTGTAGAAGTCAGAAAGCAAGTCTTGGATTCATGAATGGTTGAGGAGGGGATCAAATGAGGCCTAAAGTTCAAAACTAGTTGGCCAAACTATCAAAACTAGGCAAGTTTTCAAAATAATTCATGGAAAAATACAAACTAAGTCAAATAATTCAAGTAAAATGGTTTTAAGATCCTCAACACATTCATGAACCCTAATCAAGACTTGAATTCTATTGAAAGTCCAGGGCATAAGGGTTTTGAAAATGAAACTTGCACCATAAGCAACAAAACCCTAATTTTTGACTTTTAATCTTAAATATTGATTAAGTAAGATCAAAATTCAAACAATTAAAACCAAGATCATACAAATCACAAAGAAACCCTAAATGTCAGAATACATATTTTTTTCACATTTTTTGAATTAAAGAAAAGTCAAAAATAAAGTTAAATCCAAACAATTAATCAATTAATCCAATAATCTCATCTCAAAATAAAATTCTAAACAAAAGTCAGAAAAATGTCCAACCAAAATTATATTCAAATATTAGAACTAAAAGCACACATCTCTGATTTTTTTTGGAATTTTTGAATTAGAGGAAATATTAAAATAAAAATTATACAAACAATTGACAACTAAACCATTATTTAAGGGCAAAAATGCAAACCCTAGCCAAATAAATCACAAAAAGGTCAAAATAAAAGTATATTCAGATTCTATGATTAAAAACAAGCTTGCGTGATTTTTTTAAGGATTTTGGAATTAATGGAAGTATTAAAATAAAAATTATAAACTAAAAATTCAAAATATACTTCTCAAACTAAATTCATGATCAAAAATAGAAAAAATGCTAAACAAATTTCAGAATTAAATTCTACATTATCTTATGAGTCCAAAATATTTTTTGTGGAATTTTTCAAATCAAAGAAACATTAAAATAAAAATAAACACTAAACAAATAATTAAATAATAACACAAATTTTTAAACCAAACAAAACATTTTCAAAAATTACAAAAAAAATGCACAAGGTCAGGAATATTATTTTTAAGTTTCATGAATTTTTTCATAATTTTTCATCAAGTTTTGATTAAGAAAATAAAATCAGAGAATCAATGAAAATTTAAATAACAAAAACAAGAACAAGGCCAATGAGATGATGCCACGCATCATCTTCAACCTCCAGCCTAGGCAAAATACTTGTTTTCATCAGTTCCAACATGCTCACTTCAGATCCATCAAACAAGCACGATTGTCAACCAAAATCCATGAAATTAAGCTCAAATTAAAGCTGATACATCATACAACATCATGCAATTCGAATCAAACTCAAAGATCAAGCATAGATCAAGAAATCAAAACTCAAAAATTGGAAAAACACACTGCAAGCATCAAAAACTAGAAACGCGATTTCACTAAATCTGCTTGAATCAGAGCTCAAATATACATCAATCCTAATGATTGGCCAGCTATAAACACAATGCACACCACAAAACAATTTAATCCATGCTCAAATCAAAGTTCAAACTCAGTGAGCATACCTGCAAAAGTGAAAAATAAATTCACTTGGTGCCTCTGAAATCTAGCAAGAACCCCTTCCAAATAGCTTCCTTGTGCTCCAATGAAGGTGTTTGAGTAGAGAGATGAGGACTGGATCAAGAGAATTGAGTTACTCGATTCAAGTTGCAGAGCAAGAAAAATGAGAAAATTTTGAGGAGCTTCTTCCAATGCAGTATGCCCTCTCATGAAAAGAGAGATTGAGCAACTTATATAGAGTGTTTTGAGTGAGGTTAGAGTGGTAATTCAAGCTGAGAGTCGTTGGAGGGCAAAAGTGAATTTTCTGTCAAACAAAAACAAGTGTGATGGCCATTTACGTTTTGCTTGATATTCAGGCAATGCTTGTAGTCGTTTTGAGCAACAAAAGGAGAGTGTGAGTGAGTGAAAAAAGCGTGATGAGGTGAGTTGTTATCTTTTGCACATGGGACTGATTTGCTTGAGTGATAAGTTTCCCATTTTGTCAAAAATGTGAAAATGAGAGAGGCACGAGGTATGCACCTGGTTTGTCCTTTTTTGGCAAGCACATGAGGTGTCCAATTCGTGCCAAGCTTATGCAAGTGGATTCTGAAATGATTGAATCAAAAATAAACCAAAACCTGAAAATTGCCATGGCCAAGCATACACCAAAAATCAACTGACTTCCAACTGAGGCCATTTCAAATTGGCTCGTGCATTTTCCCAATTTCTTTGAGCCAATTAAAATTCATATGATGAGCTTTACAATGATCTTTGATTCATAAAAAATGGTGGCGAAGTGAAAGAGATGTGGACATTAGAATTCTTGGGCAAGTCAAGCCAATCTTGCCCAAGATTGCGCGCGCTGGCCTGCCCATGTGCCTTCAAAAATCCGATTTTGCCGCACATCTTCCTCTAACCATAACTTCCTCAATTTCAAACCAATTTGAGTGATTCCAAGTTTAATGAGAAGCTTTCACAACCCTCTTCAAAATTCACTTTTTAATTTTTCAAATTGAGGCTTGAGTCACAAGAAATTTATTCCTCAAAATGGCATGCCAAGTGTTTGATGAAATTACGCGCGTGGCTTGCCCAAGAGAAGTCATATTGGCACTTAGAATTTTTTCAATTTTTTAAGTTACTTATTGAACAAGTTACTCTCAAATTCACCATTTATCATGATTCAAAGATGAATTTGGGTATGGAATATGAAAAGAGGATGCTTGAATTGATGGTTGACCAAAAGTCTACTTGGTCAACTCCTGATTTTGACTGATTTTGACCAAAATGACCATTTTGCCCCTTTTGATTAATTGAATCATTTCCAATCCAAATTGAACCTCAATTATTCAATCCTAAAGGCTTAATAACATATGGTGAATCATGGAAACAAGTTTCGGTGAAAAAGTCAAAGAAATCCTGATTAAATCCAAAACCCTAGTTTTGTACCATGTGATAGGAGATAGCTGATCAAGCTTCAAAACCCTAATTCCGTTGGGCATCATGAGAGACTCTTTGATCAAACTTGATTCTAATGATTATAAGATAATGATGCTTCATGAATTGGCTCATCTAGACCCCAATTACTTCAACTTGGACCAAACCCTAATTTTGGTTAATATCTTAGGAGACTGATGAACCATCTTTAGAACTTCAAATCTTCTGGGCATCCTGGCCAATTTCTTGTACTAAGACCTTCCAAATACCAATGAGATGTTGTAGCTTCCAAATCAAAACTTGTACATTGATCAATAATCTTGCTCAAACAAAACCCTAATTTGACTGGTGAATCAAAAGAGAGATTCCTCTTATAAACAAACACAAACTTCAATCCTCTGATGATCCAAAGAGATGGATAGAATATCTTGAGATATGCAATAACTTTTGAGCTTGAAATATCCAGAGGTTTAGATGATAAAGATTCTAATTGAGAAACTTGCCAAAGCAATCAACCTTCAAAGCTTGAGGAAGACTTGATAACCAAAGTACTTTGATCCCATCACAATGTATGAATGCAATGCAATATGATATTCATGATGAAACATAAGCCTAAATCAAGAGGGTAAATTTTGGGGTGCAACAGCTGCCCCTATTCAAATATCTTCAACATGAGAAAAGTGACAAATTTCGAGCATTCAGAGTTGAAGATGATTGAATACAAAAGAACCCGAAAATTTACACTCTTGAAGAAGAAAGAAAAATAAACAGAAAACCCCCAAGACATGTGTCAGAATGAAGCTGTAACGCAGGTTGAAATAGAACAAAAACAAAGAAGAGTGGACGAAACTAAACTTTCGGACAAATGTGCCAGGGCAAAACTGGGCTTCAAAAAGGGTGAGATAAAACTCAAACCACTGAGTATAGGCGAAACTATGCTCTGGACAAGAAAACGTACGCGGGTGAGGAGGCGAAACTCTGTGCTCGACCCAGAGCAAAAGTGGCTAGAGTGCGTGATTCTAGGGGCACTTGCTAATCTAAACTAAGATAGACAGTATAAAGGAACTGAAAGAATCTCAGAAATAAGGAACAAAAGTGAGACAAAACTCGACTCAATAACCAGTCAGACGAAACTAGACTAGATGAGTACCAGGACGAAACTGGATTTCACGCACGGGTAACGAGGCGAAACTCGACCCATAGAAAAATGATGAGAGTGCATGTTTCTCAGAGCACCTGGTGGTCTCAGGTCAATGGATAAACAGTGACGAAAACTGATAGAATAATCCAAGGAACAAAGGAGACAGATTTCAAGCCAAAGACACAGTACGAACACTACACTCGGTAAACGAATACCGTCAAAGGGTCCAAGGTATGAAAGCAAAAAAAACGAGACGAAACTCGACTCAAAAACTAGTTAGGCGAAACTAAACTAGATGAGTACCAGGACAAAACTGGATTTCATGCACAGGCGAGGAGATGAAACTCTGAGCTCAACCCAAAGCAAGGAGATTAGGGCGTACACCTAAAAAACCTACTGAAAGCGAATATCAGGACGAAACTGGTATTCGAAAGGTGCATTAATAGACATTAGAATGAACCGGAGAGGGTAGTGAAGACTAAACCCGAGAAGACTGAGCCAGGGAGAAACTGAACTATAGTCAAGAGTATACACTCAAACAAACAAATGATTGACGTCAAAAGGATATTGGTATGGGGATGAAACCGAGATAATGAGGACGAATACCTCACTGGGGATTTAATCCTAAGTATCAGCAAATTCACTAGGGACAACAAAAACAATAATGGCTTATGTTCCGATGCATGTTTGAATTCTTTATATATAGCGCAATGCTCCATTTAATGGAAATGCTACGCGTTTTGGTAGATGCAATGTGATAATGCGTGTTTAAAAGTTTTACTGGGGAATGGCTGATTGAGAAGTCAATAACCAAGAAGTCAGCATCTGACAAGACTTGCAAAAATAAATTGCAAAATCCAAAGGAGAAGATACGGGGAACCGCTAGAGAGAGAACCTCGAAGAGATGAAGCTTCGCAGGAAATAACATCCGAGCAACCAGAAAGAAACGAGCCACGAACATTGAGAGGAGCTACAAAAATAAATTGCAAACTCCAAGAAAAGATCATATTGACATTGTAGCTTCTGGGGAAGATTGGACATTGAGGGAGAAGATCGGGGCAAGACTGCAATCTCTGGAAAAGACAGCGCGCGGCCGTGTTGAGGATGATACCAAGACAACAAACCCGATGTGAGAGGTGAAGACCTTTGCTGGGGGAACAAAGCTCTGTTGAGGACACTGGACTTCACCGGGGATACAGAACTTTGTTGAAAATTCTCGTTGGATAGAGATTTTCTGGATGCAACCATTGGATGGATCATGCAGATAGTCACACGGTATTGACCTTATTGGGGATAAGGGAAGATCTTTAAAATAAGGATGCCCCGGTCAGCATATCGGCTGGGAAATGAGAGGTCAAGGCGAGGGATCTCTGTTGGCAATTCTGTTGGGGAGTTAAAACTTCTTCAGAAAGTGAGTTCCCATTTAAACGACTCCACTGGGGATGTGCGACATATCCAAACTTGAAGTCTTAGAATGAAGCTTTTGAAAGAAGATTCCTGGGGAAATAAAACTTCGCTGCTGAAATGAAACTTCATTGGGGATAAGAAACTTCACTGGGGATAAGAAACTTCACTGGGGATAAGTATAGTCCTGATCATACATGGGCTTTGTCCAAATATTCCCTTCTTAACAATCATTAAGCTCTTTACAGGTGTTCAACGTGTAAACTCTTTTTTTGATGTCAGACAAATGTTTTGCATGCAGGAAGATGTATATTTTGGGAATGACATACATGATGCGACGATTATTTAAGCCTTTGAAGTTGAAAATCTTAACAAAGTGTCGCATCTCTGTTGTGAATGAATCACTGGCTAGAGTGCAAAAATTTCAAAACTTTTTCTTCCCTTTTTTGAAAAACGAGTCAAGATGCGGGTGATAAGATACCAACATGGATATGCAACACATATTTGGGAGTTTAAGAAACGTTATCCTGTTGTAGTATGCTTTCGAGTTAAACCCTTGTTTCAGTTAGGACTTTTAGAGGTTCTAATGTGGCCTGGTTCGAGGTTTTTTAGAAAAAAGTTTTTCAAGGCTCAAGTTATTTGGTGCCCACCCCCTTCGTGATATTCTCCTGTTCTAAGTTCACCTGACTTATCACAAGCATTCATCTTTCAAAAGGATTTGTAACGGTTGAGTGATCACGACAAATTCTCCAACATGATTGTCACTTAACTTTTGTTGCTTTTGTTTTTGATATTATTGTTCCTCCTCTTTTTGTTGAAAATTTTATTGAATAATCTTTTTCGGCCTTTTAGGCTCTTCTTTTCCCTAACTTTTGCCTGGACAAAATCTTCCGAATTTCAATTTTGGGAGTCCAGCTGGATGTCCTAACTTTTGCCTAAGCGACTTATTTTCAAGTTTCGACTTAGCAGGAATTTTTGTTTCTTTTTATTCATGCTTTCCACTTCGAACAAAGTCAATGTGACTTTAGGTCTTTGAACTTTTTCTCTTCTTTTTTTTGAAGAAAACAAATGCCTCATTCCTTGGTCGGCGAGGGATAGCCATTATTGTATTGATTCGATCTCGACCTCAAGACTTTGTGAGGAAATGAACATCGTGGTTTTGACATTTTCCTGATCTCGTGATGGGAAAGATAAAATGTGGTGATCCTCAGATGGGACATTCCTTCTGAAATTTGAATGCTTGGTCAAATTAACTGAACATCTACCTTTCCCCGGATTAACAAAAATAAGGCTTTTTTTTAATGGAAAAGAAAACTCCTACTTCGAAGGTTCAGAGGGGTTAACGAGGGTCTAACTCCCTTATATCTCCAGTGTTTGGGGATTGAAACAATGCGTGTACATCGTCAATGGGGTTCTACTCAAAAGCATACCATTACAGTCATCGTTTTTAGCTAAACTCCTTCCTTCAAACTCTTGGCTAAGAAAAAGAATTAGCACAGTTGGTATCAAAATTCCCGGAAAATTGATTAAATAGTGATACAGGACGGATGAAACAATTTTTATTTTATTTATTTTTTCAAGGCAGAAATATTTAACGCATCAAGACTGACATTCGGCTATAAACAAAATCCTATATGCAGACGATGCTAAAACAATCAATCAAGATAACACATGAAAGTGCGACAAAGAAAAGTAATAAAAGCCATTATGGGGAAGAGATGATTCCAACTAGGTTTTCCGATCTCGCCGACCTGTTGTAATCTCGATATTACCCTGACCCATGACCTTTACCAACAGCTCGGAGCGGTGAAACAAAATGGTAAGGCGTCCACCAGTAAAGTGAATGAGAATCCTATCAATCAGAGAAATAAACATGCCCCTTGCGCAATAGTAGTTGTGTTTGTTATCCGTATTTCAAGCGATCGACCAACCATGACTTGTATTACCATTTCCGTGTAAGGCCCACGAAGTTTATATGCTCATGCTTATCAAAAATATTGGACGTTTTTGCAAACAAAATAGTAAAAAAGGGAGAAAAGAAAAGCATACATATACTTGAAAGAAGATATTCTATTGATTTTAAGAAATCAACCTGTGAAAAAGGAATTTACATTTGGAATTAAATAATTACAAAATCAAAGCAAACAAGTGTTTACAAATGGAAATGTGAATGTGAATCTCCATCAAGTCCCTACTCTGCTATGACTCCTATAACTCTCACACTTCCTGCTTTCAGACAGATCAATCTTGGATTGGCTTCGAGCTTATGCCAGGTGGCGGAATGAAGGAAAGAAACAAAGGATCTCATGTTGAGCGTAGTCATTTGCTTTAAGTCCCTAACTTTTGCCTGAATCGCCCTTTCGGGTTTTCGATTCACCAGGACACCCTCTTTTTGCCTAAACTGCCCTTTTGGGTTTTCAGTTTAGCGGGCTTTTTTATTATTATTTTATTTTTTATGCGAAGTATTTTTTAACTACGTCAGCATTCACAGGGAGAGGGAAGTACTCTCCATCCATAGTCGTGAGCATCATCGCTCCTCCAGAGAAAACTTTTCTGACCACGAAAGGACCTTCATAAGTCGGAACCCACTTGCCCCTGGGATCTCCCCGAGGGAGAATTATCCTCTTTAGCACAAGGTCACCTGGCTTGTAACACTGAGGTCGTACCCTCTTATCAAAAGCTTTCCTCATCCTTTGCTGATATACCTGACCATGACATGCAGTCGTCAACCTCTTCTCGTCAATAAGTTCCAACTGATCCAGCCGATTCTGTACCCATTCACTTTCATCCAGCTCAACATCTCTCATGACCCTAAGAGAAGGAATCTCGACTTCTACCGGCAATACTGCTACCGTGCTGTAAACCAAAGAAAATGGGGTTGCCCCAGTCAAAGTACGCATAGTGGTGTGATAACCATGCGAAGCGAAAGGAAGCATCTCATGCCAATCTTTATAGATTACCACCATCTTCTGCATGATTTTCTTGATATTCTTATTGGCCGCTTCGACAACACCGTTCATCTTTGGTCGGTATGGGGAAGAGTTATGATGCTTGATTTTGAAGGACTCACAAATCTCCTTCATCATTTTGTTGTTCAGATTAGACTCATTATCGGTAATGATCTTTTCAGGCACTCCGTAGCGACGGATAATATTGTGCTTAATGAACCGAGTTACCACCTGCTTGGTGACATTGGCACAGGATGCAGCTTCGACCCATTTTGTGAAATAATTGATGGCAACCAAAATGAAACGGTGCCCGTTGGACGCAGTCGGTTCAATTTTGCCGATCATATCAATTCCCCACATTGCAAACGGCCAAGGGGAAGTCAAGACATTCAAAGGTACTGGAGGCACATGGACTTTATCAGCATAGACTTGACATTAGTGGCAAACTCGTGCATGATTGTAACAGTCAGTCTCCATGGTGGACCAATAATAACCCGCTCGCAAAATCTTTTTAGCCATGGTGTGCCCGTTGGAATGGGTCCTGAAATCACCTTCATGTATCTCCTCAATGATTGTAGCTGCTTCTTTCTTGTCAACACATCTGAGCAGCAAACCGTCATGATGCCTTCTATACAACACACCGCCACTGAGAAAGAACTTGGCTGAAAATCTTCTCAAGAAATTCTTATCTGTGACGGATGCCTCTTCAGGGTACTCTTGTATTTCGAGATATCGTTTAACATCATAAAACCAAGGATTACCATCCGGTTCCAAACTAGCCTCAAAATAGAAAGCTAGCTCACTCAAACTTCTGATAGTAATGGAAGGTGCCTCATTAGCCCACTTAACCTTGAACATGGAGGACAAAGTTTCCAGTGCATCAGCTAGATTGTTTTCTTCTCTGGGAATATGCTCAAACGTGATCTCTTCGAAGTACGGAATCAACTTCATAACATGCTCACGATAGGGAATTAGGTTTTGATGGCGAGTCTCCTAATCTCCATTAATCGGCCATGTTGTTAGTGCAATCAAAACAAATATGAGCCGTGAAAGGAATGTGGTATCCCTCAGGGGAAGTGATAATAGCTCTGACACCGTTGCCCATGGCATTGGAGGCACCATCAAAAACAAGCTTCCAACGTGATCTCGGCTCAGGTCCTTCGTCTGGGCCTGGCATATTACAATCCCGAATATACACAATTTCCTCATCTAGAAAGTCAAACTTCATCGGTTCATAATCGTTCATGGGCTGATGAGCAAGATGGTCGGCCAGTACACTACCCTTAATTGCTTTTTAAGTAGTGTATTGGATATCATATTCGGTGAGTATCATCTGCCAATGGGCTACCCTTCCTGTAAGAGCTGGCTTCTCAAAAATCTACTTGATTAGATCCATTTTGGATATCAAGTAGGTGGTGTGAGTTAACATGTACTGCCTCAAACGTTTGGCGGCCCAGGAAAGCGCACAATAAGTCTTTTCCAGCAATGAGTGCCTCGACTCGCATTCTGTAAACTTCTTACTCAACTAGTAAATAGCCTGCTCTTTCTTCCCTGTCTCGTCGTGCTGACCGAGGACACAACCCATTGAGCTCTCCAACACAAATAGGTACATGATTAGTGGCCTTCCTTCCACTGGTGGCATGAGTATCAGAGGTTCGTGCAAATACTCTTTTATTTTGTTAAAGGCCTTTTGACAATCCTCATTCCATTTCACTGTCTGACTTTTCTTCAACAACTTGAACAAAGGTTCACAGGTGGCTGTGAGATGAGAAATAAATCTAGAAATGTAGTTTAACCTTCCCAAGAAACCACGTACTTCCTTCTCTGTCTTTAGTTCGGGCATTTCCTATATCGCTTTTACCATGGCTGGGTCCAACTCAATACCTTTTTCACTTACAATAAAACCCAATAGCTTGCCGGATCTCACCCCGAAGGTGCACTTATTCGGATTCAACCTCAGCAAGAACTGCCTCAGTCTCTCGAACAATTTTTCCAGATGAACAAGGTGTTCCTCTTCCGTGTCAGACTTAGAAATCATATCATCTACATAAACCTCGGTCTCTTTGTGAATTAAATCATGAAAGAGAGTGACCATGGCGTGCTGATATGTTGCCCCGACATTTTTCAAACCAAACGGCATCACTTTATAGCAAAAGGTTCCCCAAGGCGTGATAAATGTTGTCTTCTCCATATCCTCCGGAGCCATCTTAATTTGATTGAACCCGAAAAACCATCCATGAACGAAAACACTTTGGAATGAGCAGTATTATCGACCAACACATCAATATGTGGAAGAGGGAAATCATCTTTAGGGCTAGCCCTGTTCAAATCCCTATAATCCACGCACATCCTGACCTTACCATCCTTCTTGGGCACAGGCACAATATTTGCAATCCATGGCGGATAATTGATGACCTTTAAGAAATTCGCGTCCAAATGCTTCTAGACCTCCTCCTTGATCTTCTTAGACATCTCAGGATAAGTTCTTCAGAGCTTTTTCTTGACAGGAGAACAACCTTCTTTGAGCGGTAATCGATGCACCACTATGCCTGTATCCAACCCAGGCATATCCTCATAAGACCAAGCGAAGATATCATAATACTCACGGAGTAGCTTAATCAATCTGACATTTAAACTTTCTTCGAGATCCGCCCCTATCTTGACTTCTCTTGTTACCTCTTTTGTGCCAATATTCTCCACCTCAATCGAATCCTGATTCGGCTGGATAACCTTCTCTTGTTTTAAAAATCTTGCTAATTCCTTAGGAAGATCACAATCCGCATATGCTTCTTCTTCAGCTTGATAAATAGGAGTATCAAAGTTATAATGAGCCATAGCAGAGTCGTTATCAATATGATCGGTGGTGGAAGTGCATCTGTATGAATGATATTTTAGCGTTTTTAGTGACAGTGTGTGAGAAGAGAAACATTGCCATTTAAATATAAAAAGAAATGAAGAAAAATTTTGAATGCAAAAACGTCCTTTATTTCATGATAAACTTTTCGAAAATAAACATGGTGGCCCTACACAAATGATTCACTACGCCTTGGGCAGAGCGTAGGAATTGTGATATGATAAGAAAATTACTCCTCAGCGCTTGAAACTTGGATAACATCCACAGAAGTCCAATTGTTAAGCGTTTGGCCTGGAATACTCGGACGAATCCAATCTTCGATATTGTAGCCATCAACCCTATCGTCGCCAACTGCATTGACGTGTCCTTCTTGAGCAGCACAAGGACGGGAAAACTTCACAGGAGTAGATAAACTAGATGCTCTGGGAGTTGAACTCTGCTGACCTGGGCTAAAACCAAGACCAAATTTGTTAAATTTTGGGGTAACGTACAGCACCTGACCCCAACCTTCAGGGTTACCACCTTCCACCACAGCTTTCGCATCCTTGAGAGAAGACATAACAGTTCCAGGTTTCCTTTTCTACTCTGGAGGAGGAAAATTGACAGCATGAACTGTCTCAAACGCCTGAAACAGAGTCTCATGTATCTCGCCTTCAACTTCAACATAGAGGAATAATGTCAAATGACTCACTATGTACTCTTCCTCGCCGCACACAGTTATCACCTTTCCCTCTGCAGGATACTTGAGTTTCTGATGAAGAGTAGAAGTGACTGCCCCTGCTCTATGAATCCATGGCCGCCCCAACAAACAATAATATGTTGGCTGTATATCCATCACAAAAAAAGTAGCCGTGAAGGTGCAAGGACCAACCTTGATTGGTAATTCCACCTCCCCAAATACTGACCTTCGAGACCCATCAAACGCCTTCACCATCAAATCACTAGGGCACAACTCCAGTCCAGAATAATCAATTTTCATCAATGCTTACTTAGGAAATACATTTAAAGATGATCCTGTGTCTACCAAAACCCAGGATAAAGTAGTGCCCCTACACTCCATTGAAATATGCAACGCTTTGTTATGGTCTCGCCCTTCCGGAGGAAGATCAAAATCCGTGAAGCCCAGACCATTCCCGGCAGATATGTTAGCACAAACATTCTCAAACTGATTGACTGTTATCTCATGTGGCACGAACGCATTCTTTAACAACTTCATCAAAGCATTTCTATGAGGTTCTGAATAAATCAACAGAGACAAGATAGACATCTTAGAAGGAGTATGGCTCAGATGATCAATTATGTTATAATCACTCTTTCTGATAATTCGCACCAACTCTTCAACCTCATCGGGAACTGAAGAAGCTTCTGGTATCGGAATTGGTTGAGTCACGTTGGCTGGCATAACCCTTGGATTACCAATCATTTCCTGTTGTTTTCCTTTTTCTCTTGCAGAAGCATCTGCCGCATCTTGCACATTGGAAGGACCAAATACTCTCCCGCTTCTAGTCATTCGACCCACGTTAGAAAAATTATGAACTTCCTCTTCATTATCCTCAACATGTTCTTCCTCAGACGAACGGGTACTTACTTCCTGCTTCACCGCATGGTAATAAACATCAGCATCGTAATGCCATGGGATGGCCTTCTCACTAGTATACGGAATGGGACTAGGTACCATAATCATCAAAGGGGGTGCCCTAGATGGGGCAGGAATGCGCACAAGGGTGTAAGAAATAGATACCACGGTAACATCTTCTTCGGTAATCTTACGGTAGCTCGGTTTTCTATTGAATTGTAGGGAACCCTCCTTTATCATCAACTGGATACCGGCTTTTAAATCATCACAGCCCTTTGGTTGTTCTCTACACTTGGCACACTCTGAAGTACAACCCGGTAAAATAGAATTGTCAAGCAAATACCTCTTAACATAGCACAATGGAGTAGTTACTTGTTCCACATTCATGATTAAATTCAACACTTCACCATTATCATCAATCATATTAACAATACCCCTCCATGCTTAGGCATTAGGTTCTGAGTAACATTCGGACCAGTCACTGGAGTAAACTCAATTGCCTTAGCATCCAATAGGTCTTGTATTTTGCACTTCAACGCAAAGCAATTGTCAGTAGAATGACCAACTCCTCCTGAATGGAATTCACATCTTGCGTTAGCATCATAGTTAGGAGGAAGTCTTACGGGTGGTGGTGGCATATTTCTCAAATCGATCAACTTCAAATCGAGCAAATGGTGGAGCGCTTCAGTAAGAGATACTGGAAAGGGATCGAATTTTCTCAACTGTCTCTGTTGTTGATTATTATACTGACGGGGAGTATCTTGCTGTCTTTGTTGTTGAGGCACTGTATTCAGTCTCTACTGTGGAGGAGCATTAACAGGAATAGAAACAACATTGATTTGTTGGTGTTGACGATCTTCTCTTCTTCCTCTATGAGAGTAAACCGCGCTTGCGTCGCCTTCCCTTTTCTTAGGGTAAGTGTTGAACAGTTTCTTACTGCCCCCTGATGAGCCACTAGAACCTCCAATCCGAATTTTCCCCAATTTCAAACCTACCTCAATTCTTTTGCCAACCATAACCAAATCTGCAAATCCTGCCGAAGTACTGCCTATCATGTGCTCATAGAACGGCCCTTGCAGGGTACTCATAAACATATCAATGAGTTCTCTTTCCATGAGTGGAGGTTGAACCCTCGCAGCCAACTCACGCCACTTCTGAGCGTATTCCTTGAAAGATTCTCTTGGTCCCTATGACAAATCATGTAACTGAGTGGGATTAGGCGCCATAACCATATTGTACTGATAATGTTTGACAAAAGCCCGAGAAATATCATTCCAGCAACGAATATGGGTTTTCTCCAACTTCATGTACCACTCCAGGGATGCCCCAGATAGGCTATCCTGGAAAAAGTGAATCAAAAGTCCATGATCCTCAGTATGCACTGACATCTTCCAAAAATAAGTAGTTGCATGAGTAATAGGACATGACGTTCCGTTGTACTTTTCAAATACAGGAGGCTTGAAATTTGGAGGAACTTTCACCCCAGACACCAACCTGAGATCATTAGCATCCATACCAAGGACTCATTGCCCTTCCACATCCTTTAAACGTTCTTCCAACAACCGATACTTCATATCCTTAATCTGAACTTCCGGCTCTGAACACCGAACAGAAAACTGATCTTCATCCTAGTCAAAGTCATAATCCTACTCCTGATAGTTCCTTACACCGCCCTGATTATCTCTTTTGTTCCCCAAAAGACGAGGTCCCGGAGACGGGGGAAACTGTCCTACGTTGCGCACAAAAGGATTTTCAGGCATCCCGTGAAAATTTCCAACAGGCTGATCCTGCACAACCCCCAATCCTACAGAAATGTCTTGATAGAGCCCTTGATTTCCACCATCTCCTGGATAGCAGTGCTGGTTGTTAACAATGGCGGCTAGTTCCTCCTGTTGGCGATTCACATTGGTGATGACCTCCATGAACTAGGTCATTTGAGTAGCCATCTGGGCCCTCATTTCAGCGAGTTCAGCCTGAACTTGTTCCATCTGTCTTGGCAAATTGTTTCTGGTGGAATATCGATGAGTAGTCGTCTTGAATTCTGAATAAGAAAAGCAGAAGAATAAGAATACCGTCTTGAGATAACTTGTAATGGTATGAAATGCATGATGTGCATGATATGTTTGTCACTTCCCGGTATTCCAGAGTCCTTTTATTCATCAGTCACGGCGTACAACCAATAATCAGGCATACAATCAAAGGAAAAAAGGACAACAAGACAAACACTTCAATTATTTACAAACAAAAGAAACGATGTTCAAGTGGCTTCGGACATTTAAGAGTGTAACGATAAACAAAAAAATACATGTTTCAAAGTAAACTTAACAAAAACTGAATAATAAAAACAAACAAATGGTCCCTTCCAACAATCCTGGGGGTGACCAAATACACCAAAGGTAAGTAACAAAAACTAAATCTCCGGAATAAGACACGCCTCAAGGTGTTGACAATACTCTTCAAACCTGGCTTTCTCCTTTAGAATTTGTGATGCGACTGCTTTGCTTTCTTGAAACCGATCTTCTGCGACATGCTTCTGGGCTACTTCCTTCTTAAGCTGAGCATCTTTGTCTTTGAGTTGTTTCTCCAAGTTTTGAACCTTCTTCCTGTAGCTATTCTCAGATACCTGAAGCTTCTGGCACTCTTGCTGGGTCTTACTCAACTCTTTTTCCATTTTAGCATGAGACCTCTTCCTAAAACTGGTTGCATCAGAAGTTTCTCCTTGAGCTTGCGAGCTAAGTCGGCCCTTTCTTGATCTACCCAGTAAAGTTTCATCCCAGCCTCACGGCCTTTTGCACGAAGTTGAGTGTTCTCTACATGAACCTGGGTGAACACCTCGGTAGGCACCGTGTTACTCAGAACAGCAGGAGGTTGCTCACATATTGGAGCCTACCTCGCAAATGGTAACCGCAAAATCTTAACCCTGGCTCTAATCCACTCCAGGTAAGGAACTCTAGCAATAGGAACCTTTTTGCCCAAAGTAGTTCTATCCTTCTTGTGAATTCTCTTCCAAGCACTTGTCACTCTTTTCAACATCACAGGATCACTTCCTCCAACAAAATACACTGATTCAGATACCTCCTCAACCTTTGGTGGTCCATCCATTGCATATCCCAATTGACGATAAGCAAGCACAGGATTATAGTTGATACACCCCTTAGTTCCTATGAGGGGAACATTAGGGAAATCTTTGCAGCTGGTGATAATACTTCGTACTTCCCCCATGTCATAATTCCACCGGATATCAAATGAAGTAAGGTTGACAAGTCTTGATGACCATTGGATAGAAAGTCTGGTATCCACGAAAGGGCCACTTACAGGTAGGTGAAATTTAAACCAATGATACAACATCGAATGACATAAACTTACATTACCTCCTTTTCCATGCCTGAAATGAATGATGTAAAGAGTATCTCCCAAGAGTGTCGGTACCAGGTTCTTATTTCTAAAAATACAAATAGCCGTCAAATCCACAAAGTTTCTCCTGCGAGGGAAGAGTACGATCCCGTATATCATGAGAGCAAACAAAGAGCTGAAGTTACTCCGATTCCCTTTCTTTGCCCAGTCTTCAGCTTTCTTCACTAAGAAATCCAAATAAAACCCTGTAGTATCCTCACTTGATTTCCAATTGTCTTTCACCTCTTTCCAACTTAAATGAAGAATTTCAGCAATAACTTCGAACTTTGTCTTCTCCGGCACTTGGACAAAAGGAACCTCATCGGACAACTTGATATTAAGTAGGTACGCGTACTCTTCCAGTGTGGGAACCAGTTGATAATCTTGAAAAGTAAAACACTGTAATTCCTTGTCATAGAACTGGAAGAGGGTGATCAAAGCCATTGGGTCAACTGGAGTGTTAAGGATTAGTAACAAATTGCCATAATTTTTGTTGAAATTATTCAGAACATCACTCTTCAGATAAGAACTCAACCTCTTCAATTCGGACACATCAATAGTTGGAATCTGATAAGCGAAAGTATGCCTGGTGGGCTCTTCAACACGAACTGAATAAAACTCAACTGACGGGAGGCTAGCCATTTCTGATGGAAAGAAGACTCTTGAATGTCCCTGGAAGATGACTTGCACATGCTAGTTATTTTTTTATACAACATTTTTTAGAAATAAATATGCGATGATGCAACATGACAGGATCAAAGTTTCACACTAGATCATGGCTGGACCATTATAGAACAACACCACTCTAGATCAGAAGAAAATCCCAAAGCTTCAAAACTATCATGGGAACCCAAGTCACCTTTCCAACACAAAGTCACCAACAACACCTACACCTGTAAGAAGAGTTTTCCCTCACCTCTCACGGGTGTAGTCTAGGTCAACGTAAGGTCAAAAGCCAAATCAGAGTACAAGAGCTTGAATGTCGGTATCATCATACGATAACACCTATCTGAACCACCTCTGAAGTCATGGGTCTCATGGTCAGGTCTACAAAGCATCTGCCTCATAGCTGCCATGGCCACTCTATTCCTAGTTCCTATGGAATTCACTCATATCCTGGGTATGAGGCCTTTTACCTCATGGAAGAACCCACCCACCAAGAAATCTAGAATCCAAACAGTCCAGCCAAATCCAGTATGCAGAAAGTAAAGCGCACATAGGATGTAATGCAAGATAAGTATGCAAAGGGGTAAAATAAACACCCAAAAGAAAACAAACAAGAGCTAGGATTGACTCTGGGATGGACCAGCAAAAGGTCAATCTGTCCCCAGTGAAGTCGCCAGCTGAAACACGCATGGGCCGGACCTATCATCTGGATGTAATGAAACATCAATGAATCACGGTCTTTCGACTGAGAGATCGGGTAAGGGAGTCTGTTACGCGAGGGGAAGGTATTAGCACCCCACACGCCCATAGTACTCTACGGTATCCACTCTTGTTGTCTAATCTAATGGGTGTGGTCAAATCCTATATCTATGGCTTAAAGCTGAAAAGGGAATGCATGCGAAAGAGAAAGAAAACAATGTAGGGAAAATAAAAGTTATTCTCGATCGAGCCCTACCCCAATGCCTACTGTGATACGGTGAGAGAACTGACTTGGGATTTTGCGTTTGTGTTCGCAAATGTTTCGGTTTAGCAAGAGTCGCCACCGACTTTTTATTTTATCCTAAGGAAAGGTCAAAAAGCACAGGAAATACCTTTGAGATGTTTTCTTAGGTTCGGGGAGTAGATTATAGAAAGGGAAGGTATTAGCACCCTTTCTATCCATGGTTATCCATGGGCTCTTAGTTACTTGCTTAGATCACTTGCTTTGCTTTTCAATTGTTTGAAATGGTGCTCTTCAATTGTTTGAAATGGTGCTTTGTGTGTGGTTTTAAAAGATGTTTTGAAAAGAGGCCATCGTTGTGGCAACCTTTGTAATGATTCTTATTCGAATGTATACAAAGGTGTTTTTGTCTTTTGAAAGTTTTCAATGTTTGAAAGTAGGGTTTTGAAATTGTGTTGTGAAGTGTGTTTTGAAGGTAGTAAGGATGTTTTTGCAAGCTTTGATCAAGTAACTAAGAGTTGTCTACCCTATTTTACTCAAAGATCTTTCTTATGTTTTTAACCCTTTTAATAGTGTTGTTTCACCATTGTATTTGGTGAACAACCTTGTGTTAGGATGTTAAACGGGACAGGCGCGGGTCATCGTATAGACCATGATAGCAATAGTGTCAAGTTTCTTTGGCAATTTTCTTGAGGGACTTGATCATTTCGTTTAGGCAACTCAGATAGCGTCGTCGGGGGACTATGATCTTTTGTTTTTTTTTGTTTTTGTTTTGCCAAAGTACTTGACATGCATATCATGGCCCATTTTTTAAGGCAACAAGTGGATTGAAACCCTAGGGATGCAAGTGTTCATTGTGTTTGTTTTTTCATGCATTTTCATCTTGGATTAGGTCAAACTATTTGTTAATTTGATTTTTTCATACAAACCCTAAGTCTAATCATGACATAATTGAAAACTTAAAGGTGCGAGAATTTAAATTCTACACTATTACAACATGATATAGGGAAGGGGGCACAATTTTGAATAGGGGATTATTTAGACAAGAAATTAAATTCTAAATTATTACAGCCAAATTGAATGTGTAAGGCATAACAATTAAATGTACAATATTTAAATAAATATAATAAATAAATATTAAATAAAATGTATTATGCAGGGAAAAAAAGCTTTTACATATGTAAAAAGTATTTTTAATGTGAAATGTAAATAAATAAAAAGTCAATTTTAATTATTTTTGTTTTTAGGGCAAAAACCCTAATTTCTCAAATAAATAGTATTATTTATTATTTATATACAATAATGCATCAATTTGTACAAAAAATAAAAGTATATTGAAAAAAAGGTATTTTTAGTATAAAATTTTAATAAAAATAAAAATGTATTATTTTTGTGTTTTTTGTTCTAATTATTTAATAAAGTATAGTATATATGTATATATATGTATTAAATATATTAAGTGTGTATAAAAATAAAATAAATTATTTACAAAAATATATATATTTCAAGAAAATATTTTCAAATGTGAATAAAAATAATAAATAAAAATAACAGTGTTTTTTAACTTGTTTTTAAGTTTAAACAAAATAAATATAAAGTATTTAATGTATTAATGCTAGAAATAATTAAAATAAATACCAAATAAATACAAAAATTTATGAAAATATTTTTTAAGTATTTTTTATATTAGAAAATAAAATATCAAAATCAGAAATGAAATAAAAATGCAAAAATAATAAAAATACAAAGCAATGGGCCAGGGGGTGCTGAAAGTGAATTGGGAGGTGCCAAAAGCAAGCCTGTCCAGGCCCAGCCCAAAACCAACTTCATCTTCTTCCTCTAGACAGAAACGCGCGCGTTCTGTGTACAAAATGCTATCTCTTGATTTTGTGCTTTTTTGACAAAACTCATAACATGAAACTTGTAGAGCATCAAACAACGAATCTAACCATATAAAAAACTTAAGTTAACTCTCAAAGACCAGAGAGAATTTCTATGGCCCTAATTCTTAACCTAGTTTTTTCAGAAAGTTCATGGATGAAATTCTCCTAGCACGATTAATATAAATGAAAACTAAGCACATGTATGGTTTCAGGGCTATGAATACAACATCTTTCATTCACAAACCTAAGTCTAACTATTCCTAAATAGAGAGATAGAAGTTCATGAAATACCTGTTTCAGTTGAGTTCGAGTTGGACAATGTAGCAACTTTCAATGGTGCTTGAGGTTCTTTTGAGCTTGCCTGATGTCCACTGAAGCTCTCTCAATGCTTAGTTTGTTTTGAAGTAGCCTGAATCGTGCTACAGAACTCAACCTGCAAAGCTTCCAAACAAAAATGGAAATGTGTGTTAATGGAGTTACAGTTGGCAATGGAGGTCTGGAATAGTTTAGGTGAGTGGAATGGAAGGTATTGGAATAAGTTTGAAGCAAAACGCACGAGGCAAAGTGGAGATGGAGGTGATTCTGCAGGGCTTGCCCTGTTTTGCAGAAAAATGGAGATTTTGTGTACAAGGAGGTTTGAGTGGTGAAGAGCTCGTGTTTATGGCTCAAAGGGTTGTGTGAAATGTGTTTGCAATGTTTGTTTAAGCTCTCATGGACTGGTTTTCAAGTTGGCAAGATTTGGACAAATTTCTTCTTTATGAAGCAAGAATGTGTAACTTGTCATTACAGGCCTGTACCATCTATCTTGTATGCTGCATACTTTGCCCTTGGTTACTGGAATTTTTGGATTTTATTTGGCTTCAGAGATATGGCCATATGCTTCAAAGATCATGGTTTGACATAAAGCATAACTTTTCAAAAATGGCAATATACCTTTTTCTACTTAAGGATTAGTTTTGTGTGCAATGTCCAAATGGCCAAGATAATGCATTAGCTCAGTGGATTTGCATTCAATTAAGGAGTGTAAAATGGTTTATAGGCCTGCAAGCAAGTACAAAGCATGCTGGTTTGAAAATGAAACTTGTATGAACATGTATTGGCCATGGATCAAAGTGAGTTTTTGCCAACTTCAAGCATTCGATTCTCCCTAACCACAAAGGTGTTTGAGGAGTTCTGGGACAATTTGGAAAGCTTGCAACATGTACTATAATCCATATTTGAAATGAAACTTAATACTCCAAGTGGAACTATGTGAAAAATGGCCAAGAAGATGGGTCAAAATCCTGCCTAAACTAGGGCAAAATTTCTCTAAGTTAAAAGTTTTAGGGACCCTTGTTCCAAAAATCATAACTTGAGATCCAAGTTTCTTTTGAGAAAACTTTGTGAATCTAAGTTGTAGACTTTGTGATGGATTACAACTTTCATGTTGCAAGTTTTGTTTGAATCCATTTGTATGTTGGTGAAAAAATGGGACAAAGTTAGGAAAAAATAAGAAACTTTTATAACTTAGAAAATTTCTAAGTTATGAAATTTTTCCATTTTAAACCCTAATTTGCAATTTTGGGTTTCTTGATGAACAAGTTTCATAATTTGACATGTCTTGATGAAAAATGACCCTTGGCACTTGATTTTGACCAAAAGTCAAAGTTTGACTTTTCAGTGTACAGTCAAATTTTGATCAGTTGACTGAAAAATTCATCTGTCAATCCTATGCATTTGAGACCTTTTGAACTTGTTGGATGGGTCAAGACAATGTTATTGAGTCCTTGTGTCCATGTTTGATCTTGATTTGCCATTGGCTAGGTCAAACAGTCAAAAATTGCCTTTGTACAATCAAAACCCTAAAAATGACCATTTTGCCCTTTTGGTGATCTGATCAAATTTATTGTGGAATTGTGATCCAAACTTGATCAAATGGTTCATATGAGTTCATAATGTTGATGTGGGTCAAATTTCATGAGGTTTGACTGTCAATTGGTCACAGTTGACTTTTTCCCCAATACAGTTGATTTCTAGATCAATTGTCCAATTGACTGGGCAAAAATTTGAATCAAGGCTTGAAACTTGGTATGGACAAACTTGTGAGTCCACCATGAAGTATGAAATTCATTTTGGGCATTGTAGGTCAAAACATCCCTGTGCAAACTCAAACCCTAATTTAGGTCAATAGTGCAAGGAGGTGTCTTGAGCAGAGCAAACCCTAGCTTGATCTTGAGTTCCAAGAGTCTTGTGATGAAAAAATATTGATGAAATGAGAGGGAAAATTTTGGGGTACAACAGTTTCCCCTGTTCAATCTTCTTGAACCTGAAGAGTTAGATTGGCAAGTTTGCCTTTCGTGACTCGAACGTAAAAGAGGATTGGACACTAGAGTGTCCGTAAATTTGCACTCGTCAAAATATGGTTGAGGTAATGGGCTTAAAGATGCCATTTAGAGATGGTATAATCTTGCTGGAGATGGGCTTAAAGATGCCATCCATGAATGTTTGTTTAATTGCAATGTTGTAGGTCAGAAGAATGAGCATCAAAATGGTATACGTGTCTGGAATGCATTTGAACTGTATCTGGAGACTGAGTCTGTATGAGCAAAAGAATGGCGTCCGTGTCTGGAGCATATCTGAGCTGTACCGTATTTGAACTTTGAATGAATATTAGAATGACTGCCGTGTCTGGAGTGTATCTGTATTGTATCTGAAGTTGAGATCTGTATGAGTAGCAGAATGACTTCCGTGTCTGGAGTGTATCTGAGAATGTAACTGGAGAGAATCAAATTGTTGGTGTAAGGGCCAGAATGGCATCCGTGTCTGGAGCGTATTTGAACTTGTAGTTGATAGTTGAATCTGAATGAGAGATAGAATGGTTTCCGTGTATAAAGCGTATCTAGTCTGTATCGGATTGCTGAAGTCTGAATGAGTAGTAGAATGACCGCCGTGTCTGGGGTGTATCCGTACTGTATTTGAATAATTGTTAACGATAGCCTTTTAATCTTATCCTGAAAAGGGTAAAATATTAGCTAAAACACAAAGTTATGTTGCATGATATGTATGATGCAATGAACTGTATTTCATCAATGCTTATGATATATGAATGTAGTGGATGTGTATGTAAGCTGAGTAGTTGTCTTGCTGAGGAAAATAAATCCTTGATAACTGGAGGTAATGAAATCTTTGACTGTTGTCGGGGAAAGTAAATCTTTGACCAATGCTGAGGATTAAAAAATCTTTGATTGCTGAAAATGAGAAATCCTTGCCGACTGCCTGGGGATTAAAGAATCTCTGATTGTTTGAGAAATGAGAAATCCTGGGACCAGTGCTGGGGATTGAAAATCCTCGGCGATTTGTGGGGATTAACAAAGCCTTTGATAACTTCTGCAGGGAATGAGAATCCTTCATGACTTTCCCGGGAAATAGGAAAACTCTGCAAATCTCTACTGGGGTGTTAAAACCTGGGAGGCTTCTGCTTGGAGAAATGAGACCGAGAATCTTCGATCTGTTGGGAGATAACTCTGTGGGGATAATGTTTGCTCGGCCGGTGGAATCAGAAGCTTTGGGTCGTATGCCAAACTACTGGGGAATCATCTTAGTTGGGGATAAGCCAAGAAGTTAACTGTTATCTGCTTGGTTTTCAGTCTTTTAAGATAGCTTGCTGGGGAAATTGGGGGAAGTTGAACAGTTCCCACCGGGGGTTGATAGTTGGAAACTTGACTTCGCTGGGGAAGAAGGTTTAGAATATTCTGGTTCCGCTGGGGATCTTGTATTTCAGGGTTTTTGGGATCCACTGGGATCGAGCGTTTGAATTCTGATGGGAACTTTGAAACTTAACTCAGTTGGGGAATCAAGTTTAGAACGCACTGGCTCCACTGAGGATCTTGAAGCTTAACTCCGCTGGGGAAATAATACTCCAAATTTTTAGCTTTGTTGAGGATCTGAACAATGTATTGCAGAGGATTTCTTCTGGAATAGCACAAAGATATCTTCCTACACCTTCAAACTATCAGTAATTATCTTTTCTCAATTTTGTTTTATTTGTAAGCAGTGATTACGTTCATATGCATATGCCTATTTAACAAAACTTTGGACGTTTTCAAATAAACCATAAGTGTAAGAAGAAAAGAAAGGTAAGCAAATTTCTGCACTTTGAAGTATCTTTGTATTAACTTTTGTAAATATCTTTGTACAAAGGAGACAGACATCCTAGTAAGAGAATGTTGTTGTAAAAAATTGGAAAATTTTACACAAAAGAAAGATGGCTATGTGTAATAATTCCATGGGGTTCCCATTCTGCTATAGCCTTCACAACTCTGAGTATCTTGTCCATTCGCTGCTTCGTCCGCCGATGACTGGATTGATCAGAAACATGGAGCTTGGTTGGTGAAGAGATTGTCCTTAAAGTGATCCAACGAGACATAGTCATACGCTTTAATTCCCTAACTTTTGCCTGGACCGCCCTTTCGGGTTTTCGATCCATCGGGAAACCCTTTTTTGCCCAAGCCGCCTTTTCAGGTTTTCAACTTGCCGGGTGTAAATTTTTTTTATTTTTATCCCTAATTTTTGCCTGAACCTCCCTTTCGGGTTTTCGGTTCACCGGGATACCCATTTTTGCCCAAGTCGCCCTTTCGGGTTTTCAACTTGCTGGGTCGTTTTATGTGTAGTATCTTTTGACTATGTCTGCATTCGCAGGGTGCGGCAAGCCGTCGCCGTCCATGGTGGTCAGAATCATTGTCCCACCAGAAAAGATGCTCTTGATCACAAATGGTCCTTCGTAAGTAGGAGTCCACTTGCCCCTGGGATCACTTTGCAGCAAGATGATCCGCTTGATTACAAGATCTCCGACTTGATATACTTGACGTCTGACTTTCTTGTTGAAAGCCTTGATCATCCGTTTTTGATACGTCTAACCATGACAAACAGCAGTAAGTCGCTTCTCGTCGATCAAGTTAAGTTGATCAAGCCGGGTCTGAATCCAATCGTCTTCACTCAAACCAGCATCCTTCATAATCCTTAAGGAAGGAATCTGAACTTCCATAGGTAAAACAACTTCCATTCCATATACCAACGAAAAGGGAGTTGCCCCTGTTGAAGTATGTGCTGTGGTACGATATCCATGCAGAGCAAACGATAACATCTCGTGCCAGTCTTTGTAGGTGACTATCATCTTTTGAATGATCTTCTTGATATTTTTGTTCACGGCTTCAACAACACTGTTCATCTTCGGCCGATAGGGAGATGAATTGTGATGATAAATCTTGAACTGTTCGCATAGAGCATTGATCATGGTGTTATTCAAATTTGTACTGTTGTCTGTGATGATCCTGTCGGGGATACCATACTGGCATATGAGGTTCTGCTTGATGAAGAGGGCAACCACATTCTTTGTAACTGAGGCATAGGAAGCTGCCTCGACCCATTTGGTGAAGTAATCAATAGCCACCAGGATGAAGTGATGTCTATTGGACGCCGTGGGCTTGATCTCTCCAATCATGTCAATGCCCCACGTCGCGAATGGCCAAGGAGCAGTCATAACATTGAGAGGAACAGGAGGAATATGTACCTTGTTGGCGTAGACTTGGCATTTGTGGCAAGTACGGGAATGTTGATGACAATCAGCTTCCATGGTAGACCAGTAGTAGCCTGCCCTTAGAATCTTCTTAGCCATCGCATGTCCGCTCAAGTGGGTACCAAATGTGCCACTATGTATCCCGGTCATGACCAACTCTGCTTCAGCTTTGTCCATACAGGGAAGTAGAACACAATCATGGTTGCGCTTATAAAGAATGCCATTTCTTAGGAAAAACTTGGCAGCAAATCTCCTTAAGAACTTTTTATCATTGACTGAAGCTCCTTCAGGATATTCTCTAATCTGGAGATACCTTTTGATTTCATGAAACCAGGGTTGTTCCACTACTTCTTCGGTATTAATCTCATGACAGTGCACAGGTTCATCCATTCGCTCGATGGTGATTTGGGGAGCCTCGTTATCCCAGTTGAGTTTAAACATGGAAGACATTGTAGCCAGAGCATCGGCTAACTGATTTTCTTCTCGCGGGAAATGCTCGAAGGTAATCTGCTCGAAATGAGGCAACAATGTTAAGACATGTTCTTTGTATGGGATAATATTAGGGTGTTTGGTGTCCCACTCTCCTTTAACTTGACTGATAACCAAAGCCGAGTCTCCAAATACGACCAAAGATTTGATTCCCAAGTCTATAGCAGCCTTGAGACCAAAGATGCAAGCTTCATATTTAGCCATGTTGTTGGTACAGCTGAAGCAAAGTCGGGAAGTGAAGGGTGTATGGTAGCCTTCCGGAGAAATGAGTACCGCACCGATACCGTTGCCAAGTGCATTTGAAGCACCATCAAAGTACAGGGTCCATCGGGATCCTTGTTCAGGTCCGTCATACGGTCCGTTACCTTCAATGTTGTCCAATGTCATGATGTCCTCGTCGGGGAAGTCGAATCTCATAGATTGGTAATCTTCGACGACTTGATGAGCTAGATGGTCAGCTAGTACACTCCCTTTTATAGCTTTTTGGGTAGTATACTGGATATCATACTCAGTCAGGATCATTTGTCATCTAGCGATTCTTCCAGATAAAGCAGGCTTTTCGAAAATATACTTGATCGAATCCATCTTGGAAATCAGCAGAGTGGTATGAGTCAACATATACTGCCTTAGCCGGCGAGCAGCCCATACCAAAGCGCAGCAAGTTTTCTTGAGAAGTGAATAGCGAGTCTCACAGTCGGTAAACTTTTTTCTAAGGTAATAAATGGCATGCTCTTTTCGGCCAGACTCGTCATGTTGGCCCAGCACGCACCCCATTGAGTTATCCAAAACAGTCAGATACATGATTAACGGCCTTCCTTTGACGGGTGGCATCAGAATAGGAGGTTCTAGTAAGTACTCCTTGATCTTATCAAAAGCAACTTGACAATCATTTTTCCATTCAACTACTTGATCTTTCTTCAGCAGTTTGAAAATTGGCTCACAGGTAGATTTCAGGTGAGAGATGAACCTCGTGATATAGTTTAAGCGTCCCAAGAATCCTCTAACCTCATTTTCAGTGTGGGGGCAGGCATTTCTTGTATAGCTTTTACTTTAGCTGGATTAACCTCAATGCCCTTGTTGCTTACAATAAATCCCAGAAGTTTACCAGACCTAACTCCAAAAGTGCACTTGCTTGGGTTCAGTCTGAGCTTATACTCCTTCAACCTGGCAAACAGCTTTTGCAAATGATTAAGGTGTTCTTCTTCTGTCTGTGATCGAGATATCATGTGGTCTACGTAAACTTCGATCTCATGATGTATCATATCATGAAACAAAGCTACCATGGCGCGTTGATAGGTTTCCCCTGCATTCTTCAGTCCGAATGGCATCACTTTGTAGCAGAAGGTACCCCATTGCGTGACGAAAGTAGTTTTCTCCATGTCCTCGGATGCCATTTTGATCTGGTTATAGCCCGAGAATCCATCCATGAAAGAAAATACTTTGTGCTGAGCTATATTGTCAACCAAGATGTCGATATGTGGTAGTGGAAAATCGTCTTTAGGGCTAGCCCTGTTTAAATCCCGATAGTCCACACACATTCTGAGTTTGTCGTCCTTCTTAGGCACGGGCACAATGTTAGCAACCCATTGTAGATAGGAAGTAACAGCCAGAAAGCCAGCATTGAATTGCTTCATTACCTCAGCTTTGATCTTCTCAAACATGTCAGGCCTCATTCGACGGACCTTTTGCTTAATCGGTGGACAGTCTTCTCTTGTAGGGAGACAATGAACCACGATATATGTGTCTAACCATGGCATGTCTTCGTAAGACCAGGCGAAGATTTCAACATACTCGTTTAACAACTGCACTAAACACTCTTTGACACCTGGTTCCAGGTTGGCACCCACTTTTACTTCTTTCCTGTATTCCTCTGTCCCCAAGTTGATGGTTTCTAGCAACTCTTCATGAGGCAGAACAACCCTCTCTTCTTGTTGCAAAAGTCTGGCTAACTCTCTCGGCACTTCACAGTCTTCGTCAACTTCGTACTCAGCATGATTGACCAAGTCTTCAGAGTTATCGAAGGCTAAAACAGAATAGTCACCCATGGAATCCGGAGTGGATGGGTACCTGCATTTGTGAGTGTGGGTGTGTGTAAGGGATAGCCATCCTTAAACAAAAGCAAAATGCAAAAGGAAAGAAAATGAACACAACAGTTTATAAATGAAGACGTCCAATGATTCATTAAAATATGGCATATGATAATGAAGAAAATCAAACCCTTACAAATGAACCTACATGCCCCGGGCAAGGCAGGAGGTGAAAATAGTGTGCAAATTGTTTAGTTATTACAGACCAACAAAATATGAAATTGTTCAAAGATAAAATTACTGGTTGATAAAGGTGATGGGAATAAAATCCTTTGTTTCACAGTTGCTCAAACCCCCCTCGACGATCGGAAAGATCCAATCCTCAAAGTGGACCTCTTCATCTTCATCTTCAACAGCATTAATTATGTGGTGAGTGATCCTTACAGGTGGCCCTCCAGTCTTGGAACGATGCATAGCCTTCTGTCCTGCAGCTGGAAACCCTAGTCCAAATCTGTCCGTCTTATGGGGAAAATCAGGCAACTGCCCCCATACTGTACTTTTCCCTTCTTTGATCACCGCCTCTGCGTCTTTGAGAGATTCCATCCTAGGGACATGCTTGAGAACGATAGGCACCTCAACCATTGTCTTCGCAACGGCTATCTCAGGAGAAACTTCTTCAAAATGTTGGAAAGGCGTTTCGATGAACTCGCCATCCAACTCCATATAGCAGAAGGAATTGAGATGACTTATCATGTACTCTTCCTCGTCCTGCACTGTTATAATCTTACCCTTAACAGGATATTTCAGCATTTGGTGCAAAGAGGAGGTAACTGCCCCGGCATAATGGATCCACGGTCTTCCTAACAAACACGAATATGACAGACGGATGTCCATAACATAAAAGGTGGAGTTGAAAACTTCTGCGCCTACTTTGATAGGAATATCAACCTCTCCATGAACCATTCTTTTGGACCCATCAAAGGCCCTAACAACGATGTTACTAGGTTTGAGGGTCAATCCTTCGCAGTCCAAACGGTCCAACGCTTTCTTCGGCAGCATATTCAAGGAAGAACCTGTATCAACTAAGACATGGGCGAGGGTGGTTCCCCTGCATTCAACTGAGACATGTAGCGCGTCATTGTGTTTCCTACCCTTGGGAGTCAGATCAGCATCGGAAAAGCCAAGGCCATTATCAGCAGTAAGACTGGCCACACACTCCTGAAACTGGTCAGCCGAAGTCTCTTGGGGTACATGTGTCGCCTTTAGAAATTTTATTAAGGCCTTAGCATGGGCCTCAGAGCAAAGTAGAAGAGCTACCATTGAAATTTTAGAAAGGGTCTGCCCTAGCTGTTCCACGACGTCGTAGTCACTCTTTCTGATTATTTTCAAGATTTCATCCATTTCTTTCTGAATGGTTTCGGGGATAACCACAGCATGAGCCTCCGTCCTGACAGGCACTTCTAGTATCCCCTTACCCTTGTCGGTAGTATCAGCAGATGGTCTATTTTCAGGAGTATCTAATTCTTCAATTATCGGGTCTTGCACAGATGACCTAACAGGTGCAGAAGCTTTCGAGGGTCCGAAAACTGCTCGAGGGGGAGCAATCTCTGGAGAAAAGATCCGGCCGCTGCGGGTTATCTTACTTGTTCCCGCGATGTTCCCTATATCAGGGTTTTCTTCTTCAGAATCATCTTAGACTGCTTCAATCTGCTTGATACCATGATAGAAGATTTCTCCTCCATAGTTCCATGGTATCATTTTACTAGATTGATATGGGACAGGTCCCAGCATGGTGATCTTTAATGGTACAAATTTAGGGTCGGGCGTAATCCTAACAGGCCTTTTGCAAGCGTTGGGAGGATTTTCGGAAATGGTTATGATTGCAATATCGTTGGTTGAAGTAGAAAAAGTAGTAGGAGTAACAGGAGTATCAACAGGGGTTTTTTGGAAGAGTATCTCTTGGGTATCCATCAGGCGTTGGACACCTGACTTCAACATTGGGCAATCAGCTCGTATGTTCAAACAAAAGTAGCAGTCTTTTCCACAACCAGGAAAGATCCCGGCTCTCATCAAATTCTCTTTAATCACTAGTAATGGAGTCAAAAGGTCCGCAACATCAGTAACATGAAGGTCCTCCATAATGGCATGAACATTATTACCGTGCTTGGGCATTGGGGCAGAAATCACATTTGGCTTTTCGGGTGCATCGAATTCTACCTCCTTGGTGTCAATCAGGTCTTGGATTTTATTCTTGAGCGCCCAACAATTAATAGTATCGTGCCCAACACTGTCAGAGTGGTAAGTGAAATTCTGGCAGCAGATACTCAATGTCATAGTGAATGTTATAACACTGTATCTGACTTTCTATAAGACAGTAAATAAAAACAGTAAAGAACACAGTCAATTGTTTACCCAGTTTAGTGTGAAACAACACCTACTCTGGGGGCTACCAAGTCAGGGAGGAAATCCACTATAAGAGATATTAATTCAGGAATAAACCAACCAGTTTATCTCCTTCACTTAAGACCTACCCAATGCAACTTCAATCTAAGTTCAACTTAAACTTGAGTTCCTACTCACTCCCCCTCAATCACAGCAGTGATACTTAAACAATTGACTAATGAAATAATGAAGACACTCTTTAGAACATACACTTGATTATGCTTCACAGCTTTTAATCAAGTAACACAAGCACTCGTGCTTCACAGCTTTGAGTGATACATAAACCTAACTTGACTTTGCTTCAAAGCTTTAGTCAAGAGACACAAACACTCTTGCTTCAAAGCTTTGAGTGATACAAAAACCTAACTTGACTTTGCTTCAAAGCTTTAGTCAAGAGACACAAACTCTCTTGCTTCAAAGCTTTGAGTGATATAAAAACCCTTACAATCAAAACCTATTCCAAGTCACTTATCACAATGATACTTGCTTGGATTACAGCAGTTAAAACTATACAGCTCCTAATTGATCTTCTGTCTAAGAGTTAATTTCCAATCAGCTTTCCTGTTGAATATATATGCAGTTGTTTCTTCAGTTAGGGCTTCCACGAAAAGCTAGGGTTAATTAGGGTTAACCTCAAGACTTGGTCACAAGACTTTATCAACCAGATTAAGGTTGAGCTAGGTTAACCTAAAGTCCACGTGAGATTCTGTTCTGGAATGAATGAACCAACTTCCTGAAAAATCTCAGAATTAACCAAACTGCATAACTGTTAGATCAGTACAGGATGTCTTAACATTTTTTATGACATTAGAATTCCTGTTTACTGATTTTGGTAGAAAGTAATAAATGTGATCATTGCAAAATGCTCAGATACACACTCATAAACAGCAGCTACTGTATGCCATACTTTTTCTGCATAAAGTACCTAATAATCCAGAATGTTATGACATCAGTCATGACATTCACACACCTGGTTTTACCAAAAATACATGCCAATAACTAAACACTTACAAACTCCCCCTTTGGCAGATTTTTGGCTAAAACCCCTAAGCAATCAGAGAATAGAGAGCAGCAGAATGAATATGTCTGCAGAAAAATATAATGTCTACCAAGTAATTAACACAAAATATCTCCCCCTCTTTAGCCACAAATAGGCCAAAGATACATGTACTTATATGTTATACAGTTATCCAAAATGAGTAATAAAGAAAAAAAATCTGAAATCACTTGCATCAACAGGAACCAGCATCAAGCTTGTCAACTCCACCAAACTTTAAGCACTGCCATCTTCAGAGGAGGCACTTTCTTCAGCATTGAGCTGATCTTCAGCAGCATCCTCTTCCCTTCTGTGTCCTTCAGTCTCCTCCTGTTCTAATCTGGAAATTAGGTTCTCTAGAGTCCTTTTCCTTGTCTCCAGTTCTTTGCAGGTTTCTTTCAGCACAGCTATAACATCAGAATTTTTGGGCTGAGTTTTGACAGTTGATGTTTCAGCTGATGTCATAACAATGTCAGGAACATGAGATCCCTGAAATAGCTTGTAGTGTAACCCAAGAGCATGAGCTCTTTTGCAAACAGTATCTCTTTCCACCAGGATGTCAGGGTACTGAGCAAGGACAATTCCACATAGGAGGGATGGAAAGGCAATAGGGCCTTTAACAGCATAGCTTCCAGCATGTTTTAAGGTTTGATCAAAAATATACCTGCCATAGCCAAATTCAGTCCTGGTTCCAACAGCATAAATGAATCTCCCCAATCCTGTGGAGATGGTTGATTTATGGTTGGTAGGGACCCAGTTGGCTGCACCAATCTTGTGCAGGATGGCAAATTTCATGCTTAGCTTGCTAGCATTCAGCTTGCCTTTTAAGGGCCAGCACTTGACTTGTCTTGCTGTGATGGTTTGGCATACTTCATTGTCAGTAACTTCTAGTTCAGGGCAAGCCTCATTTGATCTTCCAAGGAATTTGTTAATTTCAGAGGGAGAGAAATTAATCTTTCTTCCTCTCACATAGACACATTCAAAGTCAGCTGACCTTCCATCAGCACATTCATCAGACAAATTCACTATGAATTCCTTGACAAGATTTTCATAGCATTTGGTAAACTTTACCATAGTCTTCATTAGTCCAGCAGCTTTGATTAGGTCCATGATTTCCTTACAATCCATGGCACCATTGTTTAGTTCTCTTTCCAAGGCTACTCTCTTCAAGCAAACATACTTACATCTGTTGGCATTTTCAGGGTGGTGAAATGAAATGTTGTCAGTGGGGACTTCAGGAACTCTAGCCATTTTGCTGGAAGGGAATTTCCTTCTGAGAGGAATGTCTTCAGCATCAATTTCAAATTCTGATTCCTCATCAGAATCAGAAGGTTCAGGCTCTTTCCTCTTCTTTGCTATTGGTTGTCTCACAGGCTTTGAGAGACTACCAGCATGTACTCGGGCTTTCACCTTCCCTTTGGACAATCCAGTCTTCACAGTTTCTACACCAGTCTTGCCTTTAGACTTGGTTTTCTTATCAGCAGGCTTCTCTTTGGTCAGGCATTTTGCAGCATCCTAATTACCCTTTTTGTTCATCATTCTCCTAGCTATGCTAGGGTTGATATTTGCAATTAGGTCATTGTCTGAGTATTCCTCATCCACATCAATAATCGGTGGTTCAACATTCTTCTTTGAAGGGTTCTGGATATCATCAATATTTTCAGATGATTTCTGAATGTTGTCATTTGGTGTCTCAACATTCTCAGAGACATCTGGATTTACTTCAACATTTGGGCTTGCTGATTCTTGATTTAATGGAACAGAAATCCCTGGTACAGAGTGGTTCTCACTCAGAATTCTTGTAACAAGCCTAGCTATTGCTTGATGTACATAAGCTGAGCCTTCCCTATTTGGAACAGAAGATGAAGGTTGAGAGGGATTACCGGATGAAGTAGCTTGAGACCTTCCTGCATGCCTTGTTCTCAGCTTTTTGACCTTGGATGGGTTAGTTGCCATTTCTCTAAGAGGAGTAATCTCCAGGACTTCATAATCCATGCATGATGTGATTGCCCGAGAATCTCGATCAGAGGATGAGGATGAAACGGTCGTCTTGGATGAGGATGATGTTTGAGACATTTTGATAGTCTTGGAAAACCAGTAGCAACTAGAGAGAAAACTTTGATTGAGAGAATGGGATTTGTTGCAGAGTCGAGAGAGGAAGGAGGCAAATGAGTGTCTATTCAACTTCTTAATAATTTTGAAGGAAATGGGAAAACATATGATTAACCCAATCAAAATAGACTTAACAAAAATAACTCCTTCAACCCTTGTTTTAAGCAAAATTAATTGCTACAATTCCTCATGTTGGCAAATACCCAACTTGCCCCTCAAGTTTTCAAATTGATTTGCATCAAGTGCCTTGGTAAAAATGTCAGCCAGCTGTAGCTCAGTGGCAACATGTTCTAGTTTAATCGTCTTCTCTTCTACAAGGTCTCTGATAAAGTGATGTCTTATGTCAATATGCTTGGTCCTGCTATGCTGAATAGGATTCTTGGAAATGTTGATTGTACTAAGATTGTCACAGTACAATGTCATAACATCTTGTGTGACATTATACTCAGTAAGCACCTGTTTCATCCAGATCATTTGAGAACAGCTACTACCAACTGCAATGTATTCAGCTTCAGCAGTAGAGAGAGACACACAGTTCTGTTTCTTGCTGAACCAGGAGACCAGATTATTTCCTAAGAAAAAACATCCTCCAGAGGTGCTTTTTCTATCATCAGCACTTCCAGCCCAATCAGCATCACAATAACCAATCAGAGTTGGTTCACAGCCATGAGAGTATAGCAAGCCATAGTTGTAAGTTCCACTTACATACTTCAAAATTCTCTTCACTTGGTTGATATGACTGACTTTAGGATCAGCTTGGTATCTTGCACAAACTCCAACTGCAAAAGCAATGTCAGGTCTGCTGGCTGTTAAGTACAACAAACTTCCTATCATGCTTCTGTACAGACTTTGGTCCACCTTAACCCCACTTGAATCTTTGGATAACTTTAAATGAGTAGGTGCATGAGTCCTTTTGTGACTGGCATTCTCCATACCAAACTTCTTGACAATGTTCTTTGCATACTTGCTTTGAGATAGAAAGATTGAGTCCTCCATCTGTGAGACTTGCAGTCCAAGAAAATAAGTCAGTTCTCCCATGAGACTCATTTCGAATTCAGCCTGCATCTGGTCAGCAAAATGTTTAACCATTTGTTTTGACATTCCCCCAAACACTATGTCATCAACATATATTTGAGCTACCATTAACTTCCCTCCTTCATTTTTGACAAAGAGGGTTTTATCCAAGCCTCCTTTTCTGTATCCTTTGACTGAGAGAAATTTTGTTAACATGTCATACCATGCTCTAGGAGCTTGTTTTAGGCCATATAGTGCTTTCCTAAATTTGTAGACATGATCGGGGTGGTTTGGATCCACAAAACCTTTAGGTTGTTCCACATAAACTTCCTCATTTAAGTACCCATTTAGGAAGGCACTTTTTACATCCATCTGAAATAGCTTGAACTTCAGGAGGCAAGCAATTCCCAATAGGAGTCTGATAGATTCCAGTCTGGCTACAGGGGCAAAGGTCTCATCAAAATCAACCCCTTCAACTTGAGTGTATCCTTGGGCAACAAGTCTTGCCTTATTCCTAGTGACAACTCCTTCAGCATCTGATTTGTTCTTGTATATCCATTTTGTGCCAATGATGTTTGTTCCCTCTGGTCTAGGAACTAACTCCCAAACTTCATGTTGCTTAAATTGGTTCAATTCATCTTGCATTGCACCAATCCAGTATTCATCAGTTAAAGCCTCCTTAACATTTCTTGGTTCAATGTTAGACACAAAGCAAGAGTTTGAGATGATTTCTCTAGATCTTGTAATGACTCCACTGTTAGGATCCCCTATGATGAGTTCTTTAGGATGATCTTTCTAAATTCTGATGGAAGGGATTTTGCTAGCTTCCTTGGATTCAGAGTCTGTTGTAGTGGTGTTAGGAAGGTCATTCTGTTGAGTTGGAGTCTCAAAGAATGTCTCAACATTACAAGGGACATCTGTTTCTTCATGATAATCATCAACTATGACATTTATTGATTCCATCATGACTTTGGTCCTGGAATTGAATACCCTATAAGCTCTGCTGTTGGAGGAGTATCCTAGAAATATACCTTTATCACTTTTATGGTCCAGCTTTCTCCTTTGTTCACGATCTGCCAGAATATAGCATTTGCTGCCAAATACATGGAAGTACTTCACAATTGGCTTTCTTCCTTTCCAGAGTTCATAAATGGTGGATGAGGTTCCCTTTCTCAAAGTGACTCTGTTATGGACATAACAGGTTGTATTCATAACTTCAGCCCAAAAATGAATAGGAAGTCTTTTGGCATGTATCATAGCTCTGGCAGATTCCTGTATGGTCCTATTTTTCCTTTCTACAACTCCATTTTGTTGAGGAGTTATAGGAGAAGAGAATTCATGACTAATTCCTTCTGAGGAACAGAACTCATTAAACTTACTGTTTTCAAATTCCTTGCCATGATCACTTCTGATTCTGACAATACACCCTTCTTTTTCTCTTTGAATTCTTTTGCACAGTTATTTAAAAACTTCAAACACATCAGATTTTTCCCTAATGAAGTTAATCCAGGTGAATCTGGAAAAATCATCCACAACAACATAGGCACATCTTTTTCCACCAAGACTTTCCACCTGCATTGGTCCCATCAGATCCATATGTAGAAGTTCTAGAACCTTAGAGGTGGTCAGATGTCTTGACTTTGGATGTGACATCCTAGTCTGCTTACCAACCTGACATTCACCACAAACTCTCCCTTCATCAATTTGCAGTCTTGAAATCCCTCTGACTGCCTCCATGGATATAATCCTTTTCATTCTTCTTAGATGAAGGTGGCCAAGTTTTTGGTGCCACAGTTTCACCTTTTTTTCTTCTTTGGCAATAGAACACACAGTGGAGTAATTAGTGTTCTCAGGTTCCCACAAGTAACAGTTGTCTTTAGATCTGACTCCTTTCATAACAATTTCTTGTTTTTCATTAGTTACAAGACATTCAGATTTTGAGAAGTTGACCTTGAATCCTAGATCACATAATTGACTGATACTAATGAGATTAGCAGTCAGGCCTTTTACCAATAGTACTTCATTTAGATTTGGAACTCCAGGGCAGTCCAAGTTACCAACTCCTTTGATTTCTCTTCTAGCACCATCTCCAAAGGTCACATAACTAGTGGTGTGAGGTTTGACATTTTTGAGAAGGTTCTTGATTCCAGTCATGTGCTTAGAGAACCCACTGTCAAAGTACCAGTCTTCCTTTGCAGAGACTCTAAGGGAAGTGTGGGCTATCAGGGCAGTAGCCTTTTTCTTCCGTTGTGGAGTATGTGGTACCTTGTTAGACTTAGGTTTGACACCTGGGTTCTGATTAGGGTATCCATACAATCTGAAGTAGAATGGCTTTATGTGACCAAACCTCCCACAATGATGACATCTCCATCTTTGGTATTTTTTTCTTCATATTTCTCTGTTCCCGATGTTGAGTGTTGTGTTGTGACATCTGCTTTGACATTTGTTTATCAGACTTGATCTTCTTGTCTGCACCAGATTTCTTTGCTGCCACAAATCCTAGACCAGACTTGTTTCCCACATTTTGTCCAACCTGAAGGATTTCTTCAAATTTGTCAGTTCCATTTGTCAGCATCTTGACAGATTTGGTCATCTGGTTCAGTTTTGAGTTCAGCATTTGAACTTCCTCTTCTAGATGACTTATAGTTTCAATGTCTGCCCTTTTTTCAGCCTCCAACTTTATTATGAGTTTTGTTTGTCTCTCATTTTGCAGACAGACTTCAGCACTTCTGATACATAATTTCTTGTAGGTATCAGCCAGTTCTTCAAATGTCACTTCCTCATCACTAGTGTCACTTTCAGAGGTACAAACACCAGTTATTGCAGTAACTAGTTTGGCAGATTCTTCTTCAGAATTACTTTCTGAATCATAGTCAGACCAGGTAACAGACATTCCTTTCTTTTGTTTCTTAAGAAAGGTAGGACATTCAGCTCGAATGTGCCCATATCCTTCACATCCATGACATTGAATTCCTCTGCTTTGATTTCCCTTCTCTTCAGACCTTGGTTTTCTGCTGGAGTCATAAGATCTGTTAATGTCAGAAGAAATGTTCTTAACATTTGACCTTGACTTTGGATCCATTCTCTTGATGAGTTTGTTGAATTGTCTTCCAAGCATGGCTATAGCTTCTGAAATACTTTCTTCTTCATCCTCCTTGTTTTCATCTTCAGTGTTGGATACAAGTGCTATGCTCTTGTTCTTCTTGTCAACATTTTCACTGATCCCCATCTCAAAAGTCTAAAGAGACCCAATGAGTTCATCCACCTTCAACTTGCTGATATCCTGGGCTTCCTCTATAGCAGTTACCTTCATTGCAAATTTTTTAGGCAAGGATCTGAGAATCTTTCTCACCAGTTTTTCTTCTGACATCTTTTCTCCCAATGCTCCTGAGGTGTTGGCAATCTCCAAGATGTTCATGTGAAACTCATGAATGGTTTCATCTTCCATCATCCTTAGGTTCTCAAACTTGGTAGTCAGCATCTGAAGCCTTGACATTTTTACTTTGGATGTTCCCTCATGGGTAGTTTTGAGAGTGTCCCAAACTTCCTTGGCCAGTTCACATTGATGTACCAGTCTGAATATGTTTCTATCAATTCCATTGAACAAGGCATTTAAAGCTTTGGAATTACCCAGGGCTAACTCATCTTCTTCTTTGCTCCATTCTTCCTCAGGCTTCAGACTGATTGTCCCATCTTTCTCAGTTATGGTGGGATGGTTCCATCCTTTGTCAGCAGCTCTCCAAGACTTTTTGTCCAGTGATTTTAAGAAGGCAATCATACGAGGTTTCCAGTAGTCATAATTTGATCCATCCAGAATGGGTGGTCTGTTTCCAAAAACTCCTTCTTTGTCCATAGTGCCAGAAAGTGATATCCCTAGATCTCACCCAGTAATACAGGCAGGGTGCCTGCTCTGATACCAATTGAAATTCTGGCAGCAGATACTCAATGTCACAGTGAATGTTATGACACCGTATCTGACTTTCTATAAGACAGTAAATAAAAACAGTAAAGAACACATTCAATTGTTTACCCAGTTCAGTGTGAAACAAAACCTACTCTGAGGGCTACCAAGCCAGGGAGGAAATCCACTATAAGAGATATTAATTCAGGAATAAACCAACCAGTTTATCTCCTTCACTTAAGACCTACCCAATGCAACTTCAATCTAAGTTCAACTTAAACCTGAGTTCCTACTCACTCCCCCTCAATCACAGCAGTGATACTTAAACAATTGACTAATGAAATAATGAAGACACTCTTCAGAATATACACTTGATTATGCTTCACAGCTTTTAATCAAGTAACACAAGCACTCGTGCTTCACAGCTTTGAGTGATACATAAACCTAACTTGACTTTGCTTCAAAGCTTTAGTCAAGAGACACAAACACTTTTGCTTTAAAGCTTTGAGTGATACAAAAACCTAACTTGACTTTGCTCCAAAGCTTTAGTCAAGAGACACAAACACTCTTGCTTCAAAGCTTTGAGTGATACAAAAACCCTTACAATCAAAACCTATTCCAAGTCACTTATCACAATGATACTTGCTTGGATTACAGCAGTTAAAACTATACAGCTCCTAATTGATCTTCTGTCTAAGAGTTAATTTCTAATCAGCTTTCTTGTTGAATATATATGCAGCTGTTTCTTCAGTTAGGGCTTCCACAAAAGCTAGGGTTAATTAGGGTTAACCTCAAGACTTGGTCACATGACTTTATCAACCAGATTAGGGTTGAGCTAGGTTAACCTAAAGTCCACGTGAGATTCTGTTCTGGAATGAATGAACCAACTTCCTGAAAAACCTCAGAATTAACCAAACTGCATAACTGTTAGATCAGTACAGGATGTCTTAACATTTGTTATAACATCAGAATTCCTGTTTACTGATTTTGGTAGAAAGTAATAAATGTGATCATTGCAAAATGCTCAGATACACACTCATAAACAGCAGCTACTGTATGCCATATTTTTTCTGCATAAAGTACCTAATAATCCAGAATGTTATGACATCAGTCATGACATTCACACACCTGGTTTTACCAAAAATACATGCCAATAACTAAACACTTACAGTAAGCACACTTGGCATTGGAGTGGTAGTATGGAGAGGAAGTGTTAGGGTTCTTTGGCGCTTCCTTCAAACTGGTAAGATTTAGCTTCAATAAATGAGGGAGTACTTGAGTTGGCATCATGTTGATTCGGGTGAACTGCCGTTGTGGCCTTTCTACCCGTTGTTGATTAGGTCTCGACTGATTTCCACGAGGTTGATCATTTGAAGACTTTTGAATCATCACAGCCCCTACAGTTGGCCGGCGCTCGGTTCTTCCTTGACTTTTCTGAGAGTAAACAGCAGAGGCTTCCTTCTTAGCCGGGAAGGCTTTCTTAACAGCAGTGGACACGGAGGTATCTTTCTGAATCTTACCACTTTTAATGTCGGCCTCGACCCTTTCGCCGGTCAAAATTAGTTCGGTGAATCCTGCGGAAGAACTCCCGATTAAATGATTGAAGAAAGGGCCAGACAGGGTCCCCAAAAACATGTCAACTAACTCCCTATATGACAAAGGTGGCTGCACCCTTCCAGCCAGATCACGCCACTTCTGGGCATACTCTTTAAATCCTTCATTAGAAGCCATACCCATACTCTGTAGTTGAGTACGAGTGGGCACCAAATCAGCATTGTATTAGTATTGACGATAAAAAGCAGTAGTTAAGTCTTCCCAATTGTGAACTTCTGATCTCTCGAGTTGATAAAACCAGTCCAATTGTGTGCCTGACAAACTGTCTTGGAAAAAGTGTACCCAAAGGTCTTTATCAGATGAGTGGGGTTGGATCTTTCTGACATACGATCTCAGATGCATCTTTGGGCAGGACAGGCCGTCATACTTGGCAAATGTTGGTACTTTGAATTTGGGAGGGATGACGATCCTAGCGACCAACCCTAGTTCTTCAAAATCTAAACCAGGTACTCTCTGCAACTCCATGGTTGCCAATCTATCCTCAAGATTCTTATATTTATCATCCGCCGGGGGATATTGTTGTTCGGAGTAATCTTCATCTTATTCCTCTTCCTCCTCTTCAATTTCAGATTCAAAAAGTACCGCAGCCCCTTTTCCTTTACCAGCCCCTTCGTCAGACGTTGAGGGGAACTCGAGAACTTTTCTAGCATTGCTTTCAAACCTTCTTCCAAAAGTGGCTACTCCGGGCCTCTTCTTCTTTTTCTCTTTATTCTTCTCCAACAGTACTTTGAGGTCCTCTTGACCCTTTTCTAAAGTCATGAGGAGTTGCTGGAATTGAGAATTCTGTGCTTGCAGATCCTTAACTGTCTGCTCCAAATCCATCTTGCTGAAATAAATAGCAGAAAGATAAGGAAACCTGGTGTGAAGACCTGTTTATGCATATGATGAATGATATGTTATTCATGTAATGCATTCAAGGATTCAGAAATTCAAATTTGTTGTAAACAAAAAGGAACACACGTCATATTAAGAAGAAATTGTTAGTACATAAGTGCCCCATGGGCAAAATATTACAAAATTCTTAATGTAAAAAGACATTGTGCATCCTCTTTGGTGCGATGTAAGTGTTGAGAGTTTCCTCCTCATGAATTCGGCGGGTAAGCTCCAAAACCTTCTTCTCACTGGCGTAGAAGCTGGCTTCATAAGTATTCTGTTCTTCTTTGAGTTGGATCCAACTCTTTTGAATTTCTTCCCATGATGTTGGCATGTCAGGATGTAGGATGGTGTATGGAACCTCTCCTTCCATAACAGGCTCTTTGATCAAGGGGAGAATGTGAGGATATGGCATCATAAGATTCTGAGCGCGGGTTCGTACCCACTTGAGATAAGGCTCAAGAGGGATGGAATTTTTGTGCCCCAGTGTCTTACTATCCACCTTGTTGGGCATCCTCCAAGCTCTGATGAATCTTTGTCGAAGTCCTTGCGCATCATCGTCGAAGTCAAAAACTAGGTCAGGAATCAGCATGTCATGAGGGCCATCCCTCCGAGCATATCTAAACTGTCTTAGAGCTAAATAGGGGTTGTAGGTAATTCCTCCCCTAATGCCAAGTAGTGGGACATTAGGGAATTCCCCATAACGATCAATGATGATGACATTTTCTCTGGACCGAGAACACCAATGTACATCAGAATGTGTGAGGGTCATCAACCGTTGTGACCACCTTAAACCCTGCTCATTCTTCAAAACTGATTGTGGAAGGTGAGAAATAAACCACCTTGCTAGGAGAGGAGTACAGCACATGAGAACACCTATTTTCCTCATTGTTCGTGTGTAAAATGAGTGTAGGATGTCCCCAAGCAATGTAGGTATAGGATTCCTGGATATGAAAATCTTGACAGCATTCACATCTATAAGTTGATCAGGGTTTGAGAACAAGACCAACCCATAGATAAGGAGTGCCACAATCTCTTCAAAGGCTTGTAGAGCTAGAGAATTCCAGCAGTCTTGTGCCTTCTCAAACAGAAACTTTGCCAAGAAACCCTTGACACCACTTCTGGTTTTCCAATGTCCCTTGATGTCAGATGGTTGCAAGTGTAATGCTTGAGCAACATCTTCGGGCTTTGGTTCTTTTTCCGTACCGTTGTAGGGTATTTGATGAAGAATAGGAATTCTCAGGAGTTGAGAAAAATCCTCCAAAGTAGGTACTAGTTGGTAATCAGGGAATGTGAAACAGTGGTGTAGGGGGTCAAAGAACTGGAAGAGAACTTTCACCATGTCTTCTTCAATGTTGGAGTTGACTAAGTTGAGAAGTCTACCATGTCTTTCACTGAAGAGAGGATTCTCTGGAATCCTGGATGTAAGCTCCTTGAGTTGAGGAGGGATTCTCACAAGGTTGACTTGAATTGTTTTCCTGCGAAGAGATTCCATGACCTACAAAACAAGAACAAAGATGAAGATCCAAACCCTTAAAATGGTTAGTGGATGCATATGATGCTTTATGATGTTCATGATGTATGCACAGGCACATGTACAAGAAAGTCACACAAAACCCTAGTTTTAGGCTTGCATGAGGTTTCATAGGTAAATACCCTCTTGAGTTTAGTTGGCTCAAACCTGTCCTATAAATAGTAATCGGGTTCTAAGGAGCTCAATATCACTGGATCATTTTCTATGTTCATTGTTTTGGTTTAGCCACTTAACTAGCAACCAAAATATTCCAAGAAAACAACCCTCAATGAGTGTAGTATCGAGTATCTACCAACTTCGGACTGCACCAAAGCCGGTCATCTCACTACCCCTAAAAAAGGCCAAGATGGTCAAGTAAGGTTCTAAGAGTTCATTAGTGCTTCATGACATCACTCAGCGGCCCCGTATTCTCTTTGATTGACTCAAAGGCTACCGGTACTCACAAATATGTCGCACTAATATAGCTATTGCTTCAACCATGTCGGTATGCCCCGCACAGTTTCCACAACGTATTGCTATTTACCTATGAATGTTCCCCAAATCTGGGTAGAGGATTTCAAGCCCAAACAAGAGAACCAAATGTAAAGCAATCAAAGAAAACAAGATAATCATGCAAAGGGTGATCTAAGCCCTAAGGTTACTCCACTTTTAAAGTCAATTCCCCAGCAGAGTCGCCAATTCTGTGATACGGTGGGAGAACTGACTTGGGATTTTGTGTTTGTGTTTGAAAATGTTTCAGTTTAGCAAGAGTCGCCACCGACTTTTTATTTTATCCTAAGGAAAGGTTAAAAAGCACAGGAAAGACCTTTGAGATGTTTTCTTGGGTTCAGGGAGTAGATTATAGAAAGGGAAGGTATTAGCACCCTTTATATCCATGGTTATTCATGGGCTCTTAGTTACTTGCTTAGATCACTTGCTTTTCTTTTCAATTGTTTGAATGGTGCTCTTCAATTGTTTGAAATGGTGCTTTGTGTGTGGTTTTGAAAAATGTTTTGAAAAGAGGCCATCGTTGTGGCAACCTTTGTAATGATTCTTGTTCGAATGTATACAAAGGTGTTTTTGTCTTTTGAAAGTTTTCAATGTTTGAAAGTAGGGTTTTGAAATTGTGTTGTGAAGTGTGTTTTGAAGGTAGCAAGGATGTTTTTGCAAGCTTTGATCAAGTAACTAAGAGTTGTCTACCCTATTTTACTCAAAGATCTTTCTTATGTTTTTTAACCCTTTTAACAGTGTTGTTTCACCATTGTATTTGGTGAACAACCTTGTGTTAGGATGTTAAACGGGACAGGCGCGGGTCATCGTATAGACCATGATAGAAATAGTGTCAAGTTTCTTTGGCAATTTTCTTGAGGGACTTGATCATTTCGTTTAGGCAACTCAGATAGCGTCATCGGGGGACTATGATCTTTTATTTTTTTTGTTTTTGTTTTGCCAAAGTACTTGACATGCATATCATGGCCCATTTTTGAAGGCAACAAGTGGATTGAAACCCTAGGGATGCAAGTGTACATTGTGTTTGTTTTTTCATGTATTTTCATCTTGGATTAGATCAAACTATTTGTTAATTTGATTTTTTCATACAAACCCTAAGTCTAATCATGGCATAATTGAAAACTTAAAGGTGCGAGAATTTAAATTCTACACTATTACAACATGATATAGGGAAGGGGGCACAATTTTGAATAGGGGATTATTTAGACAAGAAATTAAATTCTAAATTTTTACAACCAAATTGAATGTGTAAGGCATAACAATTAAATGTACAATATTTAAATAAATATAATAAATAAATATTAAATAAAATGTATTATGCGGAAAAAAAAAGCTTTTACATATGTAAAAAGTATTTTTAATGTGAAATGTAAATAAATAAAAAGTCAATTTTAATTATTTTTGTTTTTAGGGCAAAAACCCTAATTTCTCAAATAAATAGTATTATTTATTATTTATATACAATAATGCATCAATTTGTACAAAAAATAAAAGTATATTGAAAAAAAGGTATTTTTAGTATAAAATTTTAATAAAAATAAAAATGTATTATTTTTGTGTTTTTTGTTCTAATTATTTAATAAAGTATAGTATATATGTATATATATGTATTAAATATATTAAGTGTGTATAAAAATAAAATAAATTATTTACAAAAATATATATATTTCAAGAAAATATTTTCAAATGTGAATAAAAATAATAAATAAAAATAACACTGTTTTTTACCTTGTTTTTAAGTTTAAACAAAATAAATATAAAGTATTTAATGTATTAATGCTATAAATAATTAAAATAAATACCAAATAAACACAAAAATTTATGAAAATATTTTTTAAGTATTTTTTATATTAGAAAATAAAATATCAAAATCAAAAATGAAATAAAAATGCAAAAATAATAAAAATACAAAGCAATGGGCCAGGGGGTGCTGAAAGTGAATTGGGAGGTGCCAAAAGCAAGCTTGTCCAGGCCCAGCCCAAAACCAACTTCATCTTCTTCCTCTAGACAGAAACGCGCGCGTTCTGTGTACAAAATGCTATCTCCTGATTTTGTGCTTTTTTGATAAAACTCATAACATGAAACTTGTAGAGCATCAAACAACGAATCTAACCATATAAAAAACTTAAGTTAACTCTCAAAGACCAGAGAGAATTTCTATGGCCCTAATTCTTAACCTAGTTTTTTCAGAAAGTTCATGGATGAAATTCTCCTAGCACGATTAATATAAATGAAAACTAAGCACATGTATGGTTTCAGGGCTATGAATACAACATCTTTCATTCACAAACCTAAGTCTAACTATTCCTAAATAGAGAGATAGAAGTTCATGAAATACCTGTTTCAATTGAGTTCGAGCTGGACAATGTAGCAACTTTCAATGGTGCTTGAGGTTCTTTTGAGCTTGCCTGATGTCCACTGAAGCTCTCTCAATGCTTAGTTTGTTTTGAAGTAGCCTGAATCGTGCTACAGAACTCAACCTGCAAAGCTTCCAAACAAAAATGGAAATGTGTGTTAATGGAGTTACAGTTGGCAATGGAGGTCCGGAATAGTTTAGGTGAGTGGAATGGAAGGTATTGGAACAAGTTTGAAGCAAAACGCACGAGGCAAAGCGGAGATGGAGGTGATTCTGCAGGGATTTCCCTGTTTTGCAGAAAAATGGAGATTTTATGTACAAGGAGGTTTGAGTGGTGAAGAGCTCGTGTTTATGGCTCAAAGGGTTGTGTGAAATGTGTTTGCAATGTTTGTTTAAGCTTTCATGGACTGGTTTTCAAGTTTGCAAGATTTGGACAAATTTCTTCTTTATGAAGCAAGAATGTGTAACTTGTCATTACAGGCCTGTACCCTCTATCTTGTATGCTGCATACTTTGCCCTTGGTTACTGGAATTTTTGGATTTGATTTGGCTTCAGAGATATGGCCCTATGCTTCAAAGATCATGGTTTGACATAAAGATAACTTTTCAAAAATGGCAATGTACCTTTTTCTACTTAAGGATTAGTTTTGTGTGCAATGTCCAAATGGCCAAGATAATGCATTAGCTCAGTGGATTTGCATTCATTTAAGGAGTGTAAAATGGTTTAGAGGCCTGAAAACAAGTACAAAGCATGCTGGTTTGAAAATGAAACTTGTATGAACATGTATTGGCCATGGATCAAAGTGAGTTTTTGCCAACTTCAAGCATTCGATTCTCCCTAACCACAAAGGTGTTTGAAGAGTTCTTGGACAATTTGGAAAGCTTGCAACATTTACTATAATCCATCTTTGAAATTAAACTTAATAATCCAAGTGGAACTATGTGAAAAATGGCCAAGAAGATGGGTCAAAATCCTGCCTAAACTAGGGCAAAATTTCTCTAAGTTAAAAGTTTTAGGGACCCTTGTTCCAAAAATCATAACTTGAGATCCAAGCTTCTTTTGAGAAAACTTTATGAATCAAAGTTGTAGAATTTGTGATGGACTACAACTTTCATGTTGCAAGTTTTGTTTGATCCATTTGTATCTTGGTGAAAAAATGGGACAAAGTTAGGAAAAAATAAGTAAATATTATAACTTAGAAAATTTCTAAGTTATGAAAATTTTCCATTTTAAACCCTAATTTGCAATTTTGGGTTTCTTGATGAACAAGTTTCATAATTTGACATGTCTTGATGAAAAATGACCCTTGGCACTTGATTTTGACCAAAAGTCAAAGTTTGACTTTTCAGTGTACAGTCAAATTTTGATCAGTTGACTGAAAAATTCATCTGTCAATCATATGCATTTGAGACCTTTTGAACTTGTTGAATGGGTCAAGACAATGTTATTGAGTCCTTGTGTCCATGGTTGAGCTTTATTTTCCATTGGCTAGGTTAAACAGTCAAAAATTGCCTTTGTACAGTCAAAACCCTAAAAATGACCATTTTGCCCTTTTGGTGATCTGATCAAATTTCTTGTGGAATTTTGATACAAACTTGATAAAATGGTTCATATGAGTTCATAATGTTGATGTGAGTCAAATTTCATGAGGTTTGACTGTCAATTGGCCACAGTTGACTTTTTCTGCAATACAGCTGATTTCTAGGTCAACTGTCCAATTGACTGGGCAAAAATTTGAATCAAGGCTTGAAACTTGGTATGGATAAACTTGTGAGTCCAACATGAAGTGTGAAAGTCATTTTGGGCATTGTAGGTCAAAACATCCCTGTGCACACTCAAACCCTAATTTAGGTCAACAGTGCAAGGAGGTGTCTTGAGCAGAGCAAACCCTAGCTTGATCTTGAGTTCCAAGAGTCTTGTGATGAAAAAATGTTGATGAAATGAGAGGGAAAATTTTGGGGTACAACACCTACGTATCCCTTTTAAGGAATCAGAGCAGCTGTAGTTCGGCTTATATATTTTGGTTGGTTTGTGTTTTTTAGTTAAGGCAGACAAAAACAATCAAGATGGCAAAACATCGAATGAAACAACAAACAAATGAGATGGTCAAACATCGACTAAATAATAACAAGGAAACATGTCAAAGATGGTGAAACATCAAATGATAAAACGAATGACAAAACATCACACCTAGCAATGATATTAAGAATTAAAGTAGGATAACAAACAGATGCGATGGCGAAACATCGGCTTCAAATGAATGTGCAATGGCGAAACATCGGTAAAAAGATAACAAGGTATCATGACAAAGATGGCGAAACATCGATGAAACAGATGACAAAACATCACACCTAACAATGATATTGAGAATCAAAGTAGGGTAACAAACATGTGAGATGGCGAAACATCGGCTTCAAACACGTGTGCGATGGCGAAACATCGGCTAAAAGATAACAAAGTATCATGGCAAAGATGGAGAAACATCAATAAAACAGATGATAAAACATCACACCTAAAAATGATATTGAGAATCAAAGTAGGATAACAAACATGTGTGATGGAGAAACATCGGCTTCAAACGATTGTGCAATGGCGAAACATCGGCTAAAAGATAGCACAGTATCATGGCAGAGATGGCAAAACATCAATAAATTGGATGACGAAACATCACACCTAACAATGATATTGAGAATCAAATTAGGATAACAAACATGTGCGATGGCAAAACATAGGCTTCAAACAAGTGTGTGATGGCGAAACATCGGTAAACCAGGTTTAAAAGCAAAGCCAAGAAGCACACGGACAAAGTAAGATTGTTTTGTATCTTTTACCTTGAAGAAGGGTTTGAGTTTATTAGAAATGTCTTATGATTTGCCGAGAAAACAAATTTTTGTTTTAAGATGCGGAATGCATAGAAAGGAAAAACAACTAAGGGAAACTATCCTAGTACTATCCCTAATGTTATCATACAATGGTTGACCCTAAGGTTGAGGATAAAGGAAAACCATACCTTAATTAACATGTTAAAGGAAGCTTAAAAAAAACTATCCTATAGGGAACATGCAATGAGAGCGAAGTCGTGATCTCAATTTCTAAATTGAGTGACTCATCGATCAAACAATTAAAGAAGAAAAACAATAAACATCCTATAGGGAACATGCAATGAGAGCAATGTCGTGATCTCAATTTCTAAATTGAGTGACTCATCGATCAACAATTAAAGAGGAAAGCAATAAACATCATATAGGGAACACGCACTGAGAGAGAAGTCATGATCTCAATTTCTAAATTGAGTGACTCATCGATCAAAAGCAAACACAACACATGTACCAGACAAAAACCAGAGGGCCTCTTGACATATATCAGCAACAGAGATCCCATCATGCAATCAGAGAACTATGCAAAATGAAAATGGAAGAAAGGAAATAGTGCAATACCAAACGGATAACTATCCGTAGCAACTGAGCAAGAATAAAAGAAACCCAGAGAATTTCAAGTAAGCTGGCATCAGTAGACAAATCAAGTCAGAAATTACGCCATCAAGATATAAGTATTGAGATTTTCATATATGAACAAATCCCATGGGCAATGTATAGCATTCATAATCACATGTGTATATCCTTCATAGACTATCAAATATGCCAAGCACAAGAGTAGTGTAAACATAACAAATTGTGTTCCATAAATAAAGTGAAACACAATAGCCTCAAGTCAAAAATGGAAAACTTTTCTCAAAGTACCTCGCACATTCAACAACCAAGTTAGTATTCTCATAAATATGATGATGATTCACATAAGGGATGGATGATGACACCAAAATGAAATGAGAAAACATGATAACAAATAACAAACATTAGTCATGATAGACAGAAAGAAACAAGTATGTGCACAAATTGGTCAAAAGACTCAGAGGAATGCTGCTCCTTTCTATCACCATATTAAATTGACAATTGAATATCAATCAAGGATAATGGGAGCTTGAGAAGAATACAATCAAGGACCATGAAGGTCAGTAGAAAATATAATTCAATCATGTACAATTAATTCAACCATAGCTTCACAAGCACAATAGAAGATGAAACCCACATAATGCATGAAAAAGGTTCAAACATTCAAACATGGGGAAATAAGTGAAATGACTTGAGTTTATTTGAATAAACATATCCAACATGATCATTAGGTTCCAAATCATAGGCCTCACTCAAGTTCATTGGCCATCAAACAAATTGCAACTAGGCATGCAAAATTAATTGGGTACCTTCACTTCAAAAATACATCAAAATAGAAACAAGGATCAATAAATCAAACCAAAAACTTCTTAGCATCCTTGAAGTGTGTAGAAGTCAGAAATCAAGTCTTGGATTCATGAATGGTTGAGGAGGGGATCAAATGAGGCCCAAAGTTCAAAACTAGTTGTCCAAACTATCAAAACTAGGCAAGTTTTCAAAATAATTCATGGAAAAATATAAAACCAAGTCAAATAATTCAAGTAAAATGGTTTTCAGATCCTCAACACATTCATGAACCCTAATCAAGACTTGAATTCTATTGAAAGTCCAGGGCATAAGGGTTTTGAAAATGAAACTTGCACCATAAGCAACAAAACCCTAATTTTTGACTTTTAATCTTAAATATTGATTAAGTAAGATCAAAATTCAAACAATTCAAACCAAGATCATACAAATCACAAAGAAACAATAAATGTTAGAATACATATTTTTTCACATTTTTTGAATTAAAGAAAAGTCAAAAATAAAGTTAAATCCAAACAATTAATCAATTAATCCAATAATCTCATCTCAAAATAAAATTCTAAATAAAAGTAAGAAAAATGTCCAAACAAAATTATATTAAAATATTAGAATTAAAAACACATATCTCTGATTTTTTTGGAATTTTTGAATTAGAGGAAATATTAAAATAAAAATTATACAAACATTTGACAACTAAACCATTATTTAAGGGCAAAAATGCAAACCCTAGCCAAAAAATCACAAAAAGGTCAAAATAAAAATATATTCCGATTCTATGATTAAAAACAAGCTTGCATGATTTTTTTGAGGATTTTTGAATTAATGTAAGTATTAAAATAAAAATTATAAAGAAAAAATTCAAAATAAACTTCTCAAACTAAATTCATGATCAAAAATAGAAAAATGCTAAACAAATTTCAGAATCAAATTCTACATTATCTTATGAGTCCAAAATAATTTTTGTGGAATTTTTCAAATCAAAGAAACATTAAAATAAAAATAAACACTAAACAAATAATTAAGTAATAAAACAAATTTTTAAACCAATCAAAATATTTTCAAAAATTACCAAAACAATGCACAAGGTCGGGAATATTATTTTTTAAGTTTCATGAATTTTTTCATAATTTTCATCAAGTTTTGATCAAGAAAATAAAATCAGAGAATCAATGAAAAATTAAATAACAAAAACAAGAACAAGGCCAATGAGATGATGCCACGCATCATCTTCAACCTCCAGCCTAGGCAAAATACTTGTTTTCATCAGTTCCAACATGCTCACTTCAGATCCATCAAACAAGCATGATTCTCAACTAAAATCCATGAAATTAAGCTCAAATTAAAGCTGATACATCATACAACATCATGAAATTCGAATCAAACTCAAAGATCAAGCATAGATCAAGAAATCAAATCTCAAAAACTGGAAAAACACACTACAAGCATCAAAAACCATAAACGCGATTTCACCAAATCTGCTTGAATCAGAGCTCAAATATACATCAATCCTAAAGATTGGCTAGCTATAAACACAATGCACACCACAAAACACTTCAATTCATGCTCAAATCAAAGTTCAGATTCAGTGAGCATACCTGCAAAAGTGAAAAATAAATTCACTTGGTGCCTCTGAAATCTAGCAAGAAACCCTTCCAAATAGCTTCCTTGTGCTCCAATGAAGGTGTTTGAGTAGAGAGATGAGGACTGGATCAAGAGAATTGAGCTACTCGATTCAAGTTGCAGAGCAAGAAAAATGAGAAAATTCTGAGGAGCTTCTTCCAATGCAGTGCGCCCTCTCATGAAAAGAGAGCTTGAGCAACTTATATAGAGTGATTTGAGTGAGGTTAGAGTGGTAATTCAAGCTGAGAGTCGTTGGAGGGCAAAAGTGAATTTTCTGTCAAACAAAAACAAGTGTGATGGCCATTAGTGTTTTGCTTGATATTCAGGCAATGCTTGCAGTCGTTTTGAGCAACAAAAGGAGAGTGTGAGTGAGTGAAAAAAGCGTGATGAGGCGAGCTATCCTCTTTTGCATATGGGACTGATTTGCTTGAGTGAGAAGTTTCCCATTTTGTCAAAAATGTGAAAATGAGAGAGGCACGTGGTATGCACCTGGTTTGGCCTTTTTTGGCAAGCACATGAGGTGTCCAATTCGTGCCAAGCATGTGCAAGTGGATTCTGAAATGATTGAATCAAAAATAAACCAAAACCTAAAAATTGTCATGGCCAAGCATACACCAAAAATCAGCTGACTTCCAACTGAGGCCATTTCAAATTGGCTCGTGCATTTTCCCAATTTCTTTGAGCCAATTAAAATTCATATGATGAGCTTCACAATGATCTTTGATTCATCAAAAATGGTGGAGAAATGAAAGAGATGTGGACATTAGGATTCCTGGGCAAGTCAAGCCAATCTTTCCCAAGACTGCGTGTGCTGGCCTGCCCATGTGCCTTCAAAAATCCGGTTTTGCCACCCATCTTCCTCAGACCATAACTTCCTCAATTTCAACCAATTTGAGTGATTCCAAGTTTAATGAGAAGATTTCACAGCCCTCTTCAAAATGCACTTTTTAATTTTTCAAATTGAGGCTTGAGTCACAAGAAATTGATTCCTCAAAATGGCATGCCAAGTGTTTGATGAAATTACGCGTGTGGCTTGCCCAAGAGAAGTCATCTTGGCACTTAGAATTTTTTTAATTTTTTAAGTTACTTCTTGAACAAGTTACTCTCAAATTCACCATTTATCATGATTCAAAGATGAATTTGGGTATGGAATATGAAAAAAGGATGCTTGAATTGATGGTTGACCAAAAGTCTACTTGGTCAACTCCTGATTTTGACTGATTTTGACCAAAATGACCATTTTGCCCCTTTTGATTAATTGAATCATTTCCAATCCAAATTGAACCTCAATTATTCAATCCTAAAGGCTTAATAACATGTGGTGAATCATGGAAACAAGTTTGGGTGAAAAATTCAAAGAAATCCTTATTAAATCTAAAACCCTAGTTTTGTACCATGTGCTAGGAGATAGTTGATCAAACTTCAAAACCCTAATTCCAATGGGCATCATGAGAGACTCTTTGATCAAACTTGATTCTAATGATGATAAGATAATGATGCTTCATGAATTGGCTCATCTAGACCCCAATTACTTCAACTTGGACCAAACCCTAATTTTGGTTAATATCTTAGGAGACTGATGAACCATCTTCAGAACTTCAAATCTTCTGGGCATCCTGGCCAATTTCTTGTACTAAGACCTTCCAAATACCAATTAGATGTTGTAGCTTCCAAATCAAAACTTGTACATTGATCAATAATCTTTCTCAAACAAAACGCTAATTTGACTTGTGAATCAAAAGAGAGATTCCTCTTATAAACAAACACAAACTTCAATCCTCTGATGATCCAAAGAGATGGATAGAATATCTTGAGATATGCAATAACTTTTGAGCTTGAAAGATCCAGAGGTTTAGATGATAAATATTCTACTTGAGCAACTTGCCAAAGCAATCAACCTTTAAAGCTTGAGGAACACTTGATAACCAAAGTACTTTGATCCCATCACAATGTATGAATGCAATGCAATATGATATTCATGATGAAACATAAGCCTAAATCAAGAGGGTAAATTTTGGGGTGCATCACATGGTTTCAGCTCACGCAATCTTTCCTTGCGGCCGGAACTATCTAGAGGGTATGGTCTCAATGAGTGTAGCATCGAGTATCAACCAGTTCTCAGCTTTACACCAAGGCCGGCTATCTCACTACTTTCTAATGGCCAAGTTGGTCGATTAAGGGTTCTAAGGTCAGTTGATGCTTAACGGCACACGTAGCGGCCCCATATTCTCCTTGTTTCTCCATAAGGGATACCGATACCAACCAATGTGCCACATCAACGTAGCTACTGCTTCAACCGTATCGGTCTATGATGTATAGTTCCCTCACAGTTTATTGCTACTTACCTAAAAGGTGTCCCCAGATCTGGGTTAGGATCTATAGTAACTCCCAAACAACCCTTAAAAATAAAGCAACCAAAACAAACAAGAGAAGCAATTTATGATGAACTAAAATCCTAAGGTATACCCCCACTTAACACTCCTCAGCAGAGTCGCCAGTTCTGTGATACGGTGGCAGAACCGACTGTTAATACTGGTTTGCATTTTCCGTTTTTGTTTGCAAAATGTCACGGTAAGCAAGAGTCACCACCGACTTTTATTTCATCGAATCAGGAAAAGGAAAAAAGCACAGAAAAAATCCTTTTTTGAGATTTTGAGTACGTGGGGTAGATTATAGAAAGGGAAGGTGTTAGCACCCTTTCTATCCATGGTTTTCCATGGGCTATTAGGTACTTTCTCATCTTTTAAAATTTCTTGTATGTGTTTGTTTTGAAAAGTTTTGTTTTACTTCGTTTTAACCCTTGTTTCTGTCCTCAAGAGTGTTACGAAGTTTTTTTTGAAAACTTTGTTTGAAAAGTGTTTGGTGTGAAAAAGTTTGATTTGAGCAAGTACCTACTAGTATCTACCTATTCGAAAAAAGATTGTTTCTATTCTTGTTTCCTTTAGACAATTCTATCCTACTATTGAGAAATAGGTAGCATCGTCGTTGGAGTTGTAAGGGTCAATTCGTAAGGGACGTACGATCACTAAAGCAATGTTAGGACGTCTTAGTAATAACCCTAATGTCTTAAGATCATATTCGAGGCAACATTTCCGAGGCAACCTTTCCGAGGCAACATTTCTGAGCGGGACATTTTGATCTTTGTTTAGACAGGAGGGCAACCACTAAGACACTGTATACTTAATGATCGTTTACCAAAGGCAACCGAAGTGAGAGTATACCCTAAGAGTGCGCATGTGCGAGTGATTTGATTTCAGTTATTATCTTTGCACATTAGGGTTTTCTAGCCATTTTAAATCATCATGAAATCTTGTCATACAATCCTATTAACATACATCTAAACAGTTAATATTTGCGAGAATTAAAATGCGAGAAATAAAACCTACGTTATTACAAGGCTTCGGGGTAGGGATTAATTACATAGCCAAAAAAACTCGTAAAAGACGATAAATAAAGAAAATCCTAGATTGAACTATTACATACCGTAGACAGTTACATTAACATTGCAAAAATAATAAACGCGCGCGATGAATTGAAAACGAGAGATTTTGGGTTTTGACCCCAACTACCTAATTGTAATGTAAAAGGAAAATCATTTTTTATCGTTTTTGTGCTATTTTGAGAAAATAAAGTTCAATTGAATAAAAATAACCTAATCACTAATTAATTTTAGTTAAGAAAAATAATTAAACTAACCTATCTTTTTGTATTTTTTTATTTTATTTGAGAAATAAATAAAAATTAAACTAAATCAAAAGTCTAACCCTAATTTTTAATTGATTTTAATTATATAAAAAGTTAGAATTATCCTAAATTAAATCAAACTAATATTAAATTAAATTTGATAAAATAAAAATATAATTCTAATTTTTTGTGAAATTCTTGATTTTATGATTTTGTGAAAAAGAAATTAATTTTGGTTAAAAATAATTAAGCTAATTAAATAAATAAAAGAAATAAATATAAAAGAAAGAAAGATGGGCCAGGTGTTGTTTAGCAAGAAAGGGGGTATAAATCTGACTTCTTGGCCCAAGAATTCCTAGCCCTTTTTTACTTTGCCAAATCTTGTGTGTGTGCTTGACTTAGGTGCATGATGGTCCTTCATTGGATAGCCTTGGATCTACAGCCTTGATGGATGGGACGGCCAGATCTGGATAGTGCACGGTGGATACCTTGCCATATGATACACTGGATTATCCTGAAAATGTTGAGAAAATAAAATGCACACGCCTGGGATCGAACCCAGGACGTGTGCATCAAAGGCCAACAACCTCACCATCTGCGTTAGCTTGTTTAGTTATAATAACAACGAAGCAAATAAAATATAATACAAATAACATGCCACGCTTCCCAAAACGCGCGCAGATTCAAACAAGCCACTCACATACTGCCACGCCATTGTCTTCTTCGTGGCTTCCGTCATTTTAGATAAAATACCTTTACCTACGGACATCAAGTGTAGGTATAGCCCCTGTGTATTTCCAAAACCTTGCACACACATGATATATCAAAACCAATGGTACCAATCAACTCATTTCAACCTCATGAGCATCATGGTACCATTATCACTGGCAAATTTTCCCTGTACAAGAAAACCCTAAACACGAATAAAAAACCCTAGCCATGGCACTTTGTTGTACGGTCAATAAAAATACAATTGGATATAACCATTAGCTTGCAAACATCTCAAGGATTATAAATATGTCAATTAATCATGCTAAATATGCCAGAATTAATGTATTCGAATTCAAGAAAATATGTAAAATGTGTGACTCTTACAAGGCGTTTCAAGGCGTGGGGAAGCTTGCTAGCGATTGAAACATGATTCTGGGGAGTCCAGCAATTGATTGGTATGATTAGAATGGCTTGAGATGGCCTGAAACTTGGAAATCAGTTTGCACTTTTTTCTTGAATTTTTGCAATTTGTTCTTTGCCTTTGCACCCCTCTAGCCTCCTCCTTTTGATCTACACTTGTTCCATATGTATACTAGAGTGTATTAGGGTTGCAATTTCGTATCAAATCTCTCCCAATTGTGAATATTGATTCATGATTCAATCCTTGCACCAAATCTTTCCAAATCAAGCAAATTCAATCTTTTTGTGTCCAAATGGGGCCTTTCACGATTTGATCTTGTCTCCAGCTATGTAATGGACCTAATCATGCAAAAAATCTCAAGATTTAATTAGTTTTTGATATTTTCATTATTTTATATTGATTTTATTTGATTTTATTTGATTTAAATGAAATAAAATCAAAATAAATAACAAAAATAAAAAAAATGACAAGTGGAAGGGCTCATGGGTCGTGGGTCACATTACAAACTCAGTGCAAGCATAAAAAGATGGGCCCATTTAGCAAAAAATGCAATTTTGGACACATTTGACTTTTGGCAATTTTTCAAAAAGGGTCAACTTGGCCAATGCACAACTCCATCAATTTTGACCCTAGAGAGGTGTTCTTTGACTTTTTAGAAATCTTAAGATGTCCTCTAAGCAACCCTTTTGGTCTCATCTCAATTGAGTCTTCCATGTTCATGTATGAAGCTTTGGCCCAAAAGGTGTTTTTGTTGACTTTTCAAAATGACCTATAATGTCCAAATTCATATCTTCTTGTGAGTGCATATTTTGAACTTTGGATCTGAATATGGATTATAGGGAATTACATCCTATTCAAAATGAGCTTTGGATGGGTCATTTTTGATAAAGTATGAGAAAGTTATGCTTGGTCAAAGTTGAGTTGACTTTTCCTATAAAACCCTAATTTAGCAACTTTTGGGTTTTGATGAATTGTGAGCAATCCTCGAGGAATCATGATCAACCCTTGATCAAATGATGAATAATACTTCAAAATGATAATTTTGACCAAAAATCTTGAAGTTTGACTGTATGTGGGACATAGTTGACTTTTGCCCTAGCACAATCGATTTTCAGGCCTTTGAGCAATTGACTGAGCAAATTTCCTCTGCAAGGCTTGAAACTTGACATAGATGATCTTGAGAAAAAATTAGGACAATGGTGAGAATTTGGGATCCTTTGGACTCAAGCATTCTGATGCAAAATGAAACCCTAATTTGAGGTACACTGCCCTAGGAGAGAGTTTGTTTGGTCAAACCTTGGACTTCCTTGAACAATTTGAAGACCTTTCTTGACATGTATTGAGAAATATGGGAGGCCAAATTTTGGGGTACAACACGATGATATAAACAACCACAACTTGGTAGCGCCAACAACGACAACAACATAATAAAGGTCGACATAACAACAATTCACACCTTCAACATTGGCCAAAGGCCTATATCACAGTTATTACCAATTAATCAAGGGTAATACACAACATTTATTCACCACAGATATATCAAAACAAAACGGCATTTAGGTCAGTTTGCAAATTACATCAATTACCAACATACTGAATTAATCGATTCATTTCCAAATTACTTGCCAACTTAATTAAATTAATCCCACTGTTAGTTATTTTCATCACTAATAAAATACTAATTCAACCATTTAAAATATATATAGCCCACTGCTATTTGTTCTCCCTAAAATTGCTAACTTATTATACAACCAATGCGTGTGCCATTCTTCCATATAAAACTAGCTTCTAGCAACTAAATTTAATTTACTGCTACTGAAAACAGTGACATTCATATATACTGCTACTAGCTATTACTGATTTTATTTGAGAATTATGCAACATAGTGCCATAGAAGGACAAGTAGAAAAATAGAGAAAACAGAGAAAACAAGTGCCCTTGTCTCACAGTGCCAAAGTGGCACTTCCCTCCACCTACTACACTAGAGTCGATCAGCACTTCTCTCTCCTACCAAGGTTGTCGAACGGCAACCCCCATAACACAAGTGTCGGACGACACTTCCACTTCCAGTTTTCATTTCTTCTTCTTATTCATTATACTTAATTTCTATGCATAGTTTCTATACTTATTTTCTATGGTAGTTTCCATATTGCTTCAGTAATTCTTTTGTCTCCTAATCCAAACTCAACCCAGACAATAACACAGCAACCCACATATTTTCCTTGACAGTTCTATAACTAAAACTATATTAATCATTATTATCACAACAACACAAGCCAAGCACAAGTCAATAAAATAGTAACAATTTCACATACAAATTCTCACATACAAAATATCATACACCCCATTATAGTATAAGAAATCCACCCTTACCTGGTTTGATTTCGAAACAATCAAGGAAGCTTCAATGGAATTTCTGGAAACTAGCCCTAGCAGCAGCTTCCTCGTTCTTCTCCTCTTCTCATAAAACCTTATTCTCTTTTATCTTCTTATTTTCTAATAAAGTATTATTATTTAACCCTTAGTAACTTAAATGGGCCTAAACAAAACGCTCCCCTTATTACTTTGCGACACCATACTTAAGCCCAACATCAATTCTAAACTTACTAGTAAAATGATACCTCAACTTATTTATACCTATATAAACCTGATTAAATTATTATTCCAACTTAATAAAATAATTCTGACTTCAACGATAAAAATTTGAACTAAAATAAAATAATCAAAACAATATTTAATTAAATAAATAATTAAATATCGGGGCGTTACACTCAGAGTGGGAGATTCATATTCATAACTAGTATTCTCTCCAGGGTTATAGATTTGAGGTCTTGTTGTCACATGTTCAGAGATCAATTATGGAACAACTTCGTGGGGTATTGGCCGGGATGAAGATTCAGATGTGGTTGTTTGTGGTACACATGCAAGCCTTGGACCGTGATCAGGAACTCTTCGAGAAGGAACATAATCTGTTTAGGACCCAATTGAGTCAGGTCATGGAAGTCTTGATGATAGTGTTAGCAATCCTACAATGACTATTGCAACATGAGTTATTCTCTTCTCCTCATCTTTCGGGATGTCTTTCAAACCATGGAGTGCCTTGTGGGTCTCATCTACTATTTTGTATGCTTGGAACATCTTATTAGCAGATGGTTCCCATTTACCAATTGAATTCAAGAGGTTTGTTTTATCAGCAAGAACAAAAGAAGCCTGGAGAGTAGTTTTGATCCCATCTCAGTACTTTATTCTCATTTGTTTCCACACTTGTTTGAGCTTCAGTGGGCTAGGCTCTGTACTTCAGTACCGTCTATAAATTCCCCTTCCAAATCTTATTACCAACGTCGTATATGGTTACTTTGCCATCGCACCCGATCATTCAATCAAGGGAACTCTCCACAGTTTTGTGTTCCCTTATCTTCTCATTAGCAGTCAATTCTTGTTTCCCAAGTGAATCCATGGCGCAAAGCTTTTAAGAAAATATAGAAGAAGCCTGAGAGGTATGTTGATACCATCTCAGTGCCTTGCATCCTGGAACTTCCTTGTGTGTTGGGAATTCAGTTGATTAAGCTTCATACTTTGGAAACTGTTCAGTTGATTAATCTCTCTCCTGATGCAAATTCTAGGTGTGTCTCCCATTATGGGGCATTTGGTCATGATGTTGAAGATTGCAAGAGGTTTAATTAAAGTCTAGCTTCTGTCTGGCATCTTTTCCAAAGTCCAATTTCTATTTGATGGACAATATCTCTCCTGTGTGGTAGAAGATACTTGGATTCAGTGTATGCAATTTTTCTTGGTACAACATTCACCTTCTTTTTTAAGAGAATCTTCTGTGAACATCATCTGGGGCACTCGGTTATTCAGTTGAAGACGATTTGTCATCCAGAGATAAAGTCCAAGTTAGATCAATTCAGAAACTATCGTGTTCAGATCAGTGGGGAATATCTTATCCAAGTGAGCCTCGAGGTTGCTGAATATCATTTGAAGCAATCGGTCCATACGGAGACTTGTCTCCTCAATATGGAAATTTCAAATTTCGTTTGCATTTTCATTTGCAATCTTAATTTTTAGTTCAGTACTTTCTTGTATGTAACCTTGCTCATCTTTTTAAATGTTAATCATAATGCATTCAATATGTTTGTCTTGATCTAATCCATTTGTTATCACTCTTATTTGTTTTACTATGTTTTTTGATATTCAACTCTTGTTAATAAAGCAATAACTCTGGAGGGAGGATGACAAAAATTTACCTGGAATCTCTAATGGCATGCTTTTGAGTAAAAACCTTGCTGACAATGTACAGGCCTTGTTTCAATTCCCAAATGCCAAATATATAAGGGAGATAGACCCTTGTTAACCCCTCTAAGCCTTTGAAGTAGGAGTTTCTTTTCTGTTAAAAGAAACCTTTATTTTTAACCTGGGACAGGGTAGATGTTCAGTTAATCTGATCAAGCATTCAAATTTTAGAAGGAGTGTCCCATCTGAGGATCACCACACCTTATCCCTCGCATTATGAGGCTGGGAAATATCAAAACCACAATGTCTATTTCCTCACAAGAATCCTGAGGTCGAGATCGAATTGATACAACAATGGTTATCCCTTGTCGACCGAGGAATGAGGCAGTCATTTTCCTCTAAAAATTCAAAGACTTAGGGTCATACGACTTGTTTAAAATGGAAAATTATGAATAAGAAAGAAACAAAAAAGACCTGCTAAGTCAAAACTTGAAAACAAGTCGCTTAAGAAAAAGTTAGGGCATCCCGTTGGACTTCCAAATTGAAATTCAAAAGAATTGGTCCAGGAAAAAATTAGGGAAAGTGAAAAAGGAATTTGAAAAGCCTGAAAGGTAGAAAAGGATTATCCAATAAAAATCCTCATCAAAAGAAAAGTCGTGTGATCGAACACCCAAAAACCAAAGGTTAAGTGACTGTTGTGTCCAAGAAATTGTTGTGATGCCTCAACCATCATAAACTCTTTTGGAAGATGAGTACTCGTATCGAGTTAACTGAATTTAGGACTGGAGAACATCATCAAGGGGATGGGCACCAAATAATTTTGAGCCTTAAATCTTTTTTTCTAAAACTGTGAACCAGGCCACATTACAACCCTTAAAAGTCCTAATTGAAGCAAGGGTTAGTTCGAAAGCAAAACTATTACGAGAATATGGTAATCTGACTCCTAGAAGACTTGCTTAAAACTTTTGAGTTGGTATCACTCCCTCTTTTATTTTCTTTGTACAAACAATTTTCCGATGTTTTGGCATCTTTTCAATAAAAGTTTTCTAACTTCAATACAAGTATATGATTTGCATTAGATTTATCATTCATAGGATAAAACATTCTTTGCATATGAAAAAGTGCTTAAATATCAAGCGAGCTTACATAATAAGCATCAAATGAAGAATTTGATTATCCTGAGGGATGAATTGCTTCAGGAATCTGTTGAAAAGAATGATCTTAATCTGGGGCATGTTTTCTAGCTACTTATTTGAATTGAAGAAGACTGGTATGAGAGATTGATAAAAAATTATTTGTTTGACGATTGTGCGAAAATTTTGTCAGACCACAAGTCTCTGTTGAGAAATGGTGTATCATTTCCAATTGGTCCCAAAGGACGATTTTCTTCAAGCATCTTCTTGCGCGTGAAATATTTCGAGTTGAGAAGTATGATTCTGTTCTAGGTTGTTTGAAGACGTAAGTCAATCATCTTGAGAAGGTGTTATCTTCCAAACTCTGTGAGCTTCTCGTTTCTATGTGAGCATGAGGTAAGGAAATTATTTGCTAAGATTTCTCTAATCTGGGGCAATCAAGTCAAGATCCATTGACTCTCAAAGTTTCGTCAATTTGGGGCAGTTATGACGAGATTCGATAAATCTCTCAAGTGCCGAGTGATCAGGGTCCATTACCCAAGATTTATTGAAGCCACTTCTAGTGTTGATTAACCAAAAGTCGTGTTTCAAAGTTTGAAACACTGAGGCAATTTATCTGAATGCTACAGATCTCATGAAGACCTCTCGAGGAAATTTTCTTCAAAGGTCTTATAGACTGGGGCAAGGCATTATGCAGAGGAATTTCTCCCATTTCATAGTTGATCAATTTAAGTCTGGTCACTGGCTAAAAAATTTGTGAAGGTGAAGAGCATGACAAGATGTCGGGATTGCTATCCTCAGCTAATCAGAATTTTAAGTCTTGGTATTGTTGTTTCTTCATCAGTAGTTGAGATCTTTATCTCCAACTAAAGTCAGGATTTATATCCTCATTACAAATCTCAGGAAGTCCTCTCGAGGAGAATCTCTTTAAAGGATAGTCAACCTGAAGCAGTTACATCGAGATTCAATGAATCTCTCCATGGACCTGTTGTGACAGAGAGTTATTCAGAGCTCAAATAATCTGGGGTATATTATCTCAAGTCAAAAGTACCCTCTCCAGTGAAGTTTTCACACTATCTAGGGCATGTTCAGTGGTGTCTTTCGTAGAAATTATCATTTGCTTTGCTTATCTGTGTAATTCTCTATTACTAGAGTAACGTCTTTCAAGATAATCAACGTGTCCCTAACCTGGATCATTTCCTCTGAAACAACATTGAAGTTTCTACTTCTCCCAAGTAAGTCTTCCCAAATGATAAATTTTAAGAATAACCAATTGGAATTCTGGATTAAGAGAGTCTCGTTCTCCGAATGCATAAAGCTTTGTCTCCCGATATCACCTAGCAGAAAGTCTTTTGACTGAATGTTATGACCTTTTGATATGGAATTTCCATTTCTCAGTAAATCTAACATTTTCGTGTTCGTAAGAGAATATATATTCCTCATAGCAGAGCATCTTTACCCTGACTGAAGATTTGGTTGAATATATTCTTATTCCCCGGTGAAGTCACTTCATGAAGAACAAATCCATTTGATATTAGTCATGGGTTTCTACAGAGATCTGAAGTTTCTATTCCTCCTCAGTAAATTTCCCAAAGCAAATAATTTTAAAGATTAATTATTTGGAATTTCGGATTAAGAAAGTCTTATTCTCCAATTTCTTGAAGTTTTGTCTCCCCAGCATCACCTAGCAAAGGAATGTATATTCCCTGAAGTGGAGTGTTTTCATCTCCAGTTGAAGTCGAGAGTTCATTTGGAAATTTCTCTTGTTCCCCGGTGAGGTCACTTCATAAAGATTTCTTGTTCAAGAATTCTCTAGCAGAAGCATGGTTTGAAGTTTGTTATGCTGATAATCTTTTATCATCCCCAATAAAGACTATTCAAGTCTAATCTATTTCTTAGCGAAGTCATGGAGCATCATCTCACTTCCTTAGAGGAGGCTATTTATGAGGATCTTTTGTCCAAGATTTCCCATTCCTCAATGGAGTTTCCTTATTTGAGATGTCACTCTCGGGAATTTTTCACTCCCCCAAATAATTTGTGTTGAGGTTTATTTCATCTCTCCGGTAAAGACCATTGTCTAAAATCTCTTATGCAAAATTTCTCCTTTCCCCAGCAAAGCTGCCTTCGGAAATCTCTTATTCAAAAATCCTCATTTCCCCTGTGAAGTTGCCTTATCAAGAAATCTCCTATTCAGGAATTCTCATTTCTCCAATGGAGTCATTTCATCGAAAGTACTTATTCATAGATTCTCTGTTTTCCCAGTAGATCCCCAGTCCTGGATGTCGATAAGTGTTATCTACCCAAAGGAATACACTATTATGGTTTCTAGCCCCATGATAGAGCATCATAGCAGGATTTTGTTCTGATTTAAGCACATCCTTATTCCCCAGTGGAGCCGAAGATTCCAGCAATATCATATTTTGTTGAGTTTCTCATACAAAGAATATCTCATTCCCGATAAGATTCTTTTTGTAAGGTCGTTTACCCCAGCATGGATCTTCATATCCTTGGCAGTATAAGGGCTTTTTATCCCTAGTGATAGAGTATGGCTGAAATATTTCCTCAGGCGAGTTCTAAACCTCAAGCTTATGGTTCAAAGATACCCTCTTTTTCTCCAAGTAAAGATTGTTACTCCCCAGTGGTAGTGTCCCCAGGGTGGTCTGGTTAGAATTATTTTGTTTAAGAATTTTCACGTTTCCCCAGTCGAAATCGCTTTCATTAAGGACTTATATCAGAAAGTCCCAGTTTCCAGCAAGGTTCTCTTTATCTGTGGAAGGAGATATTGGATCTTTTCCCCCAGAAGGTTAAGAGGTGGAACATAGGTCAAGATTTCTTCTGCACTGCAATTTATTTTTTGCAGTATTCTCCCCAGGAAGTTATCTCCGGTGAAAAATTGACAAGTTATCAAACAAAAGTCAGGTGAATTGTGATTTTCCACAGACCCCATTTTATTAATGCTCTCTCCAGCAACGTCAAGTATCCATTTGGTGTTTCCTCGCAGATGTTACAATTTTGATCTGATCTTCTCTAGCGGAATTTGCAATTTATTTTTGCAAAGTCTTATCAGGGTTTGGCCTGTGGTTGTTGGTCTTTTCGTTTCACCAATCTGGGGCAGTCAAGTTGAGAATCGATCTCTCAAAGTTCTTCTACTCTGGGGAAGCATATCAATGATGGTATGAATCCCATGAAGTCCTCTTGAGGAATTGTCGTTCACTCTGTAGTTTGTAGCTTGTCAGCATCCACGCAAGAGTCTTACCTCTTACTTTTGAACTCTGGAACAGGGAATTCATTGTAGAGTTAGTTCTCCTTAGCATTGTTATGTGAGGGATTCTCGAGGAGGATAAGGTTTTTAGATACCTTCATTCCCCAACCAAGTCTTGATGAGCATCATTTCGTTTCTTAATAAAGACTATTCCCAACAGAGTTTACCTTCCAATTTGAATTATCATTAAAGTTTTCATTCAGAAATTCTCATTTTCCTATCTAGGTTATGACTTGTGGAATTTAATATCAAAAGAATCTTTTATCATCCTCAGTAGAGTTGATGTTGGCTGAGATTGTTGTATCCCTATTAGAGTTGATATTGTTTGACTATCTTCATGGTCTATTTTATGGTTGCATATCGAGGATTCTGGAATCCTCAACAAAATACTCCCCGGTCGAGTTTTGTATCCTCAGTGGAGTTTTGTTTCCTCAGCAGGGTTTTGTTGCCCATAAATCTTTTTCAAGAGAAAGGCTTCGTCCTGAGACTTCAAGTTTGAAGACGTCTCATGTCCCTAGTGGAGTTGCTTATATAAGAATTCACAGTCTGAAGAAGTTTCAATTCCTTAGTGGAGTTGCCAATCAGAGATTCCTCGTCCCGATCTCTCATTTCCCAGCTAATTTGTTGCTTGGGGCATCCTTATTTAAGGATCTTTCCTTATCCCAAATATAGTTGATGTTGGTCGATTAATTGAGATTTTATTAATCTTCAGAAAGTGGTAAAGGACTTTTCGATGGAAGTTTCCCCAGTAGGTTTGGCCATTTTTGAAGGGTATCGTTAATCTCTATCGGTGTGGTTCTGACTATATTTTCTATTTGAGGATTTGTGTACTCCCGACATTAATATTTTGATCGAGTTTTCTTATCAAAGAACATCTCATCCCCGACAAGGTTGGACTTGATAGAGTTTATCTGATTCCCCAACGAGGTTTTCACTTCTCACATCTGATTTATTATCTTGGTGCCATCCTTAACACGGTTGCACATCGTCTTTTCCAGAGATTATAGTCTTGCCCTGATCTTCTCCAACACCAGCCAACTTCTATTTGGCATTCTCCTTCAGAAGTTACAATTTTGATTTGATCTTCTCCAGCAGAGTGCACAATTTATTTTTTCAATTCCTCTCAGTGTTTATAGCCTGTTTCCATCAGTTGCTCTGTTGTTACTCCCGACAGAGTTTCATCTCTTCAAGGCTTTCTCTCCAGCAGTTCCTTATATCTTCTCTTCTCCATTGGATTTTACAATTTATTTTCGCAAGCTTTGTCAGATTCTGACTTCTTGGTTGTTAGCTTCCCGATTGGTCATTCCCCAGTGAAACATTTAAACATACATCATTACATGGCATCTACCAAAACGTGTAGCATTTCCATTATATGGAGCATTACGCTATATAAAAAAATTTCAAACATGCATCGGAACATAACCCATTATTGTTTCTGCTTTCCCCAGTGAATTTGCTAATACTTTGGATTATATCCCCGACAAGGTCTTCATCCTCAGTATCTCAGTTTCACCCCATACAAATATCCTTTTGATGTTAATCATTTGAATGGTTGAGTGTCTACCCTTGATTGTAGTTCAGTTTTTCCCTGGCGCAGTTTTCTCGGGTTTAGTCTTTACTACTCTCTTCGGTTCATTCCAATGTCTATTGATGTACCTTTCAAATACCATTTTCGTCCTGATATTCGCTTTCAACAGGTTTTTAGTAGTACACCATAATCACCTTGCTTTGGGTCGAGTTTTGAGTTTCGTCTCCTCACACGCACATGAAATCCAGTTTTCATTCTAGTACTCACCTAAACTAGTTTTGTCTAACTAGTTATAATGAGTCGAGTGCCTTCTCATTTTGTTTTAATACCTTGCACTACCATCAGTGTTTGATTACTGAATCCTTTATCGGTTATTGTTTATCGAGTATCTTTGCATTGTTCGTAACTGCGTCCCTGGTTGAAATCAGTCTCCTTTGTTCCTTGGATTCTTCTATCAGTTTTTGTTGATGTTTATCCATTAATTTGAGACTAGCAAGTGCTCTGAGAAACGTGCGCTCTCATCACCTTGCTTTGGGTCGAGTCTTGATCTCGTTGCCTATGCATGAAATCCAGTTTTCATTCTGGTACTCATCTAGTTTAGTTTTGTCTGACTAGTCATAATGAGTCGAGTTTCGTCTCGTTTTATTTCTTACTGTGGGATTTTGGATCGAACTCTAGTTGGTCGAAGTACTTGCTGTAGTCGAAGAAGGTTCTAGCATGTATTTGTCGAAGGATGCTTGTCGAATTAGGTTTTAGTGTTTAAACCCTAATTTGTTAAGTTAGCTTGTATAATGGGCCTTGTGGAAAAAGCCCATTAGTTAGTATGTTAGGTTTTATTATAAATAGCATACTAGTCTCTCATCATTGCCAACACAGCAAATCCTAATTTAGGGTGAGAGGGTTATTTGTTATTCTTGTAAACTTGTAATCTTGTTTCCTAAGAGAAAGTAAAGAATAGCAGTTATAACCAATTCTTGTGTTCTTCTTCTTCCTTGTTTGATATTCTTCCCAAATACTATACTTTGTTATTGGCATTGAATTCACAACAAATTGGTGCGGTGAGCGTGGAGAAGATGCCTTCAACAAAGTATGAGATCGAAAAGTTCACCGGAGTGAATGATTTCGGTCTATGGCGCTTGAAGATGAAAGCTCTACTGGTTCAGCAGGGTTGTTTGGAAGCGTTGAAGGGAGCGACGGCGATGGACGCTGCGCTAACAGAAAGAGAGAAGACGGCCATGATCGAGAAAGCACACAGCGCAATTTTGTTGAGCCTTGGTGATAAGGTTCTTCGACAGGTATCAAAGGAGACGACGGCATCAGGGTTATGGGTGAAACTTGAAAGTTTGTATATGACCAAATCTCTGGTAAATCGACTCTACCTGAAGCAAGCTTTGTATTCATTCAAGATGATCGAAGACAAAGTGTTGGCTGAGCAGTTGGATATGTTCAACAAGCTGATTCTTGATCTTGAAAATATTGATGTAAAGATTGATGATGAAGATCAAGCGTTGTTATTGTTGTGCGCTTTGCCCAGATCACATGCTCACTTCAAAGAAACCCTCTTGTATGGAAGAGAGTCCCTGACCTTTGAAGAAGTTCAATCAGCTTTGTACTCTAAGGACTTGAACGAACGTAAGGAGCATAAACCTTCGACGGTTGGTGAAGGTTTGGCTGTTAAAGGAAAATTCGACAAGAGGAAAGGTAAAAATCAGTCGAAGTCTTATAGTGGTGACGCATCTGGTATTAGATGCTATCACTGTAAGAAAGTAGGTCACACAAGAAAGGTGTGCCCTGAACGCCTGAAAGATCATGGAGGTAAGGATAATGGCAACGCAGCTATTGTCCAAGATGATTTCGAATCATCTGATGTTCTTGTGGTTTCAAGCAACAACTCGTCGAAGGAGTGGATTATGGACTCTGGATGCACTTGGCACATGACTCCAAACAAAGACTTGTTCGAGGAATTATGTGATCAAGATGGTGGATCTGTATTGCTGGGAAACAACAAAGCTTGCAAGATTGCAGGCGTTGGATCTGTGAGATTCAAGCTCCATGATGAGTCAATAAGATTGTTGACTGAAGTCAGGTATGTACCTGATTTGAAGAGAAACTTGATTTCTCTTGGTGAATTCGACAAGAAAGGATATGTTTTTCAAGGAGAGAAAAGTATCCTGAGAGTCATGAAAGGGTCGAAGGAAGTCTTGAGAGGCGTGAAGAAACAAGGCTTGTATACCCTTGAGGCTGAAGTTGTAAGTGGTTCGACAAATGTTGCATCCACGAAACCTTTGTCGAAGACAGAAATTTGGCACATGAGATTGGGTCATGTCAGTGAAAGGGGTCTGGTCGAATTAGGGAAACAAAATCTGCTTGGTGGAGATAAAGTCGAAAAGCTGAAGTTTTGTGAACCCTGTGTACTTGGAAAGTCCTGTAGAATGAAGTTCAACAAAGGCAAACAAAGAACACATGGATCCCTTGATTACATCCATGCTGATCTTTGGGGGCCTGCAAGGTGTCCATCACATTCAGGAGCAAAGTATTTTCTATCCATAGTAGATGACTATTCCAGAAAGTTATGGGTATTCATCCAGAAGACTAAGGATGAAACTTTTGAGAATTTCAAAAGTTGGAAGACTCTTGTCGAAAATCAAACTGGCAGAAAGGTAAAGAGGTTGAGAACCGACAATGGCCTTGAGTTTTGCAATGAGGCGTTCGACAGTTTTTGTGTTGCCTCTGGTATTGCAAGGCACAGAACTACCGCAGGTACTCCACAACAAAATGGTTTGGCTAAAAGGTTTAATCGAACTATTTTGGAGAGAGTTAGATGCATGTTGACTAGTGCGGGATTAAAGAAGGTGTTTTGGGCTGAGGCTGTTTCGACAGCAGCATATCTGATAAACAGATGTCCTTCGACAGCGTTAGATATGAAGACACCTGAAGAAGTTTGGTCGGGACATCCACCAGATCTCGACAAACTAAGAGTATTTGGCTGTGTAGCCTATGCTCACATTAGGCAAGACAAGGTCGAACCTAGAGCTCTGAAATGCATGTTTATGGGATACCCTGAAGGAGTGAAAGCTTATAGGCTATGGTGCCTAGAGCCAGGTCACAGGAGGTGTATCACCAGTCGAGATGTAGTTTTCAATGAAACTGAAATGGCTTTCAAGAAAACTGATGATGTTGACGAAGAGCTGGAACAGGTAGAGATTCCTGTTGAGGTGGAGCATGTTGATGCTGAAATGCGTATCCCAGATGAAGTCGAAGAAGAAACAGAAGATTCTGATGATGTTGAGGAAACTGTTGATGACTACCTATTGTCGAGAGATAGGCAAAGAAGAGTCATAAAACCACCTCAGAGACTTGGATATGCAGATCTTGTAGCTTATGCCTTAATCTCTGCAAGTGAAGTTCTAGACGAAGAACCTAGAGATTATAAGGAAGTTATGAGGAGTCGAATGAAGACTGAATGGCTAAAGGCCATGCATGATGAGATGAAATCTCTTCATGATAATCACACTTGGGAACTAATCAAGAAACCTGTTGGGGCAAGGTTAGTCAGCTGTAAGTGGATTTTCAAAGTTAAGGAAGGAATTGAAGGAGTAATGTCGAAGAGGTACAAGGCAAGATTAGTCGCAAGGGGTTTCACTCAGAAAGAAGGTGTCGACTTCAATGATGTATTTTCCCCTGTTGTGAAGCACAGATCCATCCGAATGTTGCTTGCCATGGTGGCACAGTTCGACCTTGAACTGGAACAAATGGATGTGAAGACTGCGTTCTTGTATGGTGACTTAGATGAAACAATCCTGATGAGGCAACCTGAAGGGTATGTCGAAAAGGGGAAAGAAGATTATGTGTGCAAACTGAAGAGATCTTTATATGGACTTAAACAATCTCCTCGACAGTGGAATAAGAGATTCGACAAGTTCATGGAACACATAGGTTTCATTAGAAGTCAGTTCGACCATTGTGTTTACTCCAGATTTCGACCTGAAAATTCATTTGTAATTTTGTTGCTTTATGTTGATGATATTCTGATAGCAAGCAACAATGTCGAAGATGTAATGAGGGTGAAGGCTGAACTCAATAAGGAGTTTGACATGAAGGATCTGGGAGCTGCATCTAGGATTCTTGGAATTGACATTCGAAGAGATAGAAAGCAGTCGAAATTATGCTTATCTCAAGAGGCATACCTACGAAAGATTCTTGACAAGTTTGGTATGTCGAACTCGAAGCCTGTTGTGACTCCAACAAACCCTCAATTCAAGCTGAGTATTGATCAATGTCCCAGTAATGATGTTGAAAGAATCTATATGAATAGCATCCCATATGCTAATATAGTTGGTTCTTTGATGTATGCTATGGTCTGTACTAGACCCGACATAGCATATGCAGTAAGTCTTGTAAGCAGGTACATGGCGAATCCTGGAAAGGCTCACTGGCAAGCATTAAAGTGGATTCTTAGGTACATAAATGGGTCTCTGAACAGAGTCTTAATTTATGGTGGAGCCTTGGGTGAAGATAGTAAAGCAGCTGTCGAAGGCTATGTTGACTCTGATTATGCAGGTTGTATGGATTCCAGAAAATCTATTTCTGGATATGTTTTCACTATGTTTAGTACAGCAATTAGTTGGAAAGCAACTCTTCAGAAGGTTGTTGCCTTATCAACTACTGAAGCAGAATATATTGCCCTAACTGAAGCTGTGAAAGAAGCATTGTGGCTTGAAGGTTTTGCAAAGGAACTGAAACTTCAAGGTCAAGGTATCACTGTTAAATGTGATAGTCAAAGTGCAATACACCTGTCGAAGAACTCAGCCTATCATGAGCGAACCAAGCACATAGATGTGAGGTTGCATTTCGTCAGAGGGGTAATCGAGCGTGGAGAAGTCCAAGTGCTGAAGGTCTCGACAGATCACAATGCCGCTGATATGATCACCAAAACTTTGCCAAGTTGCAAGTTTTTCCACTGTATGCAGTTGATAAAGCTGCATGAAGAAAGTTAGTTAGTGTCTCTTGATGCTGTAGAGTTAGGTCCAAGGTGGAGATTTGTGGGATTTTGGATCGAACTCTAGTTGGTCGAAGTACTTGCTGTAGTCGAAGAAGGTTCTAGCATGTATTTGTCGAAGGATGCTTGTCGAATTAGGTTTTAGTGTTTAAACCCTAATTTGTTAAGTTAGCTTGTATAATGGGCCTTGTGGAAAAAGCCCATTAGTTAGTATGTTAGGTTTTATTATAAATAGCATACTAGTCTCTCATCATTGCCAACACAGCAAATCCTAATTTAGGGTGAGAGGGTTATTTGTTATTCTTGTAAACTTGTAATCTTGTTTCCTAAGAGAAAGTAAAGAATAGCAGTTATAACCAATTCTTGTGTTCTTCTTCTTCCTTGTTTGATATTCCTCCCTTATTCTATACTTTGTTATTGGCATTGAATTCACAACACTTACTTCTGGGATTCTTTCAGTTTCTTCATACTTTCTATCTTGGGTTGAAACTTGTCTCTTTTATAAGTTTTGGGATCCTTCAGTTTCATGTCACTGTCTTCCTTCGGTTAGAGACCAGCAAGTGCTCTGAGACACATGCACTCTTATCACTTTTGCTATGGGTCGAGTTTTTCCTCGTTACCCGTGCGTGAAATCCAACTTTCATTCTGGTACTCATCTAGTTTAGTTTTGTCTAACTAGTTTTAATGAGTCGAGTTTCGTCTCGTTTTGTTTCTTATTCCTGGGATTCTTTCAGTTCCTTCATGCTGTCTATCTTGGGTTGAAACATGTCTCTTTTATAACTTTTGGTATCTTTCAGTTCCATCTCATTGTCTTCCCTTTGTTCGAAACTAGCAGGTGCTCCTATAATCACACGCTCTAACCATTATGTCCCGCGTACTTTTCCAGAGTTTAGTTTCGCCTATTCTCTGTGGTTTGAGTCTTATCTCACCCCTTTTGTGGTCCAGTTTTATCCTGACACATTTATTCTGAAGTTTAGTTTCGTCTACTCTTCTAAGTTTTAGTTTTGTCTCAACTTTGTTAAAATCTGCGTCACAGTTTCATTCTGACGCATGTCTTGGGAGGTCAATTTTCATTAAACTCTTTGTTGGCTAAATCCAATTTCATTTGGTACCTTCTAAGTCACGCGTCTGCTGACATTCTTTGTCTTCGGCAGGTTTTGCTTTTCTTTTTCAAGAGTGTAAATTTCTAGGTTCTTTCGTATTCAATCATCTTCAACTCTGAACACTCGAAAGCTATTGCTTTTCTCCCTTATCATGTTTAAGACGATTGAATATGGGAAGCTATTGCACCCCAAAATTTACCCTCTTGATTTCAGAATTTTTATTTGGCTTATATTTCATATGCATATGCATACATACATTGGTTCAGTTGCTATAGGATCAAGGTATACCGGTAAAGCATCGACTATTTATCGAAGCATCAAAGGCTTTGTGCAGGAAATTCAATCAGCTGAGGAACGGTTTATCACCATGTTCTATTCCCGTGTATTTTCTCATGTCTTGGGCAATATAAGGGAACCAGGGGGTTTGATCTGATTCAGAACAGTTCGGGTTAAAATCTGTTTCGGCACGTCAACTTCATGATTTTCTAACTGTGAGCCAGAGTACTGTTTTAGGCTGAAATTTGATCACCAAGTTCGTGTTGATATTATCTTCATTTTTCGTGTTCAGTCTAGGAGCCAATTATATACAGAGGGCGGTCAAATAATTTTATTACTGAGTTTTCAGGTTACCGATCAACGGTGTTTCAGGCATTCAGAAATTTATAACTCCGATTTTGTATACCGTCTCAAGGTGATTTTCACATCATTAAACCCACCTCGATATCCTCTCCAATTTCTGTGTTCGGGCCTAAAGTTAATTCTCGAAGGAAGGTCTCTGAATTCGCAAATCAGACAAAGTTGAATAGTGGAAAATACTGATAAATAGTTGGCTGAACCGTGTTTTTGCGTGCATTAAAAAATTCATATCTCCTGGCTCGAGTACTGTATGAGTGTGGTTTTAGTGCCTAAAATTTCGTCTTGATATCCTCTTGATGGAAATCTAGGGGCGAGAGCTGATGATTTGAAGAGGAATGTGTAAATTGCGAATTACTGAGAACTTATTTAGTACCTGTCTGTTCGGCTTCCAATATTCAAAAATTTATAACTCGATCAATTTTTACCGAATCGCGCCCATTCTCGAAGCGTTGGCTTGCTAATTTTGTCTTCTTCAATTCCGTTTCATATTTTCAAGACGAACGGTAGCCCGAAGACCTCTGTTGTTAGTTTATTTCACAAAACAGAGTTGTTCGTACCGGTAAAAAAGACTAGACGTTACTCCACTGGAAAATTCATAATAAATTCATCAGTTATTAGATGGTTCTCATTTGTTGACACGATGTGGGGGATGCGAAGATCTATATTTCTTCTGGAAAAGTAGAAATGAGATTCTAATTTTTTGGGCATGAGCTCGTGGTTTGTTTGAGTGACAAAGGTTAAATAAGCTGATATTTTGACTTAATTAATTTTTGACAGTGACGTCTCGTCGCTTAAACGTATCGAACTCACTCAATTTTTATCAGAAATTTTCTGTTCTTTTTGGATGACGTTCGTGACTCAGAGGCGCATATTTTCACAAGAGGTCCGCGTTCGGAAAGATTCGTGGATCACAATGTAATTTTTTACTTAAGCGGCAAATAAGCTAAAAATTTGATTTGTTAAACAACACTACATATTATTTTTTTCCACCAAAATTCAAAGGAGGAGGCTCATTATTTCAAATTTCATTTCCTTCTCTATTCTCTCTTCTCTCACTCAAGAGCAAAACCTCCCTCTCTTGCAACTCTCTCCTCACCGGCCTCCACCCTCCCTCCGGCCACCACCGTGCTCCTCTTCTCCGACCGCCTCTCTCCACCGGCCGCTCCCCTTATTCTGGCAACTCTTCTCCTCTCCGGCCAGCATCATCATCATCTCTCCTCTTCATCTTCTTCAAGTGTTTGCAAGAGGTAAGCATAAACTCCATTGATTGTTGATTTTGGTAAATTATTCATAATTAGAGCTCGACTTCATAGTTTAAGTTGATTCTATATTTGAATTAAGAATTGACATTAGACTAACACTTAGACTTAATTAGAGATTTAAGTTGAATTTCATTTAGGATTAGATTAGATTCTTGAATCAATTTTGTGAGATAGAACCTTAGCATAATTTATGCATACTAAGTGTTTGTTTTAATTCCTCATAGGATTCTAGAAATTGAATTAGAAAGTAGCATTAAACTAACACCTAGAGTCTAGTTTCTAATTCTTGATGTAGGATTTGTTAAGAGTTTAGGTTAGGTAGATTCTAACACTAACTTTAATTTAGGTTTTATAACATAAACTAACATTAGTTTAGTTTAGGCCTAATTCTTTGATTTCAAGTTTTATCATATTTTTCTAATTATTTGATTGATGATCATTGGTTTTTTGTGCATTTGGAATGCATTTTGTGCATAATTTCAAGTTACCAATTCTTGACATAAACTAATCTTTTTGCCAATTGTTGATTGATTATTTGTTGCTTATCATTTTAATGAGTTGAGATAATTTCTAGTGGACTCAAATATCATTGCAAAACACATTTGAAACAAGTTTGGTTGAGTTTGATAGAAAATATCTCAATATTTAGTAAATTGGCAAAGTTTGACATAATTGGTGTTTTTGCTCTAACTTTTGATCTGTTTTGAGTTTTTTCAACTTTCTTTAATGAAAACCGACTTTCTCGATCCATCTGAGGCTCCCTATGCAAACGGTTTCTCGATTCAGATACGTTTCAGTCAAATTTGGGAGCTGCTGACTTGTGTGCAAAAATCGCATTTTTAAATGAAATTTGACCTAATCATCCGCATTTTGAGACCGTATGCGTGTGCATAGCTTCCGATAATTTTGATAAATTATTCCGGTTGATTTTTAAGCTTGTACCTTGTGTATCGGTTTACTTTTCAACTTGTCCATAATTGTGATTCTTGGCCTAAATGCGACTTTTTTGTCTTTATTCATTACTTTTCATAATTTGTGATTGTGTCAATTATGTGATACTTGTAGCATTTGTTTGTTTTGCTAACATTAGCCTAGTTTATGCCTAATTCTTTGATTGCTCAAAATTATTGAAATCGAAATATTAAAGAAGCTTGACATTGGTTGATAATTCATGAGATTATGTGTAAATTATGGAATTTACAACTTGATTGAAAAATGTTGTTAAATTATCTCATAATCTGGAAAATAATGTTGAAAGTTTTCTTTAATGTCTTGATATCAATAATATCAATTGTTTCTAACCATTTGGTTGTTGATCATTGTGTTTTTTTGTGTGTATTTGAAATACATTTTTGGTATATAATTTCGAGTTGTTTGATTTTTGACATAAACTACTTTTTGCCAATTTGTTGATTGACACTTGTTGTTTGTCATTTACATATATTGAGATAAATTCCAATAGACTCAAATGACATCATAAAATACATTGGAAAAAAGTTTGATTGAGTTTGGTGGAAAATACCTTAACACTTGAACATTGACAAATTCTTGACATAATTGTTGTTTTTGCTCTAACTTTTGATTCGTTTTGAGTTTTTGCAACTTTCTTTAATGAAAATCATGTTTCTTGAGCCATCCGGAGCTCCTCACGCGATTACTTTTCGATTCATACATTTTCACCCGATTTTCCTGAAGCAGTGCCGTTACGAAGACCGTGTTTCTGTTGAAATTTGGCTGAATCGATTGCATTTTTGTGATCCGTTTGAATGAATATAAGTCTCATTAATTTTTACAATTTATTTTGAACAATTTTCAAGATTTTACCGTTTGTTTCGGATGCACTTTTCGATTTATGTACATATTATACCGTTACTTGAAAAATATCATTTTGCACTAATTTTGATTTGTGATACCATTCCCTCATAGTTTATAAATATACTAACTTGTAGTATACCAACTAAATTGGTAGCTTGTACATTGGATGTTGACATTTAAGAGATTACCTCTTTATACAAATACCACATTTTATTGATACCGTTAACTTGTATATATGCGTTTTTACCGCTTTTTTGAGTTTAATTACTTAAATATGGCGTGGTTGCCCGGAGTATTGCTATTAGCGTGTAAACATGGTTCACTTTTTACCATTTGACCATTCATATTCATACTTATATCTGATCTCATTTCTTCCGCTTCCATGCTAATTTTGGTACTCTTTCCGATACTAATACAATATTGTCCGAAAATGCCATACTATGTTCAAGTATCTTGCTCATTTTGTATTATACATAACCATGTTTACTTTTGATTCTTGTTGCTTACTTACAATTTTCATTTCAATGTTGTTGTTATTTGCTAACAATTTTGATGAGTTGTGCATGTCTTGAGAAGCAAATTCGGACATTGACCACTTTCGTAACGGATGCGCTTTGCTTGCACTGTTGTCACATTTCTGACATTCTCTCTTGTCGATGCTAGCTTTTGGAGCTTTTACAGAAGATTTCAGATATTTATTGTAGAGTTTGCTGTATACAGATTTATTTTATCTGTTCGGTACACATTCAAATCATTATTGTTGTAAATATTGTAAATACTGTATTTTACCATTTTCTAGAGATCATGTATAGTAGAGACGTTTATTGCTTTCTAGAAATCATGTGAAGTAGGAATAATGAAATAAAGAGCGCGCGCTCGAAGTCGCTGTTTAAAGTCTTGTAGAAGGCACCATTTTTTGTATGCTAATTGTGTTTGTTTAAAATCCTATCTTGGAAGTAGGTATTATGCACATGTGTTTACATTTGTGCATGCATTATATTACAGGTGATAAGTCCTCAAAAGGAGGCGAGCGGGGAGGGTCTGTAATCGACCCCCGCACATTCTAGTTTGTGTCATCCTTAACTCACATGGTACGTCGATGCTTTGGAGTTGTGTTGATCTTGTACAACGAGTCTGTCAAGTGGGAAGGATTTTGCAATCAAACCCCCACGCTTTGTCAGGAGTTCGCATTGGCCGATGCTGATACTCCGTGATAGTTCATATTGTCTTCTGTCGCCTATCTCGATCTCATATATCTTGGTTAGGTGTTCAATCGCTTTGGACATCACATTTTGTTTTTTCATCTCACTCCCGCTTGTTTGTCTCGGGTGATACACTCCCCTTGACTAAAGCATTTCGTTTCTTTTCTTTACCATTTTATGTGTGTGCTCTTTCGAGCTTGTTTGTTTTATCCTTGTACATATCATGTCTCCTTAGGATGTGCTTGCTTCGATCAGATGCAAGTTAGACCTTAGGTTGTAAACCATGCATGCTAACATTAGGTAGACATTTCACTTTTATTAATCCAAATCTTAGGACCACCATTGCATGATAACATTAGGTTAGAAATAGGTTAGTCCCCTGTAGACTCTTTTCTTCCCTTTTTGTATCATTGCATTTAAAACTAAAACTTCTTCTTGGCAAATCATAAAACGTCTCTAATGAACTTAAATCCTTCTTCAAGGTAAAAAATACAAACAAATCTTAATTGTTTGTGCGCCTTTTGCCTTTGTTTTAAATCTTGTCAAATTGATGTTTTGTCATCCTTGTCATGATATTTTGCTATCTTTTAGCCGATGTTTCGCCATCGCATATGTTTGTTGTCGATATTTCGTCATCGCATATGTTTGTTATCCTACTTTGATTCTCAATATCATTGTTAAGTGTGATATTTCATCATCTGAATTGTTGATATTTCGCCATCTTTGTCATGTTATCTTGCTATCTTTTAGCCGATGTTTCGCCATCGCATATGTTTTTTTACCGATATTTTGTCATCTCATATGTTTGTTATCCTACTTTGATTCTCGATATCATTGTTAGGTGTGATGTTTTATCATTCGAATTATTGATGTCTCACCATCTTTGCCATATTACTTTGCTATCTTTTAGCCAATATTTCGCCATCGCATATGTTTGTTGCCGATGTTTCGCCATTGCATATGTTCGTTATCCTACTTTGATTTTCGATATGATTGTTAGATGTAATATTTTATCATCTTGTCTGATATTTTGCTATCATGCTGACGTTTTATCATCTTATCTGAGTTTGTGTTGCCATTGTTGTTCCTTTTTTATTGTTTTATCATCGTTGTTGATGTTTTGTCGTTTTATCTGATGTTTTACCATCTTGACTGTTGCTTTTGTCTTCTTAACTAAAAAACACAAATCAACCAAAATATATGAGCCGAACTACGACTGCTCTGATTTCTTAAAAGGGATATGAGACATTGGGGTAGGGCCCGAACGTGCACAACTTTTTTTTTTCCTACATTATTTTCTCTTTTCTTTTGCACGCATTCCCTCCTTGCATCTTCCTTTTTAGCTTTTATCTTAGACATAGATTTTACACACTCCTTAGATTAGAACAATAAGAGTGGATACCGTAGAGTACTACGAGCGTGTGAGGTGCTAATACATTTCCCTCGCGTAATCGACTCCCTTACCTGATCTCTCGGTCACAAGATCGTGACTTCTCTTTTCTTAGATTTTTTCGACGTTCACTTTTCTATTTTGACGGGATAAAAAATATTCGATAACGACTTCATTAATTTTATATCAGATGACGGTTTGATCAGTTGTTTCATACACAAAATAGCAACCATTTTCTGCATATAGTTTGTGATCTGACAGCAATGTTTTTGTGTAGTTTCTACATAGAGTCTTGATGATCTTTTACGCCACTCATACTTACAAGTTACATCATCGTGAAGAAAAAAATATAATCCAATAAAAATCAATAATAAAATGGGAATTTCTCACTTAAAGCACCACTTTCATATCGTACACGCTACACTAATTTTCTAGCTTCACAAATACAGAAACATGTGAATTTTAAAATGATTTTTAACAAAATTACTAATTTCTTTTATTGTAATCTATACACTTTTTTATATAAATTTTATCTAATAGTATACATTTGATCACGTAATTATTGCTCATATAATTTATGTTTTTGTGAAAAATATTCTATCTACTCATTACTAATTAAAGTGGTTTTCACATGTGAATATTGATCTGAGATGCTTAATGTTCAAGATTATCTTTTTTATGCTGAATCACCTTTTTTTACATAAAGACGTCATAAATATGGCATGACAAAAAAAAAATTGATGCCATGAAATTTAGGTACTTTATAGAAATACTTCCTTATTGACAAAAAAACATTTCTGTATTTATTTAGTCGCTAAAAATGTTTAAAGATTTAACTTTTTTTTTTTTATATTTAAAATGGAATTTATATGTAAAATGGAACTTAGAATGGGTTAGACGGAATTTGTTACTCATCACATCGTTTCAGCTTTTTTCTAAAAGTAATTTTTAAAATATTAAATATTTTTGTATAAACAAATTTATAAAAAAAAATTTAAAAATACTTTAAATAAAGAATTAGTTTAATAATTATTTTACAGAATATTATTTTATTTTAACCTTTTTATTATAATTTTTCAATATCAAAAGTTTAAAATATATTTTAATTTGAAATTATTTTTTGAATTATTTTTAAAATTATTTAATTTTAACTATGATTTAATCGTTAACAATTTATATTTATGTTAGTGCATGTTAAAATTAATCTCTAAATCTGAATTTTAATTTTTATTGAATTTTAATTTTGTTTTAAATTATTTATAAAATACAAAAAGCTAATAAAATGAAAGATAAATAAACAGTTATATAATTGTTAATAAAAAAGTTAAATAAATATGAGAAGAAATATAATTTTTTTTTATTTTTTTATTTTTTTAATGGACGTTAAAATAAAAATGTGAGAAGAAAGCTATCGTATAAAAAAATATTTAAGAAAATAAAAATAAAAATTAGAGAAGTTAAATAAATGTGGTAACAGTTAAGAAGTTTCTAAGGGTAAAATTGAAATTAAAAAAAGCTACACCAAAAACATTATTTTATTATGGTAAACGAGTTTCTGTTAAGGATGATTTTTAGGATTATGGATGTCAATGGAATGGGATAGAGGATATATTCTTATCACAATCCTCACCTTCAAATCTATTCCTCGTTTGTGTTTAAGGTCCCTGCCACAGAGAGATTTTGTCCTCCATTTCCGTATTCGTTTATGATAAATATATGGTTTTAATAATATTTAATCTATAATATTGAGTGTCTTAACTACCAAAATTTCGAACTTAAAAAGTTTAAAATAATTATTTATATCTCATTCAATATATTTATATTTTAAATTTGTTTATAAGATAAATTATATGAAATGACAAATAAACCTACATAAAAATTTAAAATTATATATAAATTATGTTTATTACAATATTTTAGGCAGGACGATGACTCTACGGGGCAGAGGATATTTATGTCACCCCGTCTCCGATGTGTCTTTTGAGAGACTTTGTTTCCCATCTCCATAGAAAAAAATTCTCTTTCTTTAAAATCCCAAACAAAGAATGACTGCAGAGATCTCCGTTAATGGGATAAATTGACATCCTTAGAAATCAATATTCGTATTTCGGTTCACGTGTTATGTATTAACAGGAGACTTCATTCCTTTAAGAATAAGAATGAAAAAAGAAAAGAAAAAAAAAACATATTTTTTCAAATATAAATTTATATAGTATATAGATTATAGATTAATTTTTTTATATATATTTATTGAATAATTTTAATCTCTATATACTATATTAATTATTTAATAAGTTTAAAATTTAAAAGTTAAATGTATATTTATAATAGTGCCAAATGCTGACACTAATATAGTCATGAAATATTGAAATTAAAATCAAGAATTTGTTTGCATGTATTGTAGGGTATTTCAAAAGATAAAGCAACTTAAGAATTGTTGGGAAACTGTTAACCCTATCCTACTCAACTCAACTTTCCAAGCACTATAAATTCACATCCATTTCTTCATTCATTCAACGTAAAACAAACCAACATGGCATCATCATCATCCTTAAACTTCCTCAAAACGTGTCTTTCTTTCCCAACGTTGTTGTTCTTCCTCTTGTTCATTTCACCTTCTTTCTCATCTCCAACTGCATCCTTGGGAAATTTACAAGCAGAAAATCTCATAAGAGGACTTAATCTTTTTCCAAAAGATTCCGTTAACACACCACAGAATGATCCTCATGTTGTTAGTGGCAATATTGTTGAGAAGAAGTTCACTTTCCCTGGTTTTTCTCATTCTGGTTTGTCTGTTGAAGAACTTGGCCATCATGCCGGGTATTATCGGCTTCCTAATACCAAAGCTGCAAGGTAAATGTTTTTTATATTGTCACCCTGCATCGACGTGTTTTTGTTGAACAATTTGTTCTCTGAATTGCAGGATGTTCTACTTTTTCTTCGAATCTCGAAACAAGAAAGATGACCCTGTTGTCATATGGTTAACTGGAGGTCCAGGATGCAGCAGTGAGATTGCTATGTTTTATGAAAATGGTCCTTTTCAGTTTTCCAAAAACTTATCCCTTGTTTGGAATGAATATGGGTGGGATCAGGTACCTATTATTTCTCAATTCTCACTTACTTATTGACACGTTACGCTGATGCGTTAACACCAATAATAAATTGAAAAAACGAATAAAGTAACCAGACACATTTTTATTCAGAGGTGTTGATATTTCAGAAGTCACTCATATATGCATTTTTTTCTTCTTTTGCAGGCATCAAATATTATATTTGTAGACCAACCAACTGGAACAGGTTTTAGCTACAGCACTGACGATGACGACATTCGTCACGACGAAGACGGTGTTAGCAATGATCTATACAACTTCTTGCAGGTAATTTGATTTGTTCAATAATTAATGAAAATAATACCTTATCGAACTAATCTCATAATAAGATCCACTAAATTTTACAATGACAGGCATTTTTCAAGGAACATCCTCAGTTCACTAAGAACGATTTTTATATTACCGGAGAATCGTATGCCGGACATTACATTCCAGCTTTTGCATCAAGGGTTCACCAAGGAAACAAAGCAAAAGAAGGAATTCATATAAATCTTAAGGTATTATTATTATTACATTGTCATATAATGTAATAATATCAATGTAATGTAAACTAATTGATAAACCTTTTGTAATAAACAGGGTTTTGCTATTGGTAATGGATTAACCAATCCTGAAATTCAGTACAAGGCATATCCAGATTATGCATTAGACAATGGATTAATTAATAAAGTTGAACATGACAGAATCAACAATAAATTGTATCCACCATGTCAAAAGGCTATAGAGGCTTGCGGTATAACATTTTGAATGACTGTCATAAGTTTTAGTAACTTGTTGCGCAAGTCACGTGTTATTTTTCTTCATTGAAACTCTTACTTTGGATTTGATTTGTTAGGGACTAAAGGCGGGGAAGCATGCATGACTGCAAGGAGTATTTGCAGTGGCATATTCAATGATATCATGGAAATCGCCGGCAACATTAATGTACGATATCGAAAGAGAAAAAATACTATAAAAAAAAGCAGTTTGATTTCACTAATGTATTTTGTTATTTGAAATGCAGTACTATGACATTAGAAAACAATGTGTGGGAAGTCTTTGTTATGACTTCTCCAATGTGGAAACATTCTTGAACATGGGTATAGTCAGAAAAGCTTTAGGTGTTGGGGACTTGGAATTTGTTTCTTGCAGTAGCACAGTATACAGTGCCATGATGGAGGATTGGATGAAAAATCTTGAAGTTGGTATTCCTGCTCTTCTTGAGGATGGAATCAAGTTGCTTGTGTATGCTGGAGAAAAAGATCTCATTTGCAATTGGCTTGGTAAGTTCCATTAACTTTATGGTGTTAACCCCTTTGGCTCGTAGGAAAGAGCCCCGGTAATTCGGAGTTTGGCCGGAACGTAAGTAAAATCCGGCCAAGGACTATTGCAGTCAGGATTCGAACTCATATTCTTTCGAACGTTTCATTAGTTAGAATAATAAATGTGCTTATAATTTGGTAGGTAATTCAAGGTGGGTTGATGCCATGAAGTGGTCCGGTCAAAAAGAATTTGAGACGTCTCCTATAACACCATATTTGGTTGATAGAAAAGAAGCAGCAAGTCTGAAAACACATGGACCACTTGCTTTCCTCAAGGTTTGTGTTTAAAGAGTGTATCCATACATGTATGAAATTGTTGATCTAGGCAACACTAACACTTTCAAAAAGTGTGTACGATGTTCGACACATGTCAGTGCTTTGAAGCTACAGATTATTCACTTGTGCCTAACTCTCTTTTTTGGCATAATAGGTGAAAGAGGCCGGTCACATGGTTCCCATGGATCAACCAAAAGCTGCTCTTCAGATGTTACAAGATTGGATGCAAGGGAAACTAGTGAAGAGAAAGGGAGGAGATAATGTTTCGCCTATATGATGCTATGCTATGCACAAATCCAAAATCCCTTTGAAGTTGTTAACAGAATAATGATTTTTAACTTGTGTACATTGGAATGGTGAATGAAATATAATTGTTCTTCCCTAAGTTCTTGTCTAGTTCATAAATTGTGATTGAAGATTTTTAAGTAAATCATCCACCATTGTTATCAAATGATGCACCACTTTGTACTCAATTTTCCTCAAATGAAATTGAATTCTAAAACAAATAAATTCAAAACAATGTCATGAAATGCTTCCATACAAAGAGAAATGGAGCTTATATTAGTTCTTGTGAATCAAGGCTTAAACTAAGGGAATGCATGGTTGATTATGTGGAAAGTAGAAGTATCAAGAACAAACTGCGCACCAGCATTAGACCCTGATGGTATGTGTACAATCCATTTAAAATGGTTTCATATGTTACAATTATACAAACAAATCAGTGTGGTAAGAGTTTACATTGAAGCACTTCGAGAACTATTATTCGTGGTACTGCGAAGAACTTGAGTTCCATTGAAATAGTTACCTGATTTTTTATCAGGCATGTCCTCTTTCAAAACTGTAACTTGATCCATGTAGATTCCTAAGTAAGATATCAAAGGGTCTGCCCTAGACTTGGCAACAACGAGCTTCAAATACTGAGATTTTAGTTTTTGAAACAGCAACAGCCTCTGATATCCAATCGTGGTGCCATTTACAACTCTCTTCCAAAAACCGTCTCGGTTCAGCGCCTCGAGATGAAACTGAATCACCCTTTGTCCCATATGAATAGGCTCTTGAACTTTCAGAACATTAAAGGATACTAGTTCTTTGAGATTTATGTACAATATCCATTTAGATCGGTTCTCCTCAGGAGCCCAATAAGTGTGTATACCTTCTTCAAGAACTTTGTAGGGACTAAACCGAGAATCTCCAATTCCTCCTCTTGTGCTGCTTGCATTAAGGGAAGCGCTTGCAGCCAAATTGTGGGAAAATATGGAGCGACGAAGTTCACTGAACTCTCGAAGAACTTGGATATCCTCAGGGGAAATAAGGCCTGAGGAGTTTGGGGGGACGTTCAATAATAGCTTACAGTTTCGACCAGCCGATTTATAGTATATTTCGAGTAGTTCCCTTGCAGATTTTGGATGTTCTGAAGCATGCCAAAACCAACCAGGTCTGATAGAGACATCACAAAGAGCAGGCACCCATTCAGAACCAAATTGATCTCCTTGCTTTTGGTATCTGTTAGATTCCCCAAAACATTGATAAGTAGCTATCTTAAATCCTGTTTGGATAAACAGCTAAATTATAAGTGCTTATCATATAAGCCCTTATGTATAAGTTATTTCTATAACAAAAGATAAAATAAAGTCAAATTTTTTCATATAAGCTATAAGTTGTTTTCATTAACTATTCTAAAAAACATATGAAAATATTGAAACAAGGAAACTATATTAGGATCATTGTTGGTATGAAAAGAACTCACTGAGGATCATTGTCGCCGCCACCAATTTGAACGACGGAACTGTTGAAAAGAGACCAACAAGTGGATCCAGCAACTCCATATTCATCACCAACCCACCTTGTGTCAGGACCGGAATCGGAGAAAATGATGACACCTGGTTGAAGCTGGTGAATGAGAGAAAACCAACTCTCAAAAAAATATTCCATGTTCTTCTCTCCTTCTCCTTTTGCACCATCAAGAAAAATGTCCTTTATTTCCCCATACCTGGTTTAAATGCAATGATTATTAAATCAAAAAATCAAATGTATATTATACTACTCCGACTGTCCCAAATTATAAGACGTTTTGGGTATTTCACACGAATTGAGAAACTTAATTAATATTGATGGAAAAAGACAAATTAAAAGAGTTGAAAGAAAGAATAGTGATAAATACTAGAGGGTATATTAGGAAAAAAATTATTATTAATGTTGCATTGGAATTGAAAACTAACTTATAATTTGGGACAATTTTTTTGGCAAAGCGTCTTATAATTTGGGACAGAGGGAGTAATTCAACGTATCAATGAGTAAAAAGGAGATTCACATTCATCCAACATAAAGAGAGCAAGAATCCATATCAGGCCATCCAAACCATTCATAAATATCAACTTCTCGAATATAAAAAGAAATCTAGTTCTAAGAAATTCCTATAAAGCTAGCATGGTACTAAAGTAGTAAAATTGTACTCATTCTTAAACCGTTTTACAAGTTAAGATGAACTCATAATTTTGAGTTTAGATGCTAGAAGCACACCCTAAATTTATTACTTCAGAATTCAGATACAAGCTTATTTTAGTTTACGGCAGTGTTTGTTTCAAGAGTTACTCCCAATAAGTAACAAAGTAACGACAAGTTTGTGAAACATATCTTAATAAAATTAATACTAGTTGAATAAACAAACATCATATTAACCATGTGGTTGAACTCGCATGATTAACGAGCTTCAGTTTAAATCGAATCAATTGGGAACACCCAATCCCTTGCTAAATTCATTATTGGCTAGACTTTACTTATCTATCGACAAGCTCTCTGGATTACAAAGAACCTCTTAAAATGTACAGAGCGTAATGGAGATTTTATTCCATCGTTTGGATATTTTACCACAGAACAAGGCTAATTATTCATCCCGCACAAATCAGAGGGGAAGAAATATGATGGTAAGTGATAGAATGGAATGAAATCAATACCATTTCATTCCGCTCCACTCCATCTAATTTTAACTAATCCAAACAATAGAATTTAATTCAATTTCATCTCAGAGACTCATACATACCACTACATTCCATCTCATTCTATCAATCGAAACAATGCCTCAAGAACAAGAGGCTTAAACAGAAAACAAAACAGCTAACTAATCACATTAACACACATAACAATCATAGTAACTAGCTTGATAACTAAAAAATAACTAACTATCGTAACAATGAGGTTTGAATTTGTTATGATCGATTGATCATTAGAAATGGAACTCAGTACCCCGAAATTCATAATACTCACACACAATGCACTAGATCAAACAAATCTAAAAACAAAACTCAAGGAAGGAAATTCAAGTCCTTAACCACAAAATCAAACTATGAAATGATCGACAAATTCAAAACTTGAATTATACCTAGTGAGTAACTCATTCATTTGTGCCAAGTAATGCTCATTATACCGCAAAGTATCCCCATAACACTCCTCATGCCGATCCCAAGGCGAGAGATAAACCCCAAAGCCAACACCAGCATCTCTAGCAGCATTGGCAACTTCAGAAACCACATCACCATTCCCGTTTCTCCAACCACTCGACCGCACAGAATAATCAGTGTACTCAGACGGCCACAAGCAAAACCCATCATGATGTTTCACTGTTAACAAAACACGAGAGAATCCGGATTCTTTAGCGACGTGAATCCACTGAGATGCGTTGAGGTTGGTAGGGTTGAAGGTGGTTGGGTCAGCGTGGCCGGAACCCCATTCGGCGTCGGAGAAGGTGTTGGGGCCGAAGTGAAAGAAAATGGACATTTGGTCGGTCTGCCATTGGAGCTGGAAGAAATTTGGGAGGGGTAGAATTGGAAGTGGGGGTGGTTTGAGGCTCGATGAGAAGTGGATTAGAAAGGAAAACAGGAGGAGTAGTTGGGTTTTGATGGAGAATTTCATGTTTCTGTTTCTGTTCATGTTTGAGTTTGACTTTACTTTCATTGTTACTATGACTTTTCGACTCTCTCTTTTTTTTTTGGGACAATATTCTACATTTTGTTTTTTAGGTGCTACTACTTGTTTTGGAAATGTATTTTTGAAGGAAGTAATATTATAAAACATAATAGATAGATTAGTATTTCACAACAATAATAACTTTTTCGAATATACATTTAGGAAGTTTCTTAATTAAAATTTACTTCTTCCGTTCTTTTTGACGTGTCATTGTTATTAAAAAAAATTATTATTTAGGAAGTAATAATTATAATTTTGTCAAAATTACTTCTAATTATATTTATTCTGAAAAGAAAAACAAAAGTTAAAATAGTTAAAAGTTAAGGATATTGTAGACAAAATAAAAATCATAATATAAAAAGTAATAAATAAGGAGTTTAGTAAATTAGTTGTTTCATTAACTGATAGATATAAAATGATATAAAATGTCATTTTAATTAATAAGGATAATAATATATTTATTAAAATAATAAATGTATAAATAGAAGAAAAAGTCACAAGGTAAAAGCTATAAGCTCAAAAGCTACTTCAACTTCAAGTAGCTTTTGAAAAAAAAACTAAAAACTATTAAAAAAGCTGCAAACTAAAAGCTAAAATCGAGTTATCAAACATAACTTTTTTATTAATGTGAGCTGGAAATCTAAAAGCTCTTTTTTTAGTCTTACCAAACAGACTCTTAGGGAGATTAGCCAATAATTTGTCATCTTCATTTGTAGAAGTACCAAATTGACGTTCCTATTGAATTATCATAGAGAAAGCTTTGTTGATGGGATAGAGCAGATTCATTAGCACATGTTGGATCTGAATGGAGCATATTCTTTGTTAAGTCCCTTTAAGAATTTGATAACAAAACCAGTGTCTATGTAGGATTTGATGGTAGAGATGACGATACATGAACATTTGGGGTTACACGAGCAAGTAGGTAAAGAGCGAAAGTCGTCAAGTTATTGCCAAAGTTTCTTCAAGCTAGTACAGTACTAGGTAATGGATTGATCGCCTTATTTGAGACTACATATTTCTTCTTGTAAGTTAAATATTCGAATAATATCTCCTTGGTGATACATGTCTTTAAGTTCATTCCAAATATCATGGACAGTGTCCATCCCTAGTAAACTCTAAGAAATATCATGATCATTAGAATGTGTGAGTCAAGACATAACCATAGTATCACACATGTCATAGGTCAGAGATAACCGATCTGTTTCTTCAGAACGAACTAAAGTACCATCGAGGAATCCTAACTTTTTCTTTAAGAGAATCGCGACGAGAACAGAACGAGGCCATGAATGGTAGTTGAAATTGTTGTGGTGGGGTGTGAGGGTTGTAAGGCCGTGGTTATCACTAAGGTGCATGAAATATAGATCAAGCATATCTTGTTGGTAGTTACGACAAGTTGTGTTTGAAAATGGTTGTTTTGGGTGGTTGTGGAAGTCTGATGCAAAGGGAAATTAGTTTCTGTGTTGTTTGAGGGTGGATTGTTGGAGTTTGTTTCTTGTGTTTACATGGTGGAGAAAAAAACAAGAAGAAAGGCTTTTTGGATAAATAAAAATTAGGGTTTAGAATATTGAAATAGGGAAGTTGTTAGTTGTAAGTTCGACGCTCCAACGAATAAAGGTTCAAGGAGAATTCGAAAAAAACAAGTGTTGGGATGATAAAAGATCATTTTGATTTTAAGTGTTAGAAGATACATTTTTGACTGAGTATACATTAGACGAAGCAGTGCAAGGGGAATGACTTAGAAAATTTTTCTGAAGATACTCGAGGCAGGTTCGACAAATATTCAAATGAGGTTATAACTGATTTTAGCACTCATCTGATCTATGAAAAAAAGATACATGGAAGCCTGTAAAGGGCTAGAAGCATGCAAACGAGAATGTGTCATCCTTTGAGAAGAAGACCATTAATGGTAGTTAGTTTTAAATTATTATATATAGGAGTTTTTATGTTAGAATTATGTGTGTTTATTTCTTTATAAAAATTAATCAAAATAACTCAAAGTACCAAGTGTTCGAGAAATGAGTTGCTGAGAGTGTATGTATGAAGCACCAATTTTGTATTCAATGTTGTTGTACTCCAAAATTGACCCTCTCAATTCTTCAAGAAATTCCTCACAAGATTTCTACTAGGCCAAAACTGCACAAGGCTTGATCAACTCAAGTTGCCATGGATCATATTGGATTTCCAAGCATCAGGTCAAGGAGAAAACTATTGAAAGAGCAAAGCAGATAAATTTGACTTTTCTGACAAAATTGAAGAAAAATAAGCTTGCTCTGATTCATGCTTAGCTTCGACTGAATTTTTTCCTCCATATTAGCTTCGACTGAGTTTGGTTTCCCCTTGAAACAATTTCCTTCGATTCAAAAGGAAATTACCTTTTACTAGCTTCCTTCGATTCAGAAGGCAATGACCTTCTGAAGGTTTCCTTCGATTCACCAAGTAGGGACTTCCTGCATGCAAACCTCATTTGAGCATTTAGGTTCCCTGCATACATTCTTCGATTGCACCGTTGACCTTACATGTTTGCTTGATTCACAATGCAATGGTTACTTGCATGCAAGCTTCGATTGGGCATTTAGTCTCCTAAATACGTCCTTCGATTGAGCATTGGTCCTTGACATGTTTGTTTTGATTCACAAAGTAATGGCTATCTGCATGCAACTTTCGATTAAGCAATGGTCTCTTTCTTGCATGTTTCAATCCACAAAGCCAGGGGCTCCCACTATGCTAGCGTACACAAGGAAAAGGCTTCCCTATGCATTCATATTAGCACCCACAGGGCTTTGGCTATCTTCATGCTAGCTCTGACTGAGCAAAGTCTCCCTTTGAAACAACTTGTGTTCGATCCACACGGGCAAAGCCTATCTTTATACAAGTCTCGTTTGGACAAGAAGAGACCTCTTGCATGTAAGCTTCGATTACACCAGTGACTCCTTACAAGTTGGCTTTTGGTGCTGTGATCGGTGGATCTGGAACTGACTGTTTAACGCTGGTTCGCGAAATGTCGCGGAAGCAAGAGTCGCCATCGTCTTTTATTTTCTCCAAATGGAAAGGACAAAAGCACAGAAAAATTCCTTATAGAGATTGCTCTCGGTTCGGGAGGTAGATTATAGAAAGGGAAGATGTTAGCACCCTTTCTATCCATGGTTATCCATGGGCTCTTAGATACTTGCTCACTTGTGTTTTCAAAAATTGTTTGTTTTTTTATTTTTGTCCATACATTCTTTCATGCATCAATTAACAGTTAAAATATTTGCGAGAAGTAAAAGATTCTAAGCTATTACAAAAGGCGCGGGTCCACATCGCCAAAATTTCTCGAACCCGATTTGACAGAAAAATAAAGAAAGTAAAAGAAAAGTAAAATGCAAGAATATTAATTACAAGGCTTTGGGAGAGATACATAAATATTAAGAGAAAAAGAAATAAGTATGCGAATTGAAATTTAAATCGAAACGAGGGCGTTGGACCCTTTTTTATGAAACTAAATTAAATCATTATTAAATTAATTAAAATTAAAAAGGAAATTGTTTTTTTGGTATTTTTTGTATTTTATGATTTTTATAAAAAAAGAATTAATTAAAATAATATGCTAACCCTAATTAATTTACATGCAATTTAATTACAAAAATAAATATTTAATATTTTAATTATTATGGAAGAAAAATAAAAAAAGGAATAAAATTATCATAAACCCTAATTCTATATTTTTTAGATTTTTATTAAAAAGTTAAGATTAACCTAATTTAAAACTAAATTTAATTTATGAATTTATTTACAAAAATACTATTAAATAAATATATTTAATTAATTTTTTTTTTATCTTTTCTGATTTTTTTATGGGTTTTTATATTTTATGAAAATATTAAATTAATTAAACAAACAATAATTAAAAGAAAATAAAAATTATAAAAAATAAAGAAAGTAAAGAAAATTTGCAAACCAAAGGGGGTCTGCCCCTAAAGTGGAGGTTAGTCTTTAGAAATCTGGCCCATTTGAATTGCTGGCCCCTTTGACTTTTCCACTAGGATGTCCAGGCGCTGACTCATGTGCATCATGCCCTCCAAATCTGGACCCTTGAATTGTTGAGATTGAACGCGTGGCAAGATGGATGGTGGACTACATGGTACACTTCCTGTATTGACATTGCATAGGATAACGTTTGAAAGAAAAATAATATGAAAGGGTGGGGACCTGGGGCTCGAACCCAGGTCCTGAATGTTACCAATGCTTAAGCCTACCAACCGTTCCAAGCGCGTTTCCTGTACGTTAGATATCAAACAAATATTATAAAATAAATCCAAACGCTAATGCGCTTTACGCGCGAAAATTTAAACGCTCCACTCATGGATAGCCACCTCGCCTTCTTCTTCCTTGGCTTATTTTTTTTTCTGAAACAAGAACAGTTTAGCAACGGTTTTCAAACGTTGCCACAGACGCTATATTAGAAAATAGCGAATAGGCCATAAGGCCTCATAAATTAGGCGCGACATATGGTTTCTCTTCGTCTAAACGCACTGAATTGAATGGCTTTGGTCTCAGACTCCAATTTTTCCTTATTCAAAAAACCCCAATTCGGAGCTTCATGAACCCTAATGAACAACAATGGCATATTTGCATATAGTGCATAAAAATACAATTAATCCATATGGTTAGCTTCAGAATACATTACTCAGTATAAATACACAATCAAAATGCCATGAAAACGTCTAAATCTTGAAATACGATTTTGAAAAAAATATGATAAAACTGGATTTCTGTATACCGTTTCAAGGTGTTGGGATGGTCGATTTCGATTGGAACACGATATATAATCCTCAAGGAAGCTAATGGAATCACTATTTGGTCTTGAATCACCCTACAAAAGTGTTTTCAGAATTGAGTTTTTTTGCTAATTTTCAAGTTTGCCAATGGTGTTTTCTGCGCAGCTTAGGAGTCAATAGGATTAGGTCTTGCTTCTGTACTTATGTAGGAATGATTAGGGTTACAAAACTTGATCACAATCCTTGAATTAATGAATGCAATATTTGATTTTTTCACCATGATTTTCAAATCTTTTTTCATATGCTTTTTGATACAAATCACATCCAATTGCATTGGTTCTTTCCATATTTAGCTAGGCACGAAATCTTGAGGATATAATGTGCACAAAAAGATTGAAAAACTAGGTTTAGCATTTTTCATGTATTTATTTTAATTTAAATGAATTATTATTAATAAAAATCCAAATAAATAAATAAAAAATGAATAAAAACTTCCCTTTGGGCCAAGTGGTCGTGCACATGCCTTGGATGATGAATTGTGGAAGAAAAATGGGCCCATTAGCAATTTTAGGTCATTTGAAGCAATGTTGACTTTTCAAAATATCCAAAAATTTCCCAACTTCCACAAGGAATAACTTGCTCAATGTTTAATATTTGCTCATGTTCTTGGACATTTTGGAAAGGTCTTTGAGTCCTCTAACCAATGCCTTTGGTCCCATGTCATTTTGATTTACCAATCTCAAGTTATGGCCTTTGACTTAAAGTCCCTTTTTGTTGACTTTTGAAAATGACCTATAATGTTGAAATTGATAACTTTTTGTGAGAGCATTTCTTGGACTTGAAGAATGAAGAGGAGTTGTAGGAAATGTCTTTCTCTTCAAAATGAGCTTTGGATGGAATTTTTCTGATAATCCATGTGAAAGTTATGCCCTGGTCAATTTACAGTTGACTTTTTCAGCTGTCCAAATAAGGAAACTTTTGCATCTTGATGGTTTTTGAGCCAAGCTTTGAGAATCATGATCAAGCATTGATCAAATTATGTTTGTGGCTTCAAAATGAGATGTTGGCCAAAAATTTGAACTTTTGACTGTCAAATGACCATTTTGCCCTTACAGTTGACTGTAGTGCAATTAGGGTTTTGACTGTGCAATTTTGTGCTGAAAGTCTTGAAACTTTGTATGAGGATGCTTGACCATATTTGTAGGCATGTAGGACTTGATTGGACCCTTGGAAACTTCATCTTCTTGATCAGAACCACAACCCTAATTTTGACTATTTAGGAGACCTTTGAACTGTGCAACCCTTGGAGAATTTTGCAGCTTGACTTGGCAATTTCTTGAAGAATATGGGAGGGCAAATTTTGGGGTACAACAGTTGCCCCTGTTCAATCTTCTTAGACTTGAGGATGCAGATTGGCTGACGTGCCTTTCGTAATCCGAGGGTGGAAGATGATTGAACACTAGAGTGCCCAGAAATTTGCGCTCACATAGTAGCAGTGTGATGGTGAATGGGCTTATAGATGCCATTTGGAGATTATGGATAGGATGATGGGCTTATAGATGCCATCTGGATGTTGATCGCATAAGAGATTCCTTAGCGAGAACTTGCGTACCTGCAAAAGAAAAAACGATACCTGACATGTTGCAGGAACTGGTCTTCAGATGCTTGGTATAGATGTGTCCTGACTGGTTACAGGAGGTGAGTCTGGATCTTCAAACGGCGATGAATGAGCCGGGGATAGTTACTACCTCAATAGGAACGGTGAGAGAACCTTGGGTGACTTTAACTTCAACAGCAATTGTTGAGAGAATCTTGGTGGGAGTTACCATCTCCGCAGGATCGGGGAGAGAACCATAGGAAATTATAATCTCAAAAGCGGATGTTTGAGAAAAACCTGGAATGGAATTATCGTCTCCGCAAGATTGGGGAGATAACCATAGGAAATTATAATCTCAAAAGCGGACGTTTGAGAAAAACCTGGGATGGAATTATCATCTCCGCACCGTTGGGGAGAGAACCATAGGAAATTATAATCTCAAAAGCGGACGTTTGAGAAAAACCTGGGATGGAATTATCATCTCCGCACCGTTGGGGAGAGAACCATAGGAAATTATAATCTCAAAAGCGGACGTTTGAGAAAAACCTGGGATGGAATTATCATCTCCGCACCGTTGGGGAGAGAACCATAGGAAATTATAATCTCAAAAGCGGACGTTTGAGAAAAACCTAGGATGGAATTATCATCTCCGCACCGTTGGGGAGAGAACCATAGGAAATTATAATCTCAAAAGCGGACGTTTGAGAAAAACCTTTGATAACTTCTACTGAGTCTTTATCAGAAAAATCTGTTTGGGGTCGATTTAGCTGGACTAGAGAAGGCCTTGGACTGGATAAGAAATCTTTGGAGTCGATTAACTGAACCGGTCTAGGTCTTGAAATAGCTGAGAACTTAACTGAATCTTTCCTGAAAGGTAGAGGTCAGTCATATGCTATGCATGGTATGAACCAAGCAATGATGTTCTCAATATAAATGAGATTTGTAAGATACAATGCGTCTATGCATGCTATAATGATGTATGTGATATTTTAGGAATGTATGTTTTCGTCTAGGAAAATAGATCCTTGACGGGTGCCGAGAAGTCATATCCTGGGCTGATGTTGGAGAATAGATTTTGCTTCTGCTGGGGATGATAATTGCAAGAATACCGGTAGGAGAAGATGACTCCGTCGGGGAATAGACTTGGCGAATGAATTACTCTGCGGGGAGAAAAAATACTCTAGCGATCTTGCCGGGAAGCAATACTCTGTGGGGAGAGAGATACTTTGCTGAGTTGATAATAACTTGCTGGGGATACTCTTTGCTGTATTGGAAGTGTGAATAGACTTCGCTGGGGGTAAGAAGGCTGTGTTCACGACGACCTTTCCGTGGCTTTTGGATGAGGATAACCCAGTTATATCCTGTTAAGGAAATAACTCTTTGAATAAAGCCGGGCGACGCGTTCGTGCTCTGCGAGGATAAGCTTCCAGAATTTACTGGGGATAAGCTTACTGCTTGGAGAGATGAATTCCAACTTTCCTGGGGAACTAGATTGGACTCTCCTGGGGAAGTTTTGATGTGCTGGGGAAGTGATTCCTTTGAATGTTGATATGCCGCCGGGGAACAATCTTTAGACCAAGACTGTCGGGGATGTTTGTTAGGAATATATATATTGCCGCTGGGGAATGTTGAGATCTGCGGGAGGATACCCAACTTCTTTAAGGCCTGATGATATAACTTGGAGAGAGTGTGCTGATTGCTTACTCTCTGGGGAATTAGGATATCTGGTTATGTTCTTTGGCTGAACTTACCTTGGTACCTTGGAGGACAGAACAATTAGATTGCTTAGACAACTCTTTTATTGCCCCTGTTTCTAATGTTACCTGTAATTAATTCTTTGTTTCGTATGTAAATATTCATGAGTTAGCAAATTATTGTCAATGCATATATCACAAATTGAACCTTGGACGTTCTTCGCAAAACAAAACAGAAAAAGAAAAATAATTGGCACGTTTAACTGAAAAGTATATTTGTATTGATTTTTGAATGGCCTGAAAATAGGCGTTTTGTGTACAAGAGGCTGACGTCCTAGTAAGAGAACGCCGCCGAACAAAAGAGTTTATACAAATTTTGTACAAAAGAAAATAAAACAGCTGTGTGAAATGGATTATCCCACTGGGTTTCAACTATACTATTGCCTTTATAACTCCGAGCGTCTCATCACTTGATGACCTAAACGAAGATGAAGCTGACTGATCGATGCCGTCCGAACTTGATGCAGATACCGGATTCTGGATGCAAAGTGATCCAATGAGACATAGTATTACGCTTTTATCCCTAACTTTTTCCTGGACCGCCCTTTCGGGTTTTCAGTCCACCGGGATACCCATTTTTGTCCAAGCCGCCTTTTCAAGTTTTCGACTTGCCGGGTGTACAGATTTTTTCATTTCATCCCTTCATTTTGCCCGAACCCTTTTGGTTCGACGGGAAGCCCTAATTTTTGCCTAGGCATGTCAGCCTAGCGGGTCTTTTTTTTCATGCGTAGTATCTTTTAATATGTCTGCATTGGCGGGGTGAGGAAGGTCGTCACCATCCATGTTGGTAAGAATCATGGCTCCTCCTGAGAACACATGTTTAACCATAAATGGCCCTTCGTACGTAGGGGTCCATTTGCCCCTAGGATCACTCTGAGGAAGGATGATTCGCTTGATTACCAGATCCCCAACTTGATATTCCTGTGGTCTGACCTTTTTGTTAAATGCCCTGATCATCCGTTTTTGATACGTTTGACCATGACAAATAGCAGCAAGTCTCTTTTCATCAATGAGGTTGAGCTGATCAAGTCGTGTCTGGATCCAATCATCCTCATTCAGGTTTGCATCCTTCATTATCCGGAGAGAGGGTATTTGCACTTCGATCGGTAAGACTGCCTCCATACCATAAACCAGAGAGAAAGGAGTTGCCCCGGTTGACGTCCTAGCTGAGGTACGGTACCCATGTAGAGCGAACGGTAACATCTCGTGCCAATCCTTATAAGTCACTGTCATCTTCTGCACGATTTTCTTGATGTTCTTATTTGCTGCCTCTACAACCCCATTCATCTTCGGTCTGTAAGGAGAAGAATTGTGGTGCTGTATTTTGAACTGCTCGCAGAGCTCAGTGATCATCTTATTATTCAGATTGGTACCGTTGTCTGTAATGATTCGTTCAGGGACGCCGTACCGACAGATCAGATTATGCCGAATGAACCGTGCCACAACAGTCTTGGTTACCGTAGCGTAGGATGCTGCTTCGACCCACTTCGTAAAATAATCAATCGCCACTAGGATGAAGCGATGCCCATTAGATGCCGTAGGTTTAATCTCACCGATCATGTCTATGCCCCACATTGTAAACGGCCAAGGCGCAGTCAGAACATTTAGGGGAACTGGAGGAACATGCACCTTGTCTGCATAAATCTGGCACTTATGGCATGTCCTGGAATGTTGGTAACAGTCAGCTTCCATTGTGGACCAATAATACCCTGCCCGAAGGATCATCTTAGCCATTGTATGTCCACTGGAATGTGTACCAAAGGTCCCTTCGTGTAGCTCTTCCATGATCTTTTCTGCTTCAGTTTTATCCACACAACGCAGTAAGGTCGAATCATGGTTTCGCTTGTACAAGATGCCGTTGCTAAGGAAGAACTTTGCCGCGAACCTTCTCAGGAACTTCTTATCGTTGATAGAGGCACCTTCAGGGTATTCCTGAGCTTCCAGATATCTCTTCATCTCATGGTACCAAGGCTTCTCAGTCACCAATTCAGTCTCGAGATCGCAACAGTATGTCGGTTCGTCCAGTTTCCAAATGATGATCCGGGGAGCCTCATTATCCCATTTAACTTTGAACATAGAAGCCATTGTAGCTAACGCGTCCGCCAACTGATTCTCTTCTCTCGGGAAGTGTTCAAAGGTTATCTCTGTGAAGTGGAGGATCAAGGTCAACACACATTCTCTGTAAGGAATAAGGTTCGGATGTTTCGTATCCCACTCTCCTTTGATCTGATTGATCACAAGAGCGGAATCTCCGAAGACACTCAGAAACTTGATCCTTAAGTCAATCGCAGCTTGAAGACCCATGATGCACGCCTCATACTCCGCCATGTTGTTGGTACAATTGAAACACAGCCGGGCAGTGAGTGGAGTATGAGTGCCTTGAGGTGATATGATTATGGCGCCGATACCGTTACCCAAAGCATTGGAGGCTCCGTCAAAGTGCATAGACCATCGGGATCCTTCCTCAGGTCCTTCATCCGGTCCAGGTACTTCACAATCAGTCACAATCATGATACTTTCGTCCGGAAACTCGAAGTTCATTGACTGATAGTCTTCTACGGCCTGATGTGCCAAGTGGTCTGCCAATACACTTCCCTTGATGGCTTTCTGGGTTGTGTACTGAATATCGTATTCCGTCAAGATCATCTGCCATCTTGCAATTCTCCCAGACAGAGCAGGCTTTTCGAATATGTACTTTATAGGATCCATCTTTGAGATCAACAAGGTAGTGTGAGTCAGCATATACTGTCTCAGCCGGCGAGCAGCCCATACCAAAGCGCAGCAAGTTTTCTCAAGCAGTGAGTATCGGGTCTCACAGTCGGTAAACTTTTTGCTAAGGTAATAAATGGCATGCTCTTTTCGGCCAGACTCATCATGCTGCCCCAGCACACACCCCATTGAGTTGTCAAGCACTGTTAGATATAGTATCAGAGGTCTCCCTTCAATCGGCGGCATAAGGATAGGTGGTTCTTGGAGATACTCCTTGATTCTGTCAAAAGCAGCCTGACATTCATCATTCCAACGTACTACCTGATCTTTCTTCAGCAGCTTGAAGATTGGTTCACAGGTAGCAGTCAGGTGTGAGATGAAGCGAGCAATGTAATTCAGACGTCCTAAAAAACCTCTGACCTCTTTCTCTGTCTTAGGAACTGGTATCTCTTGAATAGCTTTAACCTTGGCAGGGTCCACTTGGATTCCCTTGTCACTTACCACGAAGCCTAGCAACTTTCCAGATCTTACCCCGAAGGTGCACTTGTTCGGGTTTAACCTCAGTTTGTACAATTTCAGACGGTCAAATAATTTCTGCAGATGATCTAGGTGCTCTTCCTCAGTCTGGGACCTCACGATCATATCGTCAACATACACTTCTATCTCATGATGGATCATATCATGAAATAAAGCAACCATGGCACGTTGGTAGGTTTCCCCAGCGTTCTTCAATCCGAATGGCATGACCTTGTAGCAGAAGGTGCCCCACTGAGTAACAAATGTAGTCTTTTCCATGTCTTCAGGTGCCATCTTGATCTGGTTGTAACCTGAGAAACCATCCATGAAAGAGAACACCTTATGCTGAGCTGTATTATCAACAAGGACATCAATGTGAGGTAAAGGGAAGTCATCCTTGGGGCTGGCCCTATTCAGATCCCTGTAGTCGACACACATTCTGACCTTACCGTCCTTCTTAGGTACCGGCACCACATTAGCAACCCACTGAGGGTAAGAAGTCACTGCAAGGAACCCGGCATCAAACTGTTTCATAACCTCGGCTTTAATCTTCTCAGACATCTCTGGGCGCATACGGCGGACCTTTTGTTTAACAGGAGGGCAGTCTTCCTTAGTTGGCAAGTGATGGACCACAATATCGGTATCCAACCCGGGCATGTCTTCGTAGGACCAGGCAAAGATCTCCATATAATCGTGTAGCATCTGAGTCAACCGTTGCTTCACGCTGAGCTCTAGGTTGGCACCAATCTTTACCTCTTTCCTGTCTTCTTCAGTACCCAAGTTTATTATTTCCACTGGCTCTTCGTGTGGTTGAATTGCCCTCTCTTCCTGAAGCAACAGTCTTGCAAGCTCGCCAGGCACTTCGCAATCATCTTCACCTTCGTCTTCGGCTAAGTTGATCGGATTTTCGAAGTCATAACTGGCAGTAGCAGGGTCGTTACCAGCGAGATCCAGAGTGGATTGAAACCTGTATGAGTGTGTGTGTGTGTAAATACAACTGTTTTGAAATATATGTAAAGGAAAGAAAGACAGAAAAGGAGCACAAGATTTGAAATGCAAGAAAACGTCCAAGATTTTCATTCATGATATATGAAATGACAATTTATATGCCCTCACAAATGAAACCACGGTGCCTCGGGTAAGACACCGGGCCATAGAGTTTATTTATTGTTTATTACAAATAACGAAACAAAGAAATTTATTACTGCGTCACAAAGGTAACAGGAGTATGGTCCTTAGCAATCCAATTGGTCAATCCGCCTTCGGTCGTCGGGTAGATCCAGCTATTGAATTCTGCTTCATCCACTTCGTTGTCTTCCCCAACAGCATTCACTCCTGGATTTGTAATGAACACAGGAGGTCTTCCGGTCTTCGCTTTCCGCATAGCTTTCTGACCCTCTGCAGTAAAACCCAGCCCAAATTTGTCAGTCTTCTGTGTAAAGTCTGGAAGCCTGCCCCAGTTAGCACATTCACCTTTCTGAACCACAGCCCGGGCATCCTTCAGGGAGGCCATCTTCAAAGGAACATTTTCTTCTGCTGCTGCTGCAATTGGAAGCACCTCCTCGAAATGCTGAAAGGGGGTTTCAATAAACTCCCCATCCATCTCAATGTATCTGAAGGAATTCAGGTGGCTTACCATATACTCCTCCTCTCCTTGCACAGTGACGATCTTCCCTCTGACGGGGTACTTCAGCTTCTGGTGCAAGGTAGAGGTCACTGCCCCAGCTTTATGTATCCAAGGTCGACCCAGTAGACAAGAGTAAGATGGACGGATATCCATCACATAAAATGTAGAGTCAAACACCTGAGAACCCACACGAATGGGAATGTCAACTTCTCCATGAACCATCCTTTTTGAACCGTCAAAGGCCCTGACGATGATATTGCTGGGTTTCAGTTCCAGGCCTTCACAATCCAGACGGTCTAAAGCCTTCTTTGGTAGAACATTCAAGGATGAACCAGTATCCACCAATACATGTGCCAGGGTAGTGCCCCTGCATTCGATAGAGACATGCAGGGCATCATTGTGGTCTCTTCCCTTCGCAGTCAGGTCAGCATCTAAGAAACCTAAGCCATTGTCTGCCGTCAGATTTGCTACGCAGTCAGTGAACTGGACTGCAGATGTCTCTTGTGGCACATGGGCCGTCTTGAGAAACGAGATCAGGGCCTTAGCATGGGCCTCGGAGCACATCAATAAAGAGAGCATGGAGATTTTAGAGGGCGTGTTCCCCAGCTGTTCCACAACATTGAAGTCACTTTTCTTTATAATCTTTAGAATCTCCTCCATTTCTTGTTGGGAGGCTTCAGCAGTTACAGGTATAGGTGCCTCCATCTGGGCAGGCTCAACTTCAATTCCTTTGCCCCGAGCATTGGATGACTCGGCAGCAGGAGAAACAACTTGGTCAACAACAGGAACAGGTACATTTGTAGGTGTTATAAGGAGTGGTCTTCGAGCAGCAGGCGGTGCAATGTCAGGCGAGAAGAGCCTGCCACTGCGGGTGACTTTGGCTGGGCCAGTGATATCACAGATACTGGCGCCAGTGTTGAACTCTTGTTTGATCCCATTCACATACACATCCGCCCCATAGTGCCAGGGGACAGCTTTATCAGATACATAGGGAAGGGGCCCCGGAACAGGGATGACAACAGGTGCGACAATCATGATTTGGACAGGCTTCTTCGGGAGAACCTGGATTGGATTATTGAAGATAGTAACCACAGAAACTTCTTCCACCGGAACCAACTGAATATCAGACTTCTTAAACAGAATCTCCTTGCTATCCATTAGGCTTTGGATGCCTACCTTCAGCAAGGGACAACCAGATAGGGAAACAACACAGAACAGGCAACCCTCACTGCAACCCGGAAATAAACCGGCCAGCAGTAGGTTCCTCTTGACGGTCTTCAAAGGAGTAGCTAGATCATCCACAGAAACGGCGTAAACATCTTCGTCAACAGCATTTACCCCATGCTGAGGCATAGGAGCAGTAACTACATTAGGCCTCTCAGGCGCTTCGAACTGTATCTCCTTCGCGTCGATAAGGTCTTGCACCTTACTCCTTAATGCCCAACAATCATCAGTGGAATGCCCCGGGCTATCAGAATGGTAAGCACAACGAGCATTCAAGTTGTACTTAGGAGATGTAGTATTTGGAAACTTCGGCGCCTCTCTGACAGTCACTAAGTTGGTTGAGAGCAACTGTGGCAAGATCTGCGATAAAGTCATGCTCAAACGGGTGAACTCTCTCCGGGGTCTTTCAGCCCTTTGAGGATTGCTTGGCCGAGGAGCGGCAGCAGGCTTGGCAATCGTTACCGCACTGACAGATTGGCGGCGCTCAAATCTTTCTGATCTCCGGGAGCCATATACAGCACTAGCCTCCTTCTTGAAGGGTTTCTTCTCGGAACTAGATGATGCACCCTTCGGAATCTTTCCAGACTTCAACCCAGCCTCAATTCTCTCTCCAGTCAGAATCAGATCAGTGAACCCTGCAGACGAATTCCCGATAAGGTGGTTGAAAAATGGCCCAGATAGGGTCCCCAAGAACATGTCTACCAATTCCCGATCAGTCAACGGTGGCTGCACCCTGCCAGCCAGGTCTCTCCACTTCTGAGCGTACTCCTTAAAACCTTCACTTGAACCCAACGACATACCCTGGAGTTGGGTACGTGTAGGGGCAAGGTCGGCATTATATTGATACTGCTTGTAGAAAGCAGTAGCCAACTCCTCCCAGTTACGAACCTTGGTCCCATCCAGCTGATAGAACCATTCGAGATGAGTCCCTGAAAGACTCTCCTGGAAGAAGTGGATCCACAAATTCTTATCCGCGGAGTACGGTTGAATTTTCCGAACATAAGACCTGAGATGTAGCTTGGGACAAGACGCCCCGTCATATTTAGTGAAAGATGGTGCTTTGAATTTCCGAGGAATGATTACACCAGTAGACAAACCCAAATCTCCAAAATCCAGCCCAGGTACCTGTTGGATCTCCATAGCATTCAGCCTGTCTTCCAACTGCTTGTAACGGTCTTCTGCCGGAGGATACTGCTCTTCATCAAAATCAGTCTCGTTGTCGGAGACTACCGGACTAGGAACCCTTGCCTCTTGAGGAGTGCCCTTGCCAACAGAAGAACCAGCCTCTTCATTCTGCAGAGTGTTGCCAAACCTTCGGCCCGAGCTAAACAGAACAGTTCTCCTCTTCTTCTTCTTGTCCTTCTTCAGGAGCAGAGCCTTCAACTCTTTTTGGCCTTGAGCCAAACCCTTGATTAATTCCTGAAATTGCGCATTCTGCGCCTGAAGAGCTTTGATGGATGTCTCAGTTGATGACGAGTCGGGATTCATGATGCTGAAATAAACAGCGAAGAACGGTAAGCAACCTGAAAAGGAGAAAACCTGCTATGCACATGATGAATGGAATGCGTATGATTTATGTTTTCAAAGACAATCAGGAATCAACTTTGTAAACAAAAAGGAACACACTTCATTAGATTCAACTTTGTAACTGAAATTATTCAACAGGTTGCCCTTAGGCGTTACATGAAAGGAAATACTGAAAAGGGAAATGAAACTGTAAAAGAACATCCGGAGCTCCTTATTGATCCCATGGTCTCCTCTTCTCAGTACGGATGTAGGCATTCAGAGTTCGCTCATTCTCCAACTGCTTTGTCAGCTTCTGGATCTTTAATTCCTGCTCGTTGAACTTTTCTCGGTAAGAATCCCGCTCTTCTCGCAGTTGCGACCAAGATCTCTTCAATGTCTCATAATCAGTAGGTATCTGAGGAGGAAGGACAGTTGGAGGAACACCATCTTTGTCAGGACACTCAAGAATGACGGGTCTGACAGCTTCATACGGCATACCTAACTTCTGAGCACGGATGCGAACCCATTTGTAGTAGGCTTCCATAGGTAAAGAGGTCTTTGGCCCTAACTCTTGTGGGTCAGCTTTATGAACTTTGTCCCAAGCCTTGATGAACCTACGACGCAGCTCGTCACTATCCACCTGAAACTCAAAACTGATGTGAGGCACCAACATCTCATGGGGGCCTGCTCTTCTTGCTCTTCCAAACTGACGGAGTGCTAGACATGGATTGTAAGAGATCCCTCCTTGGGTACCAATCAGAGGAACATTAGGGTATTCCCCGCATCGATCAATAATAGCTATCTCATCCAAACCTCTGCAAGTCCAAATGATGTCTTTGTCGGTGAGAGACATTAACCTATGAGCCCAACCTCTTCCTTCTTGATTCTTTAGTACGAACTTGGGGAGGTGAGAAATAAACCACCTCACCAACAAAGGGATACAACACCATAGGGTTCCTCGTCTTCGGGTAGTACGAGCATGAAGTTGTTGCAAGATGTCACCCAAGAGAGTGGGCACAGGATTCTGAGACATAAAGATCCTTATGGCAGTGACATTGATGAAGTTGTCAGGATTAGGAAATAGGACTAAACCATAGATTAGGAGAGCCAAGATGTCTTCATATGCCCTAAAGTCCAGGTCATTCCAGAAACTGTTAGCTTTACCGATCAGAAATTTGGCCAAGAAACCCTTAACTCCGCTTCTAGTCACCCAGTTGTCTGTTACCTCTTGATGGGTCAAAGGAAGAGCTGCAGCAACATCCTCAAGTCTGAGGGTCTTTTCCCAACCAGTAAAGGGAGTCTGATCCAAGATAGGGATACCAAGCAAATCTGAGAACTCTTCCAGGGTAGGGACCAGTTGGAAGTCTTGAAAGGTGAAGCACTGGTACAAAGGGTCATAGAACTGGGTCAGAACACTCATCAACTGTTGATCCCGCTTTGCAGTGACTAAAATGAGAAGAGAACCATGCCTCTGAATGAAGGAAGTGGTATTTGGAATTCTGCTAACCAACTCATCCAGCAACTCAAGTGACCGAACAAAGTTGAACCGGATAGTATTCCTTCGCACAAGCATCATAATGTCCTACAAAACAGAGCAAAGGTGAAACCCTCTTGTCTTTGAAATAGTCAGTCCTTATGCAGGATGCATGCAATGCTCATGATGTTATGATGTTATGATAAAGCACACCACAAATAGATACAAAGGCAAACATGGTAAAGCACACAAGTCACACAAGGCAAGCCCCTAAAGTTTAGGCCAGCATGAGGTCTAGGTACTACCCTCTTTCAGTTTGTTGGTTCATACCTGTCCTATCAAAGTAACCGGGTTCTTAGAGGATCCCAATATCATTGACTACCCTCAATCGGTCATAACTCCAGCATCACAATCTTTTCTTGCGGCCAGAACCATCACGAGAGTTTAGCCTCAATGGGCGTAGCATGCTGCTACTGTTCTAAAGGCCAAGTTGTGTCAATTAAGGTTCTAAGGTTGTTGGTGCTTAATGACTCCTTAGAAGACCCATATTCTCCTCGTTGCAACACAAGGGATATCGGTACAGACCAAGGTGCCACACCAATGTAGCCACTGTTTCACCCGTGTCGGTCTACGCCGGACAGGTCCCTCACAGCTTATGCTACCTAAACAGGGTATCCCCAGATCCGGGTTAGGATCTATGTAACTCCCATGCAACCCACAAATTTAAAGCAGACAAGTCAATACAATTGAAAACACAGTTATGAACTAACCCTAAGGTACACCTCACTTTAAGTTTAAGTCCCCAGCAGAGTCGCCAGTTCTGTGATCGGTGGATCTGGAACTGACTGTTTAACGCTGGTTCGCGAAATGTCGCGGAAGCAAGAGTCGCCACCGTCTTTTATTTTCTCCAAATGGAAAGGACAAAAGCACAGAAAAATTCCTTATAGAGATTGCTCTCGGTTCGGGAGGTAGATTATAGAAAGGGAAGGTGTTAGCACCCTTTCTATCCATGGTTATCCATGGGCTCTTAGATACTTGCTCACTTGTGTTTTCAAAAATTGTTTGTTTTTTATTTTTGTCCATACATTCTTTCATGCATCAATTAACAGTTAAAATATTTGCGAGAAGTAAAAGATTCTAAGCTATTACAAAAGGCGCGGGTCCACATCGCCAAAATTTCTCGAACCCGATTTGACAGAAAAATAAAGAAAGTAAAAGAAAAGTAAAATGCAAGAATATTAATTACAAGGCTTTGGGAGAGATACATAAATATTAAGAGAAAAAGAAATAAGTATGCGAATTGAAATTTAAATCGAAACGAGGGCGTTGGACCCTTTTTTATGAAACTAAATTAAATCATTATTAAATTAATTAAAATTAAAAAGGAAATTGTTTTTTTGTATTTTATGATTTTTATAAAAAAAGAATTAATTAAAATAATATGCTAACCCTAATTAATTTACATGCAATTTAATTACAAAAATAAATATTTAATATTTTAATTATTATGGAAGAAAAATAAAAAAAGGAATAAAATTATCATAAACCCTAATTCTATATTTTTTAGATTTTTATTAAAAAGTTAAGATTAACCTAATTTAAAACTAAATTTAATTTATGAATTTATTTACAAAAATACTATTAAATAAATATATTTAATTAATTTTTTTTTTTATCTTTTCTGATTTTTTTATGGGTTTTTATATTTTATGAAAATATTAAATTAATTAAACAAACAATAATTAAAAGAAAATAAAAATTATAAAAAATAAAGAAAGTAAAGAAAATTTGCAAACCAAAGGGGGTCTGCCCCTAAAGTGGAGGTTAGTCTTTAGAAATCTGGCCCATTTGAATTGCTGGCCCCTTTGACTTTTCCACTAGGATGTCCAGGCGCTGACTCATGTGCATCATGCCCTCCAAATCTGGACCCTTGAATTGTTGAGATTGAACGCGTGGCAAGATGGATGGTGGACTACATGGTACACTTCCTGTATTGACATTGCATAGGATAACGTTTGAAAGAAAAATAATATGAAAGGGTGGGGACCTGGGGCTCGAACCCAGGTCCTGAATGTTACCAATGCTTAAGCCTACCAACCGTTCCAAGCGCGTTTCCTGTACGTTAGATATCAAACAAATATTATAAAATAAATCCAAACGCTAATGCGCTTTACGCGCGAAAATTTAAACGCTCCACTCATGGATAGCCACCTCGCCTTCTTCTTCCTTGGCTTATTTTTTTCTGAAACAAGAACAGTTTAGCAACGGTTTTCAAACGTTGCCACAGACGCTATAGTAGAAAATAGCGAATAGGCCATAAGGCCTCATAAATTAGGCGCGACATATGGTTTCTCTTCGTCTAAAAGCACTGAATTGAATGGATTTGGTCTCAGACTCCAATTTTTCCTTATTCAAAAAACCCCAATTCGGAGCTTCATGAACCCTAATGAACAACAATGGCATATTTGCATATAGTGCATAAAAATACAATTAATCCATATGGTTAGCTTCAGAATACATTACTCAGTATAAATACACAATCAAAATGCCATGAAAACGTCTAAATCTTGAAATACGATTTTGAAAAAAATATGATAAAACTAGATTTTTGTATACCGTTTCAAGGTGTTGGGATGGTCGATTTCGATTGGAACACGATCTATAATCCTCAAGGAAGCTAATGGAATCACTATTAGGTCTTGAATCGCCCTGCAAAAGTGTTTTCAGAATTGAGTTTTTTTGCTAATTTTCAAGTTTGCCAATGGTGTTTTCTGCGCAGCTTAGGAGTCAATAGGATTAGGTCTTGCTTCTGTACTTATGTAGGAATGATTAGGGTTACAAAACTTGATCACAATCCTTGAATTAATGAATGCAATATTTGATTTTTTCACCATGATTTTCAAATCTTTTTTCATATGCTTTTTGATACAAATCACATCCAATTGCATTGGTTCTTTCCATATTTAGCTAGGCACGAAATCTTGAGGATATAATGTGCACAAAAAGATTGAAAAACTAGGTTTAGCATTTTTCATGTATTTATTTTAATTTAAATGAATTATTATTAATAAAAATCCAAATAAATAAATAAAAAATGAATAAAAACTTCCCTTTGGGCCAAGTGGTCGTGCACATGCCTTGGATGATGAATTGTGGAAGAAAAATGGGCCCATTAGCAATTTTAGGTCATTTGAAGCAATGTTGACTTTTCAAAATATCCAAACATTTCCCAACTTCCACAAGGCATAACTTGCTCAATATTTAAGCTTTGCTCATGTTCTTGGACATTTTGGAAAGGTCTTTGAGTCCTCTAACCAATGCCTTTGGTCCCATGTCATTTTGATTTACCAATCTCAAGTTATGGCCTTTGACTTAAAGTCCCTTTTTGTTGACTTTTGAAAATGACCTATAATGTTGAAATTGATAACTTTTTGTGAGAGCATTTCTTGGACTTGAAGCATGAAGAGGAGTTGTAGGAAATGTATTTATCTTCAAAATGAGCTTTGGATGGAATTTTGCTGATAATCCATGTGAAAGTTATGCCCTGGTCAATTTACAGTTGACTTTTTCAACTGTCCAAATAAGGGAACTTTTGCATCTTGATGGTTTTTGAGCCAAGCTTTGAGAATCATGATCAAGCATTGATCAAATGATGTTTGTGGCTTCAAAATGAGATGTTGGCCAAAAATTTGAACTTTTGACTGTCAAATGACCATTTTGCCCTTACAGTTGACTGTAGTGCAATTAGGGTTTTGACTGTGCAATTTTATGCTGAAAGTCTTGAAACTTTGTATGAGGATGCTTGACCATATTTTTAGGCATGTAGGACTTGATTGGACCCTTGGAAACTTCATCTTCTTGATCAGAACCACAACCCTAATTTTGACTATTTAGGAGACCTTTGAACTGTGCAACCCTTGGAGAATTTTGCAGCTTGACTTGGCAATTTCTTGAAGAATATGGGAGGGAAAATTTTGGGGTACAACAGGTGCATATGGAAAAAGCCTCATGTAGCCTCCTTCGATTCAAAGGGGAAAAGCCTCTTGTAGTCTCCTTTGATTCAAAGGGGAAAAGCTTCCTGTTGATGTCCTTTGATTCAGAAGTTGGTGGCTTCCTACTGACCTCCTTCGATTCAGAAGACAAGTGCCTTCTTTACGCTTGCCCCCAATTCACAAGGAAAGGACCTTCTTCAGACCAGCAGGCACAAGCCAACGCCCTCCCGCAACTCTCCTTCGACTCAGAAGCCAATGGTCTTGCATGTTTGCCAATTTCACAAGGCATAAATTTCACTTCATGCTAGCGCTTACAAAGCAAGGGACCTCCTGCATATAAGCTTCGATTCCCCTCTTGAAAACCCTCAACACGCATAGCCTTTACACTATGACATATCTGGGTGTCCCAATCGAAGGTTATACCTTGGTGTCCCATCTGAAGAATTACAAATGATGCACACAAGTGATGCATGTGGTCCCTTTAAAAAGACACATACATGCTTGAAATTGAATAACACTCATTTGGCCCCCTTCAAAGGATGCACAAAAAGGGTCCATTCGAAAGACACATGCTATTTGGAAACAAATATTATTGTATAAAGAAAGGGCATGGTCAAAGGTTGGACTTATGAAGTCAAAATGAAAGGTTGAAATACCAAAAGATGCTTGCTGGCCAGAGTCCTATGTGCTGCCAAGTATAAGCCTGCTGCACTGGCCACGACACTCCAAAACTGCTACAAAGCAGTTCTGTCACGCTGCTCCCATACTTGCACCAAATTGCCATATAAAAACTGCACCTCGAAGACTACAAGAACAACATGCCCAATTTTTTCAAACTTCTTTTGTTTTCCCTCCCAAACATCAGCCAAACTCATCTATAAATAAGAGCTTCCATCACACATCTTAGGGGTCCCGGGTAGTTAAAAAACTCTTGTTGTGAGAAAATTATCAAATTCTCAAAACTCTCAAATACTATCAAACATTCTCAAACTTTCTCAAACACTCTAACTCTGAAAAACTCAGATCCTTTCATACATTAGTGAACCCTTCAATTCACTCCTCAACTTCCAGATAACTCACCTTTGACTCATTCCCCAACTACAACATAATAGTATTTTGATTCACTCCCTAGACTGTTATATAATAACCTTCGATTCATTCACCACTATCACATACCCTCCTTCGATTCAGTGACAACCCAAACAAAGCAGCCACTGAACTAGCTTTAGGAAGATTCAAGTGAAGCTCCATCCACCACCAAGGAAGTCACCTAAATCTCCTTTGATTAAGCATTTCAAGAGGTAAATTTTCTCTAAACTTGGAACTCTTTCATTTAAATATCATTTGTACATACCAATAAAAGGAAAATGTAGATATCCCATCTAGGAAGTTGACCATGCCCTAACTTTCGATCCTTACTGTCTGTATGTTGAAAGTCTCAACCCTGACTAGTTAGACTTTGGATTTTAGTGCCCAATAATCTTGTGCTAACCCCTGACCTGTAGCTTTCGAAAGTTACACTTGTTAGTTTCATTTTCAAGTATAGACAGGTTTTCTGTATCCTTCGATTGGCTAAGCATTGAAGCCTTTCGAATCTTAACTTGGGAGCTTTGAATTCCTGCAATCGAAGGAGGCAGAAAGGAGTTTGACACGAAGAGTGCACCTCACGCTGACTTCCAGGACAATCAAAAGAAGCAGGAAAAGGACGAAATCAAAAGGCATGTTAATACTGATTCCCATCCCCAATCGAAAGAATCCAAAGAAGGGTGGATCGAAGGAACTTACTGTCTGGATCGAAGGACTCACCTTTTCTATCTTTTTATGTTATTTATGCTTTTCTTTATATTTTCTTGCTATTCAATATGGTTGTAATAGTGTAGGATATTTATTTTCTGCATTTTTATTGCTTTATACAAATGTTAGTAATTAGGATGTATAACAATATAAAACCAACAAGTAGACAACTCAAAAATCAAAGACAAAAATGCATGCAATCAAACACACCATGCACACACATGCACCTCTAAGGTAATCTCACTTGTTGCCTCGGAAAATAGTCATGTCCCTCGAATATGGACGTTTTAGCAAAGACCCTCAATAAAATATTGTAGTCCCTCGATGACCGTCAATGTTGCCTTCGGTAAACGATCTAGTCTCTAAACAAAAATTGCTAAAACGTCTCATAGGTTTCCTTCTATGACTATACAAATGACCCACTCTCATCCATTCACATCCAACAATAGGGATTCTTACCAAATCAATGGTAAGATAACAATATCTAAAGGAGGAGGAAAATAACATTAGACCTTTTGAGTAGGTAGGACGCTCGTAGTTTCTTGCTTGCTCACGACTAAAAAAAACATTTTTACACCAACACTTTCAATTGAAACATTTTTAAAAGACAACGTTCTTTGTATGCATTCTTATAGAGACGAGAATCATTACAAAGGCACTTTTCAAAATCACTTTCAAAAACATCTTCCATAATAAACATCTCTTTGAACTATTTTCAGAACCAACACTTTGTACGCATTCTTATAGAGAACAGAATTATTACAAAGACGTTTTCAAAATATTTTCAAACCCACATCACAAGCACATTTTCAAAGAAAAGCAAGTGATCTAGCAAGCAACAAAGAGCCCGTAGATAACTATGGATGAAAAGGGTGCTAATACCTTCCCTTTTCATAACCTACCCCCCGAAATCAAGAAATAACCTCGGAGGGTCTTTCCTGTTCTTTTCACCCTTTCCTTATTGGATAAAAGAAAAGTCGGTGGCGACTCTTGCTATCCGTAACAATTATGATCAAACACAAAACAACCAAGTCAGTTCTCCCATTGTATTACAGAATTGGAAACTCTACTGGGGACTTGACTTAAAAGCGGGGTTACCTTAGGTCTAGATCACCTTTACTTACTTTATTTGTTTGACTTGCTTTATTTACATTATGGTTCCTTGTTTGGGTTTGTTTTGATCCTCTACCCGAATCTAGGGCACCTTTTAGGTAAGTAGCAATAAATTATGGAAATTGTGCAGCATATACCGACATGGTCAAAGCAATAGCTATGTTAGTGTGACACATTTGTTGGTACCGGTAGCCCTTGAGTAGTCAATGAGAATACGGGGCCGCTGTGTGGTCTCATGAAGCACTAACTGACCGTAGAACCTTAATTGAATAACTTGGCCATTAGGAAGTAGTGAGGTAGCCGGTTTTGGTGCAGTCCGAAGTTGGTTGATACTCGATACTATGCTCACTGAGATCAGACTTTCGGGATATTTTGGTCGCCAATAAAGAGGCTTGCACTGAAATAATACCCAATGAAGAAAGATCAGTGATATTGAGATCCCCTAGAACCGTTTACTTTCTAGGACAGGTTGAACTAACTAAACTTTAAGAGGGTACTTACTTATGAATCCCATGCAAGCCTAAACCTAAGGACTTGTTTGATTTGCTTGTATATATACTTGTACATAACATCATGACATCATACCATAGCATTTTACACTAACCATTTCAAGGATTTCGAGATTCATCTTTGTTCTGTTTTGTAGGACATGACTCCCACTCGCAGAAATACGATCCAAGTCAATATCGTACGAGTACCTTTTCAATTCAAAGAATTATCATCAAAGGTCCCTGTTGTATCCCAAAATTTTCCCTCTCATTTATCAAGATTTTCCTCACAAGATCTTCTTGGAACCAAGAAAAGATTAAGGTTTGCTCAGCTCAAGACATCTCCTTGCACTGATAACCTGAAATTAGGGTTTGAGTTTTCAAAAGTATTTTTGGACAACCAATGCTTCATGTAACTTTCATACACCATCTTGGACCCCTAATATTGCTCATACCAAGTTTCAAGCCTTGAATCACATTGTTGCTCAGTCAATTGGACAGTTGACCTAAAAATTAGTTGTATTAGGGAAAAAGTCAACCATGTCCAATTTATAGTCAAACCTAATAATTTTTGATCCACAACAACATTATAGACTCATATGTACCATTTGATCAAGTTTGGATCACAACTCCTCAAGAAATTTGATCAGATCATCAAAAGGGCAAAATGGTCAAAATTAGGGTTTTGATTGGGAAAGGGCAATTTCTGATTTTTAACCTAGCCAATGACCAATTGGGTTCAAACATGATTTCAAGGAATCAATAGAATCATCTTGACCTAATCACATGGTTCAAAATATCTCAAGTACATAGGATTGACAGATGAATTTTGCAATCAACTCATCAAAAGTAAACTGTACACTGAAGAGTCAAACTTTGACTTTTTGGTCAAAATCAAGTGCCAAAAGTCATAATTCATCAAGATGTGTCAAAATGTGAAACTTGTTGACCAAGAAACCTAAAATTGTAAATTAGGGTTTTAATTTGAAATTTTTCATAACTTAGAATTTTTCAAAGTATGGAAAATTTCTTAATTTTTCCTCAACTTTTCCAAACTTTTTCACCATGATGCAATTGGATTCAAAGAAAACTTCCAACATGAAATTTTTATTCCTTCATGAAATATACAACTTTTCTTCACAAAGTTTTCCTAAATAATGCTTGGATCTCAAGTTATGAATTTGTGAATAGGGGTCCATAAACTAAATGACTTAGTGAAAATTTGCCCTAATTTAGGCAGGTTTTTGACCTAACTTCATGGACATTTTTCGCATAGTTCCAAGAGGTATCTAAAGTTTCATTTCAAATATGGATTGTAGAGCATGTTACAAGCTTTCCAAAATGTCCAAGAACTCTCCAAGATCATTTGTGGTTAGGGAGAATCGAAGAAGAGAAAATGGCATTTTGTCACTTTTGTTCAAGCCATTTTCACAATGCACCAACTTGCAAATCAGATTCTAGAATGCTTGTACCTTGCATTACAGGTCCTAATCCCTTCTACAGTCCATAATTGAATTCTAACTCAATGGACAATGGCTTTATTTTGACCTTTGGAGCATTGTACAAGAGTTTAATCCATAAATGGCATAAAGGGCACATTGCCATTTTCATAAAGCAAGCTTTTTGAACTTTATCAGAATTGAGCCTTGGACTTGTTCCTTGGATGCAGGCATTTTCCACAGATAACAAGCAACTTGTACCAACATTATGTAGCCCATAAGCTAGCCTGTACAGGCCTTTGGCATGGTCACTTCAACTTTTCTTAAAATACAAGAAAGTTGGCCAAAAGTCAAAAGCTTGTACAAGTTGATAAAGAGAGGGCTTGGAATCATTCTAAAGGACTTAAAAAACTTGTAACAAGCCAATACACGAATGCACAACATCTAAAATACTCAAAAACTCAGAAAACACATTTTTCTGCCCAAACAGGGCAGCTTCTGCAAAACACTAGCCATCTCAATATTTGCTCGTGCGTTTTGCTTTGTAACACATCAAACATCTTCTATACATCCTACCTAAAATATCTAAGTCTTTGTCCTGGTTCTGTAAGCCCTATTTCAGACATCACCATTTTCATTTTGGAAGGTTGCAGGTTGACTCGTGCAGGAAGTTTCAGCCATCCACAAGGCCAGCTAAGCATTGGAATAGCTTGAGGGAACTTCAAGGAAGCTCACACGATCCTCATGCCTCACTCAAAGTCCCCACATTGCCATATCCAAACTCAGTTGAACAAGGTATTTTTCAAAACTCTATCTCTCTATTTAGGAATCCTCAAGCTTTGAATTGTGAAGCAAAAATGTAGTCCTTAACTTGCTGAAGATGTACATATGCATGGTTGTCATTTATATTAACTGAGTAGTGAGAATTTGAAGCTTGAAGTTCATGAAAAAATTAGGTCAGAAATTCTCTCTGACCTTTGAGAGTTAGGTCACAAAATGGATATGGTTGGAATGGTGATAAAAAATGCTATATGTTTCATGTTGTAAGTTTTTTCTTTTGTGCAAGTATGTGAGAGTTTGCAGATTTGAAAAAAACGCGCGCAGAAGTGGAAGCTGGAGGACAGGGACGATGTGTCCTGGGCCTGGCGCGCCTTGGGCCTGTTTGTTCTACTTTTCACACCCCTTGGCTACTATCCACACACCCCTTTGCATATTTTTATATTTTGCATATTTTTTCATTTCTTTTATGTTTATTAACTTTAATATTTTTTTCTGAACATCAAAAAATCACAAAAATATTTTCTTGATTTTTTGCATTTTATTTTATTTTATTTATCTTATTTTTTTGCATAAAATATTGATTATTTAGAATAAATAGAATCTATTTTCTTAAAATAAATAGTAAACACATTTAAAAATATCATACATTTTTATTTTTATTATTCATACACATAAAATATTATTTCCACACATATTTTATTTTTTAATATTTGTTAATAATATTATTTATTTATTTCTAGTACAAAAATGGACAAATAAATATTAGAAAACCTAATTTTCTTTTAAATCAAAAACTAGGGTTTTTCACCCTTCCAAAAAATAACAATATAATTTTTCTTATTTTTAAGACTTAAATAATTTATTTTTCTCATACATAAAATAAATACAAAACATTTTTTGCATAAATACATTTATTTGCATATTTAAATAATTGTTTATTTATTTATCCTGTACAATATTTCAATTGGGTTGTAATAGTATTTAGGGTTTTATTTTGTGCAAATATACCCATTCAAAAACTTGTATCCCCCCTCCCATAATAATTGTTGTAATAGCTTAGATTTATTTTACGCAATTTATCGCATTATATACATGTTTAGTAAAATTAGGGTTTGTATGATAAGACAAAATCAAACAAATAGACATGACCTAATATAAGACAAATAAAATGCATGTAAAATGACAACACATTGCACACAAACACCCCTAGGGTTTCACCCACTTGGTTGCCTAAACAAATGGCCATGGTATGCATGCAAAGTATCTTGGCAAAATAAAGCAAAACAAAAGATCATAGTCCCTCGATGACGCTATCAAAAGGTTGCCTAAAAACAAATGATCTTGGTCCCTCAAAAATGCTAAGATACTTGGCAACATTGCTATCATGGTCATACGATGATCCACACCCGTCTCGTTTAACATCCAAAGATAGGGTTGTTTACTAATGCAATGGTAAATCAACAATGTCAAAGGAATAAAATTGCATAGAAAATACATTTAAGTAGGGTAGATAGTTCCTAGTTACTTGCTCTCTTCAAAATAATCCTTGCTATTTTCAAAAACAATCACACACCTTTCAAAAAAATTACCAAACCACTTTCAAAACATTGAAACATTTTTCAAAAGACAAACATCTTTGTATACAATCTTACAAACGAGAATCATTATAAAGATTGCCTAAACAATGGCCTCTTTTCAAAATACTTTCAAAATCACACCAAACACAAAGCACCATTTCAAACAATTGGAAAAGCAAAGCAAGTGATCTAAGCAAGTAACTAAGAGCCCATGGAAAACCATGGATGAAAAGGGTGCTAGCACCTTCCCTTTTCATAATCTACCCCCCGAACTCAAGAAAACATATCAAAGGTATTTCCTGTGCTTTTCTACCTTTCCTTTTGGATAAAATAAAAGTCGGTGGCGACTCTTGCTAAACCAAAACATTTACGACGAAACGCAAAACCTCAAGTCATATCTCCAACCGTATTACAGAACTGGCGACTCTGCTGGGGATATTATAAAAGTGGGGTTTCCTTAGGGTTTAGATCACCTTTATTTTGCTTACCATGTTTGCCTTGTTTGCTTTACATCTTGGTTCTATTGTTTGGGTTCTAATCCTCTACCTGGATTTGGGGAACATTCATAGGTAAATAGAAATACATTGTGGAAACTGTACGGGGTATACCGACACGGTCTAAGCAATAGCTATATTAGTGTGACATATTTGTGGGTACCGGTAGCCTTTGAGTCGATCAAAGAGAATACGGGGCCGCTGAGTAATGTCATGAAGCACTAACGAATTTTAGAACCTTTACTTGACCATTTGGCCTTTTAGGATGTAGTGAGATGACCGGCTTTGGTGCAGTCCGAAGTTGGTAGATACTCGATACTACACTCATTGAGGGTTGTTTTCTTGGAATATTTTGGTCGCCAGTAAAGAGGCTTAAACTGAAACTATGAACACAGAAAACAGTCCAGTGATATTGAGCTCCTTAGAACCCAATTACTATTTACTAGGACAGGTTGAGCTATCTAAACTTCAAGAGGGTACTTACCTATGAAACCCCATGCAAGCCTAAACTAGGAACTTGTGTGATTTGCTTGTACATATATACTTGTGCATAACATCATGGACATAATGAGCATCATATGCATTCACTAACCATTTCAAGGATTTTGGAAATTCATCTTTGTTCCTGTTTTGTAGGTAATGGATTCACTTCGCAGGAAAACTATCCAAGTCAACCTTGTAAGAATTCCTCCACAACTCAATGAGCTAGCTTCAAGGATTCCTGAGAACTCTCCATTCACCGAGAGGCATGGTCATCTTCTCAACTTAGTCACTTCCAACATAGAGGAAGACATGATGAAAGTTCTTTTCCAGTTCTTTGACCCTTTGCATCACTGCTTCACATTTCCTGACTACCAGCTTGTGCCCACTTTGGAAGAATTTTCTCAACTCTTGAGAATTCCTATTCTCAATCAACTACCCTTCAACAATATGGAAAGAGATCCAAAGCCAGAAGATATTTCTCAAGCCCTGGACTTGCAATCATCTGATGTCACAACCTATTGAGAAACTAGAAGTGGTGTCAAAGGCTTCTTGGCAAAGTTCTTGTTTGAGAAGGCCCAAAGCTGCTGGAATTCCTTGGACTTACAAGCTTTTGAGAAGATTGTAGCTCTTCTCATCTATGGGATGGTCTTGTTCCCTAATCCTGACCAACTCATAGATGTGAGTGTTGTCAAAATCTTCATGTCACGCAATCCGGTGCCTACATTGCTTGGAGATATCTTGCACTCTTTTCACACTCGAACAATGAGGAAAAAAGGTGTTCTCATGTGTTTCACTCCTCTTCTGGAAAGATGGTTTATTTCTCATCTTCCCCAATAAGTCTTGAAGAATGAGCAAGGTTTGAGGTGGTCACAACGATTGATGACTCTTACACATTCAGATATTCATGGGTGTTCTTGATCCAAAGAGAATGTTATCATCGTCGACCGTTGTGGAGAATTCCCTAATGTCCCTCTACTTGGCATTAGGGAAGGCATCACCTACAACCCCTGCTTGGCTCCAAGACAGTTTGGTTATGCCCGAAGGGATGGCCCATATGACATGCTAGTTCAAGGCTTGGTTTTCGACTTCGACAACGACAATCAAGGACTTCGACAAAGGTTTATCCGAGCTTGGAGGAGGCCTAACAAGGTAGACAGTAAGACCTTGGGACACAAGAATTCCATCCCCCTTGAGCCTTACCTCAAGTGGGTACGAACCCGCGCCCAAAGTCTTATGATGCCTTACCCCTCTATTCTCCCAGTGATTATAGAGCCTGTTAAGGAAGGAGAGGTTCCATACACCCTCCTACATCCTAAATGCCAACATCACTCGAAGATCTGCAAAGGAGTTGGATACAACTCAAGGGAGAATGCGATACTTTTGAAGCCCAATTCTACGCAAGCGAGAAGAAGGTTTTAGAACTCACTCGGCTACTTCACAAAGAGCAGACTCTCAACACCTACATTGCACCAAAGAGGATGCACAACGTCTTTTTATCTTAGAATTTTGTACTATTTTTCCCTAGGGGCATTGATGTAAACAAATTCTATTTTATTAATATAACGTTTGTTCCTTTTTGTTTAAACAAAATTTTGAATTTTCAAATCCTTGAAAGCATTACATGAATACATATCATTCATCATATGCATAAACAGGTCTTTGCAAGAAGTTTCCTCATCTCTCTGCTGTTTATTTCAGCAAGATGGATCTTGAACAAACGGTCAAAGACTTGCAAGCTCAGAATTCACAATTTCAACAGCTACTCTTGACCTTGGCCAAAGGGCAGGAGGAGCTCAAGACTCTGCTAGAGAAAGAAAAATAGAAAAAGAAGAAGAAGCAAGCTGGGGTGGTTCTTATGGGCAGAAGGTTTGAAGGACAAGCCAAACGGGCCTTGGAATTTCCATCAACCTCTGAGGAAGGAGAGAGGAAAGGAAAAGAGACTGCAATACCATTTGAATCTGAAGCTAAAGAAGAGGAGGAAGAGGACTACTCAGAACAACAATACCCTCCGGCTGATGACAAATACAAAAATCTGGAAGAGCGTCTAGCTGCTATGGAGATACAGAAAGTACCGGGGCTGGACTTTGAAGAGTTAGGGTTGGTATCTAGAATAGTAATCCCTCCTAAGTTTAAAGTGCCGCTATTTTCCAAGTATGACGGGTTGTCTTGTCCCAAGATGCACCTACGATCTTATGTCAGGAAAATTCAACCATATTCTGCTGACAAAGATTTGTGGGTCCACTTTTTCCAGGACAGTTTATCAGGGATGCAGCTGGATTGGTTCTACCAGTTGGAGAGGTCAGATGTCCATAATTGGGAATACTTGGCAGCTGCCTTCTATAAACAGTATCAATACAACACCGACTTGGTACCAACCCGTACTCAACTCCAGAGTATGGCAATGGTATCCAATGAGGGCTTCAAAGACTACGCCCAAAAGTGGAGGGATCTAGCCGGAAGGGTGCAACCACCTTTATCTGAAAGAGAGCTAGTAGACATGTTCTTGGGGACTCTGTCAGGTCCTTTCTTTAATCACCTGATTGGAAGCTCCTCTACAGGTTTCACTGAGTTGATTTTAACTGGCGAGAGGGTTGAAGCCGGTATTAGAAGCAGGGAAATTCAGAAAGACGCATCTACCTATGTTGTTGCAAAAAAGCCCTTCAATGGAAAGAAGGAAGTGTCTGCTGTCTATGCTTAGAGGAATCAGGGAAGAATCGAATGACAACCAACTGTGGGGGCCGTTATGATTCAAAAGTCTGCACCAGACCAGCCAAGGAACAACCAACCGAGAAACAATCAGCCGAGGAATAACCAGCAAAGGGTGGAAAGGCCTGTAAGGAAATTCACCAAGATAAACATGACTCCTGCTCAAGTCCTACCACATCTCCTAAAGTTGAATTTGGCCATGTTAAAAGAGGCCCCTAAAAATCCCAATATTGCATCTCCACACTACCATCCGAATGCCAGGTGTGCTTACCATTCAGAAAGTCCAGGGCACGACACTAACAACTGTTGGGCTCTGAAGAATAAGATTCAAGATCTGATTGACGCAAAGGAAGTTGAATTTGAAGCTCCTGAAAAACCAGATGTTATCTCTGCTCCAATGCCTAGGCATGGACACAATGCTAGTGCTGTGGAAGAAGATCTGTTTGTTTATACTATGGATGAACTATTAACTCCTCTCCTAACCATCAAGTTGAATTTGTTGAAAGCTGGGGTGTTCCCAGGTTGTGACCAAGATTGCCATACTTGCATGGCCTCATCATTTGACTGTCCTCTGTTGAAGAAAGGTATCCAATAATTGATTGATAACCAGGAAATTTTGTTTGAGAAAGCTCCTGTTTCACCCATTCCAGTTCCAGAAGTTTCAATAAAAACCATATACGCCAATCCTTCCAGGGTTCCTAAAAAACCCATTAGGATTACATCCGCTCCTATGACTACTCCGTTGAAGATAATAATGCCCGAGCCAGCCCCATACAAATCAGATAAAATGGTACCATGGAACTATGGTGGAGAAATCTACTACCATGGTGTCAAACAGATTGAACAGATTGCCGAAGACGAGAGCTCTGAAGAAGACAATTCCGACATCAGTAACATTGCTGGAATAAGCAAAATTACTCGTAGTGGGAGAATTTTCTCTCCAGAGATTGCGCCACCAAAGGCAGTCTCAAGACCCATGGTTGTTCCAAAGATTACAGCTGTACCAGTGATTACACCTGCAAGTGTACCCGCCAAGAATGACAATGCAATTCCTATCCCTACTTCCGCTGCTGAGAATAAAGGAAAGAATGTTCAAGAGCAGCCTGTCATGACGAAGGCTCAGTCACTAGTTATTCCTGAGACGTCCAAAAAGGAGATGGAAGAAATCCTGAGGATCATTAAGAAAAGTGATTATGATGTGGTAGAACAACTGGGGAAGACCCCCTCCAAAATCTCTATGTTAGCCATGCTGCTGTGCTCTGAGGCACATGCTAAAGCTTTGGTAAAGTTTCTGAAGACGGCTCATGTTGCGCAAGAGACGTCTACGGATCAATTCCAAGAGTGTGTAGCCAGCCTGACAGTTGACAATGGCCTGGGTTTCTTCGATGCCGACTTGACCTCCAAAGGGAGAAAACATAACGATGCACTACATGTCTCGGTGGAGTTTAGGGGAACCACCCTAGCCCATGTTTTGGTTGATACTGGATCATCTCTGAACGTCTTGCCAAAGAAAGCCTTGGATAAATTGGATTTTAAGGGGTTGACTTTAAAACCCAGCAATATAATTGTGAGAGCATTTGACGGCTCTAAAAGGATGGTCCATGGGGAGGTGGACATCCTGATCAAGGTGGGTACCTAGACGTTCAAGTCAACATTCTACGTGATGGACATCCGTCCTTCTTACTCTTGCCTGTTGGGACGCCCCTGGATTCACAATGCCGGTGCAATCACCTCGACTTTGCATCAGATACTGAAATACACTGTCCAAGGGAAAATCATAATTGTCCATGGTGAAGAGGAATACATGATTAGTCATCTGAACTCTTTTGGATATGTAGAATTGGATGGCGAATTCATTGAGACCCCTTTCCAACATTTTGAAGAAGTTTCTCAGGAAATAGCAGCGACCAAAGCAGTGTCTTCAACTCCGGTGATCAAAAGACCTGTACCTCGGATGTCTTCTCTAAAAGATGCAAGGGCAGTGGTGGAAGAAGGTGGATCCACTATCTGGGGGCAGCTTCCCGACTTTCCTTTCAAATCAGACAAGTTTGGCCTAGGATTCACTTCGACTACTCAGAAGGACGTGCGCCGCGCCCGTGCCGGAGGGCCACCTGTGAAGATCAGCCACCTAGGTGTTAATGCGCTAGAGGACAGTGAGGAAGATGGCAACTTGGAAGACTGGATTTTCCCTACTGTTGGTGAAGGACTGTGCAACTGGGAAGCAAAAGACTTTGTTCCGATTACTTTCATACCGCAGTAATTTATCTTTTCCATTTCTGTTGGATCTGTAATAATTTACAAACAATTCGTACTTTTTCAACCTTGTGCCTTACCCGAGGCACATAGGTCCATTTGGAAGGGTTCTTATTTCATTTTCATATGTCATTTTAATGAATCATGGACGCTTTTTCATATAAACCTTTTGTGCTCATTGTCTTTCTTTTACATTATGTTGTTTTAAGACGGCTATGCCCTTACACACACCCACACTCACAAATGCAGGTACCCTTCCACTCCGGAACCCATGGGTAACGATACTGCTATAGCCTTCAGTGACTCTGAAGATCTGATCAACCAAGCCGAATATGAAGGTGAGGAAGATTGTGAGGTGCCAGGGAAATTGGCCAGACTATTGCAACAAGAAGAAAGAGCTATTCTGCCTCATGAGGAGCCGTTGGATACAATCAATTTAGGCACTGAGGAAGACAAGAAGGAAATTAGAGTGGGTGCCAACCTAGAGCCAAGTGTCAAGGAGCGCTTAATTCAGCTTTTACATGAATATATTGAGATCTTCGCCTATTCATACGAAGACATGTCGGGACTTGATACAGATATTGTGGTACACCGTCTACCCACAAGAGAATATTATCCACCAGTTAGGCAAAAAGTCCGCCGCACGAGGCCTGACATGTCAGAGAAGATCAAAGAAAAAGTTATGAAGCAGTTCAATGCTGGATTTCTGGCTGTTACTTCCTATCCATAATGGGTTGCTAACATTGTGCCCGTGCCTAAAAAGGACGACAAAGTGTGAATGTGCGTGGATTATAGAGATTTAAATAGGGCCAGCCCTAAAGATGTCTTTCCACTTCCGCACATCGACATCCTAGTTGACAATACAGCTCAGCATAAAGTATTTTCTTTCATGGACGGATTCTCAGGCTATAACCAAATCAAAATGACACCCGAGGACATGGAGAAAACTACTTTTGTTACACAATGGGGTACATTCTGCTACAAAGTGATGCCATTCGGACTGAAGAATGCCGGGGCAACCTATCAACGTGCCATGGTAGGTTTGTTTCATGATATGATATATCATGAGATAGAGGTCTACGTAGATGACATGATAGCCCGATCACAAACTGAAGAAGAACACCTTGATCACTTGCAAAAGCTGTTTGTCAGGTTGAAGGAGTACAAGCTAAGATTGAACCCTAACAAGTGAACATTTGGAGTCCGATCTGGTAAGCTCTTGGGTTTCATTGTCAGCAACAAAGGCATCAAGGTTGATCCTGCCAAAGTCAAAGCTATACAAGAAATGCCTGCTCCTCGCACTGAGAAGGAATTCAGAGGTTTCTTGGGACGCCTAAACTACATTTCTAGGTTCATCTCTCACCTAACATCTACTTGTGAGCCAATCTTCAAGCTGTTGAAGAAAGATCAGGTAGTTAGATGGAATGATGACTGTCAAATTGCTTTCAATAAAATCAAGGAGTATTTGCTAGAGCCTCCTATCTTGATGTCGCCCGAAGAAGGAAGACCGCTAATCATGTATCTGACCATCCTAGAGAACTCAATGGGGTGCATACTGGGGCAACATGACAAGTCTGGCCGAAAAGAGCATGCCATTTATTACCTTAGCAAAAATTTTACCGACTGTGAAACCAAATATTCACTGCTCGAGAAAACTTGCTGCGCTTTGGTATGGGCTGCTCGCCGGCTAAGGCAGTATATGTTGACTCATAACACTCTGCTGATATCTAAGATGGATCCGATAAAGTACATCTTTGAGAAGCCTGCTTTGTCTGGAAGGATAGCTAGATGGGAGATAATCCTAACGGAATATGACATACAGTACACGACCCAAAAATCTATAAAGGGCAGTGTGCTAGCTGATCATCTGGCTCATCAAGCTGTAGAAGATTATCAATCCATGAAGTTTGACTTCCCTGACGAAGACATCATGACATTGAACAACATTGAAGACTTCAGACCACATGACGGACCTGAACAAGGATCCCGATGGACCCTGTACTTTGATGGGGCCTCCAATGCGCTTGGTAATGGTATCGGTGTTGTGCTTATATCTCCAGAAGGATGCCATACTCCTTTTACATCCAGACTTTGCTTCAACTGTACGAACAACATGGCAGAGTACGAAGCATGTATCTTTGGACTCAAGGCTGCCATAGACTTGGGAATCAAATCTTTAATTGTGTTTGGGGACTCAGCTTTAGTCATCAGTCAGATCAAAGGAGAGTGGGACACTAAGCATCCAAACCTCATTCCTTACAAAGAACATGTCTTGACATTGCTACCACATTTCGAGCAGATTATCTTCGAGCACTTCCCGCGAGAAGAAAATCAGCTAGCGGATGCTCTAGCTACAATGTCATCCATGTTTAAACTTAACTGGGATATTGAGGCTCCCCAGATCACCATTGAACGGATGGACGAACCTGCACACTGTCACGATATTAATACCGAAGAAGTAGTGGACCGACCTTGGTTTCATGAAGTCAAAAGGTATCTCGAGGCTCAAGAATACCCTGAAGGAGCTACAGTCAATGACAAAAATTTCTTAAGGAGATTCTCAGCTAAGTTCTTCCTGAGCAATGGTATCCTGTACAAACGCAATCATGATTCTATTCTGCTCTGTTGTATGGATAAGATTAAAGCTGAAAAGATCATGGCTGAATTTCATGAAGGTACATTTGGAACTAACTCTAGCGGGCATACGATGGCTAAGAAGATTCTAAGGGCAGGCTATTACTGGTCTACCATGGAAGCTGACTGCTATCAACACTCCCGTACCTGCCATAAATGTCAAATCTATGCAGACAAGGTACACGTGCCCCCAGTTCCTCTAAATGTCTTAACAACTCCTTGGCCCTTCGCTATGTGGGGAATCAACATGATTGGAGAGATCAAGCCTACAACCTCCAATGGACACTGCTTCATTCTGGTGGACATTGATTATTTCACAAAGTGGGTCGGAGCAGCTTCCTTCGCATCCGTGACTAAGAATGTTGTTGCCCGCTTCATCGAGCATAATCTTATTTGCCGGTACGGTATCCCCGAAAGGATCATCACTGATAACGGTACAAACCTTAACAATACTATGATCACTGCCCTGTACGAACAGTTCAAAATTCAACATCACAATTCATCTCCCTATCGGCCAAAGATGAATGGTGCAGTTGAATCTGCGAACAAAAATATCAAAAAGATCATACAGAAAATGAGTGTCACCTACAAGGACTGGCATGAGATGCTACCGTTTTCTCTCCACGGGTATCGTACCCTGGCTCGTACATCAACTGGGGCAACACCCTTTTCTTTAGTTTATGGCATGGAGGCTGTTTTACCTATTGAGGTTCAGATCCCCTCATTGAGAATCATGAAGGATGTAGGTTTGAGTGAAGACGATTGGATTCAAACCCGACTTGATCAGTTAAACTTAATTGATGAAAAGAGACTTACTGCTGTTGGCCACGGTCAGACGTATCAAAAACGGATGATAAAGGCTTTCAACAAGAAAGTCAGACCCCAGACATATCAAGTTGGAGATCTAGTGATCAAGCGCATTATCTTTCCACAAAGTGATCCCAGGGGTAAATGGACTCCTGCCTATGAAGGGCCATTTGTAATCAAGAACATCTTTTCTGGTGGGGCAATGATCTTAACCACCATGGACGGTGATGACCTGCCGCACCCTGCAAACGCAGACATAGTCAAAAGATACTACGCATAAATGACCCGCTAGGTTGACACACCTAGGCAAAACAAGGGCATCCCGGTGAATCGAAAACCCGAAAGGGAGGTTCAAGCAAAAGTGAGGGATAAAACAAAAAAATATGTACACCCGACAAGTTGAAAACTCGAAAGGGCGACTTGGGCAAAAAAGGGTTTCCCGGTGGATCAAAAACCCGAAAGGGCGGTTCAGGAAAAAGTTAGGGAATTAAAGCGTATGACTATGTCTCGTCGGATCACTTTAAGGACAATATCTTCATAGACAAACCTGGAGCTTCTGATCAATCCAATAATCTTCGGACGAAGCAATGAATGGACAAGATACTCGGAGATATGAAGGCTATAGCAGAATGGGAACCCCATGGGATTTTTTACACATAGCTATCTTCCTTTGTATAAATTTTTCTCATTTTTTATGACACCATCTTCTTACTAGGATGTCTGTCTCCTTTGTACAAAATACTTATTCAAAGTAAATACAAAGATATCTCTTTAAAGTGCAGAAAACCATTTGTCTTTTTCTTTTACACATGTGTTTTATTTGCAAAAACGTCCAATGATTCATTAATGAACATATGCATTTGAACATAATTACTGTTTACAAATAAACAGGAATGAAAAAGAATAATTACTGATGGGTCGAAAGGATAGGAAAACGTCTTTAGGTTATTCCATGAGCAATCCCTACAGTACATCATCTAGATCCCCAGCGGAGCTAAAATTTCAAACCCTTAATCCTCATCAGAGTTAAAACTTCAAACTACCAATCCCCAGCGGAGCCAAAATTTTGAACTACAGATCCTCAGCAGAGATGAAACCTTCTTCCCCAGCGGAGCCAAAATTTCCAACTATCAACTCTCAGCAGAAACCATTCTGTTTTCTCCAAATTCCCCAGCAAGTTATCTTGAAGTCTGAAAAGCAACCAGATAACAATTAACTTTTACTCCCCAACCTAGGTTGATTCCCCAGTAGAGTGGCATACAACCCAAACTCCTGAACTTACTACCCAGCAGTAAGCCTTCCTCCCCACAGAGTTTTTATCGCTCCCCAGTGAAGTTGCCAGAATGAAGATTCTCATTCTTAATTCCCCGCAGAAGTCATCAGAGTTTTCTCTATTTCCCAGCAGAACAAGGATCCCCTTTGTGTAATCCCCAGTAGATGTTATTAAAATTCTCTGGATTCCCCAAGCAGATTCCTCAGGCAGTACATGGCATTATTCTCACAACATAATTTTTGTCAATACTCCAACTTCAAGACGTGAAGGATCCCTATATCCCCAGTGAAGTCATCAAGGATTTTTAATCCCCAACAGTCGCCAAGGATCTCTCATCCTCAGCAATCAAAGATTTTGAATCTCCAGCAGCGGTCAAGGATTTATTTTCCCCAGCAGCAGTTAAGAAGTTATTATCCCTAGTCGCCAAAGATTTTCTTATCCTCAGCAATCAAGGATTTATTTTCCTCAGCAAAACAGTGAATCAGCTCACATGCGCATACATTACATCCATATATCATAAACATTGATAAAGCACATATATGGCATCATACATTTCATGCAACATAACTTTGTGTTTCAGCTAACATTTTACCCTTTTTCAGGATAAGATTAACAGTCATCATTAAAAATGTTCAAAGATTTCAGATTACAGTACAGATACACTCCAGACACAGAAGTCATTCTGATACTTATTCAGATTTCAGATACAGTTCAGATACACTCAAGATACGGATGCCGTCCTGATACTCATTCAGATTCAACTTTCAGATTCAAATCCAGATACACTCCAGACACGGAAGTCATTCGGCTATTTATTAGGATTCCAGTCCAGATACGCTCCAGACACGGTTGCCATTCTGTCACTTATTCTGATTTTCCCCAGCTTAGATACGCTCTAGACACGGATGCCATTCTGTCGCTTATTCAGATTTCAGATTCAGATACAATACAGATACTCTCCAGACATGGAAGTCATTCTGTTATTCATTCAGATTCAAGTATAGTTACAACTCGGATACGCTCCAGACACGGACGCCTTTCCTTTGCTCATACAGTTTCAGACTCCAGATACAGTTCAGATACGTTCCAAACACGGATGCCATTCTGATGCTTATTCTTCTGATTTATAACTTACAGTTAAACAAACATTCTTGGATGGCATCTACAAGCCCATCCCCAACAAGATTCTATCACCTCTCCAAATAGCATCTTTAAGCCCATTCCCTCAACTACACTTTGGCAAGTGCAAATTTACGGGCACTCTAGTGTCCAATCATCTTTTACCTTCGAGTCACGAACGACAAAACTCGCCAATCTAACTCTTCAGGTTCAAGAAGATTGAACAAGGGTAGCTGTTGTACCCCAAAATTTACCCTCTCATTTATCAAGATTTTCCTCACAAAATCTTCTTGGACCCAAGACAAGATTAGGGTTTGCTCAGCTCAAGACATCTCCTTGCACTGATAACGTGAAATTAGGGTTTAAGTTTGCACAAGGATTTTCGGACCACCAATGCTTCATGTAAATTTCATACACCATCTTGGACCCCTAAGATTGCTCATACCAAGTTTCAAGCCTTGAATCACATTGTTGCTCAGTCAATTGGACAGTTGACCTAAAAATCAGCTGTATTGGGAAAAAAGTCAACCATGTCCAATTTACAGTCAAACCTCATAATTTTTGATCCACAACAACATTATAGACTCATATGTACCATTTGATCAAGTTTGTATCACAACTCCTCAAGAAATTTGATCAGATCATCAAAAGGGCAAAATGGTCAAAATTAGGGTTTTGACTGGGAAAGGGAAATTTCTGATTTTTAACCTAGCCAATGACCAATTGGGTTCAAACATGATTTCAAGGACTAAATAGAATCATCTTGACCTAATCACATGGTTCAAAAGATCTCAAGTACATAGGATTGACAGATGAATTTTGCCAATCAACTGATCAAAAGTAAACTGTACACTGAAAAGTCAAACTTTGACTTTTTGGTCAAAATCAAGTGCCAAAAGTCATAATTCATCAAGATGTGTCAAAATGTGAAACTTGTTGACCAAGAAACCTAAAATTGTAAATTAGGGTTTTAATTTGAAAATTTTCATAACTTAGAATTTTTCTAAGTATGGAAAGTTTCTTATTTTTTCCTCAACTTTTCCCAACTTTTTCACCATGATGCAATTGGATTCAAAGAAAACTTCCAACATGAAATTTTTATTCCTCCATGAAATCTACAACTTTTCTTCACAAAGTTTTCCCAAATAATGCTTGGATCTCAAGTTATGAATTTGTGAATAGGGGTCCATAAACTAAATGACTTAGTGAAAAATTGCCCTAATTTAGGCAGGTTTTTGACCTAACTTCATGGACATTTTTCACATAGTTCCAAGAGGTATCTAAAGTTTCATTTCAAAGATGGATTGTAGAGCATGTTACAAGCTTTACAAAATGTCCAAGAACTCTCCAAGTTCATTTGTGGTTATGGAGAATCGAAGAAGAGAAAATGGCATTTTGTCACTTTTGTTCAAGCCATTTTCACAATGCACCAACTTGCAAATCAGATTCTAGAATGCTTGTACCTTGCATTACAGGTCCTAATCCCTTCTACAGTCCATAATTGAATGCTAAATCAATGGACAATGGCTTTATTTTGACCTTTGGAGCATTGTACAAGAGTTTAATCCATAAATGGCATAAAGGGCACACTGCCATTTTCATAAAGCAAGCTTTTTGAACTTTATCAGACTTGAGCCTTGGACTTATTCCTTGGATGCAGGAATTTTCCACAGATAACAAGCAACTTGTACCAACTCTCTGCAGCCCACAAGCTAGCCTGTACAGGCCTTTGGCATGGTCACTTCAACTTTTCTTAAAATACAAGAAAGTTGGCCAAAAGTCAAAAGCTTGTACAAGTTGATAAAGAGAGGGCTTGGCATCATTATAAAGGACTTAAAAAACTTGTAACAAGCCAATACACGAATGCACAACATCTAAAACACTCAAAAACTCAGAAAACACATTTTTCTGCCCAAACAGGGCAGATTCTGCAAAACACTAGCCATCTCAATATTTGCTTGTGCGTTTTGCTTTGTAACACATCAAACATCTTCTATACATCCTACCTAAACTATCCAAGTCCCTGTCCTGGTTCTGTAAGCCCTATTTCAGACATCACCATTTTCATTTTGGAAGGTTGCAGGTTGACTCGTGCAGGAAGTTTCAGTCATCCATAAGGCCAGCTAAGCATTGGAATAACTTGAGGGAACTTCAAGGAAGCTCACACGATCCTCAGGCCTCATTCAAAGTCCCCACATTGCCATATCCAAACTCAGCTGAACAAGGTATTTTTCAAAACTCTATCTCTCTATTTAGGAATCCCCAAGCTTTGATTTGTGAAGCAAAAATGTAGTCCTTAACTTGCTGAAGCTGTACATATGCATAGTTGTCATTTATATTAACTGATTAGTGAGAATTTGAAGCTTGAAGTTCATGAAAAAATTAGGTCAGAAATTAGGGCTACAGAAATTCTCTCTGACCTTTGAGAGTTATGTCACAAAATGGATATGGTTGGAATCGTGATAAAAAATTCTATATGTTTCATGTTGTAAGTTTTTGCTTTTGTGCAAGTATGTGAGAGTTTGCAGATTTGAAAAAAACGCACGCAAAAGTGAAAGCTAGAGGACAGGGACGAAGTGTCCTGGGCCTGGCGCGCCTTGGGCCTGTTTGTTCTACTTTTCACACTCCCTGGCTACTATCCACACCCCCCTTTGCATATTTTTATATTTTGCATATTTTTTCATTTCTTTTATGTTGACTTTAATATTTTTTTTTGAACATTAAAAAATCACAAAAATATTTTCTTGATTTTTTGCATTTTATTTTATTTTATTTTATCTTATTTTTTTGCATAAAATATTGATTATTTAGAATAAATAGAATCTATTTTCTTAAAATAAATAGTAAACACATTTAAAAATATCATACATTTTTATTTTTATTATTCATACACATAAAATATTATTTCCACACATATTTTATTTTTTAATATTTGTTAATAATATTATTTATTTATTTCTAGTACAAAAATGGACAAATAAATATTAGAAAACCTAATTTTCTTTTAATTCAAAAACTAGGGTTTTTCACCCTTCCAAAAAATAACAATATAATTTTTCTTATTTTTAAGACTTAAATAATTTATTTTTCTCATAAATAAAATAAATACAAAACATTTTTTTGCATAAATACATTTATTTGCATATTTAAATAATTGTTTACTAGTAACAAACCCGTGCTATCGCACGGATCTCGTCTGGATTCACATTATATTTATAGATTATTAAATTATTAAGTATGTTACCATGTTTTCAGTTGAGTATATGTCTCATGTAAACCATGTTGGCATTTAACTCTATATTTGTAGCAAGCGTCGGTCCTATCAACAAATCACGTCTGCATGAACAAATAGGAAAAATTATATACTTCTTGAAATACATGGAAAATGTACATACTATATATTTTAATTCAAAATAGATTTTTAATTTGAATCGTAAAGTATAAGATATAAAGTTTACCAACTATCAAAGTGCTTGAAAGACTTCCTTGTACACAACATTAGTAGTAGTAGAACACGGTACATTCTCCTTGTCATGAATTAAGATTTTTAGCCCACTTTTGCTCTTAAATCTTGAAATTGCAACATATAATTGACCATGACTAAACACAGAAGTAGGCAAATACAATCCAACGTTTGACAAATCAAGAGCAACGATTTTAGCGGCGTCATGGCGGATCTGCACACAAAGCGGAAGGATTGGAGTCCATATAAGGTGGCTGCGGATCTGTGCGTAAAGCAGAAGGAATTAGTACAGTACCATCGAGAACTTACAATATACATTGTGAATACCTTCTTAACTCAAACAAATGCGGTGAGCCTGGCGGCGTCGCCGCGGATCTGCACGCAAAGCGCAAGGATTAGAGTTCGTGTAACATGGCTGCAGATCTGTGCGTAAAGCAGAATGAATTAGTACAGTACCATCGAGAACTTACGATATACATTGTGAATACCTTCTTAACTCAAACAAATGCAGTGAGCATGGCGGCATCGCCGCAGATCTGCAGGCAAAGCGGAAGGATTGGAGTCCATATTAGGTGGCTGCGGATCTGTGTGTAAAGCAGAAGGAATTAGTACAGTACCATCGAGAACCTACGATATACATTGCGAATACCTTCTTAACTCAAACAATTGCAATGAACGTGGCGGCGTCGCTACGGATCTACACGCAAAGCGGAGGATTGGAGTACGTGTAAGATGGCGGCGGGTCTGTGCACAACTCAGATGGAATAAGAGCAGTGGTTTTGTTTTCATATGTCCTTAGGCGTTTTTGTAATTTTGTTTTAAGGAGAGCGGGCTCGTTCAATGGTTTTGATTTTAGATATACAACTATTAAAAAATCTGTGGTATCATATGGGTCCTGTCCGAATTTCATATAATATAGAACTAACTTTGAATTGTAATAGATCATTCGTATATATTATTCAAATTTAAAATATTAAAATGATTTAACCAAAGTTCAATCAATTAGAAAAAAAAATTAGTGTATCAAATTAATTTGCTTTCCATCGATAACATTAATGATAACAATATCGTATTTGAACTTTAGATATGAAGCAACCTACTTTCCATTGATGTTTTCAACTCATTAGTCTGCATGATAATTTGTGCAAAAATCAGACACCAAATATGCAAATAATTTATAAACAAAAACATTTGTGTTGTCGTGTACTTACCCATTAACAAAGCAATTGAAAAACTTCATTGTATACAACATTTGTAGTGATAGAAGATGATACATTCTCATTATCATGTATTAAGATTTTAAGACAACATTTGCTTGTAACTCTTGAAATGGCTACACACAATTGTCCATTACTAACAATTGTCCATTACTAAAAACAGGAGTAGGCAAATACAATCCAATGGTATCAAGTGATTGGCCTTGGGATTTATTAATTGTCATTGCGTTAGAGACAATAATTGGGAATTTTCTCCTAATCAACTTAAATGGTCACGGTGACTCAAAATATGACATAGACATTCGAGGGATGTAAAAGATGTTATCTATGTTCTTTACAGACATGACTAATAAATATAAACGAATAATATGCACTTGTTTTTTAAGCATTAATATGTATTTATAATAAATGATACAGACTATTCACTAACTTCAATTATATAAGATTTAAAAGATGAATATTAAAATTAACAATCTATAGTCAGTATCTCATAGATGCGTTCTCATCTACCCGTGAATTAAGATGATTTAACAAACCCAGTTGAATCCAAATGAATTAGTTCTAAAAATTTATTAAATCTATTTTAGATATCAACTCATTTTTCCAAACTTAAAATATATGACAATCCCGTCAAATTTATACTTTTATATTATATGTGCTCACATCTACGTGAGTTAACGAACTTCAGTTGAATCCAAATGAATTAATTTTAAAAATTTATTAAACATATTTTATATATTAATCCATTTTTTCAAATTAAAAATGTATGACATCTCCCGTCAAATTTCAGTTTTAAAACTTTTATATTATATCATATTTACATATTTTTTTACAACCTATAATGTATAACAATTTCCCGTTAAATTACAATTATTTTTAAAAAGAACATAAAAAATAAATAAAATTTCTAGATAAAACTATTGTATATTATTTTCTATATTTATTTAATGAATGAAATTTATTTTAGATGAATTTATTTTCTAATTTATATTTAAAAATATAACTTAATTGTCATTTAAAATAGTACATTCAATTCTTTAACTTCAATTATCTGGTATGTCATAGATATATTTATTCTACCCATGAATTTATTTCATGTACTCAGTTGGTTAATATTAATATAATTACAATATATAATCATTTATCAAATTTGAATTTCTCATTTATAAAAATAATTTTAAATTATTCTCGTTTATAAAAATGAACGCGTGTGTCTATTTATAAAAATATATGAAACTTATACTCTTTTATAAATATAATTGTATCAATACTTGAATTTTTCCGGTTTATAAAAATATTTATAATTTATTCATGTTTATAAAAATTATTATAATTTATTTTTAGTTTGTAAAATTAATTATATTAATATGTAGACTTTTTCTCGTTTATAAGTGTCTTTAACCCGTGTGACAATTTATAAAAACATTTTAACTTATTCATGTTAAAAACAATTACATTAATATTTGAATTTTGTTCGTTTATAAAAATATTTGTAAGTTATTTAAGTTTATAAAAATAATTGTAAAAATAAATATTTACCATATCATCTTAAATTTATTTATTCAACAGTGATAATATGTGTCTCTTAGTTAATTACATTTATAAATAAATATCGCGTATTAGTGATATATATTAAATTTATTATCTTAATGTCTAACTAATTAAAATGAATTTATTATTGTCAATAAAAAATTATAATATTAAATAATAATATAATATTATTATTATATACGGGAAAAAGAATAAATTAAATCTAAGAATATCGGAAAATTTATTATAATATTAAATAATAATTTAACATTTATTATTACAATGAATCATATATAACATTTCAAAATTATGTATTTATTTCTTATGTTTTATTATATTCGATTTGTAATAAATATTTTTCAGTTTATTGCGAATTTTCAATAATTAAATATTAATGATATTATATAAAATTAATTTCATGAAATAAATTTATTTAATAAAGTGTTATATAAATATTTAATATATTATATTATACCATTAATTTATATAAAATGATATTAACTTATTCCTGTTTATAAAATTATTGTAACTTTTTTCCGGTTTATAAGCATGTTGAATTCGTGTGTTCATTATTAAAATATATGTAATTTACTATTATTGATATAAATAATTTTATAAATAGTTTAATTTATTACATTTATAAAATTATTTGTAATTTATTCACCTTTATAAAATTAATTATAAATTATTTAATTTATTAAAATGATTGTATCAATAATTTTTTATTTTATCATAAATTTTTATGATTATCATTTATCATTAAATTTTCATGATTACCATTTAATATTTTTTATCATGATTGCAATTATAAAGTTAATTTGAAAAGATTATGATATATTTTAGTTATTTCATAAACTTAAAAAAATTATCAAATCTCAATTGATTTTGTTTTGTTTTATTAACCTTTTTATAGAAATTGAAATAATTTATTTTAGGTCAAATAAGGATCTAAATAATTACAAAATAATATTTATTCTTACATTTATAGAATGATAAATTAAATATTTAAGATAAACATTAAAGTTCTTATTTACTTTATCTTTTACATATTTATAATATACTTTTTTTTGTTAATTTTATTAACAATATATTTATAGTTAACAATACATCCTTTAAACTACGTTATTTTTTTCAAGAATATAAATGTAACCTTTCAAAAAATATATACAAATATATTTAGAAGTCGGTAGAAAATTTTATTGGTTAAATTATAATTCCATTCAAAATTTATTGATCATAAATTTTTGAAATCAAATCATGCATAAAAATAAAATGTATTAATGTGACCATTCAAAATATTTTCTCTATATAATAAAAATAAATAATATTAATACCTCTATTCAAAAGATATATTTGTAAAGTTTTGATTTAATTTTTTTCATATCTTTATATATTCTAATGTATATAATATTCATATAATATGAAACAGTATCAAACCTATAATATTAAAAGAGAATTCAAATTTATTCAAATTTTATTGATCATAATATTTTATGGAATCAAATCATATATAAAAATTAAATATATTTATGTCACCATTCAAAATAATTTCCATATAAGTATAATAAAAATAAATGATAATAATGTCTCCATTCAAAAGATATATTGGTAAAGTATCGAATTAAATGGTACTCCAATATTTGATTAAAAAATTGTAATATTTGTTTTTAATATTGTATAAAAAAATATTAATTAGTCGTACTTTAAAAAAATAAATCGTAAATATTTTATTAAAAATTTTAATATTTGTTTCTAAAATTATAGCAATTAAAAATAAAAAAATATCATACAAAATAAAAATTTTATTCAAATTTCACGACAAATGAGAATTATAATTTCGATTCAAAATAAATTAGAATTTTGAAGGCACATCAACACCAACTTGTAGGTTATTATCTTCTCTTTAGGAGAAGAGAAATTCTATTTAAAAAAGATTGTAAATATGTTAATTGAACGAAACTTAGAGTAGTGTGTTTGCTAGAGGCAATGCTACATTCAAAAGAACTTAGAATTTGGTGTAAAATAAATTCCATTAAAACATAGGCCAACATAATTTGCAGTAGAACAATATATTATGCCAAAATCAATGTTGATATGACATACAAAATATGAAAGTAATAATAATATACATATATTAATGATGACATATCAATGTTGGTTTTATCATCTTATACATCTTAGATAATTATTGCCTTGCTTATGGTTCTTCTGAAATTGGTAGTGAACTTCAGCAACACCCGCTACTCTTGATTATATTACTTTAGAACTTCTGGTGAATAAGAGTCTCATCCCTTTGACTATCCTCATGTTCATCAAAATCTCGTTCCTCTTCCAAAAACAGTTCCTCCAAACATTGCAATGAGACGTTTGCATTTGCTATCAGAAAATACAATTAGTATATAATCAGTATCTGGAAGCATAAAATTCAATGGTTTCAATTTCCTAATCTTCAATGATAGTGGGTATTTTTAAATCATGCAATGAATAATATTCCATAATATTCCATTTAATTATATTCCATTGATATTCCTTGTGTAATGATAAATAGTGGGTATTTTTAAATCATGCAATGAATAATATTCCATTTAATTATATTCCATTGATATTCCTTGTAATGATAAATAGTGGGTATTTTTAAATCATGCAATGAATAATATTCCTGGGTATTTTTAAATCATGCAATGAATAATATTCCATTTAATTATAATAGATCTAATTTGGCCATTCCAATTCCTTCCTCATTAACCGTGAGTCAAACATTAGAATTCAAATTCTGTAAAAAAAAACATTGGAATTCAAATATAAATAAATTAACCGTGAATGAAACATTGGAATTGGAATTCAAATATAAATAAAATTCAAATATAAATAAAATAAATTAATAAATCAAATAAATAAAAAATAGTGTAAAATTATGATAGATTGACATGTCAGCAAAATTAAATGTTTGAGTCGTTGATGTCTTTCACAGCTTCAATCGGTCGTGCCATTGATGTTACTATTTAGACCTGTTACAAAATCCGTATTAAAATGGACACAGAGAATCAAAATATGGGAATGAAGAAGAATTGGAAAATAATACGTAACCTTTTGAAAATAATGGAGAATGAAGAAGATTGAGGAGTGAAAGAGTAAGGGTTTAGAATGGCTATATATAGGGTTTAGAATACATGGGAAGTTGTGATATCTTGGAATATCAAAATAATCCATTCTAATTCCAATAATATACATTTAATCTTGTAGTGTAATGATAAATAGTGGTTCTTTTTAAATCATGCAATGAATAATATTCCATTTAATTATAATAGATCTAATTTGGCCATTCCAATTCCTTCCTCATTAACCGTGAGTCAAACATTAGAATTCAAATTCTGTCAAAAAAAAAAACATTGGAATTCAAATATAAATAAATTAACCGTGAATGAAACATTGGAATTGGAATTTAAATATAAATAAAATTCAAATATAAATAAAATAAATTAATAAATCAAATAAATAAAAAATAGTGTAAAATTATGATAGATTGACATGTCAGCAAAATTAAATGCCAAATGAATATGGTAACAGCATAGTGTTGATTAGTCTATTATACCATTGGAATAAGAAAAGTTATAACATCTAATCAAAAGATTAGACTTGGAATTTCCAGACACTTTACTTTTAATAGATTGATAATAGATTTATTTATCCTGTACAATATTTCAATTGGGTTGTAATAGTATTTAGGGTTTTATTTTGTGCAAATATCCCCATTCAAAAACTTGTATCCCCCTCCCATAATAATTGTTGTAATAGCTTAGATTTATTTTACGCAATTTATCGCATTATATACATGTTTAGTAAAATTAGGGTTTGTATGATAAGACAAAATCAAACAAATAGACATGACCTAATACAAGACAAACAAAATGCATGTAAAATGACAACACATTGCACACAAACACCCCTAGGGTTTCACCCACTTGGTTGCCTAAATAAATGGCCATGGTATGCATGCAAAGTATCTTGGCAAAACAAAGAAAAACAAAATAACATAGTCCATCGATGACGCTATCAAAAGGTTGCCTAAAAACAAATGATCTTGGTCCCTCAAAAATGCTAAGATACTTGACAACATTGCTATCATGGTCATACGATGACTCACACCCATCCCGTTTAACATCAAAAGATAGGGTTGTTTACCAATGCAATGGTAAATCAACAATGTCAAAGGAATAAAATTGCATAGAAAAGACATTTGAGTAGGGTAGATAGTTCCTAGTTACTTGCTCTCTTCAAAACAATCCTTGCTATTTTCAAAAACAATCACACACCTTTCAAAAACATTTCCAAACCACTTTCAAAACATTGAAACATTTTTCAAAAGACAAATATCTTTGTATACATTCTTATGAACGAGAATCATTACAAAGATTGCCTAAACAATTGCCTCTTTTCAAAATACTTTCAAAATCACACCAAACACAAAGCACCATTTCAAACAATTGGAAAAGCAAAGCAAGTGATCTAAGCAAGTAACTAAGAGCCCATGGAAAACCATGGATGAAAAGGGTTCTAGCACCTTCCCTTTTCATAATCTACCCCCCTAACTCAAGAAAACATCTCAAAGGTCTTTCCTGTGCTTTTCTACCTTTCCTTTTGGATAAATAAAAGTCGGTGGCGACTCTTGCTAAACCGAAACATTTGCTACGAAACGCAAAACCTCAAGTTAGTTCTCCCACCGTATCACAGTCCCTAAGAAATCTCCATTCACCAAGAGATATGGACGACTTCTCAACCTGGTTACCTCAAGTTTTGATAAAGACATGACGAAAGTGATTTTCCAGTTCTTCGACCCTTTGCACCATTGCTTTACCTTCCTCGATTACCAACTTGTTCCTACTATGGAAGAATTATCTCAACTCTTGGGAATTCATATTCTCGATCAATTACCTTTCAACGGTATTGAAAGAGACCCGAGCCCTGAGGAGATTGCTCGAGCTTTACACTTGCAACAATCTGACGTCATAGCTAACTGGGAAACGAGAAGTGGTGTCAAAGGGTTTCTAGCCAAGTTCTTGTTAGAAAAGGCTCAAGACTGTTGGAATACTCTGGATTTACAAGCCTTTGAAGAAGTATTGGCTCTTCTCATCTATGGGATGATACTATTTCATAATCTTGACTAACTTATAGATGTGAACGCAGTCAAAATTTTTATATCTCGCAATCCAGTGCCTACTTTGTTGGGAGATATCCTGCATTCTCTCCACTCTCGCACCATGAAGAGAAGGGGGACCCTCATGTGTTGCACCCCTCTGTTAGCTAGGTGGTTTGTTTCACACCTACCCCGATCTATTATGAAGAACGAGCAAGACTTGAATGGTCCAATAGGTTGATGTCACTCAGATATTCAGATATTTACTGATGTTCTCGTTCCTTTGAGGATATTAGTATCATCGACCATTGTGGGGAATTCCCTAATGTCCCTCTGCTTGGCATTAGGGGAGGTATTACTTACAACCCTTTCCTGGCTTTGAGACAGTTTGGGTATGCACGAAGAGACGATCCTCGTGATATGCTCATCCAAGGTGTGGTATTCGACTACGAGAGCGATGACCAAGGCTATCATCAAAGGTTTATACGAGCTTGGAGAATGGTAAACAAAGTGGATAGTAAGACATTAGAACACAAAAATTCTATTCCCCTTGAGCCTTACCTTAAGTGGGTATGAACTCGTGCTTAGAGTCTCATAATTCCTTAACCTTCCATCTTACCTATCATCATGGAGCCTGTTGCTAAAGGAGATGTTCTGTATACTGTCCTTTATCCTAACATGCTTACCTCTCTTGAATATTTGCAAAAGGATTGGATTCAGCTAAAGGAAGAGCGAGACACCTCCTAAGCCCAGTTCCACGCGAGTGAGAAGAAAGTTTTGGAGCTTACGAGATATCTTCATGAAGAGCAAAGTTTGAACGCCTACGTTGCGCCAAAAAGGATGCACTCGACCTTTTTGTCTTAGGAGTTTATTTTGTGTTTATTTCCTCCATTGTAAGCCCTAAGAGGCATGATGTAATCAACTTGGATTTATTAATACAATGTGTGTTTCCTTTTGTCTAAGCAAATTTAAATCTCCTAGTTTCCTTGAAATCATTTGCATATGCATTTTCATTCATCATAACACAAACATTTTTTTCATAACATGTTTCATTATCTTTCTATTGTTTATTTCAGTGACATGGATATTGAATAGACAGTAAAGGATCTTCAAGTGCAGAATGCTCAATTCTAACAGATGTTCTTGACTCTGGCTAAAGGACCTGAGGACCTGAAGGCTCTCATGATCAAAGATAAGAAGAAGAAGGCGAAGAAACCAGCCGGTGTTTTGAATTTGGGAAGAAGGTTCAGAGGACCGTCTAAGCGAGCTCTAGATTTCGTAACCTCGTCGGATGAGGGAGATAATCAAGAAGAAAAGAACAAGGAAGGAAATGACAACCCAGAGTCTGAGGAAGATGAAGCTGACTACTCTGAAGAATATTATCCTCCTGCTGATGATAAATACAAATAGCTGGAGGATCGCCTCAATGCTATGGAGATCCAGAGGGTACCCGAGCTGGATTTTGAAGAGCTAGGATTGGTCTCAAGGGTGGTCATCCCGCAGAAATTAAAGGTCCCCATATTTGCTAAGCATGACAGTGTCTCTTGTCCTAAGCTGCATTTAAGGTCATACGCCAAGAAGATTCAACCCTACACTGCTGATAGGAACCTATGGGTACATTTCTTCCAAGAAAGTTTGTCAGGGACGCAATTGGATTGGTTCTATCAGTTGGAAGGAACCAACATTCGCAATTGGAAAGATTTGGTTGCTGCTTTTTACAAGCAATACCAGTATAATACTGACCTAGCTCCAACTCGACCATAACTACAAAGTATGTCTATGGGTGTTGGTGAGGGTTTCAAAAATTATGCCCAGAAATGGAGGGATCTCGCAGGAAGAGTCCAACCCCCTTTATCTGATAGAGAGCTGGTGGATATGTTCTTAGGCACGTTGTCTGGTCCATTCTTTAACCATCTCATTGGAAGCTCTTCAACTGGGTTTACTGAGATGATCTTAACTGGTGAGCGGGTAGAAGCTGATATTAAGAGTGGAAAAATTCAAAGGGATGCATCCTCAAGTACGATGAAGAAACCTTTCACTGGAAAGAAGGAGGTCAGTGCTACTTATGGCCAAAGAAATCAAAACAAAACTGAACGTCGTCCAACTGTAGGGGCTATTATGATCTCTAACCCTGTATAAAATCAATAACGAAACTATCTACACAGGCCGGATGTGCCCATAAGACGATTCACCCGGATCAACATGACCTTATCCCAGGTTTTGTCGCATCTGTTGAAGTCCAATCTAGTGACTCTAAAGGAAGCTCCCAAGAATCCTAATACGGCTTCTCCCCGCTACAACCCGAATGCTCGACGTACCTATCATTCCGAGAGTTCGTGCATTATACAAACGATTATTGGGCTCTGAAAAATAAGGTGCAAGACCTTATCGAGGCGAAAGAAATTGAGTTTGACCCTCCAGAGACACCTAATGTAATAACAGCACCAATGCCCAAACATTGCCAAGGTGTCAATGATGTTGATGACGAACGTTTTGTTTCCTCCGTGGATGAATTAACTACTCCTCTGCTGATCGTTAAATAAAATCTGTTGCAAGCTGGTTTATTTCCAGGCTGTGGTGAAGGTTTCCACTTATGTATGTCTCTACCAGACGGCTTTTTATTGTTAAAAATGGGCGTCTAACACTTAATGGTTAACAAAGAAATTCTATTCAAAAAAATTCCCCTTACAAGAAGTTGTTGTGAAGATGTCTCTATAATCAACATTTCCGACAATCCTCCCAGGGTCTCTGTGATACGGTGGGAGAACTGACTATGATTTTGCGTTTGTTTTCGCAAATGTTTCGGTTGAGCAAGAGTCGCCACCGACTTTTTATTTTATCCTAAGGAAAGGTTTAAAAAGCACAGCAAAAACCTTTGAGATGTTTTCTTGGGTTCGGGGAGTAGATTATAGAAAGGGAAGGTATTAGCACCCTTTCTATCCATGGTTATCCATGGGCTCTTAGTTACTTGCTTAGATCAACTTGCCTTATTTTTCAATTGTTTGAAATGGTGCTCTTGTGTGTGTGGGTTTGAAAATGTTTTTGAAAAGAAGCCAATGTGGTGGCAACCTTTGTAATGATCCATGTTGGGATGTATACAAAGATGTATGTCATTTGAAAAGGTTTTCATTTGTTTTTGAAAGTTGTTTTTGAAAGTGTAGTGATGTGTGGTTTTAAAAAAATAGGCAAGTGTTTTGTTTTGCAAGTTTGATTCAAGTAACTAAGAGGTTATCTACTCCTAAATTTCTCAAAGATTATTGCTATGTTTTAACCCTTTTAACAAGTTTGTTCCACCATTGCATTTGGTGGACAATCTTATGTTAGGATGTGAAAGGGATGGGCGCGGGTCATCATTTAGACCATAATTGCAATGGTGCCAAGTATCTTTGGGCAATTTTTCCTTAAGGGTCTTGATCATTTTTTAGGCAACTTTCGAAAGCGTCATCGAGGGACTATGATCATTTAATTGTTTGTTTTGCCCAAAGAGACCTAACATGCAATATGGCCCATTTATTGAAGGCAACAAGTGGAATACCCTAGGGGTGCAAGTGTGATTAGTGTTGTCCATTTTCATGCTTGTTTATCTTGAAATTAGGTCAAACTATTTTTGTTGTTTTTTGATTCGCATACAAACCCTAATTCTAACATGGCATATTTAGAAAGCATTAAAGTGCGAAAAATAAAATTACTAAGCTATTTACAACACAATATATGGGAAGAGGGGTACAAATGTTCAAATGGGGATTTTGACAAGGAATTTAAACCTAGGCTATTACATCAATATTGAATTATTTACAAGGTATTTAATTGCACAAATTTAAATGAAAATAAAATAAATATGAAAGATGCAAAAAGGCTTTTTATATGTATGAAAAAAAGTATTTTTATATGTTAAATAAACAAAATAAAAAGGTATTAATTTTTGGATTTTTTATGTTTAGGGCAAAACCCTAATTTTACTAAATAAAAGTATATATTACTTAATATGTACAAATTTATTTATTATGTACAAAAATAAAAATAAAAATGAAGTATATTTGTCAAAAAGGTATTTTTAATGTTAAATATTAATAAAAAAATAAAATGTATATATTTTGTATTTTTAACCTAAATATACTAATATATATATATAAATATTTGTATTATTTACTAAATATATATTATATATACAAAAATGATAATATTTAATATTTATAAAAAAAGTATATTTTATGTAAAATATTTTCAGAAGGTAAAATAAAATAAAAATGGAAAATAAAATGTGTTTACATATTTTTTAGTATTTTCAAATAGAAGTGTTTATGTATTTATTTATGTACAAATGCTTATTTAAACAAATAAAAGCCTAATAAATATAAAAATGGTGTAAAAATATTTTTTCATATTTTTAATATTGTGAGGAAAAATAAATAAGTCAGAATAAAAAAAGAAAAGTAAAACAATCATGAAAATAAGCAAAATGGGCCTAGGGGGTGTCAAAGTAAAAAGAGTGTGTAAACAGAAATGACAAACAAGCCCAGCCCAGAAGGTTGTTGTCTTCAAACTTCAGACAAAAAATAGTCAAAACACGCGCCTTTCTTCTCAAATCCCTAACTCCTGATTCTTTGATCTTTTGCCAAATCTTCCAACATGAAACCTGTAGAGCTTGAAGCCACGATTCTAGACATATAAAGAAGTCAATCTAACTCTCAGAAATGAGAGAGAATTTCTTCTCCCCCAATTCCTGACCTAGTTTTTATTCAAAGTTCAAACTTAAAATTCTCTAAGCATACATAATATAAATGAAATCTAATCACATGGGCATGTTCAGGGCTATGAATGTGATATGTTTTCTTCACAAACCTAAAGCTAACAATGCCTATATTGAGAGATAGAACTTCATGAATATACCTGTTCAGTTGGAATCGTGCCTTGCAATGGAGGAGCTTTCAGGGCAAGATGATGATTTGTACAGCTTGCCTGAAGTGTAGTGATGCTATTCCAATGCTTGGTGTGTTTTGAATCGTGCCAAATCAAGCTGCAGAAGTCCACCTGCAAGATAGAAAAATGGAAATGGCAAATGGTGCTATGACTGTTACAGTCTTAGTTCAAGGTTTGGAATAGTTTATATGGATATTATGGAATGTGTTTGAAGTGTTTTTGGCCAAGATGCACGATGGAAATGAGTTGTGGGAGTCAAGTTGCAGGGATGCCCTGTTTTGGGCAGTTCAATGGTGATTCTGTGAATGGGGAGGCAATGGAGATGTTAGGGTCGTGTTCTAGCTCAGAATGGATGTTTAGAATGTGCTTGATAACTTTGCTTAAGGCTTGGTTTGCTGAGATGAAAGTTGGTATGTGATATGCTATGTTTCTTACACTTTAAGCAAGAGATGGCAAGTTGGTGTTCTAGACAGGTAGAGGCCCCCCTAATGTGCCGCATAACTCAGTCTTGATCAGTGCAATTAGTCCATAAACTTGTGCCAAAGAGATCTTAATTGTACATGCTTGGATTTGTATTTTGACATAAAGTTCACTTTTCAAGAATGGCTATTTTACTTTTTCCATTTATGGCTTAGTTCTCCATGTAATGACCAAATGCATAGAACAACATCTTGGCACAATGGTTTTGCATTGAATTATTGAGTGAAAATGGGATTAGAGGCCTGCAATGTAGCTAGGACATGCTGAGTTTGAAAATGCACAAGTTATGGACATGTAATTTGGCCAAGAACAAAGTGAGTTTTCTCCATATTGCCAAATTCGATTATCTCTAACCATGAGGTTGTTTGATGAGTTCTTGGACATTTTGGAAAGCTTGGAATGTGTACTACAATCCATCTTTGAAATGCAAATTGAAATTCCAATTGGAAGTATGTGAAAAATGGTCTTGAAGTTAGGCAAAAATCCTGCCTAAAATAGGTCAAATTTTCTCTAAGTTAAGAATGGTTTGGTACCCTTGTTCCAAAAATTGTAACTTGAGCTACAAGCTTCTTTTGGGAAAACTTTGTGAATCAAAGTTGTATATTTTGCAATGGACTACAACTTTCATGTTTTGACTTTTGTTTGAATCCAAATGAATCTTGGTGAGAAAGTGGGACAAATTTAGGAAAAAATTAGGGTTTTTCATAACTTAGAAAAATTCTAAGTTATGAAAAATCTTCATTTCAAACCCTAATTTGCAATTCTTGATTTATTGATGAACAAGTTTTATGATTTGGCATGTTTTGATGAAAAATGAATCTTGACTCTTGATTTTGACCAAAAAGTCAAAGTTTGACTTTTTAGTATACAGTCAAAATTGATCAATTGACTGGGAAATTCAACTGTCAATCTTGTGTATTTGGTATCTTTTGAACTTGTTGAGCATGTCAAGATAATTCCATGGGGTCCTTGAGTCCATATGTGAGCTTGGTTTGCCATTGGCTAGGTCAAACAGTCAAAAATTGCCTTTGTGCAGTTAAAACCCTAAAAATGACCATTTTGCCCTTTTGGTGATCTGATCAAATTTCTTGTGGAATTGTGATCCAAACTTGATCAAATGGTCCATGTGAGTTCATAATGTTGATGTGGGTCAATTTTCATGAGATTTGACTGTCAATTGGCCACAGTTGACTTTTTCCCTAATACAGTTGATTTCTAGGTCAACCGTCCAATTGACTGGGCAAAATTTGGAATCAAGACTTGAAACTTGGTATGGATAAACTTGGGAGTCCAACATGAAGTATGAAAGTCATCTTAGGCATTTTAGGTCAAAATATCTTTGTGCAAACACAAACCCTAATTTGGGTCAACAGTGCAAGGAGAAGTCTTGAGCAGGGGAAACCCTAATTGGATCTTGAGCTCCAAGGGTTTTGTGATGAGAAAATGTTGAGAAAATGGGAGGGCAAATTTTGGGGTACAACAGTTGCACCTGTTCAATCTTCTTGAATCTGAAGAGTTAGATTGGCAAGTTTGCCTTTCGTGACTCGAGGGTAAAAGGAGATTGGACACTAGAGTGCCCGGAAATTTGCACTCGCATGTTGGAGTTTCAGCAATGTGATGTCGGGAATGGGCTTATAGATGCCATTTGGAAGGATGGTGGATAGGGAGATGGGCTTATAGATGCCATCTGGAAGTGCTGATCGCATAAGAGATTCCTTAGCGAGAACTTGTGTATTTGAGAAAGACAGATGTTTTCCTGGCTTGTTACAGGTGTTTGATCTTCAATCTCCTCATGCAGATATGCCCTGGCTAGATACAGGAATCGAATCTTCGAACTCTTCAGACGTGCCCTGGCTAGATACAGGAATCGAGTCTGGAAATATGGTCAACAGATATGCCCTGGCTGGATACAGGAATCGAATATGGAATTGTGATAGTAGATAGATGTGCCCTGGCTGGATACAGGAATCGAATCTTCAAACTCTTCAGACGTGCCCTGGCTAGATACAGGAATCGAGTCTGGAAATTGATCACTCACAGATATGCCCTGGCTAGATACAGGTATCGAATCTGGAATTGTGACAGCTGAAGGTAGTTGTCTTTGGGGTTGTCTTTTTCCCTGTAAAGGCAAAACATCAGTTGTATGCAATGTCATGATGTATGAAATGCATGATGTCATGATGTTCAACATGAGATAGTGTTGTATGCACTTTATCATGTATGTAAGCAAGATGTATGAAATGTGAAATGTTTATGAATGTATTTTCATCTAGGAAAATAAATCCTTGACGACCGGCCGGGGAATTAAATTCTGGGCTGACGTTGAAGAGTAGAGTTCTTCGCTTCCGCTGGGGATGACGGTTGTAAGAATACACCGGTAGGAGAAGATGACTCCGTTGAGGAATGCACTTGTTGGAGAGATTACTCTGCGGGGATACCAAAGATAAACTCCGCTGGGGACTGTGTTGATAAGTTATGTTGGGGAACTTTGATGAACTCCGCTGGGGATAGGAAGAACCTTGCCGAGGGCGATCTTCCGTGGCAATTAGTCTGCGGGGGATAAGCTTCCAGAATCTACTGGGGATAAGCTTCAAAACCTGCTGGGGATAAGAATTCCGCTTTCCTGGGGAAACTTTTGGAATTGCACTGGGGTATTGGTATTCCGCCGGGGAACAATCTTAGGTCAAGACTGCCGGGGATGCTTGCTAATGAATGCCTATACTCCACTGGGGAATGTTGCTATCTTGTCTTACTCTGTGGGGAGTTGAGAGAACTTGATCACATCCTTCAGTTAGATCTACCTTGGTACCTTGATGGCTAAATCAACCAGACTGCATCAGACGACTTTACATTGCCCCTGTTTCTGATGTCACCTGTAATTAGTCTTTTGTTTCATATGCAAATATTTATGAATCAGCAATTTAATGTCAAATGCATATATCAAAAACAAACATTGGACGTTCTTCGCAAGACAAAATAGAAAAAGGAAAAAACAATGGGCAATTCGTTTGGAAAAGTGAACTTGTATTGATTCTGAAATTTGCCTGTGAATAGGCGTTTTTGTACAAGAGACTGACATCCTAGTAAGAGAATGCCGCCGAATAACATAGAGTTTATACAATTTTGAAAAGGAAACAAAACAGCTATGTGCACAATATTCCCACTGGGTTCCAACTCTACTATCGCCTTTATATCTTCGAGCGTCTCATCACTTTGCTGCTTAGTTGAAGATGAAGCTGATTGGTCGATGCCGAAGTCTGAGCCAGATAGTTGGTGCCGAATTCTAGATGCAAAGTGATCTAATGAGACATAGTGTTACGCTTTATCCCTAACTTTTGCCTGGACCGCCCTTTCGGGAAGCCCTTATTTTTGCCTAGGTATGTCAACCTAGCGGGTCTTTTATTCATGCGTAGTATCTTTTCACTATGTCTGCATTGGCGGGGTGAGGAAGGTCGTCACCATCCATGGTGGTCAGAATCATGGCTCCTCCTGAGAACACATGTTTAACCACAAATGGCCCTTCGTACGTAGGGGTCCATTTGCCCCGGGGATCACTTTGAGGAAGGATGATACATTTGATTACCAGGTCCCTAACTTGATACTCTTGTGGTCTGACTTTCTTGTTAAATGCCCTGATCATCCGTTTTTGGTACGTCTGACCATGACAGATAGCGGTGAGTCTCTTTTCGTCAATCAAGTTTAATTGATCAAGTCGAGTCTGGATCCAGTCATCTTCGTTCAAGTCTGCATCCTTCATTATCCGGAGAGAGGGTATCTGGACTTCTATCGGCAAGACTGCCTCCATGCCATAGACCAAGGAAAAAGGAGTTGCCCCGGTCGACGTCCTTGCTGAGGTACGGTACCCATGAAGAGCGAACGGTAACATCTCGTGCTAATCTTTATAGGTCATTGTCATCTTCTGCACAATTTTCTTGATATTCTTATTAGCTGCCTCTACAGCCCCATTCATCTTCGGCTGGTAAGGAGAAGAGTTATGGTGCTGTATCTTGAATTGCTCGCAGAGCTCAGTGATCATCTTGTTATTGAGATTGGTACCATTGTCCGTAATGATTCTTTCCGGGACGCCGTACCGACAGATCAGGTTATGCCGGATGAAACGTGCCACGACGCTCTTGGTTACCGTGGCGTAGGAAGCTGCCTCAACCCACTTCGTGAAATAATCGATCGCTACCAAGATGAAGCGATGCCCATTGGATGCCGTCGGTCGGATCTCGCCGATCATATCGATGCCCCACATTGCAAAAGGCCAAGGTGCCGTCAGGACGTTCAGAGGAACCGGAGGGATGTGCACCTTATCAGCATAGATCTGGCATTTATGACAAGTTCGAGAATGTTGGTAACAATCGGCTTCCATTGTGGACCAGAAATACCCTGCCCTGAGGATTTTCTTTGCCATGGTATGTCCACTGGAATGTGTTTCGAATGTACCTTCATGCAGTTCTATCATGACCTTCTCTGCTTCAACCTTATCCACACAACGCAGTAGAGTTGAATCATGATTCCGTTTGTAGAGAATGCCGTTGCTGAGGAAGAATTTTGCCGCAAATCTTCTCATGAACTTCTTGTCGTTGACAGATGCACCTTCAGGGTATTCCTGAGCTTCCAAGTATCTCTTCACTTCATGATACCAGGGTTTTTCAGTCACCTATTTGGCCTCAAGATCGCAGCAGTATGCGGGTTCGTCCAACTTCCAGATAATGATCTGGGGAGCCTCATTGTCCCATTTGACTTTGAACATTGAAGACATCGTAGCTAGTGCGTCCGCTAGCTGATTCTCCTCTCTTGGGAAGTGTTCGAAAGTTATCTCTTCAAAGTGGGGAAGCAAAGTCAGCACATACTCCTTGTAAGGAATAAGATTTGGGTGTTTCGTATCCCACTCGCCTTTGATCTGATTGATCACGAGGGCAGAATCTCCGAAGACACTCAGAAACTTGATCCTTAAATCGATTGCAGCTTGAAGACCCATGATACATGCCTCATATTCTGCCATGTTGTTGGTGCAGTTGAAACACAATCGGGCGGTGAGTGGGGTATGAGTTCCTTTGGGGGATATGATTATAGCGCCGATGCCGTTACCCAAAGCGTTGGAGGCTCCGTCAAAATGCATAGACCATCGGGATCCTTCCTCAGGTCCTTCATCCGGTCCAGGCACTTCACAATCAGTTACCACCATGATATCTTCGTCCGGAAATTCAAAGTTCAATGATTGGTAATCGTCCACAGGTTGGTGTGCCAAATAATCTGCCAATACACTTCCCTTGATTGCTTTTTGAGTCGTATACTGGATATCATATTCTGTCAAGATCATTTGCCATCTCGCTATTCTTCCAGACAGAGCAGGCTTTTCGAATATGTACTTGATGGGATCCATCTTTGAAATCAACAGAGTAGTGTGAGTCAGCATATACTGTCTCAGCCGGCGAGCAGCCCATACTAGAGCGCAACAAGTTTTCTCGAGCAGTGAGTAACGAGACTCACAGTCGGTAAACTTTTTGCTTAGGTAATAAATAGCGTGCTCTTTTCGGCCAGACTCGTCATGCTGCCCCAGCACACACCCCATCGAGTTGTCAAGTACTGTCAAGTATAGTATTAGAGGTCTTCCTTCCACTGGTGGCATAAGAATGGGTGGCTCTTGGAGATACTCCTTTATCTTTTCAAAAGCGGCCTGACATTCATCGTTCCAACATACTACTTGATCTTTCTTCAGCAATTTGAAGATTGGCTCACAGGTAGCAGTCAGATGTGAGATGAATCGGGCAATATAATTCAGTCGTCCCAGAAAGCCTCTGACTTCTTTCTCTGTCTTGGGAGTTGGCATCTCTTGTATGGCTTTCACCTTGGCAGGGTCCACCTGAATACCTTTATCACTTACAATGAAACCTAGCAATTTTCCGGACCTCACCCCAAAGGTGCATTTGTTGGGATTCAACCTTAGCTTGTATAACTTCAATCGGTCAAACAACTTCCGCAGATGATCAAGGTGTTCCTCCTCAGTTTGGTACCTTGCAATCATGTCATCAACATATACCTCAATCTCATGATGGATCATATCATGAAATAAAGCAACCATGGCCTGTTGGTAGGTTGCCCCAGCATTTTTCAACCCGAACGGCATGACCTTGTAGCAGAAGGTGCCCCACTGAGTCACAAAGGTAGTCTTTTCCATATCTTCCGGAGCCATCTTGATCTGATTGTACCCTGAAAAACCATCCATGAAGGAGAACACCTTGTGTTGAGCAGTATTGTCAATAAGAACGTCGATGTGAGGCAGTGGGAAGTCATCTTTGGGGCTTGCCCTATTCAAATCCCTGTAGTCGACACACATTCTGACTTTACCGTCCTTCTTCGGCACTGGCACCACGTTGGCAACGCATTGAGGATAAGAAGTTACTGCTAGAAACCCGACATCGAACTGCTTCATAACCTCAGCTTTGATCTTTTCGGACATCTCTGGGCGCATACGGCGGACCTTTTGCTTTACCGGAGGGCAGTCTTCCTTGGTAGGCAGGTGATGAACTACAATATCGGCATCCAAACCAGGCATGTCTTCGTAAGACCAAGCAAATATCTCCATGTAATCATGTAGCATCTGGATCAATAGTTGCTTCACGCTGAGCTCTAGATTAGCCCCAATCTTGACCTCTTTTCTATCTGTCTCAGTACCCAGGTTCACTGTTTCCACCGGCTCTTCATGTGGTTGAATAACCCTCTCTTCCTGGAGTAGCAGTCTTGCGAGTTCACCAAGAACTTCGCAATCATCTTCACCTTCGTCCTCGACCAAATTGATCGGATTCTCGAAGTCATAATTGGTGGTAGCAGAGCTGTTACCAGTGAGATCCAGAGTGGATTGAAACCTGTATAAGTGAGTGTGTGTAAATATAGCTGTTTTGCAATATATAACACAGAAAGAAAAAGAGCACAAGATTTGAAATGCAACAAACGTCCAATGTTTTAATTAATGATATATGGAAATGTCATACAAAAAGCCCTCACGAATGGAGCTACGATGCCCCGGGTAGGACACCGAGCCAATAAAAGTTTCAACATATTGTTTGTTACAAATTGGAAATCAAAAGAGTTAATTACTGCGTGACAAATGTGATAGGTGTAAAATCCTTTACCGTCCAGTTGCTTGGTCCGTTGCTGGTGGTTGGATAGATCCAACTGTCAAACTCTGCTTCCTCTACATCCTCCTCGATAGCATTCACCCTTGGACTGGTGATGAACACTGGATCCCTTCTGATCCTTTCCTTGCGCACAACCCTCTGAGCCTCTGCAGTGAAGCCCAGCCCAAACTTGTCGTTCTTTTGAGTGAAGTCAGGAAGCTGACCCCAGTTTGCACATTTGCCTTTCTCGATTACAGCCCGGGCATCCTTCAAGGACGCCATCTTCAACGGAAAGTCTTCTTCAACCACTGTTTCAGCCGATGCCAACGTTGGAGGTACTTCCTCAAAATGCTGAAAGGGGGTTTCAATAAACTCCCCGTCCATCTCGATATACCGGAATGAATTCAAGTGACTAACCATGTATTCCTCCTCACCCTGCACAGTAACAATTTTCCCTTTGACAGGGCATTTGAGCTTTTGGTGTAGAGTGGATGTTACTACCCCAGCCTTGTGAATCCAGGGTCGACCCAACAAGCAGGAATAAGATGGACGAATATCCATTACATAGAACGTTGAGTCGAAGACTTGGGAACCCACACGAATATGAATGTCTACCTCACCGTGCACCATCCTCTTAGAACCGTCGAAGGCTCTAACAATGATGTTACTAGGTTTCAATTCCAGGCCCTCACAATCCAAGCGATCCAATGCCTTCTTGGGCAAAACATTCAGGGACGAACCGGTGTCCACCGACACGTGTGCGAGAGTAGTGCCCCTGCACTCTATAGAGACATGCAGGGCATCATTGTGATTTTTCCCTTTGGCGGTGAGGTCAGCATCCGAGAACCCCAAACCATTGTCAGCTGTCAAATTAGCCACGCAGTCAGTGAATTGATCTGCAGAGGTCTCTTGCGGCACATGGGCCGTTTTCAGAAATGAAATCAGGGCCTTTGCATGGGCCTCTGAGCATAGCAGCAATGATAGCATAGAGATTTTGGAGGGGGTATGCCCCAGCTGTTCAACAACATTGAAGTCACTCTTTTTAATGATTTTAAGGATTTCCTCCATCTCTTGTTGGGAGGCTTCAACAGCAGTCTTTTTTGGTGCCTACGTCCTGGCAGGCAAATTGGTAGCAACTTCTTTGCCCCGAGCATCAGAGGACTCGGCGGCAGTAGTAGGCACATGAACTTGATTTGGAACATGCACACTTGCGAGTGTGATGGTGAGAGGTTTTCGGATAACTGGTGGTGCAATGTCAGGCGAGAAGAGCCTGCCACTGCGGGTAATCTTGGCGGGACCAATGATGTTACTGATACTGGTACTGGTGTTGAACTCCTGCTTCACTCCAAGCATATACACGTCGGCCCCATAATGCCATGGGACAGCTTTATCAGACTCATAGGGGAGAGGCCCCGGAACAGTAATAGTAATGGGTGCAACAGACATAATTTGGACTGGCTTCCTCGGGGGAGCTTTGGTAGGATTGTAAATTGTGACAACAGATACTTCTTCAGCGGAAACAAATGGAACAACAGTTTTCTTGAACAAAATTTCTTTGCTATCCATCAGGCTTTGGATGCCTGATTTCAGTAGCGGACAACCGGTAGGGATAACAACACACAGGAGGCAACCCTTGCCACAACCCGGAAATAAACCGGCTAGTAGTAAGTTCCTCTTAACAGTCAATAGAGGGGTAGCAACATCATTCACCGAAACAGCATACAAATCTTCCTCTATGGCATTTACTCTATGCTGGGGCATAGGAGCAGTTACAACATTTGGCCTCTCAGGCGCCTCAAACTAAATTTCCCTTGCGTCGATAAGGTCTTGCACTTTATTTCTCAGGGCCCAGCAATCATCAGTAGTATGCCCGGGGCTATCGGAATGATAAGCACAACGGGCATTTGGGTTATACTTCGGAGATGCAGTATTCACGACCTTCGGGGCCTCCTTGATGGTCACCAGGTTGGTTGATAACAGTTGCGGTAAGATTTGTGACAAGGTCATACTCAGTCGAGTATACTGCCTCTTGGGCCTTTCACCTCTTTGTTGATTGTACTGCTGAGGAGCAGCAACAGGCTTTGAAATGACCAAGGCATTGACGGCTTGGCGGCTCTTTGGCTTGACTTGTCTTCTAGGACCATAGACGACACTTGCTTCTTTCTTGAAAGGCCTCTTCTCAGTACTTGTGGAGGCAGCTTTTTGTATCTTTCCTGACCTGATGCCAGCTTCTATCCTTTCTCCCGTTAGAATCAAATCCGTAAACCCAGCGGAGGAATTACCAACCAAATGATTGAAAAATGGACCAGACAAGGTCCCTAGAAACATATCAACCAGCTCACGATCAGTCAATGGAGGCTGCACCCTGCCAGCCAAATCTCTCCATTTTTGTGCATATTCTTTGAACCCTTCACCTGTTCCAAGAGACATACCCTAAAGTTGGGTACGCGTAGGAGCAAGGTCAGAATTGTATTGATATTGTCTGTAGAATGCGGTTGCCAAATCTTCCCAGTGTCGGATACTAGTTCCATCTAGTTGATAGAACCACTCAAGCTGTGACCCCGAAAGGCTATCTTGGAAGAAGTGAATCCAAAGGTTCTTATCTTCCGTGTAAGGTTAGATCTTCCTTACGTACGACCTTAGATACAGCTTTGGACAGGAAGCCCCGTCATATTTGGCAAAGGCAGGCGCCTTAAACTTGTGTGGGATTACAACCCCAAAAGATAACCCCAAATCACCGAAATCCAGCCCTGGTACATTCTAAATCTCCATGGCGCTCAAGCGGTCCTCTAATTGCTTGTATCTGTCAGCAGCAGGTGGGTATTGTTCGTCGTTGTAGTCCGTCTCATTGTCAGAGACTGCAGGACTAGGAGCTCCTCCCCCTTGGGGACTGTCTTTCTCAGCAGAGGAAGTAGTTGGATCAACTTCATTATGGAGTGTGTTCCCAAACCTGCGTCCGGTGTTGAACAACGCAGTCCTCTTTTTCTTCTTCTTCTTCAGGAGTAGAGCCTTCAACTCTTGCTGACCTTGGGCCAGGCTTAGGACCATTTCTTGAAACTGGGCACTTTGGGCCTGAAGGGCCTTGATTGCTTGTTCACTGGATGAATCTGGATCCATGATGACTGTTCAAATAGACAGCGAAGAAGATTAAGCAACCCGTGGAAAAAAAGGTACCTGCTATGCATATGGTGCAATGAGATGCGTATGTTTTATGTTTTCAAAGACAAACAAGATTCAACTTTGTAGACAAAAGGGAAACACACTTCATTAGATTCAAATTTTAAATTGTTCAACAACTTGCCCTTAGGCATTACAGGAATGAAAAATACTGAAAAGGCAATAAAAAACTGTAAAAGGAAATATCCAAAGCCCATCAGTGCTCCCATGGCCTCCTCTTCTCTGTATGGATGTAGTCATTCAGAACCCGCTCTTCCTACAATTGCTTAGTCAGCCTCTGGATCTTCCGCTCCTGTTCGTTGAACTTTTCCCGATAGAAATCTCGTTCTTCCTTTAGCTGCGCCCAAGATCTTTTCATTGTGTCAAAATCAGTGGGTATCTGAGGAGGGAGGACAGTTGGAGGAACCTCATCTTCATCAGGAGATTCAAGAATGATAGGTCTGACAGCTTCGTACGGCATACCTAACTTCTGAGCACGGATGTGGACCCATATGCAATAGGGTTCCATTGGTAGAGAAGTCTTTGGTCCCAACTCATGTGGGTCAGCTTTGTGAATTCTGTCCCAAGCCTTAATGAATCCATGGCGTAGTTTGTCACTGTCTGCCTGAAATTCAAAATGGAAGTGAGGAACCAACATTTCATGAGGCCCTACTCTTCTGGCTCTTCCAAACTGGCGGAGAGCTAAGCATGGATTATAAGAGATTCCTCCTTGGATACTAATCAACGGAACATTAGGGTATTCTCCGCAACGATCAATAATAGCTACCTCATCCAAACCTCGGAGAGCCCAAGTGATGTCATTATCAGTGAGAGACATTAACCTATGAGCCCAACCCTTTCCTTCTTCATTCTTCAGCACGAACTTGGGAAGGTGCGAAATAAACCACCTCACTAGCAAAGGAGCACAACACCATGGAGTTCCCCATTTTCGGGCAGTACGAGCATAGAGTTGTTGCAGGATATCACCCAAAAGAGTGGGTACAGGATTCTGAGACATGAAGATCCTTATGGCATAGATACTGATGAAGGTGTCAGGATTTGAGAACAATACCAGACCATAGATTAAAAGAGCCAGAATGTCTTCGTACGCCTTGAAGTCTAAGTCATTCCAGAAATCATTAGCCTTGCCAACCAGAAATTTGACCAAAAAGCCCTTAACTCCACTTCTAGTTTCCCAGTTAGCCAATACTTCTTCTTTGGTCAAGGGGAGAACTGCAACAACCTCTTCAGGCCTAGGAGTCTTTTCCAAACCAGTGAATGGAGTTTGCTCCAAAACAGGGATACCGAGCAAATTAGAGAATTCTTCCAGGGTAGGGACCAGCTGGAAGTCTTGAAAGGTAAAGCAATGATACAGGGGGTCATAAAACTGGGTCAGGACACTTATCAGTTGTTGGTCCCACTTTGCAGTGATCAAGCCAAGGAGAGAACCATTTCTGTTGATGAAAGAAGTAGTGTTTGGAATCCTACCAACCAAATCTTTGAGCAAAACTGGTGGTTGAACAAAGTTGAGCCGGATAGTATTCCTACGCACGGGCATCATGATGTCCTACAAAACAGAGCAAAGATGAAACTTTTTTTGTCTTTGAAATGGGTTAGTCCTTATACAGGATGCATGCAATGGTATGATGGCATGATGCTATGATGAAGCACACCACAAGTATTCACACAGGCAAGCATGATAAGGCACACAAGTCACACAAGACAACCCTTAGGTTTCAGGCCAGCATGAAGTTTAAGTATTACCCACTTTTGGTTTCGTTGGTTAAAACCTGTCCTATCAAAAGTAACCGGGTTCTAGAGGATCTCAAATCATTGACTACCCTCAATCGGTCATAACTCCAGCATCGCAATATTTTCTTGCGGCCAGACCCATCGCGAGAGTTTAGCCTCAATGAGTGTAGCATACTGCTACTGTTCTATGGCCAAATTTGGTCAATTTAGGGTTCTAAGGTTGGTTGGTGTTTAATGACTCCTTAGAAGACCCATATTCTCCTCGTTGCAATACAAGGGATATAGGTACAGACCAAGGTGCCACACCAACGTAGCCACTGCTTCACCCATGTCGGTCTACGCCGGACAGGTCCCTCACAGATTATGCTACCTAAAAAGGGTAATCCCCAGATCCGGGTTAGGATCTATGAAACTCCGATGCAAAGCCCACAAATATAAAAGCAAACAAAGCAAACAATTAAAAACAAAGGTGATCTAATCCCTAAGGTTACTCCACTTTTAAAAAATTCCCCAGCAGAGTCGCCAGCTCTGTGATACGGTGGGAGAACTGACTATGATTTTGCGTTTGTTTTCGCAAATGTTTCGGTTGAGCAAGAGTCGCCACCGACTTTTTATTTTATCCTAAGGAAAGGTTTAAAAAGCACAGCAAAAACCTTTGAGATGTTTTCTTGGGTTCGGGGAGTAGATTATAGAAAGGGAAGGTATTAGCACCCTTTCTATCCATGGTTATCCATGGGCTCTTAGTTACTTGCTTAGATCAACTTGCCTTATTTTTCAATTGTTTGAAATGGTGCTCTTGTGTGTGTGGGTTTGAAAATGTTTTTGAAAAGAAGCCAATGTGGTGGCAACCTTTGTAATGATCCATGTTGGGATGTATACAAAGATGTATGTCCTTTGAAAAGGTTTTCATTTGTTTTTGAAAGTTGTTTTTGAAAGTGTAGTGATGTGTGGTTTTAAAAAAATAGGCAAGTGTTTTGTTTTGCAAGTTTGATTCAAGTAACTAAGAGGTTATCTACTCCTAAATTTCTCAAAGATTATTGCTATGTTTTAACCCTTTTAACAAGTTTGTTCCACCATTGCATTTGGTGGACAATCTTATGTTAGGATGTGAAAGGGACGGGCGCGGGTCATTGTTTAGACCATAATTGCAATGGTGCCAAGTATCTTTGGGCAATTTTTCCTTAAGGGTCTTGATCATTTTTTAGGCAACTTTCGAAAGCGTCATCGAGGGACTATGATCATTTGATTGTTTGTTTTGCCCAAAGAGACCTAACATGCAATATGGCCCATTTATTGAAGGCAACAAGTGGAATACCCTAGGGGTGCAAGTGTGATTAGTGTTGTCCATTTTCATGCTTGTTTATCTTGAAATTAGGTCAAACTATTTTTGTTGTTTTTTGATTCGCATACAAACCCTAATTCTAACATGGCATATTTAGAAAGCATTAAAGTGCGAAAAATAAAATTACTAAGCTATTACAACACAATATATGGGAAGGAGGGTACAAATGTTCAAATGGGGATTTTGACAAGGAATTTAAACCTAGGCTATTACATCAATATTGAATTATTTACAAGGTATTTAATTGCACAAATTTAAATGGAAATAAAATAAATATGCAAGATGCAAAAAGGCTTTTTATATGTATGAAAAAAAGTATTTTTATATGTTAAATAAACAAAATAAAAAGGTATTAATTTTTGGATTTTTTATGTTTAGGGCAAAACCCTAATTTTACTAAATAAAAGTATATATTACTTAATATGTACAAATTTATTTATTATATACAAAAATAAAAATAAAAATGAAGTATATTTGTCAAAAAGGTATTTTTAATGTTAAATATTAATAAAAAAATAAAATGTATATATTTTGTATTTTTAACCTAAATATACTAATATATATATAAATATTTGTATTATTTACTAAATATATATTATATATACAAAAATGATAATATTTAATATTTATAAAAAAAGTATATTTTATGTAAAATATTTTCAGAAGGTAAAATAAAATAAAAATGGAAAATAAAATGTGTTTACATATTTTTTAGTATTTTCAAATAGAAGTGTTTATGTATTTATTTATGTACAAATGCTTATTTAAACAAATAAAAGCCTAATAAATATAAAAATGGTGTAAAAGTATTTTTTCATATTTTTAATATTGTGAGGAAAAATAAATAAGTCAGAATAAAAAAAGAAAAGTAAAAAAATCATGAAAATAAGCAAAATGGGCCTAGGGGGTGTCAAAGTAAAAAGAGTGTGTAAACAGAAATGACAAACAAGCTCAGCCCAGAAGGTTGTTGTCTTCAACCTTCAGACAAAAAATATTCAAAACACGCGCCTTTCTTCTCAAATCCCTAACTCCTGATTCTTTGATCTTTTGCCAAATCTTCCAACATGAAACCTGTAGAGCTTGAAGCCATGATTCTAGACATATAAAGAAGTCAATCTAACTCTCAGAAATGAGAGAATTTCTTCTCCCCCAATTCCTGACCTAGTTTTTATTCAAAGTTCAGACTTAAAATTCTCTAAGCATACATAATATAAATGAAATCTAATCACATGGGCATGTTCAGGGCTATGAATGTGACATGTTTTCTTCATAAACCTAAAGCTAACAATGCCTATATTGAGAGATAGTGCTTCATGAATATACCTGTTCAGTTGGAATCGTGCCTTGCAATGGAGGAGCTTTCAGGGCAAGATGATGATTTGTACAGCTTGCCTGAAGTGTAGTGATGCTATTCCAATGCTTGGTGTGTTTTGAATCGTGCCAAATCAAGCTGCAGAAGTCCACCTGCAAGATAGAAAAATGGAAATGGCAAATGGTGCTATGGCTGTTACAGTCTCAGTTCAAGGTTTGGAATAGTTTATATGGATATTATGGAATGTGTTTGAAGTGTTTTTGGCCAAGATGCACGATGGAAATGAGTTGTGGGAGTCAAGTTGCAGGGATGCCCTGTTTTGGGCAGTTCAATGATGATTCTGTGAATGGGGAGGCAATGGAGATTTTAGGGTCGTGTTCTAGCTCAGAATGGATGTTTAGAATGTGCTTGATAACTTTGCTTAAGGCTTGGTTTGCTGAGATGAAAGTTGGTATGTGATATGCTATGTTTCTTACACTTTAAGCAAGAGATGGCAAGTTGGTGTTCTAAACAGGTAGAGGTCCCCCTAATGTGCTGCATAACTCAGTCTTGATCAGTGCAATTAGTCCATAAACTTGTGCCAAAGAGATCTTAATTGTACTTGCTTGGATTTGTATTTTGACATAAAGTTCACTTTTCAAGAATGGATATTTTACTTTTTCCATTTATGGCTTAGTTCTCCATGTAATGACCAAATGCATAGAACAACATCTTGGCCCAATGGTTTTGCATTGAATTATTGAGTGAAAATGGGATTAGAGGCTTGCAATGTAGCTAGGACATGCTGAGTTTGAAAATGCACAAGTTATAGACATGTAATTTGGCCAAGAACAAAGTGAGTTTTCTCCATATTGCCAAATTTGATTCTCTCTAACCATGATGTTGTTTGATGAGTTATTGGACATTTTAGAAAGCTTGGAGTGTGTACTACAATCCATATTTGAAATTCAAATTGAAATTCCAATTGGAAGTATGTGAAAAATGGTCTTGAAGTTAGGCAAAAATCCTGCCTAAAATAGGTCAAATTTTCTCTAAGTTAAGAATGGTTTGGTACCCTTGTTCCAAAAATTGTAACTTGAGCTACAAGCTTCTTTTGGGAAAACTTTGTGAATCAAAGTTGTAGATTTTGCAATGGACTACAACTTTCATGTTTTGACTTTTGTTTGAATCCAAATGAATCTTGGTGAGAAAGTGGGACAAAGTTAGGAAAAAATTAGGGTTTTTCATAACTTAGAAAAATTCTAAGTTATGAAAAATCTCCATTTCAAACCCTAATTTGCAATTCTTGATTTCTTGATGAACAAGTTTCATGATTTGGCATGTTTTGATGAAAAATGAATCTTGACTCTTGATTTTGACCAAAAAGTCAAAGTTTGACTTTTCAGTATACAGTCAAAATTGATCAATTGACTGGGAAATTCAACTGTCAATCTTGTGTATTTGGGATCTTTTGAACTTGTTGAGCATGTAAAGATAATTCCATGGGGTCCTTGAGTCCATATGTGAGCTTGGTTTGCCATTGGCTAGGTCAAACAGTCAAAAATTGCCTTTGTGCAGTTAAAACCCTAAAAATGACCATTTTGCCCTTTTGGTGATCTGATCAAATTTGTTGTGGAATTGTGATACAAACTTGATCAAATGGTCCATGTGAGTTCATAATGTTGATGTGGGTCAATTTTCATGAGATTTGACTGTCAATTGGCCACAATTGACTTTTTTCCCAATACAGTTGATTTCTAGGTCAACCGTCCAATTGACTAGGCAAAATTTGGCATCAAGACTTGAAACTTGGTATGGATAAACTTGGGAGTCCAACATGAAGTATGAAAGTCATCTTAGGCATTTTAGGTCAAAATATCTTTGTGCAAACACAAACCCTAATTTGGGTCAACAGTGCAAGGAGAAGTCTTGAGCAGGGGAAACCCTAATTGGATCTTGAGCTCCAAGGGTTTTGTGATGAGAAAATGTTGAGAAAATGGGAGGGCAAATTTTGGGGTACAACAGTCTCCACCAAAAGACCCGTCAGGATTACATTTGTTCCCAAGTTTGCTCCCTTGATCATCACCATGCCAGGGCCAATACCATATTCCTCGGATAAATCTGTTCCCTGGAATTATGGGGCTGACGTCTATTACCATGGCGTCAAGCAAGACCTATTGGCTATTGAAGACAAATTTGCTTAAGATACTGATCCTGACGTTGATAATATCGTCGGGAACAGTAAAATTATGAGAAGCGGAAGAGTTTTCTCTTCCGAGATCTCTCCAAAAACTGTTGTTATTCCTGTGATTATTCCTGCTGCTGCTCCTGTCAGTATTCCCATTGTTACTCCTACTGTTAGTCCTGCTGTTATCCCTGCTACTAAGTCGGCCAAGACATGGGGCAAAGAGGTATTGGTTGAGTCTGTCTAGACGAAGGCGCATCCAGAAGTCACCTCTAAGGCTTCTAAAAGGGAAATGGAAGAGATATTAAAGATAATCAAGAAAAGTGATTATAATGTCGTGGAGAAGTTGGGGAAGACCCCCTCAAAAATCTCAATGCTGACCTTACTTCTGTGCTCTAAAGCCCATGCTAAGGCTTTAGTAAAATTCCTGAAGTCTGCCCATGTGCCTCAAGAGACCTCCGCTAATTAATTCGAGAATTGAATATCCAACCTGACTGCTGATAATGGACTGGGTTTTTCGACGCTGATTTAACCCCCAAGGGAAGGAAACACAATGATGCCCTGCATGTCTCCATTGAGTGCAGGGGTACCACCCTAGCTCATGTTTTGGTGGATACAGGTTCGTCACTGAATGTCTTACCCAAGAATGCTCTGGACAAGTTATATTGTGAAGGACTCACATTGAAGCCCAACAACATTGTGGTAAGGGCCTTCGATGGTTATAAAAGAATGGTGCATGGGGAAGTGGACATCCCTATCAAAGTGGGTACTCAGACTTTTGACTCAACCTTCTATGTGATGGATATTCGCCCATCTTATTCCTGTTTATTGGTTCGACCCTAGATCCATGGGGCTGGTGCTGTTACTTCTACCCTACATCAGATGTTGAAGTACCCAGACAATGGAAATATTATCACGGTCCGTGGTGATTAGGAATACATGGTAAGCCAACTAAACTCTTTTAGGTATGTTGAAATGGAAGGCAAGTTCATTGAGACCCCCTGTCAGAACTTTAAGGAGGTTCTACAGACGTTTATTGTAACCGAGACTGCTACTAAGATTCCGAAGATTACCAGACCTCCGTCGAAGATGGCTTATCTGAAGGATGCTAAAGTAGTAGTTGAAGAAGGTGGATGTACCATTTTGGGTCAACTTCCAGACATTCCCTACAAATATAACAAGTTTGGTTTGGGTTTTACTTCGGAGGCCCAAAGAGCTGTTCGACACGCTCGCGCTGGGGGACCGCTACTACACATCAGCAATCTTAGAGGCAATGCATTGGAGAACAATGATAGGGACTGTGACATGGACAAGTGGATTTTCCCAACTATCAGCGGTGGACTTAACAATTGGGAGGACAAATATTTTGTTCCTATTAATTTTATTCAAGAGTAATTGTCTTTTAATTTCTGGACTTGTAATATTTAAACAATTGAAACTCTAAAACCTTGTGTCTTACCCGAGGCACAATGGTTTATCTGTGAGGGTTATTACTTCATCTTCATATGCCATTAATAAATCATGGGACGTTTTGCATGCAAATTTTACGCTCTTTGTTTTTATTTTTCTACCTTTTACTTTATCAAAAATAGCTATGCTCTTACACACACTCACATATCAAAATGCAGATCCACATCCACTCGGGATCCTATTGGTAACAACTCTGTTATTCCCAATTATGACTTTGAAAATCCGATCTACCAAGCCGAGGACGAAGTTGAGGAAGATTGTGAGGTACCAGGGGAACTTGCCAGACTATTACAATAGAAAGAAAGGGTAATACAGCCCCACGAAGAGCCAGTTGAGACAGTAAATTTGGGTACTGAAGAGGACAAGAAGGAGGTAAAGATAGGTGCTAATCTGGAGCATAGTGTTAAGGAGCGTTTAATTCAGATGCTACATGACTATGTTAAAATATTTGCCTGGTCATACAAAGACATGCCAGGACTCGACACTGATATCGTAGTCCATCGTCTGCCGAAAAAAGCAGAATGCCCTCCAGTGAAATAGAAGGTTCGTCGTATGTGGCCAGAGATGTCAGAAAAGATCAAGGCTGATGTTATGAAGCAGTTCAACGCCGATTTCTTAGCTGTTACCTCCTATCCATAATGGTTTGCTAATGTTGTTCTGGTACCTAAGAAGGACGGCAAGGTACGTATATGTGTGGATTACAGAGATTTGAATATGGCAAGCCCCATGGATGACTTCCCGCTTCCCCATATTGATGTTCTGGTTGACAACACCGCACAACACAAGGTATTCTCCTTCAAGGATGGCTTCTCCGTGTACAATCAGATCAAAATGGCACCTGAGGACATGGATAAAATGACCTTCGTCACGTAGTGGGGCACTTTCTGTTACAAAGTTATGCCATTTGGGTTAAAGAACTCCGGGGAAACCTATCAGCGTGTAGCTTTGTTTCACGATATGATCCATCACGAGATAGAGATCTACGTTGATGATATGATAGCCAGATCTCAAATTGAAGAGGAACACCTTGACCACCTACAAAAGCTATTTGAAAAACTGAGGAAATACAAACTGAGGTTGAACCCGAATAAATGCACCTTTGGAGTAAGATCCAGTAAGCTCTTAGGCTTTGTTATCAACGACAAAGCTATTGAAATAGACCCCGCAAAGGTAAAATCTATACAAGAAATTCCAACTCCTCATGTTGAGAAGGAAATTAGGGGATTCTTGGGACGTCTAAACTACATCGCCAAATTCATTTCCCATCTAACCGCTACTTATGAGCCAATCTTCAAATTACTGAAGAAAGATCAAGTGGTGAAGTGGAATGACGACTGCCAGGCTGCCTTTGACAAGATCATGGAGTACCTTCAAGAGCCTCCAATTTTGATGCCGCCAGTTGAAGGAAGAACTCTGATCATGTACTTAACAGTATTGGAAAATTCAATGGGGGTGTGTGCTGGGGCAGCATGACGAGTCTGGCCGAAAAGAGCACATAATATACTACCTGAGCAAGAAGTTTACCGACTATAAAACTAGATATTCACTGCTCGAGAAAACTTGTTGCGCTCTGGCATGGGATGCTCGCCGGCTAAGACAATATATGTTGACTCACACCACCTTATTTATATCTAAGATGGATCCTATCAAATACATATTCGAGAAGCCCGCCCTCTCTGGAAGAATATCAAGATGGAAAATGGTCCTGACTGAATACGACATTCAGTACACTACCCAAAAAGAAATAAAAGTAAGTGTACTAGCTGATCATTTGGCTCATCAGGCTATGGATGACTATCAATCCATGAATTTTGAATTCCCGGACGAGGATATCATGTTAGTGAATGATTGTGAAAGACTTAGACCATATGACGGACCTGAACAAGGATCCCGATGAACTATGGTTTTTGACGGAGCTTCCAACGCACTCGGCAATGGCATCAGCGCTGTGATCATATCTCCCGAAGGCTGTCATACTCCTTTCACTGCCAGGCTGTGTTTCAACTGTACCAACAATATGGATGAATATGAAGCGTGCATTATGGGTCTCAAAGCTCCTAGAGATTTGGGGATCAAATCCTTAAGTATATTTGGAGACTCTGCCTTAGTAATCATTCAGATCAAAGGAGAATGGGACACGAAGCATCCTAATCTCATCCCTTACAAAGAGCATGTGTTGACACTAATCCCACATTATAAAGAAATTACCTTTGAGCATTTTCCACGAGAGGAAAATCAACTAGCGGACGCGCTAGATACTATATCATCCATGTTCAAAATCAGGTGGGATAATGAGGCTCCTCAGATCTCTATTGAGAGGATGGACGAACCAGCATACTGTCATGAGATTGATACTGAAGAAGTAGCGGACAAACCTTGGTTCCATGAAGTTAAAAGATATCTTGAAGCCCAAGAATATTTTGAGGGAGCTTCAGTCAATGATAAGAAGTTCTTAAGAAGGTTCTATGCCAAATTCTTCCTCAGTAACAGAATCCTCTACAAGCGCAATCATGATTCCACTTTGCTTCGGTATGTGGATAAAAGTGAAGCAAAAAAGATAATGGCTGATTTGCGCGAAGGTACCTTTGGCACCCATTCTAGTGGGAACACAATGGCTAAAAAGATCCTACGGGCAGGATACTATTGGTCCACTATGGAAGCGGACTGTTATCAGCATTCACGAACTTGTTACAAGTGTTAGATCTATGCTGATAAAGTACATGTGCCACCGGTTCCTCTGAACATCTTGACTGCTCCCTGGCTATTCATAATGTGGGGCATCGATATGATTGGGGAGATCAGAACTACAACTTTAAATGGACCATTTCATCCTCGTCGCCATCAATTACTTCACAGAATGGGTCGAGGCGGCTTTATTTGCTTCTGTTACCAAGAACGTTGTGGCCTGATTCATCAGACATAACCTTGTCTGTCGGTATGGTATTCCGGAAAGAATCATTACAGATAATGGTACCAATCTCAATAATACTATGATCACCGGACTATGCGCACAATTCAAAATCCAACTTCATAACTCTTCTCCTTACCGGCCGAAGATGAATAGCATTGTGGAGGCCACTACTAAAAACATCAAAAAGATCATATAGAAGATGACAATGACCTATAAAGACTGGAATGAGATGTTACCATTTGCTCTTCACAGTTACCGTACCACGGTGCACACATCAACAACGACAACTCCTTTATCTTTGGTATACGGTATGGAAGTTGTCCTACCGATTGAAGTCCAGATACCTTCATTGAGAATCATGAAGGATGAAGGTTTGGATGAAGACGAATGGATTCAAACTCGACTTGACCAATTGAATTTGATTGATGAGAAGAGGCTTGCGGTTGTCTGCCATGGTCAGGTGTACCAAAAATGTATGATTAAAGCTTTTGACAAAAAGGTCAAGCGTCAGGTATATCAGGCTGGTGACTTAGTAATCAAGCGCATCATACTGCCACAAAGTGATCTTAGGGGAAAATGGACTCCTACATATGAAGGACCATTTGTGATCAAGAATATATTTTTTGGTGGAGCCATAATTTTAACCACTATGGATGGTGACGACCTTCCGCACCCTATAAACGCAGACATAGTTAAAAGATACTACGCATGAACAAAGACCCTTTAGGTTGACTGGCCTAGGTAAAAATAAGGGCATCCCGGCGAACCAAAAGGTTCGGGCAAAAATTAGGGATATACATATGAAAAATATGTACACTCGGCAAGTCGAAAACTTGAAAAGGCGGCTTGGGCAAAAAAGGGTATCCTGGTGGACTGAAAACCCAAAAGGGCGGTCCAGGAAAAAGTTAGGGATCTAAAGCGTATAACTATGTCCCTTTGGATCACCTTACAACTAACCTTCAGTATCAATTGTCAAACTCAAACAATACTAATCAATCCAATCAGCTTAGGACAAGCAACAAAGGTATAAGACGCTCGAAGACATAAAGGCAATAGCAGAATGGGAACCCCATGGGATATTTCACATAGCTGTTTTTCTTCGTATTAGTTTTCATTCTTACGATTACATTCTCTTATTAGTATGTTCGTCTCCTTGTATAAAAACGCTTATTTAAGTTAATACAAAGCAATTCCTTTGAAAGTGCAAAACTATCTGTTTTTATTTTCCTATTTTGTTTGCAAAAACGTCCAGTGATTATTTTTGAACATAAGAATTTGAACGTGATTACGACTTACAAATATACGCATAAAAAACAAAAGAAAACAGAAAATACATTTACTAATGGCTTTAAGAAACAGAAATATGTCTGAAGGTCATTCCACCAAATCCCCACAGGTACTTTCTCCAGCAGGAACAGAGGCAGAGACATCTTACTACAAGGTCACTGCCATATCTTCAGTATGCAGCCTAATGGTATCTGGTACTCTCATATCCCCGGCAGAGAAAAATTTTCAATTACTGCTCCAAAGATTTCCCAGTGAAGTCGCCAAGCTTCTCAGGATTCCCCAGCAGGATTTCACAAAATCCCCAAACAATGCACGGAGTTTCCCTTCCCCAAAAGAGTTTATTTCTATAATAATGGAAACCCGTCTATCAGCACTTCAACTTCAAAAAAATATGAAGACTTACACTCCTCATCCCTAGCAGCAGTCAGGGATTTATTTTCCCCAGTCTAGCAACACCGCAGTAGAATAACTGATATGTTCATACATTACATTCATACATCATATCATCGATAACACAAATGCATATATCGTAATCTTATTTATTTTGAGAACATCATTACTCGATACATCTCATGCATCATGACACTGAACACAGCTGACTCATTACCTTTTTCAGGAAAGTTAGCAAGCAAACAAATATCATTACCAATTTTCATTAATTCCAGATTAATACCTAACACAGGACAAGATAACTATCTGTGAACAAATTGATTGTAGATCAATTACCGAAACCGGACGGGATAACTATCTACATTACGAACACTTTATTCAAGACCTCTGCTGGTTCAGTTTAAATTGATCAATGGCTTATCCTGATTCCGTTCCAGTGGAAACTTTCTCTGGTTCAAATAAATTGCTCCAAAGATTTATTCTGATTATTTTCCAATTAAAGATTATTCAAGACCTCAGCTGGTTCAGTTTAAATCGACCAATGGTTTATCCTGATTCCGTTTCGGTGGACACTTTCTCTGGTTCAAATAAATCGCTCCAAAGATTTATTCTGATTCTTTTCTAGTTAAAGATTATTTAAGATCTCTGCTGGTTCAGTTTAAATCGATCAATGGTTTATCCTGATTCTGTTCCGGTGGACACTTTCTCTGGTTCAAGTAAATCACTCTAAAGATTTATTCTCATTCTTTTCTAGTTAAAGATTATTCAAGACCTCTGCTAGTTCAGTTTAAATTGATCAATGGTTTATCCTGATTCCATTTCGGTGGACACTTTCTCTGGTTGAAATAATTCGCTCCAAAGATTTATTCTGATTCTTTTCCAGTTGGAGATTATTCAAGAACTCTGCTGGTTCAGTTTAAATTGATCAATGGTTTATCCTGATTCCGTTCTGGTAGACACTTTCTCTGGTTCAAATAAATCGCTTCAAAGATTTATTCTGATTCTTTTCCAGTTAAAGATTATTCAAGACCTCTGCTGGTTCAGTTTAAATCAATCAATGGTTTATCCTGATTCCGTTCTGGTAGACACTTTCTCTGGTTCAAATAAATCGCTTCAAAGATTTATTCTGATTATTTCTCTGTTAAAGATTATTCAAGACCTCTGTTGTTTCAGTTTAAATCGATTAATGGTTTATCCTAATTCCGTTATGGTAGACACTTTCTCTGGTTCAAATAAATCGCTTCAAAGATTTATTCTGATTCTTTTCCAATTGAGGTCAAGCTTAGACTCGATCTGATCTTTTTGTCAACAATCACTTTTGGTTGGCATCTATAAGCCCACCTCCGACAACTCTCCATCATCTTTCCAAATGACATCTTTAAGCCCATTCCCTACATAATCGACCACCACATCATTAAGTGCAAATTTCTGGGCACTCTAGTGTTCAATCATCTTCCACCTTTAAGTCACGAATAGCAGACTCGCCAATCTAACTCTTCAGGTTTAAGAAGATTGAACAGGGGCAGCTGTTGTACCCCAAAATTTGCATTCTCAATTCTTCAATAAATTTCTCACAAGATTTCTATTGGGACAAAACTGCATAAGGCTTGATTAGCTCAAGTTGCCATGGATCATATTGGATTTCCAAGCATCAGGTCAAGGAGAAAACTATTGAAAGAGAAAAGCAGATAAATTTGACTTTTCTGACAAAATTGAAGAAAAATAAGCTTGCTTCGATTCATGCTTTGCTTCGACTGAATTTTCTCCTCCATATTAGCTTCGATTGGGTTTGGTTTCCCCTTGAAACACTTTCCTTCGATTCAAAAGGAAATGACCTTTTACTAGCTTCCTTTGATTCAGAAGGCAATGACCTTCTGAAGGTTTCCTTCGATTCACCAAGTAGGGACTTCCTGCATGCAAACCTCGTTTAGGCATTTAGGTTCCCTGCATACTTCCTTTGATTGCACCGTTTACCTTACATGTTTGCTTGATTCATAATGAAATGGTTACTTGCATGCAAGCTTCGATTGGGCATTTAGTCTCCTAAATACGTCCTTCGATTGAGCATTGGACCCTCACATGTTTGTTTTGATTCACAAAGTAATGGCTATCTGCATGCAGCTTTAAATTGAGCAATGGCCTCTTTCTTGCATGTTTCGATCCACAAAGCCAGGGGCTCCCACTATGCTAGCGCACACAAGGCAAAGGCTTCACTATGCATTCATATTAGCACCCACATGGCTTTGGCTATCTTCATGCTAGCTCTGACTAGGCAAATTATCCCTTTGAAACAACTTACTTTTGATCCACAAAGGCAACGCCTATCTTTATACAAGTCTCGTTTGGACAAGAAGAGACCTCTTGCATGTAAGCTTCGATTACACCAATGACTCCTTACAAGTTGGTTTTTGGTGCACATGGCAAAAGCCTCCTGTAGCCTCCTTCGATTCAAAGCCGAAAAGCCTCCTGTAGTCTCCTTCGATTAAAATGGAAAAAGCCTCCTAGTGATGTCCTTCGATTCAAAAGTTGGTGGCTTCCTACTGGCCTCATTCGATTCAGAAGACAAGTGCCTTCTTTACACTTTCCCCCAATTCACAAGGCAATGACCTTCTTCAGACCAGCAGGCACAAGGCAACAGCCTCCTGTAGATCTCCTTTGACTAAGAAGCCAATGGTCTTGCATGTTTGGCAAATTCACAAGGCATAAATTTCCCTTCATCCTAGAACTCACAAAGCAAGGGACCTCTTGCATATAAGCTTCGATTCCATATTGAAAACCCTCAACACGCATAGCCTTTACACTATGACATATCTGGGTGTCCCAATCGAAGGTTATACCTTGGTGGACCATCTGAAGAATTGCAAGTGATGCACACAAGTGATGCATGTGGTCCCTTCAAAAGGACACATACATGTTTCAAATCGAAGAACACCCATTTGCCCCCCTTCGAATGATGTACAAAAAGGGTCCATTTGAAAGACACATGCTATTTGGAAACAAATATTATTGTCTAAAGAAAGGACCTGGTCGAAGGTTGGACTTATGAAGTCAAAATGAAAGGTTGAAATACCAAAAGATTCTTGCTGGCCAGAGTTCTATGTGCTGCCAAGTACAAGCCTGTTGCACTGGCCACCACACTCCAAAACTGCTACAAAGCACTCTTGTCACACTACTCCCATACTTGCACCAAATTGGTATATAAAAGCCACACCTCGAAGAATACAAGAACAACATACCCAATTTGTTCAAACTTCTTTTGTTTTCCCTCCCAAACATCAGCCAAACTCATCTATAAATAAGAACTTCCATCACACATCTTTGGGGCCCCGGGTAGTTAAAAAACTCTTGTTGTGAGAAAATGATCAAATTCTCAAAACTCTCAAATACTATCAAACATTCTCAAAATTCCCTAACACTCCAACTCTAAAAAACTCAGATCCTTTCATACATTAGTGAACCCTTCGATTCACTCCTCAACTTCCAGATAACTCACCTTCGACTTATTCCCTAACTACAACATAATAGTCTTTTGATTTACTCCCTAGATTGTTATATATTAACCTCTGATTCATTCACCACTATCACATACCCTCCTTTGATTCAGTGACAACCAAAACAAAGCAACCACTGAACTAGCTTCAGGAAGATTCCAGTGAAGCTCCATCCACCACCAAGGAAGTCACCTACAAATCCTTCGATTAAGCACTTCAAGAGGTATGTTTTCTCTAAACTTGGAACTCTTTCTTTTAAATATCATTTGTACATACCAATAAAAGGAAAATGTAGATATCCCATCTAGGAAGTTGACCATGCCCTCAATTTCGATCCTCACTGCCTGTATGTTGAAAGTATCAACCCTGACTAGTTAGACTTTGGATTTTGGTGCCCAATAATCTTGTGCTAACCTCTAGCATGTATCTTTCGAAAGTTACACTTGGTAGTTGCATTTTAAAGTTTAGATAGGTTTTCTGTATCCTTCGATTGGCTAAGCATTGAAGCCTTCTGAATCTCAACTTGGGAGCTTTGAATTCCTGCAATCGAAGGAGGCAATAAGTTGTTTGAAACAAAGAGTGCACCTCACACTGACTTCCAGACCAATCGAAAGAAGCAGGAAAAGGACGAAATCGAAAGGCATGTTAATACTGATTCCCAACCCCAATTGAAAGAAGCCAAAGAAGGGTGGATCGAAGGAACTTACTGCCTGGATCGAAGGACTCACCTTTTCTCTCTTTTTATGTTATTTATGCTTTTCTTTATATTTTCTTGCTATTGAATATGGTTGTAATAGTGTAGGATATTTATTTTATGCATTTTTATTGCTTTATACGAATGTTAGTAATTAGGATGTATGGCAAGATAAAACCAACAAGTAGACAACACAAAAATCAAAGACAAAAATGCATGCAATCAAACACACCATGCACACATATGCACCTCCAGGGCAATCTCACTTGTTTCCTCGGAAAATAGTCATGTCCCTCGAATATGGACGTTTTAGCAAAGACCCTCAATAAAAGATCATAGTCCCTAGATGACCCTCAATGTTACCTTCGGTAAATGATCTAGTCCCTAAACAAAAATTGCTAAAACGTCTCATAGGTTGCCTTCTATGACTATACAAACGACCCAAGCACGTTCCTTCACATCCAACGATAGGGCTTCTTACCAAATCAATGGTAAGATATCAATATCTTAAGGAGTAGGAAAATAACATTAGACCTTTTGAGTAGGTAGGACGCTCATAGTTGCTTGCTTGCTCATGACTAAAAAAACATTTTTACACCAACACTTTAAATTGAAACATTATCAAAATACAAAGTTCTTTGTACGCATTCTTATAGAGACGAGAATCATTACAAAGGCACTTTTCAAAATCACTTTCAAAAACATATTCCAAAACAAACATCTCTTTGAACTATTTTAAAAACCAACACTTTGTAAACATTCTTATAGATACGAGAATCATTACAAAGACGTTTTCAAAATATTTTCAAACCCACACCACAAGCACATTTTCAAACAAAAGCAAGTGATCTAGCTAGAAACTAATAGCCCGTAGATAACTACAGATGAAAAATATACTAATACCTTCTGTTGTACCCCAAAATTCGCCCTCTCATTTTAATCAATACTTGTCCATTGAGATCCTCAATTTGCTCAAGATTGTCCAAGAGTTAACCAGACAAACTCTCTCCTAAGGAAGTGTACCTCAAATTAGGGTTTCTATTTTCACTAAGATAGGTGGCCTCCAAAGGTATCATATGCACTCCATGGTCTTAATATGTTCCTAAGATCATCCATGCCAAGTTTCAAGCCTTGCATAAGAAGTTTGCTCAGCCAACTGCTCAGATGCTTGAGAATCGACTGTATTAGGTCAAAAGTCAACTGTGGCCCACATACAGTAAAACCTCAAGATTTTTGGTTAACATCAACATTTTGAATTAATTTCCATCATTTGATCAAGGGTTGATCATGATTCCTCAAGGGATGCTCCAAATTCATAATAACCCAAAAAATGCTAAATTAGGGTTTTTTAGGTAAAGTTAAACAAATTTTGACCAAGCATAACTTCCACATGCTTTAGCAGAAAATTTTCCATACAAAGTTCATTTTGAAGAGGATTCAATTCCATACAATTAATCTTCAGCCCACAAGTTTAAAATATACACTCATCAAAAGATATGAATTTTGACATTATAGGTCATTTTGAAAAGTCAACAAAAGCACCTTTTGGGTCAAAGCTTCATACATGAACATGGAAGACTCAATTGAGATGAGACCAAAAGGGTTGCTTAGGGAACACCCTAAGCTTTCTAAAAAGTCCAAGAACACCTCTATAGGGTTAAAATTGGAGGAGATATGTCTTGTCAAAGTTGACCTTTTTTGCAAAATTGCCAAAAGTCAAATGTGCTCAAAAATGCATTTTTTTGCTAAATGGGCCTAACTTTTTATGCTTGAACCTCACTTATAATGTGGTCCATGACTCAAACATTCACCCACACATTATTTGCTTCATTTTTCAATTTATTTTGATTTTTTGTTAATTAAAAAGTGAATTAAATCAAATAATTGAGGAATAAAAGCAAAGATATGATTTGATTTGGTTTTTGGAGAAGTTGGGAATCAAATAATGCTGAATTATCAAGGCCAAAACGAATCAAGCATAATTGGTACAAGAAAGGGAAGATTTGGCTCAAAATAGCAAGTTTACATAAGCTTGAAAATCAAATAAAATCTCTTATAATTGCAAAGATTTAGTCCAAATTTGTAATCCTAATTCATTCCTAGATATATAATGGACAAGAACAAAGCATGGCATAAGGTTTTTGGACGTGCAAGCTGCTAGAACAAAAGTGAAAATTTGAAGAAAAAGTGTGAAATCGAATTCCATCTTAGAACCACTCTCAAGGGGATTTGAGGCTAGCAATCCACTCCTAGACACTTTCTGGAGCTACTCCATTCATTTGCAGGCTTCCAAACGTCCAGAATCTCATCCTACAACCGTCACGGTTTGCACAAAATCTTAAACTTGATTCTAACAATTTACTCATCATAAATATGTTCTAAGCATATATTTGTGTTTATCATCATGTTTGCCACGTTTCTGGATTGTTTGATTGGAGTTTAAGTGCAGGTACGAGCGATTGCCATTGTTAGGGTTTTAAGGTCCACTTTGGGGATTTTCAGTACATGGAAAATTGGGCCAAGAAAGGAGTACCGTCACACTCGTGAGGTCAAGACGAGTAGATATGTGGCTTTAAATTATGTTTATGTTGCTTGTGGTATATTTTTGAAATACGCATGGTTTTAGTTACAGCCATGAACCGTAGGTAAAATTTTCATGCCTAAGACGACGGTTGTAGGAAGAAGACAATGTGTGTCACAGTGTGGTTGGTCCATTTGAATTAGGTGCGCGTTTTCTGGCCACTTACTTGTTTTCCAATATATTATATGTTCGTTATTATATTAACAATCGAGACATCCAGCACAATGTCCTGGGTTCGATCCCAGGCGTGAGCTTTTGGCATTTTCTCCATTATTTTCACCAGATCCAGAAACCTCACCTTTTGAGGATCATCACGCGCCCTTTGATCTCATCCTCTGGATCCATCTCCAGCCAGATCCAACGCCAGCATACGCAGGTCCACCATGAGTCCCCAGAAGATGGTCTCATTGGATCAGGCGCCAGACTCTGGGCCATCCTTCTGGGTTTCAGAATTTCAAAATACACCCACAGTTTGCTTCATCACTCCAGGCCCAAATCTTTCTCTCTCTTTTTTTTAATTCTTTTTTATTGGTTATTTTTAATTATTTTCACAACAAAAATCATTTTTTTAATCATAAAATCAGAAATCACTAAAAAATTAGATTTTAGTTTTTTTTCTTCATAAAAATATTTAATTGCAATTAATTAATTAGCTTAATTAGATTAATTCAAATTCTTTTTTTATAATTAAAATTAATTAGACAAATTAGGTTAAAATTCCAAATATTTTTCGCAACAATAAAATACAAAAAAATAATTCCTCTTTAATTGATAGATTTTTTAGGAAACAAACTTTATTCTCGTACGTAATTCGTCGCGCGCGCCTTGACTTTCTTTTAATTCAAATTATTGTAATTGTTTCAAGGTTTTAATAATTTAATTAGGATTTTAAATTCCGCATTTTTTTATTTTACGTCAAGGAAATTGTGTAATTGTCAAAGCCATATAATAGTTAGGTTTATTTCCATGTTTACTTTCAGCAAATTATTAACTGTCTAGATGTATGGCTAATAGGATTGTATGGCAAGAATGCATGAAAATTAAAACTGTTAGAAAACCCTAATGTGCAAAGATTAAAATAACTGAAACAAATCACTCGCACATGTTCACTCTTAGGGTTTACCTCACTTCGGTTTCCTTCGGTACACAATCATTAAGCATAGGAGATTTTAGTGGTGGCCCTCCAGTCTAAAGAGATCAAGTTGTCCCATTCGAATGTTGCCTCGGAAATGTTTCATCGGAAATTTTGCCTCAAAAAGATCTCAAGACTCTAGGGTTACTACTAAAGTTTTCTAACTATTACTTTAGTGATTGTATTCGTCCCTTTCGAACGTCTCTTACAAACTCCAACGATGGTGCTACCTACTCCTTAATAGTGGGATAACACTGTGTAAAGGAAATAGAACAAAAAATAATCTTTTTTCGAGTAGGTAGATGCTAGTAGGTACTTGCTCCAAACAAATCTTTTCACACAAACACATTTCAAAATAGTTTCAAAACAACTTCGTCACACCTTTGAGGACTGATACACGGGTTATCACAAAGAAAAATATTTTCAAAGTAAGCACACACACAAGCAATTTTTAAAAGATGAGCAAGTACCTAAGAGCCCGTAGATAACTACGGATAGAAAGGGCGCTAACACCTTCCCTTTCTATAACCTACCCCCCGTACTCCGAATATCTCGAAAAAAGGTTTTTTCTGTTCTTTTTCCTTTTCCATGATTGGATGAAATAAAAGTCGGTGGCGATTCTTGGTTACCGCGACATTTTATGAACAAAAAAAGCAAAACGTAAACCAGTATTAAACAGTCGATTCTGCCACCGTATCACAAAACTGGCGACTCTGCTGTGGAGGACTATAAAGTGGGGTATACCTTAAGATTTAGATCATTTTAAAATTGCTTCTCTTGATTGTCTTGATTGCTTTACTTTTGAGGGTTTGTTCGGGGTTACTATAGATCCTACACCCGGATCTGGGGAACACCTTTTAGGTAAGTAGCAATAAACTGTGAGGGACTATGCTGGGGTATACTGGCACGGTTGAAGCAGTAGCTACGTTGATGTGGCACTTTGGTTGGTACCGGTAACCCTTGAGTCAATCGGGGAGAGTATGGGGCCGCCACGTGGTGTCATGAAGCATCAACTGACCTTAGAACTTTTAATTGCCCAACTTGGCCATTAGAAAGTAGTGAGATAGCCGGCCTCGGTGTAGAGCTTAGAACTGGTTGATACTCGATGCTACACTCATTGAGATCAGACTTTCGGGATATTTCAGCCGCAAGAAAAGATTGCGCAAGCTGAGACAATGCCGATAAAGGATGGTCATTGATATTGAGATCCTCTAGAACCCAGTTACTATTTCTAAGACAGGTTGAAACCAACTAACTTCAAGAGGGTATTATCTTTGACCTCATGCAAGCCTTAAACTTAAGAGCATTGTGTGATTTGATTGTGCTTGCTATACCTGTGTTTGCTATACCTATGTTTTATCATGACATCATGCATCATAACATAACATCCATTCTTATTGCACTAACCATTTCAAAGACCAAGGGAATTTATCTTTGACCTGTTTTGCAGATCATGGCTTCTGTACGTAGAAACACTATCCGAATCAGCTTTGTGAAGATACCTTCCCAACTTAAAGAGCTAGTATCAAGGGTTTCTGAAACCTCTGCGTTCATCAAGAGACATGGTTGACTTCTCGACCTGGTTACTTCAAACTTTGATGAAAAGATGATCAGTGTACCTTTTCATTTCTTTGATCCCAAGCATCACTGCTTCACCTTTCCAGACTATCAGTTGGTACCTACCTTGAAAGAATTCTCTCAGCTATTGGATATACCCATTCTTGAGCAGTTACCCATCACAGGTTTAGAAGAAGCTCCTAAGCCGGAATTCATTGCCCCAGGTTTGAACTTGAAATGGGATGACATGGTATCCAATTGGGAAACAAAAAGTGGAGTCAAGGGTTTTCTAGCTAAGTTTCTGTTAAACAAAGCACATCTGTTTTGGGATGATGCGGACTTTCAGGCTTTCGAGGAGGTCTTGGCTCTTCTAATATATAGGTTAGTCCTATTCCCTAATCCGGGCTCATTCATAGACATGAATGCTATCAAGATTTTTCTCTTTTGCAACCCGATGCCTACCTTGCTCGGGGATATTCTACACGCTCTCCATACTCGTACCATGAAGAGAAGAGGGATTCTTATGTGCTGTATGCCATTGCTGTCGAGGTGGTTTATTTCTCACCTCCCTAAGACCATACTGAAGAATGAAGAAGGTTTGGGTTGGTCGCAAAGGATAATGTCGCTCGCTCATACGAATATTCTCTGGTGTTCCCGAGCTATGGAAAATAATGCCATTATTGATTGCTGCAGAGAATACCCTAATGTCCCACTACTTGGCATCAGAGGGGGTATAACATACAACCCTTGTTTAGCCCTGCGACAATTTGGTTATGCACGAAGGGATGGTCCCCATGAGTTACTTATCGAGGGTATTGTATTCAACTATGAGGATGATGTCAAGGAGCACCACCGGAGATTCATACGAGCCTGGGGCATGGTAAACAGATATGACGCCAGGACTTTGGGACCAAAGACTTCCTTTCCTATGGAACCTTACCTACAATGGGTACGAGATCGTGCCCAACAGCTTATGATGCCCTATATGGCTGTTTTGCCAGTGATTGTGGAACCCACTACGGAGGAGGGTATTCCTTACACAGTTCTCTATCCTTATATGCCCACTGATTTTTGAGAATTCCAGAGGTCTTGGATTTAGTTGATGGAGAAGCGAGATGCCTACAAGGATCAGTTCCATGCTCAAAAGAGGAATGTTTTAGAGCTCACAAAGTAGTTGCATGAAGAAAGAGAACTCGATGACTATTCCGGCACAAAGAGGAAGCATCCATAGGATTTTTTATTGTCTTTTATAGTTTCAGATTTGTTTTTTAAATTGTAACGCCTAAAAGGAATTTGAACTTCAAATTTAGCTAATAAAGTTTTTGTTTATTGTGGTTTGCAAATTTAAATTTCTCGAAGTCTTTGAAATCATTGCATTCGCTTCCCATTCATAGTACATCATTACAGGTACCATTACAGGTTTCTCATCTTCTTCGCTGTTTATTTCAGCAGAAATGTCTTCTGAACAAAGCATCAAGGACCTTCAAGCACATAACGCCCAGTTCCAACAAATGTTCACCAAGCTGGCAAAAGGGCAGGAGGATTTGAAAGCCCTCATTCTGAAAGAGAAGAAGAAGAAAAAGGCTGTCGGTATTCTAAATATGGGCCGAAGGTTTGGAGAGTGGTTGAAGCGTCCAACTGATCTGACCTCTTCATCCAAGGAAGGGGAGAACCAAGAAGGAGAGAAGGACCCTAGCCCTGCAGTCTCTAATAATGATACTTACTACAATGATGAACAATATCCTCCTGCTGAGGATAGATTTAAACAGCTAGAAGACCGTCTGAGTGCCATGGAAGTTCAGAGGATACCTGGACTGGATTTCGAAGAATTGGGATTAGTGTCGGGAGTAGTCATCCCGCAAAAGTTCAAAGCTCCAGTTTTTGCTAAGTATGATGGGGTGTCCTGCCCAAAACTCCATCTCCGTTCTTATGTTAGGAAGATCCAGCCCCACACAGTTGATAGAAATCTGTGGGTTCACTTCTTTCAAATAGTCTGTCAGGGACTCAACTTGAATGGTTCTACCAACTAGAGGGAACCAATATCCGCAGCTGGGAAGATCTGGCTGCTGCTTTTTACAACCAGTATCAGTACAATGCCGACCTTGCTCCAACTCGTACTCAACTCTAGAGTATGTCCATGGGTGCAGGTGAAGGTTTTAAAGATTATGCACAAAAATGGAGAGACTTGGCTGGGAGAGTTCATCCCCCATTGTCTGATAGGGAGTTGGTTGATATGTTTCTGGGGACACTTTCTAGTCCATTTTTCAATCATTTGATCGACAGTTCATCAGCTGGTTTCACCTAGTTGATCCTAACTGGGGAAAGAGTAGAAGCTGGAATTCAAAGCGGAAAAATACAGAAGGATGCCTCGTAAAGTTCTGTAAAGAAGCCTTTTGATGGTAAGAAGGAAGCCAATTTCGTCTATAGCCCGAGGGGCTAGAACAAGGCTGAACAACGTCAGACAGTAAGTGCTGTGATGATACCCAGACCTGCAGCTTCTCCATAACGCAACAATCAACAAAGGACGGAAAGACCACAATGACAGTTTACCCGCATCAACATGAAATTGGCTGAAATTCTACCTCATCTGCTGAGATCTAACCTGGCAACCTTGAGAGAGGCTCCCAAGAATCCAAATACTACATCTCCTCGATATAATCTGAACGCCCGGTATGCCTATCATTCTGAGAGTCCTGGACACGATACAAATGACTTCCAGGCTCTGAGAAACAAAATACAAGACTTGATCGAAGCAAAGGAGATATATTTTGATACTTCGGAGAAGCCAAATGTCATAACTGCTCCCATGCCTAAGCACGGCCGTGGAGTCAACGCTATTGATACTGACTTGTTTGTTACCTCTATCGATGAAGTTGCTACTCCTCTCATGGTTATCAAGAAGAATTTCCTGTTGGCCAGTTTATTTCCGACTTGTGGTGAAGGTTGCCACATGTGTTCGCTTCTACCTTCTAGTTGCCGTTTGTTGAAATTAGGTGTTCAACGCCTGATAGATAGAAAAGAGATTCTGTTTGAGAAGACTATGATTCCTGTTGTTCCAAATGAAGACATTGCCATCATAACCATTTCCGCCAATCCTTCCAAGGTTTCCTCGAGAAAACCTGTTAGGATTACATCCGCTCAAAGAATTGCTCCACTGATAATCACTGTTCCTGGTACTGTCCCGTATGTCTCTGATAAAGCTGTCCCTTGGTATTATGGTGCCGATGTGTACTATCATGGCATCAAACAAGATCTGAAAGATGAAGAAGCTGATCCTGATATCGATAACATTGTCGGAACCAGCAAACTCATCCGAAGTGGAAGGGTCTTCTCTCCCGAGATTTCCCCTAAGACTGTCAACAAGCCCATTGTCATTACATCTGCTGTTCCTGCTAGTACATTAGATACTGTTCCTGTTCTTACTCCGGTCGACAAATCATTTAATACCCGCAACAAATAGGTTATAGGTGAGCCTTCCCGGATGGAGGCGCCTAAGAAAATTGTTGTGGAGGCCTCTAAGCAAGAAATAGAGGAGATACTGAAAATTATTGAGAAGAGCGACTACAATATGGTCGAGCAGCTGGGGCAGACCCCATCGAAGATATCCATGTTATCAATACTTTTGTGTTCTGAAGCCCATGCGAAGGCTTTGATTGCGTTTCTCAAGACTGCGCATGTGCCGCAAGAGACTTCAACTGATCAGTTCAAAGATTATGTGGCCAGCATGACTGCTGATAATGGGCTGGGTTTTTCATATGCCGATCTGACTCCGAAAGGAAGAAAGCATAATGATGCTCTGCATGTCTCAATTGAATGCAGGGGCACCACTATGGCTCATGTGCTGGTAGATACTGGGTCTTCACTGAATGCTCTGCCGAAGAAGGCATTAGACCGGTTGGATTGCGAGGGTTTAACTCTAAAGCCTAGTAACATTGTGGTAAGGGCTTTTGACGGATCGAAGAAAATGGTGCACAGAGAAGTGGACATCCCTGTCAAAATAGGTTCTCAGACTTTTGGGTCCACTTTCTATGTGATGGATATCAGGCCTTCATATTCTTGTTTGCTGGGTCGTCCTTGGATCCACGAGGTTGGGGCAGTCACCTCCACGCTCCATCAAATGTTGAAGTATCCGGTGAAAGGAAAGATTGTCATAGTGCGGGGCGAGGAAGAATATATGGTGAGTCACCTTAACTCCTTCTGCTATGTAGAGATGGATGGGGAATTCATCGAAACTCCTTGTCAGAATTTTGAAGAGGTACCTCAGATCTTGGCATCAACTGAAACTAATAGCAACAAACCTCCTTTGAAGATGGCTTCTCTCAAAGACGCCATGGCTGTGGGTGGGTGTGCCAATTGGTTTCAGGTACTCTCATATCCCCGACAGATAAAAAATTTCAATTACTGCTCCAAAGATTTCCCAGTGAAGTCGCCAAGCTTCTCAGGATTCCCCAGCAGGATTTCACAAAATTCCCAAACAATGCACGAAGTTTCCCTTCCCCAAAAGAGTTTATTTCTCTAATAATGGAAACCCGTCTATCATCATTTCAACTTCAACAAAATATGAAGACTTACACTCCTCATCCCTAGCAGCAGTCAGGGATTTATATTCCCTAGTCTAGCAACACCACAGCAGAATAACTGATATGTTCATACATTACATTCATACATCATAGCATCGACAACACAAATTCATATATCGTAATCTTATTTATTTTGAGAACATCATTACTCGATACATCTCATGCATCATGACACTGCATACAGCTGACTCATTACCTTTTTCAGGAAAGTTAACAAGCAAACAAATATCATTACCAATTTTCATTAATTCCAGATTAATACCTAACACAGGAGAAGACAACTATCTGTGAACAAATTGATTGTAGATCAATTACCGAAACCGGACGGGATAACTATATACATTATGAACACTTTATTCAAGACCTCTGCTGGTTCAGTTTAAATTGATCAATGGTTTATCCTGATTCCGTTCCGGTGGAAACTTTCTCTGGTTCAAATAAATCGCTCCCAAGATTTATTCTGATTCTTTTCCAATTAAAGATTATTCAAGACCTCTGTTGGTTCAGTTTAAATCGACCGATGGTTTATCCTGATTCCGTTTCGGTGGACACTTTCTCTGGTTCAAATAAATCGCTCCAAAGATTTATTCTGATTCTTTTCCAGTTAAAGATTATTTAAGATCTCTGCTGGTTCAGTTTAAATTGATCAATGGTTTATCCTGATTCCGTTCTGGTGGACACTTTCTCTGGTTCAAGTAAATCGCTCCAAAGATTTATTCTGATTCTTTTCTAGTTAAAGATTATTCAAGACCTCTGCTAGTTCAGTTTAAATCGATCAATGGTTTATCCCGATTCCATTCCGGTGGACACTTTCTCTGGTTCAAATAAATCGCTCCAAAGATTTATTCTGATTCTTTTCCAATTGGAGATTATTCAAGAACTCTACTGGTTCAGTTTAAATTGATCAATGGTTTATCCTGATTCCGTTATGGTAGACACTTTCTATGGTTCAAATAAATCGCTTCAAAGATTTATTCTGACTCTTTTCTAGTTAAAGATTATTCAAGACTTCTACTGGTTCAGTTTAAATCAATAAATGGTTTATCCTGATTCCATTCTGGTAGGCACTTTCTCGGGTTCAAATAAATCGCTTCAAAGATTTATTATGATTATTTCTCTGTTAAAGATTATTCAAGACCTCTGTTGTTTCAGTTTAAATTGATCAATGGTTTATCCTGATTCCGTTCTGGTAGACACTTTCTCTGGTTCAAATAAATCGCTTCAAAGATTTATTCTGATTCTTTTCCAATTGAGGCCAAGCTTAGACTCGATATGATTTTTTTGTCAACAATCACTTTTGGTTGGCATCTATAAGCCCACCTCCGACAACTCTCCATCATCTTTCCAAATGACAAATTTAAGCCCATTCCTTACATAATCAACCACCACATCATCAAGTGCAAATTTCTGGGCACTCTAGTGTTCAATTATCTTCCATCTTTAAGTCACGAATGGCGGACTCGCCAATCTAACTCTTCAGGTTTAAAAAGATTGAAAAGGGGCAGCTGTTGTACCCTAAAATTTTCCCTCTCAATTCTTCAATAAATTCCTCACAAGATTTCTATTGGGCCAAAACTGCACAAGGCTTGATCAGTTCAACTTGCCATGGATCATATTGGATTTCCAAGCATCAGGTCAAGGAGAAAACTATTGAAAGAGCAAAGCAGATAAATTTGACTTTTCTGACAAAATTGAAGAAAAATAAGCTTGCTTCGATTCATGCTTTGCTTCGACTGAATTTTCTCCTCCATATTAGCTTCGATTGGGTTTGGTTTCCCCTTAAAACACTATCCTTCGATTCAAAAGGAAATGACCTTTTACTAGCTTCCTTCGATTCAGAAGGAAATGGCCTTCTGCAGGTTTCCTTTGATTCACCAAGTAGGGACTTCCTGCATGCAAACCTCGTTTAGGCATTTAGGTTCCCTGCATACATCCTTCGATTGCACCCTTGACCTTACATGTTTTCTTGATTCATAATGCAATGGGTACTTGCATGCAAGCTTTGATTGGGCATTTAGTCTCATAAATACGTCCTTCGATTGAGCATTGGTCCCTCACATGTTTGTTTTGATTCACAAAGTAATGGCTATCTGCATGCAGCTTTTAATTGAGCAATGGCCTCTTTCTTGCATGTTTCGATCCACAAAGCCAGGGGCTCCCACTATGCTAGCGCACACAAGGCAAAGGCTTCACTATGCATTCATATTAGCACCCACAGGGCTTTGGCTATCTTCATTCTAGCTCTGACTGGGCAAATTATCCCTTTGAAACAACTTACTTTTGATCCACAAAGGCAACGCCTATCTTTATACAAGTCTCGTTTGGACAAGAAGAGACCTCTTGCATGTAAGCTTCGATTACACCAGTGACTCCTTACAAGTTGGTTTTTGGTGCACATGGAAAAAGCCTCTTGTAGCCTCCTTCGAATCAAAGCCGAAAATCCTCCTGTAGTCTCCTTCGATTAAAAGGGAAAAAACCTCCTAGTGATGTCCTTCGATTCAGAAGTTGGTGGCTTCCTACTGGCCTCATTCGATTCAGAAGACAAGTGCCTTCTTTACACTTTCCCCCAATTCACAAGGCAATGACCTTCTTTAGACCAACAGGCACAAGGCAACGGCCTCCTGCAGCTCTCCTTCGACTAAGAAGCCAATGGTCTTGCATGTTTGCCAAATTCACAAGGCATAAATTTCCCTTCATGCTAGCGCTCACAAAGCAAGGGACCTCTTGCATATAAGCTTCGATTCCATCTTGAAAACCCTCAACACGCATAGCCTTTACACTATGACATATCTGGGTGTCCCAATCGAAGGTTACACCTTGGTGGACCATCTGAGGAATTGCAAGTGATGCACACAAGTGATACACACAAGTGATGCATGTGGTCCCTTCAAAAGGACACATACATGTTTCAAATCGAAGAACACCCATTTGGCCCCCTTCGAATGATGCACAAAAAGGGTCCATTCAAAAGACAATGCACTCCTGTCACATTGCTCCCATACTTGCACCAAATTGGCATATAAAAACAACACCTCGAAGAATACAAGAACAACATACCCAATTTGTTCAAACTTCTTTTGTTTTCCCTCCCAAACATCAGCCAAACTCATCTATAAATAAGAACTTCCATCACACATCTTTGGGGCCCCAGGTAGTTAAAAAACTCTTTTTGTGAGAAAATTATCAAATTCTCAAAACTCTCAAATACTATCAAACATTCTCAAAATTCCCAAACACTCCAACTCTAAAAAACTCAGATCCTTTCATACATTAGTGAACCCTTCAATTCACTCCTCAACTGCCAGATAACTCACCTTCAACTTATTCCCTAACTATAACATAATAGTCTTTTGATTCACTCCCTAGACTGTTATATAATAACCTTCGATTCATTCACCACTATCACATACCCTCCTTCGATTCAGTGAAAGCCAAAACAAAGCAGCCACTGAACTAGCTTGAGGAAGATTCCAGTGAACCTCCATCCACCACCAAGGAAGTCACCTACAGCTCCTTCGATTAAGCACTTCAAGAGGTAAGTTTTCTCTAAACTTGGAACACTTTCTTTTAAATATCATTTGTACATACCAATAAAAGGAAAATGTAGTTATCCCATCTAGGAAGTTGTCCATGCCCTAACTTTCGATCCTCACCGCCTGTATGTTGAAAGTATCAACCCTGACTAGTTAGACTTTGGATTTTGGTGCCCAATAATCTTGTGCTAACCTCTAGCCTGTAGCTTTCGAAAGTTACACTTGGTAGTTGCATTTTAAAGTTTAGACAGGTTTTCTGTATCCTTCGATTGGCTAAGCATTGAAGCCTTCTGAATCTCAACTTGGGAGCTTTGAATTCCTGCAATCGAAGGAGGCAACAAGATGTTTGAATCGAAGAGTGCGCCTCACGCTGACTTCCAGGACAATCGAAAGAAGAAGGAAAAGGACGAAATCGAAAGGCATGTTAATACTGATTCCTGACCCCAATCGAAAGAAGCCAAAGAAGGGTGGATCGAAGGAACTTACTGCCTGGATCAAAGGACTCACCTTTTCTCTCTTTTTATGTTATTTATGCTTTTCTTTATATTTTCTTGCTATTCAATATGGTTGTAATAGTGTAGGATATTTATTTTATGCATTTTTATTGCTTTATACGAATGTTAGTCATTATGATGTATGGAAAGATAAAACCAACAAGTAGACAACCCAAAAATCAAAGACAAAAATGCATGCAATCAAACACACCATGCACACACATGCACCTCCAGGGTAATCTCACTTGTTTCCTCGGAAAATAGTCATGTCCCTCGAATATGGAAGTTTTAGCAAAGACCCTCAATAAAAGATCATAGTCCCTCGATGACCCTCAATGTTACCTTCGGTAAACGATCTAGTCCCTAAACGAAAATTGCTAAAACGTCTCATAGGTTGCCTTCTATGACTATACAAACGACCCAAGCACGTCCCTTCACATCCAACGATAGGGCTTCTTACCAAATCAATGGAAAGATAACAATATATTAAGGAGTAGGAATAGAACATTAGACATTTTGAGTAGGTAGGACGCTCGTAGTTGCTTGCTTCCTCATGACTAAAAAAACATTTTTACATCAACACTTTCAATTGAAACATTATCAAAAGACAAATTTCTTTGTACGCATTCTTATACAGACGAGAATCATTACAAAGGCAATTTTCAAAATCACTTTCAAAAACATATTCCACAACAAACATCTCTTTGAAATATTTTAAAAACCAACACTTTGTACACATTCTTATAGAGACGAGAATCATTACAAAGACGTTTTCAAAATATTTTCAAACCCACACCACAAGCACATTTTCAAACAAAAGCAAGTGATCTAGCAAGCAACTAAGAGCCCGTAGATAACTACGGATGAAAAAGATGCTAATAACTTATGTTGTACCCCAAAATTTTCCTTCTCATTTTACTCAATATCTGTCCATTGAGATCCTCAATTTGCTCAAGATTGTCCAAGAGTTGACCAGACAAACTCTCTCCTAAGGCAGTGTACCTCAAATTAGGGTTTCTATTTTCACCAAGATAGGTGGACTCCAAAGATCTCATATGCTGTCCATGGTCTTAATATGTTCCTAAGATCATCCATGCCAAGTTTCAAGCCTTGCATAAGAAGTTTGCTCAGCCAACTGCTCAGATGCTTGAGAATCGACTATATTAGGTCAAAAGTCAACTGTGGCCCACATACAATCAAACCTCAAGATTTTTGGTCAACATCAACATTTTGAAGTAATTTCCATCATTTGATCAAGGGTTGATCATGATTCCTCAAGGGATGCTCCAAATTCATCAAAACCCAAAAGTTGCTAAATTAGGGTTTCTTAGTAAAAGTCAACCAAACTTTGACCAAGCATAACTTCCACATGCTTTATCAGAAATTTTCCATACAAATCTCATTTTGAAGAGGATTCAATTCCATACATTTAATCTTCATCCCACAAATTCAAAATATGAACTCATCAAAAGATATGAATTTTGACATTATAGGTCATTTTGAAAAGTCAACAAAAGCACCGTTTGGGTCAAAGCTTCATACATGAACATGGAAGACTCAATTGAGATGAGACCAAAAGGGTTGCTTAGGGGAAAACCTAATATTTCTAAAAAGTCCAAGAACACCTCTCTAGGATTAAAATTGGAGGAGATATGCCTTGTCAAAGTTGACCTTTTTTGCAAAATTGCCAAAAGTCAAATATGCTTAAAAAATGCATTTTTTGCTAAATGGGCCTAACGTTTTATGCTTGCACCTCACTTATAATGTGGTCCACGACTCAAACATTCATCCACACATTATTTGCTTCGTTTTTCAATTTATTTTGACTTTTTGTTAATTAAAAAGTGAATTAAATCAAACAATTGAGGAATAAAAGCAAAGATATGATTTGATTTGGTTTTTGGACATGTTGGCAATCAAAATATGCTGAATTATCAAGGCAAAAACGAATCAAGCATAATTGGTACAAGAAAGGGAAGATTTGGCTCAAAATAGCAAGTTTACATAAGCTTGAAAATCAAATCAAATCTCTTATAATTGCAAAGATTCAATCCAAATTTGTAACCGTAATTCATTCCTAGATATATAATGGACAAGAACAAAGCATGACATAAGGTTTTTGGACGTGCAAGCTGCCAGAACAAAACTTAAAATTTGAACAAAAAGTGTGAAATCGAATTCCATCTTAGAGCCACTCTCAAGGGGATTTGAGGCCCGAACTCCACTCCTAGTCACTTTCTGGAGCTACTCCATTCATTTGCAGGCTTCCAAACGTCCAGAATCTCATCCTACAACTGTAACGGTTTGCACAAAATCTTAAACTTGATTCTAACAATTTACTCATCATAAACATGTTCTTAGCATATATTTGCGTTTATCATCATGTTTGCCACGTTTCTCGATTGTTTGATTGGAGTTTAAGTGCAGGTACGAGCGATTGCCATTGTTAGGGTTTTAAGGTCCACTTGAGGGCTTTTCAGTACAGGGAAAATTGGGCCAAGAAAGGAGTACCGTCACACTCGTGAGGTCAAGATGACTAGATCTGTGGCTTTAAATTATGTTTATGTTGCTTGTGGTAGATTTTTGAAATACACATGGTTTTAATTACAACCATGAACCGTAGGTAAAAGCTTCATGCCTAAGACAACGGTTGCAGTAAGAAGACAATGTGTGTCACAGCGTGGTTGGTCCATTTGAATTAGGCACATTTTCTGGCCACTGACTTGTTTTCCAATATATTATATGTTCGTTATTATATTAACAATTTAGACATCCAGCGCAGTTTGTCAGAGGAAGAAAGTATGAAGCTCATGTCTTGGGTTCGATCCCAGGCGTGAGCTTTTGGCATTTTCTCCATTATTTTCACTAGATACATCACACCTTACTTTTTGAGGATCATCACGCGCCCTCTAATCTCATCCTCTGGATCCATCTCCAGCCAGATCCAACGCCAGCATACGCAGGTCCACCATGAGTCCCCAGAAGATGGTCTCATTGGATCAGGCGCCAGACTCTGGGCCATCCTTCTGGGTTTCAGAAGTTCAAAATACACCCCAAGTTTGCATCAGCACTCCAGGCCCAAATCTTTCTCTCTCTTTTTTTAAATTCTTTTTTATTGGTTATTTTTAATAATTTTCACAAAAAAAAATCATTTTTTTAATCATAAAATCAGAAAATCTCTAAAAAAATAGATTTTAGTTTTTTTTCTCCATAAAAATATTTAATTGCAATTAATTAATTAGCTTAATTAGATTAATTCAAATTCTTTTTTTATAATTAAAATTAATTAGACAAATTAGGTTAAAATTCCAAATATTTTTCGCAACAATAAAATACAAAAAAATATTTCGTCTTTAATTGATTAGATTTTTTAGGACTCATACTTTATTCTCGTACGTAATTCGTCGCACGCGCCTTGAATTTCTTTTAATTCAAATCATTGTAATTGTTTCAAGGTTTTAATAGTTTAATTAGGATTTTAAATTCCGCATTTTTTTATTTTACGTCAAGGCAATTGTGTAATTGTCAAAGCCATGTAATAACTAGGTTTATTTCCGCATTTACTTTCAGCAAATTATTAACTGTCTAGATGTATGGCTAATAAGATTGTATGGCAAGAATGCATGAAAATTAAAACAGTTAGAAAACCCTAAAGTGCAAAGATTAAAATAACTGAAACAAATCACTCGCACATGTTCACTCCTAGGGTTTACCTCACTTCGGTTGCCTTCGGTACACAATCATTAAGCATAGGAGATTTTAGTGGTGGCCCTCCAGTCTAAAGAGATCAAGTTGTCCCATTTGAATGTTGCCTCAGAATTGTTGCCTCGGAAATGTTGCCTCGGAAATGTTGCCTCGGAAATGTTGCCTCGAAAAGATCTCAAGACTCTAGGGTTACTACTAAAGTTTTCTAACTATTACTTTAGTGATTGTATTCGTCCCTTTCGAACGTCCCTTAAAAACTCCAACGACGGTGCTACCTACTCCTTAATAGTGGGATAGCGCTGTCTAAAGGAAATAGAACAAAAGACAATCTTTTTTTGAGTAGGTAGATGCTAGTAGGTACTTGCTCAAAACAAATCTTTTCACACAAACACCTTTCAAAACAGTTTCAAAACAACTTAGTCACACCTTTGAGGACTGATACAAGGTGTTGTACCCCAAAATTTGCCCTCTCATTTATCAAGACTTTCTCAAAAGACTTCTTGGACTCAAGACAAGATTAGGGTTTGGTCAGCTCAAGACATCTCATCTTGCATTGATAACTTAAAATTAGGGTTTGAGTTTGCACAAGGATTTTTGGACCATCAATGCTTCATGTGAATTTCATACACCATTTTGGACCCCTAAGATTGCTCATGTTAAGTTTCAAGCCTTGAACCATATTTTTGATCAGTCAATTGGACAATTGACCTAAAAATCAACTGTATTTGGGAAAAAGTCAACCATGGCCAATTTACAGTTAAACTTCATAATTTTTGTTCCACATCAACATTCTAGACTCATATGTACCATTTGATCAAGTTTGGATCATAACTCCTCAAGAAATTTGATCAAATCATCAAAAGGGCAAAATGGTCAAAATTAGGGTTTTTGACTGAGAAAGGGAAAATTATGATTTTTAACCTAGCCAATGGCCAATTGAGTTCAAGAATGATTTCAAGGATTAAATGGCATCATCTTGACCTAATTACATGGTTCAAAAGATCTCAAGTTCATTAGATTGACAGATGAAATTTGCAGTCAACTGATCAAAAGTCAATTGTATACTGAAAAGTCAAACTTTGACTTTTTGGTCAAAATTAAATACCAAGGGTCAAAATTCATCAAGAATTGTCAAAATATGAAACTTGTTCACCAAGAAAACCAAATTTGAAAATTAGGGTTTTAATTTGAAAATTTTCATAACTTAGAATTTTTCTAAGTATAAACATTTTCTTATTTTTTCTCAACCTTTCACCACTTTTTCACCATGATGCATTTTGATTCAAGAAAAGTTCCCAACATGAAAGTTGTATTCCTCCATGAAATCTACAACTTTGCTTCACAAAGTTTTCCCTAAAGATGCTTGGATCTCAAGATATAAATTTGTGAATACATGCTCATGAACTAAATAACTTAGTGAAATTTTGCCCTAATTTAGGCATGTTTTTGACCCAACTTCATGGCAACTTTTCACCTAGTTACAAGAGGTATCTAAAAAAGAATTTAAAAGATGTATTATAGAGAATATTGCAAGCTTTCCAAAATGTCCAATAAATCTCCAAGATCATTTTTAAGTAAGGAGAATCAAAGAGAGGAAGTTGGCATTTTCTCACTTTTTGTTCAAGCCATTTTCACATAGCATCAAGTTGAAAATCAAACCTATGCTGGTTATATCTTGCTTTACATGTCCTAAGCTTGCTATACACTCCATAATTAAATGCATACTCAGTTGACAAATCCTTTATCTTTGCTTTTGAAGCTTTACACAAGATGTATTTCCATTTTGGGTAAAAAGGCTTCATTGCCATTTTCATAAAGATGAACTTTTTGCAACTTTGTCAACTTGGAGCATTGGACCTGTCCCCTTGGTACAAGCAAACTACACAGCTCTCAAGAAATTTTTACAAACTCATTTCAGCCCTCAAGCAAGCTGGTACAAGCATGTGAGATTGGTCTTGTCAACTTTACTTCAAATGCAAGAAAAGTTGCAAAAAGGGCTAGAGCTTGCACAACTAGTAAGGGCTGACTTTGGATCACTTTTATACATATATGAAAACTTTGTACAAGGCATGATACACTTGGCTTGGACTTATAACTCACTCAAACTAAAAAACACTCAAAATCTGCCTAAGCTCACAGTTTTCTGCAAAGGCACAGCCAACTCTCATTTGGCTCGTGCGTTTTGTGTTTAATCATTTCAAACATCTCATACACTTGATACCTAGCCAATCCAAGCCATCACCCTGGTTCTATAACCTCTGTTTCAGCATCTGCCATTTTCAACTTGGAAGCTTGCAGTTGGACTTGGTCAGGGAGTTCCATCCATCCTCAAAGCAAGATAAGCATTGGAATAGCTTCAGGGAAGTTCAAGGAAGCTCAAACAATCATCAGGCCTCCATTAAAGTCCCTACTTTTCCCTACTCGATTCCAGCTGAAGAAGCTATTTTCTTAAACTCTATGTCTTTATATAGGAAACCTCAAGCCATGATTTGTGAAGGAAAAATGTAGTCCTTATCATAACGAACCTGTACATACCATTACTTTGCATTTATATTACTTGTGCTAAGAGAATTTGAAGATTGAAAACTCTGAAAAAATTAGGTCACGAATTAGGGATTCCAAAATTCTCTTTGATCTTTAATAGTTAGGTTACATAATTTATATGGTTGGAATCGTGAGCTCAAATGCCACATTTTTCATGTTATGAGTTTTCATTTTTATGCAAGTATGAGAAAGATACAGGTTTGAATGGAAAACGCGCGCATGAAGACGGACGAAGGACAGGGATGAAGTCTTGGGCTTTTTGGCGCCTTGGCCTTTTTGTTTTTGCTATTTGCACCCTCCTGAGTTGCTACTGCACCCCCCTAACTTAACTATTTTATATTTTTGTATTTTTTTTTTATATTTTCATATTTAATAATTTTGTTTATTTTTCTAAATGATAAAAAATCCAAAAAATGATTTCTTTATTTTTACACTTTTATTTTATTTTATATTATTTTTTCACATAAAAAATTAATTTATTTGAGTAAGATAGAATTTATTTTTCTTAAATAGTTTGTAAATAATCAAATACATTTAATATTTTTATTATACATATTTATACTCATAAATACTTATTTTTTACACATATTAAATTTTTTAGTATTTAGGCATAATTTTATTTTATTATTTTTTATACAAAAAAATATACAAGTTAATAAATATAGAACATTATTTTCTTTTAATTAAAAAACTAGGGTTTAAACCCCTTCCAAAAATAAATATTATTTTTTCCTTTTTTTTAGGTTTAAATTAAATATTATTTTTCTCATACAAAAACAAGACATAAAAAAAAATCTTTTCTTTACATACATATTGCATTATATATTAAATATTTATATTATATTTATTTAATTCGCGCAATTTTGATTTGGTTGTAATAATATATTTAGCTTTATATTTGTGCAAATCTCCCATTCAAACTTGTATTCCCCCCTCCCATAAAAATTGTTGTAATAGCTTAGTACATTTACATTATGCAATTTATCGCTTTATATACCATGATTAGTAATTAGGGTTTGCATGACAAGAACAAAAACAAAGCAAAATAGAAAACCCTAAATACAAGACAAAAGCATGAAAATGATACACTTTGCACACAAACACCCCTAGGATTTCTCCCACTTGGTTGCCTAAAACAAAAAGGCCATGTTACGCATGCGAAGTATCTTGGCAAAACAAAACAAGTATAAGATCATAGTCCCTTGATGACGCTATTCAAAGGTTGCCTAAACAAAATGATCTTGGTCCCTCAAAAATGCTAAGATACTTGGCAACATTGCTATCATGGTTATACGATGACCCACGCCCGTCCCGTTTACATCCAAAGATAGGGTTAGTTACCAAATCAATGGTAAGTCAACAATGTCAAAGGAATAGAAAATGCACAAGAAAGACATTTGAGTAAGTAGATAGCTTCTAAGTTACTTGCTCCATTTCAAACAACAATCCTTGCTATTTTCAAAAACAAACACACACACATTTCAAAACATCTTACAAAACATTGAAAATATTTTCAAAAGACAAACATCTTTGTATACATTCTTACGAACGAGAATCATTACAAAGATTGCCTAAAAAAATGGCCTATTTTACAAAATACTTTCAAAATCACACCAAACACCATTTCAAACAAAGCAAAGCAAGTGATCTAAGCAAGTAACTAAGAGCCCATGGAAAACCATGGATGAAAAGGGTGCTAGCACATTCCCTTTTCATAATCTACCCCCCGAACTCAAGAAAACATCTCAAAGGTCTTTCCTGTGCTTTTTCACCTTTCCTTTTGGATAAAAGAAAAGTCGGTGGCGACTCTTGCTAACCGCCACATTTGCAATAAAATGCAAAACCTCAAGTCAGTTCTCCCACCGTATCACAGAACTGGCGACTCTGCTGGGGAATATTATAAAAGTGGGGTTACCTTAGGGTTTAGATCACCTTTATTTGCTTACAATTGTTTGACTTGTTTGCTTTACATTTTGGTTCTATTGTTTGGGTTTGAATCCTCCACCCGAATTTGGGAAACATTATAGGTAAATAGCAATACATTGTGGAAACTGTGCGGGGTATACCGACACGGTCTAAGCAATAGCTATGTTAGTGTGACATATATGTGGGTACCGGTAGCCTTTGAGTCAATCAAAGAGAATACGGGGCCGCTGAGTGATGTCATGAAGCACTAATGAACTTCTAGAACCCTTTACTTGACCAACTTGGCCTTTTAGGATGTAGTGAGATGACCGGCTTTGGTGCAGTCCGAAATTGGTAGATACTCAATACTACACTCATTGAGAGTTGGTTTCTTGGGATATTTCGGTCGCCAGTAAAGAGGATTGAACTGAAACAATGAACAAGGAAACAATCCAGTGATATTGAGCTCCTTAGAACCCGATTACTATTACTAGGACAAGTTGAGCCAACTAAACTTCAAGAGGGTACTTACCTATGAAACCCCATGCAAGCCTAACCTAGGAACTTGTTTGATTTTCTTGTACATATATACTTGTGCATAACATCATGGACATTATGAGCATCATATACATCCACTAAACATTTCAAGGATTTTGAAAATTCATCTTTGTTCTTGTTTTGTAGGATATGGATTCACTTCGCAGGAAAACTATCCAAGTCAACCTTGTAAGAATTCTTCCATAACTCAAGGAGATAGCTTCAAGGATTCCTGAGAACTATCCATTCACCGAGAGGCATGTTCGTCTACTCAACTTGGTCACCTCCAACACAAAGGAAGACATGATGAAGGTTCTCTTCCAGTTCTTTGACCCTTTGCATCACTATTTCACATTTCCTGACTACCAGCTTGTGCCCACTTTGGAAGAATTCTCTCAACTTTTGAGGATTCCCATTCTCAATCATCTACCCTTCAACGGTACGGAAAGAGATCCAAAGCCAGAAGAGATTGCTCAAGCCCTGCACTTGCACTCATCTGATGTCACAACTCATTGGGAAACTAGAAGTTGTGTCAAAGGCTTCTTGGCAAAGTTTCTGTTTGAGAAGGCCCAAAGCTGTTGGAATTCCCTAGACTTGCAAGATTTTTAGGAGATTGTAGCTCTTCTCATCTATGGGATGGTCTTGTTCCCTAATCCTGACCAACCCATAGATGTGAGCGCTGTCAAAATCTTCATGTCTCGCAACCCGATGCCTACATTGCTTGGGGATATCTTACACTCTTTTCACACTCGTACAATGAGGAAAAGAGGTGTTCTTATATGTTGCACTCCTCTCCTGGCAAGATGGTTTATTTCTCATCTTCCCCAATCAGTCTTAAAGAATGAGCAAGGTTTGAGGTGGTCACAAAGGTTGATGACACTTAAACATTCAAATGTTCATTGGTGTTCTCGATCTAAAGAGAATGTTATAATTGTTGACCGTTATGGGGAATTCCCTAATGTCCCTCTACTTGGCATTAGGGGAGGCATCACCTACAAACCGTGCTTGGCTCTAAGACAGTTTGGTTATGCCCGAAGGGATGGCCCACATGATATGCTGATTCAAGGCTTGGTTTTCGACTACGACAACAACGATCAAGGTCTTCTCCAGAGATTCATCCGAGCTTGGAGGATGCTAAATAAGGTAGATAGAAAGAATTTGGGACACAAGAATGCCATCCCTCTTGAGCCTTACCTCAAGTGGGTACGAACCCGCGCTCAAAGTCTTATGATTCCTTACCCCTCCATTCTCCCAGTGATTATTGATCCTGTTAAGGAGGGAGAAATTCCATACACTATCCTACATCCTGACATGCCTACATCACTCGAAGACCTACAAAGGGATTGGATACAACTCAAAGGAGAGCACGATACTTTCAAAGCCTAATTCTACGCAAGTGAGAAGAAGGTTTTGGAACTCACTTGGCTACTTCATGAAGAGCAGACTCTCAATACCTACATTGCACCAAAGAGGATGCGCAATGTCTTTTTATCCTAGAATTTTGTATTATTTTGCCCAAGGGGCATAGATGTACTCAAATTCTATCTTATTAATATAACGTGTGTTTCTTTTTGTTTGAAACAAATTTTAATTCTTAAATCCTTGAAAGCATTGCATGAATACATATCATTCATCATAAACATAAACAAGTCTTAGCAACAAGTTTCCTTATCCCTCTACTGTTTATTTCAGCAAGATGGATCTCGAACAGACGGTTAAAGACCTCAAGCTCAAAATACACAATTTCAACAGTTACTCATGACCTTAGACAATGGGAAGGAGGAGCTAAAGACTCTGCTAGAAAAGAGAAAGAGAAAAATAAGAAGAAGCCAGCTGGTGTGGTAATCATGGGCAGAAGGTTTCAGGGACAAGCCAGAAGGACCTTAGATTTTCCAACCACGTCTGATGAAGGGGAAAGAAAATGAAAAGAAACGACAGTACCATAAGATTATGAAGAAGAGGAGGAAGAAGAGGACTACTCTGAACAACAATACCCTCCGGATGATGACAAATACAAACACCTGAAAGAGCGTCTAGCCGCTATGGAAGTACAGAGAGTACCGGGGCTAGATTTTAAAGAGTTGGGGCTGGTGTCAGGAATTGTGATCCCGCCAAAGTTTAAAGTGCCATTATTTTCCAAGTATGATGGGGTGTCTTTTCCTAAAATGCACCTCCGATCATATGTCAGGAAGATTCATCCGCACTCTGCCGACAAAGACTTGTGGGTCCATTTCTTCCAAGACAGTTTATCAGGAATGCAACTTGATTGGTTTTACCAATTAGAAAGGGCTGATGTCCACAATTGGGAAGACCTGGCAGCAGCTTTCTATAAACAATACCAGTACAACACCGATTTGGCACCTACCCGTACTCAACTTCAGAGTATGGCTATGGTTTCAAATGAGGGCTTCAAAGACTACGCACAAAAGTGGAGAGATCTAGCCGGAAGAGTGCAACCCCCTCTGTCAGAAAGGGAGTTGGTGGACATGTTCTTGGGAAATCTATCAGGCCCTTTCTTCAATCATCTGATTGGGAGCTCCTCTGCAGGGTTTACTGAATTGATTTTAACCGACGAGAGGGTGGAAGCTGGTATAAGAAGTGGGAAGATTCAGAAAGACGCGTCTGCCTCTACAGCTGTGAAAAAACCCTTCACTGGGAAATAGGAAGTTTCTGCTGTTTATTCACACAGAAATCAAGGAAGAACTGAACCCCGACCAACAGTAGGGGCCGTTATGATTCCAAAGCCCGCATCAGACCAACCAAGAAATAACCAGCCAAGGGTGGAAAGGCCAGTCTGTAAATTCACCAAAATTAACATGACTCCAGCCCAGGTTCTACCACATTTTTTGAAATTGAATCTGGCAACTTTAAAAGAGGCCCCAAAGAATCCCAATACTGCGTCTCCTCATTACCATCCGAATTCCAGATACGCATACCATTCTGAAAGTCCAGGGCACGACACCAACAACTGTTGGGCTCTGAAGAACAAAATTCAATACCTGATAGACGCGAAGGAAGTTGAGTTTGAAGCGCCTGAGAAACCGAATGTTATTTCCGCTCCAATGCCTAGGCATGGTCACAATGCTAATGCTGTTGAGGAAGATTTATTTATTGCCACTGTGGATGAACTGTTCACTCCGCTCCGGATCATTAAGTTGAATTTGTTGAAACCTGGTATATTCCCATGTTGTGACAAAGACTGCCATGTTTTCCTATCCTCATCATTTGACTGCCCCCTGTTGAAAAAAGGTATCCAACGACTGATTGATAACCAATAAATTTTGTTTGAGAATGCTCCTATTTCACCCGTTCCAGTTAAAGAAGTTTCTATCATAACCATCTACGCCAATCCTTCCAGGGTCCCTAAAATACCCGTTAGGATTACATCTGCTGCAAAGACTACTCCACTTAAGATTACAATGCCCGGGCCGGTCCCGTACCAGTCAGATAAAACAATACCATGGAATTATGGTGGAGAAATCTACTACCATGGTATCAAACAGGATGAACTGACTGTCGAAGAAGAGAGCTCCGAAGAGGACAATTCCGACATTAGTAATATTGCCGGAACTAGCAAGATTATCCATAGTGGTAGAATCTTCTCTCTAGAGATTGCCCCTCCAAAGGCAGTCTTGAGACCCGTGGCCGTTCCGAAGATTACCTCTGCACCAGTGATTATACCTTCAAGTGTACCTACCAACAAAGACGACACAATTCCTATCCCTACTTCCACTGTTGAGAATAAAGGAAAAAGCATTCAAGAAGAGCCTGTCCGGACGAAGGCTCAATCTATCCCTGAAACATCCATGAAGGAAATGGAAGAAATCCTGAGGATAATAAAGAAGAGTGATTATGATGTGGTTGAACAATTGGGGAAAACCCCTTCCAAAATCTCTATGTTAGCATTGCTGATGTGCTCTGAGGCACATGCAAAAGCTCTGGTAAAATTTCTGAAGACAGCTCATGTGCCACAAGAGATGTCTACTGACCAATTCCAAGAGTGTGTGGCCAGTTTGACAACTGATAGTGGCCTGGGTTTCTCTGATGCTGACTTGAAACCCAAATGGAGAAAACACAACGAGGCATTACATGTCTCTGTAGAGTGTAGAGGACCAACCCTAGCCCATGTCTTGGCAGACACTGGTTCATCTCTGAACGTCTTACCAAAGAAAGCCCTTGATAGATTGGATTGCAAAGGGCTGACTTTAAAACCTAGCAACATAGTGGTGAGAGCTTTTGATGGTTCGAAGAGGATGGTCCATGGGGAGGTTGACATACCGATAAAGGTGGGAACTCAGACCTTCAATTCAACCTTCTATGTGATGGACATCTGTCCTTCTTATTCCTGTCTGTTAGGACGCCCCTGGATTCACAATGCCGGTGCTGTCACCTCCATATTGCATCATATGTTGAAGTACCATGTCCAAGGAAAGATCATAACTGTCCACGGGGAAGAGGAGTACATGATTAGTCATATGAATTCTTTCCGATATGTGGAATTGGATGGCGAGTTCATTGAAACCCCTTTCCAACATTTTGAAGAAGTCTCCCAAGAAGTGGCGGTAACCAAGGTGGTATCCTAGATTCCTAAGATCACAAGACCTCCACTTCGGATGTCATCTCTAAAGGACGCAAAGGAAGTAGTGGAAGAGGGCGGATGCACCATCTGGGGGAAACTTCCAAACATTCCGTACAAATCAGACAAGTTTAGCTTGGGGTTTACTTCAACTGCTTGGAAGGCTGTGCGCCGCGCCCGTGCCGGAGGGCCACCTGTGAAGATTAGTAACCAAGGGGTCAATGCAGTGGAAGACAGTGAAGAAGATGGCAGCTTGGAAGATTGGATATTTCCTACTATCAACGGAGGACTTCACAACTAGGAAGCCAAAGACTTTGTTCCAATAACTTTCATATCTCAGAAATTTATCTTTTACATTTCTGTTGGACTTGTAATATTCATAAACAATTCGTACATTTTCAACCTTGTGTCTTACCCGAGGCACATTGGTCCATTTGTAAGGGTTTTTATTTCATCTTCATATGACATTCAATGAATCATGGACGCTTTTTCATATATAAACCTTTTGTGCTCATTGTCTTTCTTTTACATTTTATAGTTTTAAGATGGCTATACCCTTACACACACCCACACTCACAAATGCAGGTACGCTTCCATTCCAGATCCCATGGGTAATGATACTGCTATAGCCTTCAGTGACTCTGAAGATCTGATCTACCAAGCCGAATACGAAGGTGAGGAAGATTGTGAGGTGCCAGGGGAATTGGCCAAACTACTACAACAAGAGGAAATAGCTATTCAACCTCATGAGGAGCTGTTGGATACAATCAATTTGGGTACCAGGATAGATAAAAAAGAAATAAAAGTGGGTGCCAATCTAGAGCCGAGTGTCAAGGAGAGCCTAATTCAGTTGTTGCATGATTATGTTGAGATCTTTGCCTGGTCATACGAAGACATGTCGGGACTTGATACAGGCATTGTGGTACACCGTCTACCCACAAGAGAAGACTGTCCACCAGTGAAGTAAAAAGTCCTCCGCATGAGACCTGACATGTCAGAGAAGATCAAAGCGGAAGTCATGAAACAATTCAATGCTGGATTTCTAGCTGTTACTTACTATCCTCAATGGGTTGCCAACATTGTTCCCGTGCCTAAAAAGGACGACAAAGTAAGAATGTGTGTGGACTATAGAGATTTAAATAGGGCCATCCCTAAAGATGATTTTCCACTTCCACACATCGACATCCTGGTTGACAATACAGCCTAGCACAAAGTATTTTCTTTCATGGACGGATTCTCAGGCTATAACCAGATCAAAATGACACCTGAGGACATGGAGAAAACAACATTTGTCACACAGTGGGGTACGTTCTGCTATAAAGTGATGCCATTCAGACTGAAGAATGCCGGGGCAACCTATCAACGCGCCATGGTAGCTTTGTTTCATGATATGATACATCATGAGATAGAGGTCTACGTAGATGACATGATAGTCCGATCACAAACTGAAGAAGAACACCTTGATCACTTGTAAAAGTTGTTTGTCAGATTGAAGGAGTACAAACTAAGGTTGAACCTGAACAAGTGCACGTTCGAAGTCCGATCCTGTAAACTCTTAGGTTTCATTGTCAGCAACAAAGGCATCGAGGTTGATCCTACCAAGGTTAAAGCAATACAAGAAATGCCCGCTCCTCGCACTGAGAAGGAAGTCAGAGGATTTTTGGGACGCTTGAACTATATTTCCAGATTCATTTCTCACCTAACCTCTACTTGTGAACCAATCTTCAAGCTGTTGAAGAAAGATCAAGTAGTCAGATGGAATGATGAATATCAAATTTATTTTGACAAAATCAAAGAGTATTTACAAGAACCTCCTGTTTTGATGCCACCAATCGAGGGAAGACCACTGATCATGTATCTGACCGTTTTAGAGAACTCAATGGGGGTGTGTATTGGGGCAGCATGCCGAGTCTGGCCGAAAAGAGCATGATATTTATTAACTGAGCAAAAAGTTTACCGACTGTGAAACCAGATATTCACTGCTCGAGAAAACTTGTTGCGCTCTGGTATGGGCTGCTCGCCGGCTAAGACAATATATGTTGACTCATACCACTTTGCTGATATCTAAGATGGATCTGATAAAATACATCTTTGAGAAGCCTACTTTGTCTGGAAGGATAGCTAGATGGAAGATGATCCTAACAGAATATGACATACAATACACGACTCAAAAAGCTATAAAGGGCAGTGTGCTAGCTGATCATCTTGCTCACTAAGCTGTAGAGGATTATCAATCCATGAAGTTTGAATTCCCTGACGAAGACATCATGACATTAGACAACTGTGAAGGAATCAGACCATATGACGGATCTAAATAAGGATCCCGATGGACCCTGTTCTTTGATGGGGCATCCAATGCACTTGGTAATGGTATCGACACTGTACTCATATCTCTGGAAGGATGCCATACTCCTTTTACTACCAGACTTTACTTCAACTGTACGAACAAAATGGCAGAATACGAAGCATGCATCTTTGGTCTCAGGGCTGCCATAAACTTGGGAATCAAATCTTTAGTTTTGTTTGGAGATTCAGCTTTGGTCATCAGTCATATCAAAGGAGAATGGGACACTAAGCATCCAAACCTTATCCCTTACAAAGAACATGTTTTGACATTGCTACCACATTTTGAACAGATTACCTTCGAGCACTTCCCGCGAGAAGAAAATCAGCTAGCAGATGCTCTAGCCACAATGTCATCTATGTTTAAACTTAATTGGGATAACGAGGCTCCCCAGATCACCATTGAACGAATGGACGAACCAGCACACTGTCACGAGATTAATACCGAAGAAGTAGTGGATCAACCTTGGTTTCATGAAGTCAAAAGGTATCTCGAGGCTCAAGAATATCCAGAAGGAGCTTCAATCAATGATAAAAAGTTCCTAAGGAGATTCTCCGCTAAGTTCTTCCTAAGTAATGGCATCCTGTATAAACGTAATCATGATTCTATTCTGCTCCGTTATATGGATAAGATTGAAGCTAAAAAGATCATGGCTGAATTACATGAAGGTACCTTTGACACTCACTCTAGTGGGCATACGATGTCGAAGAAAATCCTACGGGCAGGCTATTATTGGTCAACCATGGAAGCAGACTGCTATCAACACTCCCGGACCTGTCATAAGTGTCAAATCTATGCAGACAAGGTACACGTGCCCCCTGTTCCTCTAAATGTCTTAACAACTCCTTGGCCCTTTTCTATGTGGGGAATCGATATGATTGGGGAGATCAAGCCTACAACCTCCAATGGACACTGCTTCATTCTAGTGGCCATTGATTATTTCACAAAGTGGGTCGAAGTAGCTTCCTTCGCATCTGTTACTAAGAATGTTGTTGCCCGCTTCATCAAGCAGAATCTTATTTGCCGGTACGGTATCCAAGAAAGGATCATCACTGATAACGGTACAAACCTTAATAATACCATGATCACCGCCTTGTGCGAGCAGTTCAAGATTCAACACCACAATTCACCCCCCTATCGGCTAAAGATGAATGGTGCAGTCGAAGCTGCTAATAAAAACATTAAAAAGATCATACAGAAAATGATAGTCACCTACAAGGACTGGCATGAGATGCCACCGTTTTCTCTCCATGGGTACCGTACCATGGCACGCACATCAACTAGGGCATCACCGTATTCTTTGGTTTATGGCATGGAGGCTGTTCTACCTATTGAGGTTCAGATCCCCTCTTTAAGAATCATGAAGGATACAGGTTTGAGTGAGGATGATTGGATTCAAACCCGACTTGATCAGTTGAACTTAATTGATGAAAAGAGAGTTACTGCTGTTTGCCATGGTCTGACGTATCAAAAGTGGATGATCAAAGCTTTCAACAGGAAAGTCAGACGCCAAGTGTATCAAGTTGGAGATCTAGTGATCAAGCACATCATCTTTCCACAGTGATCCCAGGGGCAAATGGACTCCTACCTATGAAGGACCATTTGTAATCAAGAACATCTTTTCTGGTTGGGCAATGATCTTAACCACCATGGACGGCAACGACCTGTCACACCCTGCGAACACAGACATAGTCAAAAGATACTACGCATAAGAGATCCGCTAGGTTGACACACATAGTAAAAACAAGGGCATCCCGGCGAACCAAAAGGTTCGGGCAAAAATTAGGGATAAAATAAAAAATCTGTACACCCGGCAAGTTGAAAACCTGAAAGGGCGACTTGGGCAAAAAAGGGTTTCCCGGTGGATCGAAAACCCGAAAGGGCGGTCCAGGCAAAAGTTAGGGAATTAAAGCGTATGACTATGTCTCGTCGAATCACTTTAAGGACAATCTCTTCACGGACAAACTCGGAGCTTCTGATCAATTCAATCTATTAGAACAATGTTTGAATCTACTACCCTATATTTAAGTTTTGATGATAACAAAGTGAAAAGATATAGTATTTAAAATGTTTCATGTTTGAACTATCTGCTGCCTAAAATTATTATGTTCTGACTTGCAGATACTCTGATTGGTATAAGCAAGATCACATTTAGTCAGAATCAGAATTTGATTTCATACACCAGCATCAGAAGTTGCCACATCAGAACGTCAAGATCAGATGATCAACTCACGTACATGCTGAAGCTTGATGAACAAGACTGCGCTGAAACACTCTGATACAGAAACACAATAGTTCATCAGCAGCGAAGCAGAATCAGAATGAGCCAAGCCAGAACGTGCATTGAAGAAGCAACGGCACTGTGCATTGAACGCTAATTAATTCCAACGGCCTCATTCCAGACAAGATCTGCTCAAAAAGGAAAGCTTGTTATTAGCATTGAATCAAGAATATTGCATTCAACGTTCATCTTTTCAAGTGCTATATAAACAAGGCTTTGAAGATTATAATGGCTAATGCTCTCCAAATCTCTACACGCACAAAGCTGAACCATAATCTTCGCTCTAACAGTTTTGCTAAACCACAAACTCTGATACTTCATTATTGTTTAGCAATCTAGTTTCTAAGCTTCATTTTGTGTATACATCACAGTTGTGATAAAGTTTTGTAGAAAACATTCACACACATTGTTTTATACCTTTGTAAGAAAGTGTTGCCTTGACAAACCGGGTTATGGTTTGAATCAAGAAGGCTTTAGCAGTTGTTAAAGCAGTCTGTAATATTCAGTTGAATATAGTGAATTAAGACCTCGTTGGAGAGAGGCGAAATCACCTTGACGGGTGGACTGGAGTAGTTTGAGATCAAACGAACCAGGATAAAAATATCTTGTCAATTGCTTTAGATTTCAGTTTTACAATTCAACCCCCCCTTCTTGTGTTTTTCACCCCTTCAATTGGCATCAGAGCGCCTGGTTCTGAGCTAAAACACTTAACCGTGTCAGTACAAGATCCAGCGTCAGAAAAACACAATGGCAGGAAACAACTCTCACTTCAGCAATGACAACAATGAGGACAAAGACAGATTCAGTGGCAAACCTCCAGTCTTTGATGGAGAAAACTTTGATTACTGGAAAGACAGAATTGAAAGCTTCTTTCTAGCACATGATGCTGATCTGTGGGATATGGTGACAGATGGATACACGCACCCTGTGAATGCAAGTGGTCAGAAGATTGATAGAAAATCAATGACTGATCAACAAAAGCGTGACTTCAAGAATCACCATAAGGCTAGAACCATCCTCCTCAGTGCCATCTCCTATACTGAGTATGAAAAGATCTCCAACAGAGACACAGCAAAGAACATCTTTGATTCTCTCAGAATGACGCATGAGGGCAACGTTCAAGTCAAAGAAACAAAAGCTCTGGCGCTCATTCAGAAGTATGAGGCGTTCAAAATGGAAGAATCTGAATCCATTGAAACTATGTTCTCTAGATTCCAGATTCTGGTAGCTGGTCTCAAAGTTCTGGACAAAGGATACTCTACTACTGACCATGTCAAGAAGATAATCAGAAGTTTACCCAAGCAGTGGAGGCCTATGGTTACTGCTCTGAAGCTAGCTAAAGATCTCAACAAAATCACTCTGGAGGAACTTATAAGCTCCCTCAGAAGTCATGAGATAGAGCTAGAAGCTGACGAGCCTCAGAAGCAAGGTAAGCCTTTAGCTTTAAAATCTAACAGAAAATCTGAGTCTAAAGTTTTGCAGGCAGTTGAAGAAACATCTGATGGATCCTCATCAGAAGAAAACGAACTCTCCCTTCTCTCCAGAAGAGTAAATCAACTGTGGAAGCAAAGACAAAGGAAGTTCAGGAATCCCAGAAGATCTGATCAGAACGAGTCTTCTTCTAGATACAGAAGGACAGATTCTTCCTCTGGATACAGAAGATCTGAAGGCTCCTCCAGTAGCAAGAAGCCAAACACCAAAGACATCATCTGCTACGAGTGCAATGAGCAAGGACACTACAAGAGTGACTGCCCAAAGCTTCAGAGGGAAAATCCCAAAAAGAAGTTTGGAAGAGAGAAGAAGAAAAGTCTCATGGCCACATGGGATGACTCTGACTCGTCTGAAGCTGACTCAGAATCAGATGATGAAAGGGCAAACATAGCGCTCATGGCTAACATTTCAGAAGATAGTGAAGCTTCTGAATCAGACTCAGAATCAGACACAGAAGAGGTATTTCCTAACTTCGCTGTTAATTTTACAAAGGCTGAACTTGCTGAAAGCCTTAATGAAATTCTGGAACGTTATCAGCAGATTAGAGCTAAATTCAGAGACCTGAAAAGGAATCTTGAATCTGACTCTAATAAGTCTGAGAGTCTCAAATTGGAAAACTCTGAGCTGAGAGATAAAATTTCAAAATTAGAAAACTCTTTACAAAACTCTCAGAAGGAACCAATTTCTGAAACTCCCAGCAACGCTGATGAGATCATCAAGGAGTATGATCACAGTTTCCAGAAGTTCCTAGCTAAAAGCATAGATAGAAGTAGAATGGCTTCAATGATCTATGGAGTTAGTAGAAACGGCAGGAAAGGTATAGGATACCAAGGTAAAGTTCCTACACCAAAGAATGTCATGGACTTAACCATTAAACACACTCCTCTAAATTCACACTTTGTGTATGGTCACACACATGACATCAAATATACTAGCAGTAAGCACTCTGTGAAACCAAAATTCAACCAGAGTTTTGGTAAAACTAACAAATCAGGACCCAAGAAAATCTGGGTACCTAAGGATAAAATAATACATGTTGCAGATATCTTTAGCAGCAAGTCAGAAACACCAGTCATGGTACCTGGACTCTGGCTGCTCACGACACATGACGGGAAGAAGGCATATGTTCCAAAGCCTGGAACTTAAGCCTGGAGGCCACGTTGGCTTTGGAGGCAATCAGAGGGGAAAGATAATTGGCTCTGGAACTGTAGGTAATGGAAATCTTCCCTCTATTAATAATGTTCTGCTAGTAGATGGATTGATGCATAATCTGTTATCCATAAGTCAATTAAGTGATAACGGTTATGATATAATCTTTAATCAAAAATCATGTAAAGCTGTTAGTCAGAAAGATGGGACTATCCTATTTAATGGTAAGAGGAAAAACAACATTTACAAAATCAAACTTTCTGAACTAAAGAGTCAGAATGTAAAATGTCTGTCTGTTAACAACGAGCAGTGGATCTGGCACAGAAGATTGGGGCATGTTAGTATGAGAAGAATATCTCAGATTAACAAACTCAATCTGGTCAGAGGACTTCCTAATTTGAAGTTCAATTCAGATGCTCTGTGTGAAGCATGTCAGAAAGGCAAATTTGCAAAACCTTCTTTTAAATCCAAAAATGTTGTTTCCACCTCTAAGCCATTAGAACTTCTGCACATTGACTTATTTGGACCAGTTAAAACTGCTTCAGTCAGTGGTAAGAAGTATGGGTTAGTAATCGTAGATGACTATAGCAGATGGACATGGGTAAAGTTCTTAAGACACAAGGACGAGTCACATTCTGTGTTTGTTACCTTCTGTAACCAAGTTCAGAATGAAAAAGATCTTAGAATCGTTAAAGTCAGAAGTGATCATGGTGGAGAATTTGAAAATAAAGATTTTGAGTCATTCTTTAATGACAAAGGCATTCTGCATGATTTCTCTTGTCCTAGAACTCCCCAACAAAATGGAGTTGTAGAACGAAAGAACAGAACATTGCAAGAAATAGCCAGAACCATGATCAATGAGACTAACGTTGCTAAGACTTTCTGGGCAGAGGCAATAAACACAGCGTGCTACATTCAGAATAGAATCTCAATAAGACCTATTCTGGAAAAGACTCCATATGAATTGTGGAAGAACAGAAAGCCCAACATTTCATATTTTCATCCATTTGGATGTACTTGCTTTATGTTAAATACAAAGAATTATTTGAAAAAGTTTGACTCTAAGGCACAGAAGTGTATTATGTTAGGATACTCTGAACGCTCAAGAGGGTACAGAGTATACAATACAGAAACACAGATTGTGGAAGAATCAATCAGTGTTCGTTTTGATGATAAGCTTGACTCTGAAAAGTCAAAGCAGAATGAAATTTTTGCAGGTATAGAAATTGAATTTGCAGGTTCTGAAGACAAGTCATCAGAAGCTCTCAACACAGATATTCCTTCAACGTCTGAAAGGAGCACTGCTAGAAATCCTTCAACAGCTGCTGATCAACCTCAGAAGAGATTACCCAGAAGCAGTTTGGATCACCTAGAAGAGACTATCCTAGGAAGAAAGGAAGATCCAATCAGAACAAGAGCAAGCTTCAGAAACTCTGAAGAAACTCTTATGGGACTTGTGTCTCTGATTGAACCTTCTTCTATTGATGAAGCACTTCTGGATAATGACTGGATTCTGGCAATGCAAGAAGAGCTGAATCAATTCACTAGAAACGACGTATGGGATCTCGTTCCCAAACCAAAAGGATTCAACGTCATTGGAACAAGATGGGTGTTCAGAAACAAGCTAAATGAACAAGGTGAAGTCATCAGAAACAAGGCACGACTGGTTGCACAAGGTTATAGTCAGCAAGAGGGGATAGACTATACAGAAACCTTTGCCCCAGTCGCCAGGTTAGAATCTATCAGACTTTTAATTTCATTTGCTGTTAATAGAGGCATCACTCTGTATCAGATGGATGTCAAAAGTGCATTCTTAAATGGTTATATAGAAGAAGAAGTTTATGTTCACCAACCCCCAGGTTTTGAAAATACAAAACATCCAGAACATGTTTTCAAACTAAAGAAGTCACTGTATGGTCTGAAACAAGCTCCCGGAGCTTGGTATGAAAGGCTAAGTAACTTTCTGCTTGAAAATGAATTCACCAGAGGGAAAGTGGACACTACTCTATTCTTGAAAACAGTTAAGGGTGACATCTTAGTCTGTCAAATTTATGTTGATGATATCATTTTTGTTTCTACTAATCCTTCTCTTGGAAGAAAATTTGCTAAGTGTATGCAGGCAGAATTTGAGATGAGCCTCATGGGGGAACTGAAATTCTTTCTAGGAATTCAGATCAATCAAACTCCAGAAGGAACTTACATTCATCAGAGCAAATACATCAGAGATCTTCTGAAGAAATTTGACCTCTCAGAATGTAAGCCATCAAAGATTCCAATGCATCCCACGTGCATTCTGGAAAGAGAAGAGGTAAGCAAAAGTGTAGAACAGAAAGTCTACAGAGGTATGATTGGTTCTCTCCTTTATCTAACTGCTTCAAGACCTAACATATTATTCAGCGTTTGTATCTGTGCTAGATTCCAATCAGATCCTAGAGAATCTCACTTAACAGCTGTTAAGCGAATTTTCAAGTATCTGAAAGGTACTACTAATCTGGGTTTGTTTTATAGAAAATCTAGTGATTACAGCTTAGTAGGCTACTGTGATGCTGATTTTGCTGGAGACAGAGTGGAACGTAAAAGTACTTCTGGAAGATGCCAGTTTCTGGGAGAAAATCTGATCTCTTGGTCCAGCAAAAGGCAATCAACAATTGCTCTGTCAACAGCAGAAGCTGAGTACATAGCAGCAGCAGGATGTAGCACACAAATGCTCTGGATGAAAAGTCAGCTTGAAGACTTCCAGATTTTTGAGAGTAACATTCCTATACTTTGTGATAATACTTCTGCTATTTGCTTAAGTAAGAATCCTATTTTACATTCTAGAGCTAAGCATATAGAAAAAAAGCATCATTTCATTAGGGACTATATTCAGAAAGGTATTTTGAACTTAAAATTTATAGATACAGACCATCAATGGGCTGATATCTTTACTAAACCCCTTTCAGAAGATAGGTTTAATTTCATTCTGAAACATCTCAGCATGAAAGTATGCCCAGAATAAAAATGTTTTAATTCCATATATTTATCTTCAGAATGTAATTATATTAATGTGAACTTCTGATCAATCTTCTTTCAGAAAGATAGAACATGCAGATTGTATCAGATGCAAGTCTAAAGATCTGAGAGTCTAATCTCAAAGACAGACGTGCTGATCACTACATCAAACAAGTGTCATCCAATCATCAGCATATCTCTGAAGCAGAACGCGTGCACGCTTCTGAGAAGGCAAAGCGCTGATTGGGTGCATTGAGACACATGTCTGGTAACCGTTTTTAAGTATCTTTCTCAAATCCCCCAAAATCAGCAAGCATTTAATGAAAAGTAATCACGCTTTTTAAATGGCAATCATTATTTTTCTCTCTCTCTTAAAAACGTTTATCTTTTCAAAATAATTTTGAAAACTCTATTTAAGCACATTAATCTCTCATTCTTATTCTTTACGCTTTCTCATTAACACTCAAGCTTTTTCTGCATATTTCTGAGTTCATCTCCTACAAACCTTTTTCTCTCAATTCATTCTCAAAACTTTTTTAGTGTGAACAATGACATCCTCCAGCATTTCTGCAGGAAATCAGAAGAAAGCAACCTCTGAACAATATCAGGTGCCACTCAGAACTCTTCTCACTCCGGTAAAGAACCTTGAAGTGCTTTCTGAGTTAATCATTGACTTTGAAAGCTTGAAGGAAAATGGTTTTGACCTAACTGAAGAAATTAGGGCTCAAAAGTGGGAGAAGTATTTCGATAGGTTGGTTGGACCAACATTCCCAGCGCTAGTCAAGGAATTTTGGATTCACGCCAAGGTTTAAAAACATCTAGTCATCTCCTCTGTCATAGGGAAGAAGATTGTGATTTCTGAAGATCTCATTGCAAGGCTAATCGGTCAAAGCGGTGGTGGCGTCCGTTGTGTGGACATGGCTGAAAGATGCGCTGATGTAGGTGTGGTAGCGAACAGGATTTTCACTCTTGGAATGCCCAGCAGCAAGATTAAGGATCTGAAGGATCACTGCAGAGTATGGGCTAAGATTATTCTGGGATGCTTCAACCACAGGAAACCAACAAGTTCTCCTGATTATATAAACGTGGATCAGCAGTTTCTGATCTACTTTATTGATCAGAAGATTAAGATCAATTTGGCTCACTTCTTGTTCAACCATCTCAAGACCAGTGTAAAAGAAACAAGGGAAGAAGAAAGAACCAAGAGGGACTGGATACCGTTTGGAAGGCTTATATCAGATATTCTGACAGAGAATAGGCTGATTGAACATCTGATAGAAGCTCAGGAGCTGAGCACTATTGAACCAACAATTGGGAAATCGCTGAATGCTAAGAACCTGAAAAAGATGAAGCTGATAGAAAATATTCAGAAGGAACCCAGAGCTACTTCAACTGCTGATATCTCCAGCAGAAGAGTGCCTCTGAGTGATTTTCCGGTATTTTCTGAAATGGAATCCAAACCAGAGATGTTTCTCAGGTACCCAGATGCGTACAAGGCAGAAGATACAGGTTCAAAGCTGAAGATCAAAGATCTGAGTCAACCAGAACCAGAAGTGACTTTGAAGAAGACAAAGAAGAGGAAAGCGCCATCAGAAGGATCATCTCATCAGACTCCAAAGAAAAGAGGTATTTCATCTGCTGCCCCTATTTCAAAATCTTTTACTATTCCAGCATCTGCTGCTCCTCAAACCTCCCATAGAATATCAATTCCAATCCCTACCATTGATGAAACCATACCAGAAGACCCTTCTGAGGCCTTACTACTCAGAAGACCCAGAACCAAAATTCCCAAACAACCAACAATTTCAACAACAACAGCAATTGACCAAGTGCTAGCTGATATTGAGCGTGAACATGCCTCTGCTAAACCAAACTCTGAACCACCAAATGTTCCTCCTCCACAACCAGAACAATAACAACAACCAGAACCAGAACCACAACAACAACAACCACTCACAGAAGAACCTCTGATCCCTGAGCAATCAGAGATTCCACCTCCATCTCCCCAACCAGAAATAAATCCTCCTTCACCACAAACAGAGTTTCACCATTCTGAAACCCCTTCTCCTCATAAATCTGACCCTCACTCACCTCAACCTTCACCGCTGGCAATCCAGTTGCCATGTGGAACCACTATTGTCATGCCCCAGTTACCATCTTCAGAAGAATCAACACCTCCAAATACTCCCAAACCACCATCCACTCCAATCGAAATATCTGACTCTGATACCCCTCCTCCAAAACAAACAACCTCTCAGAAAACCGCTGAAAACCCCAGCAGGACTTTCATTGATCTAACAAGTCTTGAACGTCTTGCTGATCTAAGACACAAAATTGCCATCCCAAAACCAAAGCAACCAGATGTTGGCTCTGGTATTTTGAATTTTGAAACAGGTGTGCTGCAATGGATTGCTTCTTTGAAGCAAGTCTGTCCTGGGATGATTGACCCAGCTGCTTCTGATCAGCTCTGGTCACAGTTCAGACTATGGGTACGCGCTGAAGCCCTCAAGTTGCAGGATATCAACTATGAGCAGGCACAACAGAACTTCAGCAAGCTGCTGAAGGAAGTTGAAAGTCAGCTGCCTCAGGAAGTTGTGCTCCCTCTGGACAGTGAATCTTGGTCTGAGAAACAGCAAGCTGCAAAGGTGCAACCATCAGAAGAAGACAAGACCATTCAGGCTGAAAGTCAAGCAGAAGATGCTGCTGAAAGTTCTGAGAAGCCTCCTCCTTCTGATGCTTCTCAAGCTGCCTTGGACAGGCAGACTCTGGAAGAACTAAGGCTGAATGACTTGCGTCTACAACAGCGGATGGACGACAATGATCAGAAGATGAAAGCTAGAATGGATGTGCAGGACAGCAAGATTGACACTGTTGTCCACATGGTTCAGAAGCAGAATGAAACTTCTGAAAAGATTCAAGCGATGCTGGAGAGCCTGTTCTCACGCATGCCCCCTCAACCTTAAATCTTTTTCATGCATAACTTTTTTTTCCATGTTTTCTTCATTTTCTGATGCATTGTTTTGATTATGTTTTGTAATGTTTGCTCTGATTCTGAACTATTAATATGATTAGTTTTTCTGATCCAAATTGTTTTAGCACATCACCAACACTTTTTGATTGCTGACAAAAAGGGGGAGAACAAGAATGATATTTAAATCAATAACGGCTAACTAGACAGAAACTCTCAAACATTCTAACTCTATTACTTGAAATGTTTTTTCTGTTTTGTTTAAAGTCTACAGGCACAAGGAAGCTCCTGGACACTCTGAAGACTAGAAGCTCTGATAAAAATATAGAAGCTCTGATCAATGTTGCTCTAATCAATATGAAGTTCTGATCGTCCCAATACTCTGACCCAAAGCAAAGCTCTGACAAGAAAAGTTCTGAAGCTCTGCTCTCTGATAAGTCAAAGACTCTGATAATCTGATGTTCAAAGATAGAAAAAGATCTGATCCTGAAGAACACGTATAATCAAAGGGAAGTAATAAACTCAGGGGGAGTATTTCCTTACTCCTTATTCTTTTACTTCTTACTCTGATACTTTTTCCAGATACCTTTTCACGTTATTTTTCATTTAAAATATCTAGTTTTTGTCATCATCAAAAAGGGGGAGATTGTTAGAACAATGTTTGAATCTACTACCCTATATTTAAGTTTTGATGATAACAAAGTGAAAAGATATAGTATTTAAAATGTTTCATGTTTGAACTATCTGTTGCCTAAAATTATTATGTTCTGACTTGCAGATACTCTGATTGGTATAAGCAAGATCACGTTTAGTCAGAATCAGAATTTGATTTCATACACCAGCATCAGAAGTTGCCACATCAGAACGTCAAGATCAGATGATCAACTCACGTACATGCTGAAGCTTGATGAACAAGGTTGCGCTGAAACACTCTGATACAGAAACACAATAGTTCATCAGCAGCGAAGCAGAATCAGAATGAGCCAAGCCAGAACGTGCATTGAAGAAGCAACGACACTGTGCATTGAACGCTAATTAATTCCAACGGCCTCATTCCAGACAAGATCTGCTCAAAAAGGAAAGCTTGTTATTAGCATTGAATCAAGAATATTGCATTCAACGTTCATCTTTTCAAGTGCTATATAAACAAGGCTTTGAAGATTATAATGGCTAATGCTCTCCAAATCTCTACACGCACAAAGCTGAACCATAATCTTCGCTCTAACAGTTTTGCTAAACCACAAACTCTGATACTTCATTATTGTTTAGCAATCTAGTTTCTAAGCTTCATTTTGTGTATACATCACAGTTGTGATAAAGTTTTGTAGAAAACATTCACACACATTGTTTTATACCTTTGTAAGAAAGTGTTGCCTTGACAAACCGGGTTGTGGTTTGAATCAAGAAGGCTTTAGCAGTTGTTAAAGCAGTCTGTAATATTCAGTTGAATATAGTGAATTAAGACCTCGTTGGAGAGAGGCGAAATCACCTTGACGGGTGGACTGGAGTAGTTTGAGATCAAACGAACCAGGATAAAAATATCTTGTCAATTGCTTTAGATTTCAGTTTTACAATTCAACCCCCCCTTCTTGTGTTTTTCACCCCTTCACAATCATCTTTGGACGAAGCAACAAATGGACAATATATTCGAAGATACGAATGCTATAGCAGAATGGGAACCCCATGGGATTATTACACATAGCTATCTTTCTTTGTATAAATTTTTCTTATGACACCATCCTCTTACTAGGATGTCTGTCTCTTTTGTATAAAATACTTATTCAAAGTAAATACAAAGATATCTCTTTAAAGTGCAGAAAACCATTTGTCCTTTTCTTTTTACACTTGTGTTATATTTGCAAAAACGTCCAATGATTCATTAATGAACATATGCATTTGAACATAATTACTGTTTACAAATAAATGAAATGGAAAAGAACGATTACTGATAGGTTGAAAGAATAGGAAAACGTCTTTAGGCTATTCCGTTAACAATCCCTACAGTACGTCATTAAGATCCCCAGCAGAGCCAAAACTTCGAACTATTAATCCACAGTGGAAACCATCCAGTTTCTCCAAAATCCCCCAGCAGGTTATCTTGAAGCCCGAAAATCAACCGGATAACAATTAACTTCTTTTACTCCCCAACCTAGGATAACTTCCTGGTAGGGTGACAGACGACCGAAACTCATGAACTTTTTCCAAACAGGAATAAGCTTTTTCCCCACAGAGTTTTTATTGCTCCCCAACAGAACAAAGACTCCTGTCATTAATCCCCAGTAGAAGTCATCAAAATTCTCTGGATTCCCCAAGCAGATTCCTCAAGAAGCATATGACATTACTCTCACAATGGAATTTCTGTCAAATATTCCAACTTCAAAACATGAAGAATCCACATGTCCTCAACAGCAGTTAAGGATTTATTTTCCTCATCAATACAACTAATCAACTTACATGCACATACATTACATCCATATATCATAAACATTGATAAAGTACATATATTGCATCATACATTTCATGCAACATAACTTTGTGCTTCAGCTATCATTTTACCATTTTCAGGATAAGGTTAACAGCTACCATTAACAATGTTCAAAGATTCTAGATACAGTACATATACACTCTAGACACGAAAGTCATTCTATTACTTATTCAGATTATAGTCCAGATACGCTCCAAATACGGATGCCATTCTGTTACTTATTCAGATTCCAAGTTCAAGATACGGTACATATACGCTCCAGACAAGGATGCCATTCTGATACTCATTCAGATCTCAACTTCAAGATACAGTCCAGATACGCTCCAGACACGGTTGCCATTCTGTCACTTATTCAAATTTCGACTTCAAGATACAGTCCAGATACGCTCCAGACACGGAAGCCATTTTGTTACTCATTCAGATTATAGTTCAGATACGGCTCGGGTACGCTCCCGACACGGATGCTATTCTGTTGCTCACACAAGATTCAGGCTCCAGATACAGTTCAGATACGTTCCAGATACGGACACCATTCTGATACTCATTCTTTTGACTTACAACTTACAATTCAACAAACATTCTTGGATGGAATCTACAATCCCATCTCCCACAAGATTCTATCACCTCTCCAGATGGCATCATTAAGCCCATTCCCTCAACTACACTTTGTTGAGTGCAAATTTATGGGCACTCTAGTGTCCAATCATCTTTTACCTTCGAGTCACGAACGGAAAAACTCGCCAATTTAACTATTCAGGTTCAAGAAGATTGAACAGGGGCAGCTGTTGTACCCCAAAATTTTCCCTCTCATTTATCAAGACTTTCTCACAAGACTTCTTGGACTCAAGACAAGATTAGGGTTTGGTCAGCTCAAGACATCTTATCTTACACTGATAACAAAATTAGGGTTTGAGTTTGCACAAGGATTTTTGGATCATCAATGCTTCATGTGACTTTCATACACCATTTTGGACCCCTAATATTTCTCATGTTAAGTTTCAAGCCTTGAATCACATTTTTGATCAGTCAATTGGACAGTTGACCTAAAACTCAGCTGTATTGGGGAAAAAGTCAACCATGGCCAATTTACAGTCAAAATTCATAATTTTTGATCCACATAAACATTCTAGACTCATATGTACCATTTGATCAAGTTTTGATCACAACTCCTCAAGAAATTTGATCAAATCATCAAAAGGGCAAAATGGTCAAAATTAGGGTTTTTGATTGAGAAAGGGAAAATTCTGATTTTTAACCTAGCCAATGGCCAATTGAGTTCAAGCATGATTTCAAGGATTCAATGGCATCATCTTCACCTAATTACATGGTTCAAAAGATCTCAAGTTCATTAGATTGACAGATGAAATTTGCAGTCAACTGATCAAAAGTCAACTGTATACTGAAAAGTCAAACTTTGACTTTTTGGTCAAAATCAAGTACCAAGGGTCATAATTCATCAAGATATGTCAAAATATGAAACTTTTTCACCAAGAAAAACAAATTTTAAAATTAGGGTTTTAATTTGAAAATTTTCATAACTTTGAATTTTTCTAAGTATAAAATTTTTCTTATTTTTCTCAACTTTTCAGCACTTTTTCACCATGATGCATTTTGATTCAAGAAAAGTTCCCAACATGAAAGTTGTAGTCCTCCATGAAATCTACAACTTTTCTTCACAAAGTTTTCCCTAAAGATGCTTGGATATCAAGATATAAATTTGTGAATACATACTCATGAACTAAATAACTTAGTGAAATTTTGCCCTAATTTAGGCAGGTTTTTGACCCAACTTCATGGCAACTTTTCACCTTGTTCTGAGAGGTATCTCAAAATTAATTTAAAATATGGATTATAGATCACTTTTCAAGCTTTCCAAAATGTCCAAGAACTCTCCAAGATCATTTTTGAGTAGGGAGAATCGAAGAGAGGAAGTTGGCATTTTCTCACTTTTTGTTCAAGCCATTTTCACATAGCATCAAGTTGCAAATCAAACCTATGCTGGTTATATATTTATTTACAGGTCCTAAGCTTGCTATACACTCCATAATTAAATGCATACTCAGTTGACAAATCCTTTATCTTTGCTTTTGAAGCTTTACACAAGATGTATTTCCATTTTGGGTAAAAAGGCTTCATTGCCATTTTCATAAAGATGAACTTTTTGCAACTTTGTCAACTTGGAGCATTGGACCTGTCCCCTTGGTACAAGCAAACTACACAACTCTCAAGCAATTTTTACAAACTCATTTCATCCCTCAATCAAGCTGGTACAAGCATGTGAGATTGGTCTTGTCAACTTTACTTCAAATGCAAGAAAAGTTGCAAAAAGGGCTAGAGCTTGCACAGCTAGTAAGGGCTGACTTTGGATCACTTCTATACATATATGCAAACTTTTTACAAGGCATGATACGCTTGGCTTGGACTTAGAACTCACTCAAACTGAAAAACACTCAAAATCTGCCTAAACTCACAGTTTTCTGCAAAAGTATAACCAACTCTCATTTGGCTCGTGCGTTTTGTGTTTAATCATTTCAAACATCCCATACACTTGATACCTAGCCAATCCAAGCCATCACCCTGGTTCTGTAACATCTGTTTCAACATCTACCATTTTCAACTTGGAAGCTTGCAGTTGGACTTGGTCAAGGAGTTCCAGCCATCCTCAAAGCAAGATAAGCATTGGAATAGCTTCAGGGAAGTTCAAGGAAGCTCAAACAATCATCAAACCTCCATTAAACTCCCTACTTTGCCCTACTCGATTCCAGCTGAAGAAGGTATTTTCTTAAACTCTATCTCTTTATATAGGCAACCTCAAGCCACGATTTGTGAAGGAAAAATGTAGTCCTTATCATAAGAAGCTGTACATACCATTACTTTGCATTTATATTACTTGTGCTAAGAGAATTTGAAGATTGAAAACTCTGAAAAAATTAGTTCACGAATTAGGGATTCCAAAATTCTCTTTGATCTTTAATAGTTAGGTTACATAATTTATATGGTTGGAATCCTGAGCTCAAATGCCACATTTTTCATGTTATGAGTTTTCATTTTTATACAAGCATGAGAAAGATACAGGTTTGAATGGAAAACGCGCGCATGAAGACGGACGAAGGACAGGGATGAAGTCTTGGGCTTTTTGGCGCCTTGGCCTTTTTGTTTTTGCTATTTGCACCCTCCTGACTTGCTACTACACCCCCCTGACTTAACTATTTTATATTTTTGTATTTTTTATTTTATATTTTCATATTTAATAATTTTGTTTATTTTTTCTGAATGATAAAAAATCCAAAAAATGATTTCTTTATTTTTACACTTTTATTTTATTTTTTATTATTTTTTTACATAAAAAATTAATTTATTTGAGTAAGATAGAATTTATTTTTCTTAAATAGTTTGTAAATAATCAAATACATTTAATATTTTTATTATACATATTTATACTCATAAATACTTATTTTTTACACATATTAAATTTTTTAGTATTTAGGCATAATTTTATTTTATTATTTTTTATACAAAAAAATATACAAGTTAATAAATATAGAACATTATTTTCTTTTAATTAAAAAACTTGAAGTGGTGAAAAACACAAGAAGGGGGGGTTGAATTGTAAAACTGAAATCTAATGCAATGAACAAGATATTTTTATCCTGGTTCGTTTGATCTCAAACTACTCCAGTCCACCCGTCAAGGTGATTTCGCCTCTCTCCAACGAGGTCTTAATCCACTATATTCAACTGAATATTACAGACTGCTTTAACAACTGCTAAAGCCTTCTTGATCCAAACCACAACCCGGTTTGTCAAGGTAACACTTTCTTACAAAGAGATAAAACTAAGTGTGTGGATGTTTTCTACAAAACTGTATCACAACTGTGATGTATACACAAATTGAAGCTTAGAAACTAGATTTCTAAACAATGATAGAATATCAGAGTGTGTGGTTTAGCAAAACTGAGAGAAAAGAAGATTATAATTAGCTTTTGTGCGTGTAGAAATTTGGAGAGCATTAGCCATTTCAATCTTCAAAGCCTTGTTTATATAGAACTGAGATGATGAACGTTGGATGCAATATTCTTGATTCAATGCTAATAACAAGCTTATTGAGCAGATCTTGTCTGGAATGAGGCCGTTGGAATTAATTTGCTTTCAATGCACAGTACCGTTGCTTACTTAATGCAAGTTCTGGCTTGGCTCATTCTGACTCTGCTTCGCTGCTGATGAACTGTTGTGTTTCTTTATCAGAGTGTTGAGCGCAGTCTTGTTCATCAGGCTTCAGCATGTACGTGAGTTGATCATCTGATTTTGACATTCTGATATGGCAACTTCTGATGCTGGTGTCTGAAATCAAGTTCTGATGCTGAATAGATGTGATCTTGCTTATATCAATCAGAGTATCTGCAAGTCAGAACATAATAATTTTAGGCAGCAGATAGTTCATACATGAAACTTATAAATACTATATCTTTTCACTTTGTTATCATCAAAACTGAAATATAGGGTAGTAGATTCAAACTTTGTTCTAACAATCTCCCCCTTTTTGATGATGACAAAAACTAGATATTTTAAATGAAAATAACGTGAAAAGGTATCTGGAATATGTATCAGAATAAGAAGTAAAAGGATAGGGAGTAAAGAGATATCAGAGTTGAGAGATACTCCCCCTGAGTTTATTACTTCCCTTTGATTACACGTGTTCTTCAGGATCAGATCTTTTTGCCTTTCTTTGAACATCAGAGTATCAGAGTCTTTGACTTATCAGAAGCTTTATGTCAGAGCAGAGCTTCAGAGTTTTTCTTGTCAGAGCTTTGCTTTGGATCAGAATATCAGAGCGGATCAGAACTTCATAGTGATCAGAGCTTCAGAGCTTCTAGTCTTCAGAGTGTCCAGGAGCTTCCTTGTACCTGTAGACTTTAAGCAAAATAGAAAAACATTTTCAAGTAAATAGAGTTAGAATGTTTGAGAATTTCTGTCTAGTTAGCCGTTATTGATTAAAATATCATTCTTGTTCTCCCCCTTTTTGTCAGCAATCAAAAAGTGTAGGTGATGTGCTAAAACAATTAAGATCAGAAAAACTAATCATATTAAGATAGTTCAGAATCAAAACAAGAAGATATTACAAAACAGATTCAAAACAGTACATCAGAAAATCAAGGAAAACATGAAAAAGGTCATGAATGAAAAAAAAGAGACTAAGGTTGAGGAGGCAAGCGTGTGAACAGGTTCTCCAGCATGGCTTGGATCTTTTCAGCAGTCTCATTCTGCTTGTGCACCATGCTGACAACAGTGTCAATCTTGCTATCCTGCACATCCATTCTCTCTTTCATCTTCTGATCGCTTTCATCCATCCGCTGCTGCAGACGCATGTCATTCAGCCTTAGTTCTTCCAGAGTCTTCCTGTCCAAGGCAGCTTGAGAAGCATCAGAAGCAGGAGGCTTCTGAGAACTTTCAGCAATATCCTCTGCTTGACTTTCTTCAGCTTGAATGGTCTTGTCTTCTTCTGATTGCACCTTTGCAGCTTGCTGTTTCTCAGACCAAGGTTCACTATCCAGAGGGAGCACGTCTTCTTTCAGAAGCTGACTTCCAACTTCATTCAGAAGCTTGCTGAAATTTTGTTGTGCCTGCTCATAGTTGATATCCTGCAACTTGAGGGCTTCAGCACGTACCCAAAGTCTGAATTGTGACCAGAGCTGATCAGAAGCAGCTGGGTCAATCATTCCAGGACAGACTTGCTTCAAAGAAGCAATCCATTGCAGCACACCTGTTTCAAAATTCATAATACCAGAGCCAACATCTGGTTGTTTTGGTTTTGGGATGGCAATTTTGTGTTTCAGATCAGCAAGACGGTCAAGACTGGTTAAGTCTATGAAAGTCCTGCTGGGGTTTTCGGAGGTTTTCTGAGCAGCTGTTTGTTTTGGAGATGGAGTATCAGTATCAGAGATTATGATTGGACTGGGTGGTGTTTTGGGAGTATTTGGTGGTGTAGATTCTGGTGAGGATGGTAACTGGGGCATGATAACAGTTGTTCCACATGGCAGCTGGATTACCAGAGGTGATGGTTGAGGTGAATGAGGTTCAGATGGTTGAGGAGAAGGAGTTTCAGAGTGATGAAACTCTGTTTGAGGTGATGGTGGATTAATTTCTGGTTGGGGAGAGGGAGACGGAATTTCTGATTGTTCAGGGATAAGGGGTTCTTCTGGAATTGATGAGAGTGGTTGTTGTTGTTCTGGTTCTTCAGCAGATTGCTGTTGTTCTGGTTGTGGAGGAGGAACAGTTTGTGGTTCAGAGTTTGGTTGATCAGAGGTGTGTTGATCAATGTCAGACAGCACTTGGTCAATTGCTGATGTTGTTGAGATTGTTGGTTGTTTGGGATGTTTGGTTCTGGGTCTTCTGAGTTTTAATGCCTCAGAAGGGTCCTCTTCTTGTACAGTTTCATCTATGGTAGGGATGGGGATTGAGATTCTATGGGAGGTTTGAAGAGGAATAGATGCTGGAATAGTAGAAGAATTTAAAACAGGAGCAGCAGATGAATTACCTCTTTTCCTGGGTGTCTGCTGGGATGATCCTTCTGATGGTGCCTTCCTCTTCTTCGTCTTCTTCAGAGTCACTTCTGGTTGAGGTTGATGCAGATCTTTGATATTCAGATTTGGATCTGTACCATCTGCCTTGCACGCATCCAAGTACCTGAGAATCACCTCTGGTTTGGATTCAATTTCAGAAAATAACGGAAAGTCACTCAGAGGCACTCTTCTGCTGGAGATATCAGCAATAGGAGTAGCTTTGGGTTCCTTCTGAATATTCTCTATCAGCTTCATCTTTTTCAAGTTCTTTGCGTTCAGAGGTTTCCCAATTGTTGGTTCAATAGTGCTTAGCTCTTGAGCTTCTATCAGATGCTCAATCAGCCTATTCTCTGTCAGAATATCTGATATCAACCTTCCAAAAGGTATCCAATCCCTCTTGGTTCTTTCTTCTTCCCTTGTTTCCTTCACACTTGTTCTGAGGTGGTTGAACAGGAAATGAGCCAGATTGATCTTTACCTTCTGATCAATAAAGTAGATCAGAAACTGCTGATCCACATTTATGTAATCAGGAGAACTGGTTGGTTTCCTATGGTTGAAGCACCCCAGAATTATCTTAGCCCACACTCTGTAATGATCCTTCAGATCTTTAATCTTGCTGCTGGGCACCCCAAGAGTGAAAATCCTGTCAGCTATCACACCTACATCAGCATATCTTTCAGCCATGTCCATACAACAGACGCCACCGCCACTGTAACCGATTAGCCTTGCAATGTGATCCTCAGTGATCACAATCTTCTTCCCCATAACAAAGGAGGTGACTAGATGTGTTGAAGCCTTGGCGTGAATCCAGAATTCCTTGACTAGCATTGGGAATGTTGGTCCAACCAACCTGTCGAAATACCTTTCCCACTTCTGAGCCCTAACTTCTTCAGTTAGGTCAAAACCGTTCTCCTTCAAGCTTTCAAAATCAATGATTAATTCAGAAAGCACTTCAAGATTCTTCACAGGAGTGAGGAGAGTTCTGAATGGCACTTGATATTGCTCAGATGATGCTTTCTTCTGAGGACCTGCAGAAGCGCTGCTGGAGGTTGCCATGTTCACACTAAAAGGGTTTTGAGAATAAACTGAGGAAAATAGGTTGCAAGAGATGAACACAGAAATATGCAGAAAATGCTTGAGTATTAGTGAGAAAACGTAAAGAATGAGAATGAGAGATTAATGTGCTTAAATAGAGTTTTCAAAACTGTTTTGAAAAGATAAACGTTTTTTAAGAGAGAGAAAAATCATGATTGCATTTTAAAAGCATGATTACTTTTCATTAAATGCTTGCTGATTTTGGGGGATTTGAGAAAGATACTTAAAAACGGTTACCAGACATGTGTCTCAATGCACCCAATCAGCGCTTTGCCTTCTCAGAAGCGTGCACGCGTTCTGCTTCAGAGATATGCTGATGATTGGATGACACTTGTTTGATGTAGTGATCAGCACGTCTGTCTTTGAGCTTAGACTCTCAGATCTTTAGACTTGCATCTGATACAATCTGCATGTTCTATCTTTCTGAAAGGAGATTGATCAGAAGTTCACAGTAAAATAATTACATTCTGAAGGTAAATATATGGAATTAAAACATTTTCACTCTGGACACACTTTCATGCTGAGATGTTTTAGAATGAAATTAAACCTATCTTCTGAAAGGGGTTTAGTAAAGATATCAGCCCATTGATGGTTTGTATCTATAAATTTTAAGTTCAAAATACCTTTCTGAATATAGTCCCTAATGAAGTGATGTTTTATTTCTATATGCTTAGCTCTAGAATGTAAAATGGGATTCTTACTTAAGCAAATAGCAGAAGTATTATCACAAAGTATAGGAATGTTACTCTCAAAAATCTGGAAGTCTTCAAGCTGACTTTTCATCCAGAGCATTTGTGTGCTACATCCTGCTGCTGCTATGTACTCAGCTTCTGCTGTTGACAGAGCAATTGTTGATTGCCTTTTACTGGACCAAGAGATCAGATTTTTCTCCCAGAAACTGGCAGCTTCCAGAAGTACTTTTACGTTCCACTCTGTCTCCAGCAAAATCAGCATCACAGTAGCCTACTAAGCTGTAATCACTAGATTTTCTATAAAACAAACCCAGATTAGTAGTACCTTTCAGATACTTGAAAATTCGCTTAACAGCTGTTAAGTGAGATTCTCTAGGATCTGATTGGAATCTAGCATAGATACAAACACTGAATAATATGTCAGGTCTTGAAGCAGTCAGATAGAGGAGAGAACCAATCATACCTCTGTAGACTTTCTGTTCTACATTTTTGCTCACCTCTTCTCTTTCCAGAATGCACGTGGGATGCATTGGAATCTTTGATGGCTTACATTCTGAGAGGTCAAATTTCTTCAGAAGATCTCTGATGTATTTGCTCTGATGAATGTAAGGTCCTTCTGGAGTTTGATTGATCTGAATTCCTAGAAAGAATTTCAGTTCCCCCATGAGGCTCATCTCAAATTCTGCCTGCATACACTTAGCAAATTTTCTTCCAAGAGAAGGATTAGTAGAACCAAAAATAATATCATCAACATAAATTTGACAGACTAAGATGTCACTCTTAACTGATTTACAGAATAGAGTAGTGTCCACCTTCCCTCTGGTGAATTCATTTTCCAACAGAAAGTTACTTAGCCTTTCATACCAAGCTCTGGGAGCTTGTTTCAGACCATACAGTGACTTCTTTAGTTTGAAAACATGTTCTGGATGTTTTGTATTTTCAAAACCTGGGGGTTGGTGTACATAAACTTCTTCTTCTATATAACCATTTAAGAATGCACTTTTGACATCCATCTGATACAGAGTGATGCCTCTATTAATAGCAAATGAAATTAAAAGTCTGATAGATTCTAACCTGGCGACTGGGGCAAAGGTTTCTGTATAGTCTATCCCCTCTTTCTGACTATAACCTTGTGCAACCAGTCGTGCCTTGTTTCTGATGACTTCACCTTGTTCATTTAGCTTGTTTCTAAACACCCATCTTGTTCCAATGACGTTGAATCCTTTTGGTCTGGGAACGAGATCCCATACGTCGTTTCAGGTGAATTGATTCAGCTCTTCTTGCATTGCCAGAATCCAGTCATTATCCAGAAGTGCTTCATCAATAGAAGAAGGTTCAATCAGAGACACAAGTCCCATAAGTGTTTCTTCAGAGTTTCTGAAGCTTTCTCTTGTTCTGATTGGATCTTCCTTTCTTCCTAGGATAGTCTCTTCTGGGTGATCCAAACTGCTTCTGGGTAATCTCTTCTGAGGTTGATCAGCAGCTGTTGTAGGATTGCTAGCAGTGCTCCTTTCAGACGTTGAAGGAATGTCTGTGTTGAGAGCTTCTGATGACTTGTCTTCAGAACCTGCAAATTCAATTTCTATACCTGCAAAAACTTCATTCTGCTTTGACTTTTCAGAGTCAAGCTTATCATCAAAACGAACACTGATTGATTCTTCCACAATCTGTGTTTCTGTATTGTATACTCTGTACCCTCTTGAGCGTTCAGAGTATCCTAACATAATACACTTCTGTGCTTTAGAGTCAAACTTGTTCAAATAATTCTTTGTATTTAATATAAAGCAAGTACATCCAAATGGATGAAAATATGAAATGTTGGGCTTTCTGTTCTTCCACAGTTCATATGGAGTCTTTTCCAGAATAGGTCTTATTGAGATTCTATTCTGAATGTAGCACGTTGTGTTTATTGCCTCTGCCCAGAAGGTCTTAGCAACGTTTGTCTCATTGATCATGGTTCTGGCCATTTCTTGCAATGTTCTGTTCTTTCGTTCTACAACTCCATTTTGTTGGGGAGTTCTAGGACAAGAGAAATCATGCAGAATGCCTCTGTCATTAAAGAATGACTCAAAATCTTTGTTTTCAAATTCTCCACCATGATCACTTCTGACTTTAACGATTATAAGATCCTTTTCATTCTGAACTTGGTTACAGAAGGTAACAAACACAGAGTGTGACTCGTCCTTGTGTCTTAAGAACTTTACCCATGTCCATCTGCTATAGTCATCTACGATTACTAACCCATACTTCTTACCACTGACTGAAGCAGTTTTAATTGGTCCAAATAAGTCAATGTGCAGAAGTTCTAATGGCTTAGAGGTAGAAACAACATTTTTGGATTTAAAAGAAGGTTTTGCAAATTTGCCTTTCTGACATGCTTCACACAGAGCATCTGAATTGAACTTCAAATTAGGAAGTCCTCTGACCAGATTGAGTTTGTTAATCTGAGATATTCTTCTCATACTAACATGTCCCAATCTTCTGTGCCAGATCCACTGCTCGTTGTTAACAGACAGAAGACATTTTACATTCTGACTCTTTAGTTCAGAAAGTTTGATTTTGTAAATGTTGTTTTTCCTCTTACCATTAAACAGGATAGTCCCATCTTTCTGACTAACAGCTTTACATGATTTTTGATTAAAGATTATATCATAACCGTTATCACTTAATTGACTTATGGATAACAGATTATGCATCAATCCATCTACTAGCAGAACATTATTAATAGAGGGAAGATTTCCATTACCTACAGTTCCAGAGCCAATTATCTTTCCCCTCTGATTGCCTCCAAAGCCAACGTGGCCTCCAGGCTTAAGTTCCAGGCTTTGGAACATATGCCTTCTTCCCGTCATGTGTCGTGAGCAGCCAGAGTCCAGGTACCATGACTGGTGTTTCTGACTTGCTGCTAAAGATATCTGCAACATGTATTATTTTATCCTTAGGTACCCAGATTTTCTTGGGTCCTGATTTGTTAGTTTTACCAAAACTCTGGTTGAATTTTGGTTTCACAGAGTGCTTACTGCTAGTGTATTTGATATCATGTGTGTGACCATATACAAAATGTGAATTCAGAGGAGTGTGTTTAATGGTTAAGTCCATAACATTCTTTGGTGTAGGAACCTTACCTTGGTATCCTATTCCTTTCCTGCCGTTTCTGCTAACTCCATAGATCATTGAAGCCATTCTGCTTCTATCTATGCTTTTAGCTAGAACTTCTGGAAACTGTGATCATACTCCTTGATGATCTCATCAGCGTTGCTGGGAGTTTCAGAGATTGGTTCCTTCTGAGAGTTTTGTAAAGTGTTTTCTAATTTTGAAATCTTATTTCTCAGCTCAGAATTTTCCAATTTGAGACTCTCAGTCTTATTAGAGTCAGATTCAAGATTCCTTTTCAGGTCTCTGAATTTAGCTCTAATTTGCTGATAACGTTCCAGAATCTCATTAAGGCTTTCAGCAAGTTCAGCCTTTGTAAAGTTAACAGCAAAGTTAGGAAATACCTCTTCAGTGTCTGATTCTGAGTCTGATTCAGAAGCTTCACTATCTTTTGAAATGTTAGCCATGAGAGCTATGTTTGCCCTTTCATCATCTGATTCTGAGTCAGCTTCAGACGAGTCAGAGTCATCCCATGTAGCCATGAGACTTTTCTTCTTCTCTCTTCCAAACTTCTTTTTGGGCTTCATATCTTCTGTATCCAGAGGAAGAATCTGTCCTTCTGTATCTGGAAGAAGACTCGTTCTGATCAGATCTTCTGGGATTCCTGAACTTCCTTTGTCTTTGCTTCCACAGTTGATTTACTCTTCTGGAGAGAAGGGAGAGTTCGTCTTCTTCTGATGAGGATCCATCAGATGTTTCTTCAACTGCCTGCAAAACTTTAGACTCAAATTTTCTGTTAGATTTTAATGCTAAAGGCTTACCTTGCTTCTGAGGCTCATCAGCTTCTAGCTCTATCTCATGACTTCTGAGGGAGCTGATAAGTTCCTCCAGAGTGATTTTGTTGAGATCTTTAGCTAGCTTCAGAGCTGTAACCATAGGTCTCCACTGCTTGGGTAAACTTCTGATGATTTTCTTGACATGGTCAGCAGTAGAGTATCCTTTGTCCAGAACTTTGAGACCAGCTACCAGAATCTGGAATCTAGAGAACATGGTTTCAATGGATTCAGATTCTTCCATTTTGAACGCCTCATACTTCTGAATGAGCGCGAGAGCTTTTGTTTCTTTGACCTGAACGTTGCCCTCATGCGTCATTCTGAGTGAGTCAAAAATATTCTTTGCTGTGTCTCTGTTGGAGATCTTTTCATACTCAGTATAGGAGATGGCGCTGAGTAGGATGGTTCTGGCCTTGTGGTGATTCTTGAAGTCACGCTTTTGTTGATCAGACATTGTTTTTCTATCAATCTTCTGACCACTTGCATTCACAGGGTGCGTGTATCCATCTGTCACCATATCCCACAGATCAGCATCATGTGCCAGAAAGAAGCTTTCAATTCTGTCTTTCCAGTAATCAAAGTTTTCTCCATCAAATACTGGAGGTTTGCCACTGAATCTGTCTCTGTCCTCATTGTTGTCATTGCTGATGTGAGAATTGTTTCCTGCCATTGTGTTTTTCTGACGCTGGATCTTGTACTGACACGGTTAAGTGTTTTAGCTCAGAACCAGGCGCTCTGATGCCAATTGAAGTGGTGAAAAACACAAGAAGGGGGGGTTGAATTGTAAAACTGAAATCTAATGCAATGAACAAGATATTTTTATCCTGGTTCGTTTGATCTCAAACTACTCCAGTCCACCCGTCAAGGTGATTTCGCCTCTCTCCAACGAGGTCTTAATCCACTATATTCAACTGAATATTACAGACTGCTTTAACAACTGCTAAAGCCTTCTTGATCCAAACCACAACCCGGTTTGTCAAGGTAAAACTTTCTTACAAAGAGATAAAACTAAGTGTGTGGATGTTTTCTACAAAACTGTATCACAACTGTGATGTATACACAAATTGAAGCTTAGAAACTAGATTGCTAAAAAATGATAGAATATCAGAGTGTGTGGTTTAGCAAAACTGAGAGAAAAGAAGATTATAATTAGCTTTTGTGCGTGTAGAAATTTGGAGAGCATTAGCCATTTCAATCTTCAAAGCCTTGTTTATATAGCACTGAGATGATGAACGTTGGATGCAATATTCTTGATTCAATGCTAATAACAAGCTTTCCTTATTGAGCAGATCTTGTCTGGAATGAGGCCGTTGGAATTAATTTGCTTTCAATGCACAGTACCGTTGCTTACTTAATGCAAGTTCTGGCTTGGCTCATTCTGACTCTGCTTCGCTGCTGATGAACTGTTGTGTTTCTTTATCAGAGTGTTGAGCGCAGTCTTGTTCATCAGGCTTCAGCATGTACGTGAGTTGATCATCTGATTTTGACATTCTGATATGGCAACTTCTGATGCTGGTGTCTGAAATCAAGTTCTGATGCTGAATAGATGTGATCTTGCTTATATCAATCAGAGTATCTGCAAGTCAGAACATAATAATTTTAGGCAGCAGATAGTTCATACATGAAACTTATAAATACTATATCTTTTCACTTTGTTATCATCAAAACTGAAATATAGGGTAGTAGATTCAAACTTTGTTCTAACAAAACTAGGGTTTAAACCCCTTCCAAAAATAAATATTATTTTTTCCTTTTTTTTAGGTTTAAATTAAATATTATTTTTCTCATACAAAAACAAGACATAAAAAAAATCTTTTCTTTACATACATATTGCATTATATATTAAATATTTATATTATATTTATTTAATTCGCGCAATTTCGATTTGGTTGTAATAATATTTTTAGCTTTATATTTGTGCAAATCCTCCATTCAAACTTGTATTCCCCCTCACATAATTTTTTTTTGTAATAGCTTAGTACATTTACAGTACGCAATTTATCGCTTTATATACCATGATTAGTAATTAGGGTTTGCATGACAAGAACAAAAACAAAGCAAAATAGAAAACCCTAAATACAAGACAAAAGCATGAAAATGATACACTTTGCACACAAACACCCCTAGGGTTTCTCCCACTTGGTTGCCTAAAACAAAATGGCCATGTTACGCATGCGAAGTATCTTGGCAAAAGAAAACAAGTATAAGATCATAGTCCCTCGATGATGCTATTCAAAGGTTGCCTAAACAAAATGATATTGGTCCCTCAAAAATGCTAAGATCCTTGGCAACATTGCTATCATGGTTATACGATGACCCACGCCCGTCCCGTTTACATCCAAAGATAGGGTTGGTTACCAAATCAATGGTAAGTCAACAATGTCAAAGGGATAGAAAATGCACAAGAAAGACATTCGAGTAAGTAGATAGCTTCTAAGTTACTTTCTCCATTTCAAACAACAATCCTTGCTATTTTCAAAAACAAACACACACACATTTCAAAACATCTTACAGGTTCCTTCTCACAGCTCTACTATCCAGGCTTTCATATCAAAGTAACCTTACTATCCAGGTTCCTTCTCACAACCCTACTATCTAGGCTTTCATATCGAAGTAACCCTACTATACAGGTTCCTTCTCACAGCCCTACTATCTAGGCTTTCATATCGAAGTAACCCTACTATCCAGGCTTTCATATCGAAGTAACCCTACTATCTAGGTTCCTTCTCACAACCCTACTATCCAGGCTTTCATATCGAAGTAACCCTACTATCCAGGTTCCTTCTCATAACCCTACTATCCAGGCTTTCATATCGAAGTAACCCTAATATCTAGGTTCCTTCTCATAGCCCTACTATCCAGGCTTTCATATCAAAGTAACCCTACAATCCAGGTTCCTTCTCACATCCCTACTATCCAGGCTGTCATATCGAAGTAACCTTACTATCCAGGTTCCTTCTTACAACCCTACTATCCAGGCTTTCATATCGAAGTAACCCTACTATCCAGGTTCCTTCTCACAGCCCTACTATCCAGGCTTTCATATCGAAGTAACCCTACTATCCAGGTTCCTTCTCACAGCCCTACTATCCATGCTTTCATATCAAAGTAACCCTACTATCCAGGTTCCCTCTCATAGCCCTACTATCCAGGCTTTCATATCGAAGTAACCCTACTATCCAGGTTCCTTCTCACAACCCTACTATCCAGGCTTTCATATCGAAGTAACCCTACTATCCAGGTTCCTTCTCACAGCCCTACTATCCAGGCTTTCATATCGAAGTAACCCTACTATCCAGTTCCTTCTCATAACCTTACTATCCAGGTTCCCCCTATCTTATCCCCAAACAACGGTCCACAACACTGTAAGACCGGGACTCGATCAAACATAATTGATTTCACATTTACCCCGTAAATCATGGTGCATCATATACCCCGGCCAGCTACGCAGTACACTTCCGCTTCCTAAAGCCAGAGTTATTCCCCAGTAGAGTAACGAACAACTGAAGCTCCTAAAACTCTAGTTCTTCCAAGACAAGAAATCAACATCCCATAGATGGTATCTTTAAGCCCATCTCCGAAAATCTTCAATCCTCAACCTCCAAATGGAATCTGTAATCCCATTCCCGATATCACAAATCAAGTGCCACTTCCTGCGAGTGCAAATTTTTAGGCACTCTAGTGTTCAATCATCTTTCACCATCAAATTACGAAAGGCAGACAGTCCAATCTACATCCTCAGGTTTAAGAAGATTGAACAGGGGTAGCTGTTGTACCCCAAAATTTGCCTCTCATTTTACTCAATACATGTCCATTGAGATCCTCAATTTGCTCAAGATTGTCCAAGAGTTGACCAGACAAACTCTCTCCTAAGGCAGTGTACCTCAAATTAGGGTTTCTATTTTCACCAAGATAGGTGGACTCCAAATGTCTCATATTCTCTCCATGGTCTTAATATGTTCCCAAGATCATCTATGCCAAGTTTCAAGCCTTACATAAGAAGTTTGCTCAGCCAACTGCTCCGATGCTTGAGAATCGACTGTATTAGGTCAAAAGTCAACTGTGGCCCACATACAGTCAAACCTCAAGATTTTTGGTCAACATCAACATTTTGAAGTAATTTACATCATTTTATCAAGGGTTGATCATGATTCCTCAAGGGATGCTCCAAATTCATCAAAACCCAAAAGTTGCTAAATTAGGGTTTCTTAGTAAAAGTCAACCAAACTTTGACCAAGCATAACTTCCACATGCTTTATCATAAATTTTCCATCCAAAGCTCATTTTGAAGAGGATGCAATTCCCTACAACTCATATTCATCCCACAAGTTCAAAATATTCACTCATAAAAAGATATGAATTTCTACATTATAGGTCCTTTTGAAAAGTCAACAAAAAACACCTTTTGGGTCAAAGATTCTTACATAAACATGGAAGATCCAATTGAGATGAGGAAAAATGGGTTGCTTAGAAGACACCCTAAGCTTTCTAAAAAGTCCAAGAACACCTCTCTAGGGTTACAATTGGAAGAGATATGCCTTGTCAAAGTTGACCTTTTTTGCAAAATTGCCAAAAGTCAAATGTGCTCAAAAATGCATTTTTTGCTAAATGGGCCTAACTCTTTATGCTTGCACCTCACTTATAATGTGGTCCACGACTCAAACATTCACCCACACATTATTTTCTTCATGTTTCAATTTATTTTGATTTTTTGTTAATTAAAAAGTGAATTAATCAAGTAATTGAGGAATAATAGCAAAGATATGATTTGATTTGGTTTTTGGACAGGTTGGCAATCAAAATATGCTGAATTATCAAGGCCAAAACGAATCAAGCATAATTGGTACAAGAAAGGGAATATTTGGCTCAAAATAGCAAGTTTACATAAGCTTGAAAATCAAATCAAATCTCTTATAATTGCAAAGATTCGGTCCAAATTTGTAACCCTAATTCATTTCTAGATATATAATGGACAAGAACAAAGCATGGGATAAGGTTTTTGGACGTGCAAGCTGCCAAAACAAAACTGAAAATTTCAACAAAAAGTGTGAAATCAAATTCCATCTTAGAGCCACTCTCAAGGGGATTTGAGGCTAGCAATCCACTCCTAGACACTTTCTGGAGCTACTCCATTCATTTGCAGGCTTCCAAACGTCCAGAATCTCATCCTACAACCGTCACGATTTGCACAAAATCTTAAACTTGATTCTAACAATTTACTCATCATAAACATGTTCTAAGCATATATTTGTGTTTATCATCATGTTTTCCACGTTTCTGGATTCTTTGATTGGAGTTTAAGTGCAGGTACGAGCGATTGCCATTGTTAGGGTTTTAAGGTCCACTTTGGGGATTTTCAGTACATGGAAAATTGGGCCAAGAAAGGAGTACTGTCACACTCGTGAGGTCAAGACGAGTAGATCTGTGGCTTTAAATTATGTTTATGTTGCTTGTGGTATATTTTTGAAATACGCATGGTTTTAGTTACAACCAAGAACCGTAGGTAAAAGCTTCATGCCTAAGGCGACAGTTGTAGGAAGAAGACGATGCGTGTCACAGCATGGTTGGTCCATTTGAATTTGGCGCGCGTTTTCTGACCACTGACTTGTTTTTTAATATATTATATGTTCGTTATTATATTAACAATTGAGACATCCAGTGCAGTTGGTCAGAGGAAGGAAGTATGAAGCTCATGTCCTGGGTAAGATCCCAGGCGTGAGCTTTTGGCATTTTCTCCATTATTTTCACCAGATCCAGCACACCTCACCTTCTGATGATCATCACGCGCCCTCTGATCTCATCCTCTGATCCATCTCTAGCCATATCCAATGCCAGCATACACAGGTCCACCATGAGTCCCCAGAAGATGATCTCATTGGATCAGGCGCCAGACTCTGGGCCATCCTTCTGGGTTTCAGAATTTCAACATACACCCTCAGTTTGCTTCATCACTCCAGGCCCAAATCTTTCTCTCTCTTTTTTTTTAAATTCTTTTTTATTGGTTATTTTAAATTATTTTCACAACAAAAATCATTTTTTTAATCATAAAATTAGAAAATCACTAAAAAAATTAGATTTTAGTTTTTTTTTCATAAAATTATTTAATTGCAATTAATTAATTAGCTTAATTAGATTAACTCCAATTCTTTTTTTTATAATTAAAATTAATTAGACAAATTAGGTTAAAATTCCAAATATTTTTCGCAACAATAAAATACAAAAAAATATTTCCTCTTTAATTGATTAGATTTTTTAGGACTCAGACTTTATTCTCGTACGTAACTCTTCGCGCGCGCCTTGACTTTCTTTTAATTCAAATTATTGTAATTGTTTCAAGGTTGTAATAGTTTAATTAGGATTTTAAATTCCGCATTTTTTATTTTACGTCAAGGCAATTGTGTAACTGTCAAAGCCATGTAATAGCTAGTTTTATTTCCGCGTTTACTTTCAGCAAATTATTAACTGTCTAGATGTATGGCTAATAGGATTGTATGGCAAGAATGCATGAAAATTAAAACAGTTAGAAAACCCTAATGTGCAAAGATTAAAATAACTGAAACAAATCACTCACACATGCTCACTCCTAGGGTTTACCTCATTTCGATTGCCTTCGGTACATAATCATTAAGCATAGGAGATTTTAGTGGTGGCCCTCCAGTCTAAAGAGATCAAGTTGTCCCATTCGAATGTTGCCTAGGAAATGTTGTCTCGGAAATGTTGCCTCGAAAAGATCCCAAGACTCTAGGGTTACTACTAAAGTTTTCTAACTATTACTTTAGTGATTGTATTCGTCCCGTTCGAACGTCCCTTACAAACTCCAACGACGGTGCTACCTACTCCTTAATAGTGGGATAATGCTGTCTAAAGGAAATAGAACTATAGACAATCTTTTTTCGAGTAGGTAGATGCTAGTAGGTACTTGCTCAAAACAAATCTTTTCACACAAACACCTTTAAAAACAGTTTCAAAACAACTTCGTCACACCTTTGAGGACTGATACAAGGGTTATCATGAAGTTAAATATTTTCAAAGTAAGCACACACACAAGCAATTTTTAAAAGATGAGCAAGTACCTAAGAGCCCGTAGATAACTACGGATAGAAAGGGTGATAACACCTTCCCTTTCTATAATCTACCCTCCGTACTCAGAATATCTCGAAAAAAGGTTTTTTCTGTTCTTTTTCCTTTTCCATGATTGGTTGAAATAAAAGTCGGTGGCGACTCTTGCTTACCGCAACATTTTTCGAACAAAAAATGCAAAACGCAAACCAGTATTAAACAGTCGGTTCTGCCACTGTATCACACCTTCCCTTTTCATAACCTACCCCCCCCCCCCCCCGAAATCAAGAAATAACCTCAAAGGGTCTTTCCTGTTCTTTTCACCCTTTCCTTATTGGATAAAAGAAAAGTCGATGGCGAATCTTGCTATTCGCAACAATTGCAATCAAACGCAAAACAACCAAGTCAGTTCTCCCACTGTATTACAAATGTCATTCCTTTTCAATTGAAATCCTTTATATTCCTTTTAAGTTTAAATCAAAATTGCTTTACATTCCAGTTTTTACTTTAAAACATTTCATCACTACTTTCGAAGTAACAATCACTATCGAAGAGATTGACACCAAAAAAACATAGAAAACAAAATATACACTATTATCCTAGGATCAATCTAGTCGATCCTGTAAGCAACTATAATCTCTAGGATTTGGAAGACTAGCGCTTGGTTACTAAATTTCAAGGTAAACAAATTGGAACACCTGGTGGGACCTAATGTTTATTTTGTTTGGAAATTTTTTATCATTTTCATACACAACTTTTTAACATTGTTGCAAGAGATTAAGAAGTGGTAGAATAGACAAAACTGCCTAAGTATTACCCAAAAGAAAATACGTTAGAAGAATGGTCAACCCACCAAGCAATAATGAAGGACAACCACCCCTATTCGACATGGGAAAGTACGAATGCAGTTTCTATAACCGAATCTATACCAGTCCAAGTAAGTACGATAGCAATATCATCAAATGCTTATAGTGGACCAGTTCTCTCTCCAGTGCAAACACAAGGTCCCTTAGTGACTTCAAGATCACTAGGGACGAACATTTTCATACATTTTGCGTCTGGATTCACAATTCCATTGGATGGACGTGAACAAATATATGGCATGCCAACATCAATGATGGAAAGTTTAAATAATAACACATCAACATTATCCGATCCACAAGTGTCTACTTTTTCACCCTTGCAAGGATCAGGATCAGGTATTAATAACATGGGTCAAAATGTCCAACCCCCAGGATTCACTGCCCAAATACCTACCATGACAATAAACTTTGCGGCAACATTTAGACAACAAATGGATGATATCAATCATGAAATGGTTGGTATTTTAACCCAACAAATGGGCACACTTTTTAACCTGTTGATTCAAAGTGCTACCCAAGTTAATCAATAGAATTCTCAGATGAATCAGAAATTAGAAGCGTAGATAAAGCGAATTGCAGATTTCTTTGGTGCCCCTCAGGCGCCATTTCGACACCCTCGTCGAGAATGGCTAAGAGAAAACCAAGGGATGGTTTTCGAGGAAGATCTAATAATTAACCAAGCGCAACTGGTGGCACAAAATATTGATGAAGTTAACCAGGGCCAAAGAGTTGAACAACCTAGGGTCAAACAAGAAATACTAAGGGAAGTTCAAGTCCTGAGTGTAGTAATGGTTAATCAAAACCATGATGCAGACGAAGTCCTTCATCGTGTTCGACAAGACGAATTTCCAGGAGAAAATAATCTGACAGCCATGGTCGAAAGGAGAATGGCACGAAATGGGGGTAAATATAGGCCTTTGAAGGCCAAACTATACATCCCCTTTGTCTGAATATGTTTTACATACTGAATTATCAAGGGGACGTAAAGTCCCAAAGTTCACGAAGTTTTCTGGTGATACCAGTGAATCCACCTTCGAACACATAGCCATGTATTTTACTGAGGCTGGAGACGTAGAAAATAACAAAAACCTAAGGATAAAATATTTCCCTAGTTCCTTGACCAAAAATGTCTTTACTTGGTTCACCACTCTTCCTACGAGTTCGGTCCATGATTGGACTTGTTTAGAAAGACTGTTCCATGAGCAGTTTTACATGGCTCAATCGAAGATTAATTTGAAGGAAATGGCTAACATTGAGCGTAAGTTTAGCGAGCCAATAGATGAATATCTCAGTAGATTCCAACTGTTGAAAGAAAGATGTTTCACTCAAGTTCCAGAGCATGAACTAGTCAAAATGGATGCGGGTGGTTCAGACTATTCCATTAGGAAGAAATTAGATACCTAGTGTTGTACCCCAAAATTTTCCCTCCCATATTCCTCAAGATATGATCTTCAAATTGCTCAAAATTGTTCAAGGGTTGTACAGGCAAACCACCTCCTAAGCCAGCTGAAATTAGGGTTTTGGTTCTCTCAAGGAATTTGGGGTTCTCAATGGTTCAATCAAGTCTCAAGGTCCTATACACATCCTCAAGCACATACATGCCAAGTTTCAAGACTCACAGTGCCAATTTGCACAGTCAAAAGCTCCATTTGACCTACAGTCAACTGCAAGGGCAAAATAGTCATTTTACAGTCAAAAGTCAGAATTTTTGGTCAACATCTTATTTTGAGTCCACAATCATCATTTTATCAAGTCTTGATCATGATTCCACAAGAATGGCTCAAAAATCATCAAGATGCAAGAAGTTACTATTTTTGGACAATAGAAAAGTCAACTGTATCTTGACCAGGGCATAACTTTTTCATGGATTGTCAGAAAAATCCCATCCAATGCTCATTTTGAAGGGGATGACATTTCTTACAATCCATCTTCACATTCCAAGTCCAAGAAATGCTCTCACAAAAATTTACCAATTTTGACATTATAGGTCAATTTCAAAAGTCAACAAAAGTGCACTTTGAGTCAAAGGCCATAACTTTAGATTGGTAAATCCAAATGACATGGGACCAAAGGCATTGGTTATAGGACTTCAAGAGCTTTCCAAAATGTCCTATAACATGGTCATATGATCAAAATTGAGCAAGTTGTGCATTGGAGAAGTTGGGAAATTTTCATGAATTTGCAAAAGTCAACTTTGCTCAAAACACCTTCCTTTTGCTAATGGGCCTCAAATCTCTTCTTGAAACTTCATCCATCACCTATGCACGACCCATCAAGATTAATTGAATTTATTTTCTTATTTTTATTGATTAATTGGATTTTTAATTAATATTAATTCATTTAATTAATTTAAATTGTAGGAAAATAAAAGATTTGGTTTTTAAATCTTTTTGTGAAGCAAATAGGACCTAATCATGCTGGAAAATTCGGGCTCAAAGTCAAAGATACAAAAAATCCAAAATTGGAAACTTTGTTCAATCATGAAAAATCAAAAAGATTTGATTTTCAATCAAGGATTCAAACATCAATGCAATAGATTTTTGCCCAAGCTTTTGACCTAATTCAGTTGCCTTATATACAAGCAAGCTAACCCTGATCAAAGAGACGTGAAAAAGCTGCAGAAAAGACCATAGCCAATTGAAGAAAATTCAAGAAAAAGTGAAAACTGATTTTTGCATTGTAGGTCGATTCAAGGGTTTTTGTTGATTCTAACACCTTGCAGGAGTTCCCAGGAGTGTTTTGCAATCAAACTCAGACCCTAAAGCTTAAAGAATTAAGGAATACAGAATCACGGTTTGGCTTTTTTTATTCAAAATCGTATATCCTAATTCATGCATAATTAACATGTTTTCTTGATTGTTTTGCATTGCTAGAGGTCATACCAAGCTGATGGAATGGTTTAATTGAGTTATAATGCCCTGGATCGAAGAATGCCATGAATAAATTTTTAGGGTTCTTAAGCTTTAAATTGGGGATTCCTAAACCAGGAAAAATTGAGACTATTAAGATACATGACTGAATTCGTGAGGATAAGACGAACAAGAACCACACCTCGCGAAATATTTATATATACTGAGCTTCTATTCGTTGCAATGGTTAGTGGGGGTTAAAAACCCCCGCTATCTGATGTTATTTTTACAGGTACAACGAAGAAGATGATGAGGTGTTGATACATGGTTGGCCAGTTCAAAAGAGCGCATGTTTATTTTTGTTTTACAGCATATTGATTTATTTTCTTATATAATTATTGCTCTTTATTTTAATAACAATTGGAACGCGTTGGCTGAGTGGTTGGGGAAAGCATGCAAAGTCCATTGGGACCTGGGTTCGAACCTTAGGTCCCCCCAAAACATTTATTTCTTTTTTCTTGACATATTCACATGCAGATTTCCACAGGCAGTTCACCATGCACCTCAAATATCCATGCACCAAGTGGCCTCAAACTCAAATCCCATGGCCTAGATTGAAAGACTAGCATGGTCCTTAGTCAACACATGCATGGACAATCCAAAAAAGTCAACGTGGCTGGAAGCATAATGGGCCAGGAATTCCAAATACACCTCCTAATTGGGCCAGCACCCTCTGGGTTATTTTCTTTTATTTTCTTCTTTTATATTTTTTCACTTAATTATTATTAATTATTATTATTATTAGTTAATTAATCAAATTAATTTTTTTCATAATAAATTCAGAAAACTAAAATATAATATTTTTTATTATTATTTATTAAATTCACCCTTAATTTATTATTTTTGTAAATAAAAACTAACATAATTAATTTAGTTGTTTTAATTAGGTTAATTTCAATATTTTCACAATAATTTAAAATAAATTAGAATTAGGGTTCTTGACAACTTTTAATCATTTTTTTATTTTATTTATTTTCCTTAAAACATTAAAAACCAAAAATATTTCTTTTTATTAATTAATTAATTAGGTTTAATTTAATTTAATTCATAAATAATCAAATCTCTTTCTTTCTCGAAAAAGGGTCAAAACCCTAAGGAACTCTCCGATTCAATTTTGTTCTCGCGCATCTTATTTTTATTCCAATTATGTATTGTTCCGAGGATGTAATAGTTTTAATTAGGACTTTTTATCGCTTTTTTATTTTCCGCAATTTACTTTTTCAAGGGTTTGTTTTTGGCGATGTAAATACCCGACGCCTTGTAATAACTTAGTTTTACTTTCCGCAAACTATTAACTGTTAGATGTATGTTAACTAGGCTATGCATGGCAAGACTTATTCTTAAATTAAAATCAATCGTAGCTCACCATAACATGTAAAAAGATAACTTAACTGAAACCTGACACACGTGCACATGTCACTCCTAGGGTACACCTCACTTGGTTGCCTCGACGTGGTCATTGAGTATATGGTGTTTTAGAGGTCGCCCTCCTGTCTAAAGATCAAAGTTGCCTCGAAACGGTTGCCTCAGATAAAAGTGATCTAGGACATTAGGGTTACCGCTAAGGCGTCCTACTATTGCTTTGGTGACCACATGTCCCATATAATCGAATTGACCCGAAACTCCAACGACGGTGCTACCTACTTCTCAATAGTGGGATAGTACTGTCTAAAGGACATTTACACAGCTTAATTTCTTTTGAGTAGGTAGAGGTTCTCAGGTACTTGCTCTTTCAAAACAAAAACAACTTTTCGCACTTACACTTTTCTGACAAAAGTTTTCAAACAACACTTCATACACTCTTGAGGACTGATACAAGAGTTAAATCGAAGTTTTCAAACAAACTTTTTCAAAACCCACAAACACAAGAAAAGCAAAAAAAATTTGAAAACATAGTTGAGCAAGTACCTAAGAGCCCGTGGATAACCAAGGATAGAAAGGGTGCTAACACCTTCCCTTTCTATAATCTACCTCCCGAACCGAGAAACATCTCGAAAAGGAATTTTGCTGTGCTTTTGTCCTTTCCTTGTTGGAGAAAATAAAAGACGGTGGCGACTCTTGCTTACCGCGACATTTTGCTAAACGCAAACACGAACCAGCATTCCAAAACTGTCAGTTCTATTTCCACCGATCACACCTAGTATTTAAGAGACATGGCATAGTTGGTAGATAGAGTTTGACAGGTCAAACGTCTAAAAGACGAAAAGGCAAGGGACAATAAAAACACTAGAAGGGAAAGGGTAGCCTATGTCGAAATGGATGAGGAAAAACCAAAGGTGTATAGTGACCCTATAGGTTCCGACAAAAATGAAATAGATCTGGCCAAACTAAAAAAGGGCCATCTTATTTATGCAAAGTCTTTGCTCCTTCAAATAGGAAGAATCCTATCAAACAAGACAAGTATGATAAGTTCCCGAAAAGAACACACACCTTCGATGTAACGAAGTGCGACGAAATCTTCAACTTATTAGTCAAAGATGGACAAATGATAGTGCCACCAGGGAGGATTTTGCAAGTATCATAATTTTTTAGGCCATAAACCTCACAATATTTTTATTTTCATGGTTTTGGTGCAGAATATCCGAGATGGAAGACTCAAGTTTGGAGAGAAGAACAAACTGCAGATGAAGGTTAATTCAGATCCTCTCTAAGAAGTTGATGCTCACTATATAGAGCCATCAAGTATCAACATGATCAAAGTTGATGAGGACTTCGAAGACCAGAACACTAAGATTGAAACTACTGAAGGTTTCAATCAGAGTGTCGAAGAAACATATGCTATTGAAAGCCTTAGGATCAAACTGCAAAAGTTTAGGATCATTTAGGGTCCTAAGGTTGAAATTAATATGGTGGAACTAAGTGGAGAAACAACCACGGATGCTAACAAATAAAGTATCCGAAGATAGGAAAACCAAATGAAAGTGGCCTACCCCAATGTCAATAATAATCTTCTAGATTTTTGTCTTCAATGCCAGAAGAAAATTTTGGAAGCCCTAATGTGTCCCAGATGCAGTTCAATGTACGACAGGAAAGCGGCTGAGAACTTGGAAATAATTCGAATTGCTAGTTAGAAAGGAAAATGGAAGAATGATGAGGGCATGTTTACGTTCGGAAAAAGGGGAGTTCCCCAAGCCTCCTTCAAATCCACTGCAGATGCTCCCACAAATAAGTGGGTGAAGCCTATTGAGAACAAAGGTCTAGGACAAGGGAAGTAGTGAAGTTTTGAGTTTGGAAGGGGCTCTTTGATTACCTATCAAATAGAATTTAAAGTATCCAAACAACTGAGATACGAGTCTAAGAATTATAAGGGAAAGGATATAATGTCTAGGTCTCAATGGAGAAGGTTCCAGAGAAAGAATAAAGCAGAGTGAGAAGCAGTTGAGGTGGGTATGGCCGAATCTAGCACTAACCAACCTCAATCCACTGACAGGGTTGAAGAGAAAAGACCAGTGGGGAGAAAACTATTCTCTCCTAAGGGAGAAAAATCCAAGGAAAAAAATACACTTGAGCAACCTCTTGATGATAAGGACATGTTGACTGACGATTTTGATTTAGGTCCCGAGTCATCCTTGGATATTAATTGTAATGGTTTTCTATGTTGCCGTATAAGTATGATCAGGTTACAGAGATCAAAGAGACCGAAGAAACAAATAAAGCTGAGATGGCTAAACATAGGCTAGTGTGTTACTATGTAATGAATAATGACGCAATAGAAGAGTAAAATTCCTTCCTCGAAAGGCCAGACGAGGGGATGAAGAACCATCTGAAGCATCTATTTATAAGGGGCAAAATGGAAGGTACCAGGGTCAACTAGTCCTAATAGATGGATGAGTGGCAGTGAATTTAATGTCGCAGTTCATGTTACAGAGAATAGAAATGTTCGATACAGACTTGAAGCCTCACAACATGGTCTTATTGAATTGCGAGGGAAAATTGGCCACACCTTGGGTGTTATTTAGGTCAATCTAATAGGGGGAACTATCACTAGACCCACTATGTTTATGGTGATAGCTTTGAGAGCCAAATACAACTTACTCCTAAGAAGAGAGTGGATCCATGTCATCGGAGCTATACCAGCCTCACTTCACTAGAGAATATCAATATGGAGGGAAGATGGAATTATGGAGAATATCAAAGCAGATCAAAATTACTACATGGATAAAGTAAACCATGTGGATAGGAGTAACTTTGATAGAAACTTGGTGAATATAGGGCCTTGAGCCTCTACATATCATGCATATTGACCATTGAACAAAGCCCTTTATTTTCTCAACTTGCACCCAACCCATGGGTTCCAATAGGACAGGGAAATAATGGGAGAGGAAGATGATGTAGAAGGGGTACCTAGACTTCAGCCAACTAGTTAGGGGGATGAAGACGGTGACCATGTCTTAGTCTAACTTCTTGGAAAAGATTTCGGCTTATATGGCAGAAAACAAGCTAAAAGCGGCCTTGGAGGCTAAAGTGAAATACATGGCTGTCAAAGCCAAAGAAACTCTGGTGCATCTAGAGCGACCTAGTGTGGACTTTAAACCCGAGACACCCGATATATCACATATTGACGGGAAAGGCCCGAGGCTTGACGCTATTTATGACAACGAACCTTTGGGTTTCGAAAAAGACCCTCGATGACACTATCTAAGTTGCCTTTCAAAGGATCTTAGTCCCTAAAAAGAATGCTAAGATACCTTGCAACATTGCTAATCATGGTTATAAGATGACCCGCGCCCGTCCCGTTTATATCCAAAGATAGGGTTGCTTACCAAATAAATGGTAAGATAACAATGTCAAAGGAAAAGAAAATTAACAAGAAAGACTTTTGAGTAGGTAGAGTGCTCCTAATTACTTGATCCATTTCAAAACAAACATCCTTGCTATTTTCAAAGCAAACACCTACACTTTCAAACATCTTACAAACTTAAAAACATTGTCAAAAGATCAACATATTTGTATACATTCTTACGAATGAGAATCATTACAAAGTTTTCCTAAACAATGGCCTCTTTACAAAATACTTTCAAGAACCACACAAAGCACAATTTCAAACAAAAAAGCAAGTCATCTAGAAAGTAACTAAGAGCCCATGGAAAACCATGGATGAAAAGGGTGTTAATACCTTCCATTTTCATAATATACCCCCCAAACTAAAGAAATAATCTTAAAGGTCTTTCCTAATAACATGGCTCAAAACATTACTCAAGTTCAAAAGATTGACAGATGAATTTTCAGTCATCTGACCAAAAGTCAACTGTATACTGAAAAGTAAAACTTTGACTTTTTGGTTAAATTCAAATGCCAATGGTCATAACTCATCAAAACATGTCAAAATATGAAACTTATTCATCAAGAAATAAAAAAGTCAAGATTTCATTTTGAAAAGTCAAAATTTCTAAACTTAGAAATTTTTCTAAGTGTTGGAAATTTCTTATTTTTTCATAACTTTGAGAAAAAATTTCACCATGATGCAAGATGATTCAAGAGAAACTTACAACATGAAAGTTGTAGATATCCATGAAATCTACAAATTTTCCTCACACAAATACTTCCAAAAGTGCTTGTATCTCAAGTTATAATTTTAAGAACATGTGGTCATGAAACAAAACACTTAGTGAAATTTTGCCCTAATTTGGTCAGGATTTTAACCCAACTTCATGAAAATTTTTCATATAGTTCCAAGGGGAATATTCAAAAGCAATTCAAAGATGGGTTGTAGAGAAGATTGCAAGATTTCCAAAATGTCCAAGAACTCCTTGAGATCATTTTTGAGTAGGGAGAATCGAAGAGATGAAGTTAGGGTTTTATCACTTGAATTACAAGTCATTTTGTGATGAACTAAATTCAAAATTCAAACTATGCTGCATAAACTCTACTTTGCAGGCCTCAAACTTGTTAGGAACTCCATAATTAATGGTTTGCACAACTGTTAGAGGTCTCATTTCAAGCATTCAATGCATGGACATGCTTTATATCCATTTTGGGAAGAAAGTGCACATTGCCATTTTGATAAAGTGACTTTTTACACAAAACTTGTTCTTGAGCCTTACACTTGTTCTCTTCTGATCATACAAGTCCTATAACTCATAAGAAATGGTTTAGACACTTAAAATCACCCAACCCATGCTTGTACTACACATTGAAACTTGGTTTCCCTCCTTTCTTCAAAATCAAGTAACCAAGCCAAAAGCGTGTAACTGATACTTTTGATTGTCCAATGCACTCCAATCCTTTTGCTTATACATAGACAAACTATTTGCCACAAAGGACATGAATGCTTAAGCCCTGAAAACACCTAGAACTCAGAATCACATCTCATACCTCCATTTTCACATAAACTGACCAAAAACTTGAAACACATAACTCCCTCGTGCGTTTTCAAGCCTTTTGGTTTCTAAAGCTTCTAAACATCATTTAGAATTGATCCCACACCCTGTTACAGAACTGTAACACCATTAACACCATCCTCCATTTTCAAAAACAGAGCTTTTCACTTGGACTTCTCCAGAACTCCTCAAGCCCTTTCAGCTCAAGCTAAGCATTCCATTAGCTTCCTGGGAACTTGAGGAAGCTAACCCAACCATTGGAACTCCTTGAAAGCTGCTCAAACTTCAAATCCGATACCCTCTTGCAAGGTAAGTTTTCTAACTTTGGAACTTTTCATACATGCACCATCAATGATTTATTTGTGAATAAAACATGTAGATATCATTGCCCAAAAGCTAACCATGTCCATAGTTTCCATTAATTTTGCTTGAGCTTAGAGAATTTTAAGATTGAAGTTTATGAGATTTTTAGGGTTCAAATTAGGGACAATAAAATTCATGCTTATCTTTGATCTATAGTTTTAATGCTTTACATTTCTGAAACCGTGAGGAAATTTGCTACAAGTTTCATGTTTACAGTTTTCATTTTTGATGAGAAATGAACAAGTTACAATTGGTCTGCCGGAGGTTGAAGATGAAGTGTAAATCAGGGTGCATTTTGTATCATATATTTATTGTTTTTCTTATGTTAACGGATGTATAGCCACCCCAGTGGTAGAAGCGCGCGCCTGTAACCTTTGGGACCTGGGTTCGAGCCCAAGTGGTACCCTTTTGGATTTTTCATATTTTTGCAATGCTGACTTCTTTTTTTTGCAGGGCGCTGGGCCTCTTTGGGCTTTGTTTGTTTTTGTTTTTGCTAGCTAACCCCCCTATTTCTTTTACATGCCCCTAGCCCAATTTTATTTTATTTTCTTATTTTCTTTTTATTTGTTTTCTTAATTATTTTTCTAATACTAAAAATCATAAAAAATACAAAAATATTAGATTTTTCATTTTGATATAGTTTATCTATTTTTCCTCATAAAAATTATTTTTATTTAATAAATACTTTATTCATTTCACTAAACATCTTGTAAATTTAATTAAAATAATAGGTTTTATTTATTTTATTTTACACCAATTTAAATATATTATTTTAATATAAAAAAAGGCCAAAAATATTTTATAATACTATAATTTATTTCCAAGACAAAAATACCAAAAATACTTTTCTTACAAACTTATTTTCTTTTAATCAATTAATAGATTTAGGGTTTTATTTAAAATCTTTTTCTTAATAAATTTAGGATCATAGTCCCTCGATGACGATATCTAAGTTGCCTTTCAAATGATCTTAGTCCCTAAAAATAATGCTAAGATACCTTGCAACATTGCTAATCATGGTTATACGATGACCCGCGCCCGTCCCGTTTACATCCAAAGATAGAGTTGCTTACCAAATCAATGGTAAGATAATAATGTCAAAGGAAAAGAAAATTAACAAGAAAGACTTTTGATTAGGTAGAATGCTCCTAATTACTTGCTCAATTTCAAAACAAACATCCTTGCTATTTTCAAAACAAACACCTACACTTTCAAACATCTTACAAACTTGAAAATATTTTCAAAAGATTAACATCTTTGTATACATTCATACGAACGAGAATCATTACAAAGTTTGCCTAAACAATGGCCTCTTTACAAAATACTTTCAAGAACCACACAAAGCATAATTTCAAACAAAAAAGAAAGTGATCTAGCAAGTAACTAAGAGCCCATGGAAAACCACAGATGAAAAGGGTGCTAATATATTCCCTTTTCATAATCTACCCCCCGAACTCAATAAATAATCTCAAAAGTATTTCCTGTGCCTTTTCTCCTTTCCTTTTGGATAAAAGAAAAGTCGGTGGCGACTCTTGCTAAATCGCAACATTTGCGATCAAACGAAAAACCTTCAAGTCAGTTCTCCCACCGTATCACAGTACCTTCATAGTTGGGTGTCCATTTACCATGTGAATCAAGGCGAGATAGTAGAATCTTCTTGAGCACCAAATCTCCTTCTTTGAAAATTAGAGGACGGACCTTCTTATCAAATGCCTTCTTCATTCACTTTTTCTATAATTGATCGTAACACAGAGCTGTCAAGCATTTTTCTTCAATGAGGTTAAGTTGATCAAATCACGTCTGAACCCATTATGACTCTTTAAGCTTTATTTCATTAAAACTCGTAGTGATGAAATCTCGAATTCGACAGGGAGTACTGCCTCCATGCCATATACTAGAGAGAAAGGAGTTATACCTTTTGACGTACGTACAAAAGTGCGGTAGCCATGTTGAGCATAAGGGAGCATTTAGTGCCAATCTTTGTATGTCTTCACCATTTTCTGAATGATTTTCTTTATATTCTTATTGGAAACTTCAACGGCCCCGTTCATCTTGGGTCGATATGGTGAGGAATTATGGTGCTCAATTTTGAAGTCATCGCATAACTCCTTCATCATTTTGTTGTTCAAATTAGACCTGTTATCTGTAATGATTTTGCTAGGAACCCCATATCTACATATAAGATTCTTCTTGATGAGTTGAGTAACCACTTGTCTTGTCACATTTGCATAGGATGCAACTTCGACCCATTTGTAGAAGTAATCAATGACAACTAGTATGAACCGGTGTTTGTTAGGGCATTCGGTTCGATCATTCTTATCATATCAATTGCCCACATTGAAAATGGCCAAGGAGGACTCAGGACATTCAAAGGAGTTAGTGGCACATGCATTTTGTCGGTGTAAATTTGGAATTTATGACAAGTCTTTGTATAATGGTAGCAATCAGCTTCCATCATCAACCAATAATAACCTTCTCGTAAGATCTTTCTATCCATTGCATGTCCCTTTCTATGAGTTCAAAAGGTGCCTTCCTGGATTTCTCTCATAAGTGTATATACTTCATCTTTCTCCACGCACTTGAGTAACACTATATCATAGTTTCTTTTGTACAATACGTCACCATTTAGAAAGAACTTTGAAGCTAGATTTTGTAGAGTTCACTTGTCAATCATAGAGGCATTTTCTGGATATTCTTGCTTCTCGAGATACCTCTTGATGTCGTAGAACCAAGGCTTGTTATCGGGTCTTTCTTCAACGGCAAGGCAATGTGCAGGTTCTTCAAAATTTCTAATTGTAATACATGGTTCGTGATATGGCCAAGTTACTTTATACATGGCTGATAAAGTTTCCAGGGCGTCCACCATCTGATTTTATTCTCATGGAATATGACTGAAGGTAATCTCAGTAAATTCCATAGCTAGATTCAAAACATGATCCTGATGTAGAATTAGTTTGGGATGTTTAGTGTCTCATTTACCATTGATTGGTATATGACTAATGTTGAGTTTCTATATAATTCAAGGTGTTTAATTCTTAGATCAATAGAAGCTTCTAGTCCCAAGATACAAGCTTTGTATTCATCGATATTGTTGGTGTAGTCAAAACATAACCTTGCAGTATAAGGTTTGTGAAAATTCTTTGGAGAAGTCAACACTGACCTGATACCATGCCCTAGTGCATTTGAAGCACCATCAAACATAAGCGTCCGATGTGCCCCTAGTTCAGGTCCTTTATTCGGTCCTGGTATTTTGTAGTCACCTATAACCATGACATCTTCGTATGGAAAGTCGAACTTCATTGGCTGATATTCTGGCAATGGTTGATGAGCCAGGTGATCAGCTAGTACACTACCCTTGATGTACTTTTAAGTAACATATTAGATGTCGTACTTGGATAGTAACATTTGTCATCGAGCAATTCTTCCACTAAGAGCTGGTTTTTCAAACACATACTTCAAAATATCTATTCTTGCTATTAACCACGTGGCGTGAGTTAATATATATTGCCTTAATTGTTTAGTAGCCCAAGCCAAAGCACAACAAGTCTTCTCGAGAAGTGAGTACCTGGTTTCGTAGTTGGTGAATTTCTTGCTGAGTTAGTAAATTGCATGCTCTTTTCTACCCGTTTCGTCATGTTCTTCTAATACACATCCCATTCACCCTTGAAGCACTGTTAAGTACATGATGAGCGGTCTTCCCGAAACTGGTGGCATCAAGATTGGTGGATCTTGTAAATATTGCTTCATTGTCTCGAAGATTGTATGACAATTACCTTTCCACACCACTGTCTGATCTTTTTGAAGTAATTTGAATATAGGCTCGCAAGTAGCAGTTAGGTGCGATATGAAACTCGAAATGTAGTTCAATCATCCTAAAAAACCACAAACCTCTTTTTGTTTTCTAGGAACTGGAATTTCTTGTATGGCCTTCACCTTGTTGGGATCCACCTCAATATCACACCGACTTACAATAAAACCCAATATCTTGCCTGTCCTGACACCAAAAGTACATTTGTTCGGATTCAAACTCTGTTTGAAGTTTCACAGATGCTTGCATAACTTTTGTAAATGTATAATGTGATACTCTACTGTATGATATTTAGCAATCATATCATCTACATATACCTCAACTTCTTTGTGGATCATATCGTGAAATAGTGTGACCATAGCTTGTTGATAAGTTGCCCCTTCATTCTTTAGACCGAAAAGCATCACCTTGTAACAGAAAATGCCCCAAGGAGTCATGAAAGTAGTCTTTTCCATATCCTCGGGTGCCATTTTGATCTGATTATAACATAAGAAACCATCCATGAATGAAAATACCGAAGCTTGAGCTATATTATCCTCCAAAACATCTATGTGAGGTAACGGGAAATCGTCTTTGGGACTTGCTTTGTTCAGATCCCGATAATTTACACACATGTGTACTTTACCGTCCTTCTTGGGCACTGGAAATGTGTTAGCTATCCAAGGTGGATAATCTACCACCGCTAAGAACCCTGCATCAAATTGTTTAAGGACTTCTTCTTGAATCTTGCTAGACATGTCTGGATGAGTTCTTTTGAGCTTCTGTTTAACTAGAGAACAACCTTTCTTGAGAGGTAGTCTATGTACCACAATATTCGTATCTAATCCTGGCATATTTCTGTAATATCAGGAAAATATATCCACAAACTCATGCAACAATTTGATCAGCCTTTCTTTGTCGCTTTCCTCCAACGTTGCCCCTAGCTTGATCTCTTTTGATTCCTTCTCTGTGCCAAGGTTGATGATCTCAATAGATTCTTGCTACGATTGTATATTATCATCCCTTTGCTCTAATACCCTCGCCAATTATTCAAAGAGTTCAAGATCTTCTTCATCTTCCTCTCCAACTTGGTTAATTGGTGCATCAAAATTATATCGGATAGCAGCAGTAACATTATCGGTGAGTTTTGGTATGGATCTTCACATTTATCATGTTTTGGTGCAGCTTAGTATGTGAATTTGGAAAATGCATATGAAGAAAAATATTTCCATTTTTAAAACATAAAATATAAATGCAAGAGAAAGACAAGGATCTTAATTGAATGCAAAATCTAACTCTCATTAATTGGAAATACTGTTTGAAACAAATGGGGGACCCTTACAAGATATCCCTATGCCTCGGGTGTGATATAGGTTTTTTTAAAAATAAGAAAAATTACTTTGGAAAGAAAAAGATCTTTGAAATCTCCGCGGTTGTCCAATTTTTGAGTTTTTCGCTTGGAGAACACTCGCAGATTAAGTCAGATGCTCTCTTGGTGTTGCTTTATTTGGATATCATTGCTAATCGTCCACCATGTTGGAATCCTTTGTTGATGAAGGTTTTTTGGATGGGAGGAAACTGCTCTTTGATCTCTCCATGGTCAGTAAGTACTTCAATTGCATTCACAGTCGGACCACCATGCAGAGGCATATGATTCATCTTGATATTGGGCTTGTCCAAAGTGAAATCTTAGGAATCCAACAAATCTTGCACTTTATGTCCGAAGGCCCAACATTTTTCTACGGTATGGCCTGAAGAGTTAGCATGATATTCACACCTGGCATTAACATCATATTTTGGCGGGAGTGCCCCAATTGGAGGAGCTAGTGGCTTCAGCTCCACCAAAGGTTCTTTGAGCAAATGCTGCAGTAATTGATTGTGAGGAATGGAGAGAGGATCAAATCTTCTCGGAGGCCTTTCAAACGTGTTCTGTTGTTGTTCACATGGAATTACCAATGGCTGTTGTTCCCTTGGATATGATGCGACATCATTAATTTCTCCTTCCTTTTTCTTCAAAAAGTTAGGAACGTGTTTATTTGAGTTGTAAGGAGTACTGGATGATGCCTCTTGTATCTTGTCATTTTGATACTGGCCTCAATCCCTTCACCAATTGTTACCAAATCAGAAAATCCAAAAGAGACGCTTCCTACCATTTTATCATAATACAACCCTTGTAAAGTACCCATGAACATATCGACCAATTCTTTCTCCAGGAGTGGTGGTTGTACACGGGCTGCCATTTCCCTCCATCATTGAGCATACTCTTTTAAGGACCCATCTTTCTTTTGAGATAGGTTCTGGAGCTACATACGGTTAGGAGCCATGTCCAAATTTTACTTGAATTGTCTTAAGAAAGCGTTGGCAAGATCTTCCAATGTTTGGATATTAACTTGCTCCAATTGCATGTACCAATCTATAGAAGCCTCACTCAAAATGTCTTGGAAACAATGGTGATCAACTTGTAGTCTTGAGCATAGGCATGCATTTTTTTCAATACATACGTAGATGGTTTCTTGGGCATGTGAGTCCCTTATATTTTGCAAAGTCAGGTACTTTGAATTTTGGAGGGATCACCACATCTGGAACTAGGCTCATTTTGAGAGCATCGACGTCGAAAGAATCGTAACCCCTCCACCACCTTCAACCTTTCTTCAAGAGCTTTATACTAATTGAGCGCCAAGGGATTCTCAATAATCTTAGATTGGTGTGTTTGATTAGCATCTTCCAAATCAAGTTCTCCATATTGTAAATCTACGTAGTTGTCCGTATTGTTGATCGAAATTTGCAAAGTATGGGGTGCCCATACCTTTGATGGAGGTGGGACAAACCCTTCAATGTCAATTTGTCTAACCTCTTGTTGTGCTACAGTTGATTTTAGAGGTCCTGACTCTGGTTCTCTTCTTGGTTGGTGACCGCTCGATGCACCAATAGTCTGGGCTACTTCTTCAAAGGACATCCTTGGAGTATGTTCTCGCCTCTCAATGATGTTCTTCAAGGCTAGAAGAACTTGGCTCATGTCTCCATTCATTGAGTCGATATTTCCTTTCACTTGCTCTAAATCTTCCTTAAAGGCAGCTTGATTCTCTTTGATATGTTCCATCACTTTCTTTTGATGGACTCTTGTTTGATATGGCGGTCGAAGAGGTGGTTCTTTTCTACCAATGGTTTAACTGGAAATGATTTTTTTATTAAAAATAGTGAGTTTTTGTATGAGATGCGAAATGAGATTGTTAATGCATGGATGCGTATGAATATGCTAAGAGTTTTGTTTTGAATATACTATTCACTTGGATATATATATATATATATATATATATATATATATATATATATATATATATATATATATATATATATATATATATATATATATATATATATATATATATATATATATATATATATATATATATATATATATATATATATATATATATGTTTTGCTTTTTATTGGTGAGCATCTAAAAAATAAACACACAAACGAGATATAGAAACCAAACTTTTATTGAAATAATAATTGTCTTTAAAAAGAGAATACAAATCAGATATTGAAAAATATTCGAAGCAAAACATCAAAATTTAATTGCTAGAAGGAATAGCAAAGGGAAACAAAATCTTCTAAGTACGCATGCGGATATCTGCTCTGAAACAATCAACCATTTTCTGATAAAGCTTAAGGAAGTCTTCAATGTCTTTTTGAAGTAGGACTATCACATTTTCCGCATCTCTCAAACTTCTAGGGATGTCATCAATGAGATTGTTGGCTAAGGAAGCAGTCTTGTATGCGTGTCTTTGTAGAACTAATATTCCTGGTAGAGACCTAGAATTATGTTATGGTTATCCTTTCATGCTTTGGAGATCTTGGCATATTGCTCTTCCCAATATAATTTCTCAGCCCTCATCTCCATATAGAGTCTCCTTTGTATGAGAAAATTCTTTTGGAGGTCTTCTAACTCATGACAAACTTGCTCATATTCATCGGTCTTTTGGGTGAGCAATCTTTCTTCCCTCATCCTCTTGAGACGCTCTCCTACATTTGATTCTTATCTATCTTGGAGTCTCGTAGTAAGATACTGAATTTACTCTTCTTGATCTAAAGAAGCTTGGTCCAACCTTTGAATTTGAGCCCTCAAATTTTCTTCCATCTCATTTTTGTCTTGCATCGCCTTTTCGTACCACTTATTTAGCCTACCGATTTCACTAGCAGCATCTTCAAAATGTTGGTTGTGAGAATCCAAGTTGAAGGTAGCACTCAACAATCCTTCGGTTGAATGTTTCTGCTTAAGACTCTCCTTCTCAAATGCTTCACGGTCTTCCTGAATCTGTTGGTCTTTTGACTCAAGCTCGTGTTGCATTTGTCTTTTCTCCTTAGCTAAGTTATGAAGGTTAAGCTCCAATTCTTCTTTCTTCTTTTGAGCTTGATCCAAGGATTCCTTCAAGTTGTCCATTTCTTCTAAGGACATAGGTATAGGATATGGGACATCTGGCTTGTACTCAGAATCAATTTCAAATGGTAGCTTAACAACTTGCACCCTATCCAAAACCCATCGAATGTAAGGTTCTTTCGCCACATCATTCATCCCTTTAGAATTCTTTTTGTTAACCCTATTCCAAGCTCAGATGATCTTGTTTAGCAACTCTCGATCATTTTTTCCCATGTCATGAATGATTAGTTGTTGAAGTTTTTCATCAGAGGGTTTATCCTTCAAAGGGTACCCAAGTTGTCGTAAACCAAAGTAGGGTTGTAATTGATGCAACCACGTGACCCAATCAACGGAACATTCGGAAAATCTCCACAACTGTAAATGATATCTCCAATGTTTAGCTTCCTCGCATACCACAACACAGAATCGAAAGTAAGAGACCTTAATTTTTTAGGCCATTCATATCTTGTCAAAGTTTTAATCACGTAGTCCTCCTTATACAGGTGAGTCATGAACTAAGAATATAGAAGTGGGACATAACAATTCAGTGTACCCCTCCCTTTTTCGTAACGAGTGTGAAGAGTATAGTAAATATCAGCAAGCAGAGCAGGTGTTGGGTTCACATTCAAAGCTTTTGCACCATAAAACACACTAATAGTTGCAGGGTTGATATAGTCCAAAGTCCGAGGAAACAAAATTACACCAAAGACCAGTAGTCCTAAACAATAAACACAAGACTCCCATTCTTTTTTATTAGTAAAAGAAAGGGCTTTAGCCTCCAAATATTGTCTTTTAATACCTTGTACATCGCCTTATTTTTTTTAATTAAGTGAAAACTCAAGATAAGATATCGCTAAACCTTTTGCTAAGTACTTAACATCAATTGTTTGTCCAATTCCCATATAAGCTTTTTCCTTAGAAAAATTCAAGAGCCTATCAAATACTTCCAAAGTTGGCGCTAGTTGAAAGTTTTAAAAAGGTAAAACACCTCTACAGAGGATCGTAGAACTGAACCAAGGCAGAAATAGCATCCAATTGTACATCCACTTTTGTCAGCTCAAAGGTATCCCCATAACGGTGAACAAACATCTTCATAGTTTTTTCAGACAGTTTCCCTTTGATAATCTTGATCTTTGTCATATCTGGCTTGACGACACTAACACGGACAAGTTGCTTCCCTTTGGCATCCATTTTTAAGATACTCACCAAAAACCATTGATTACTAGTTTTTTAATCTTGTGAATAAGGCAATAAAAAATGCAAAATAATGAACATTTGGAACACAATATGTATGAATGCATGATGACACAACATAGTGACAAGATTTATGAAAGGTATCCTTTGTTGGTAGGTTCCTAGTTTTGGCCTACAAATGTTCTACCCTCCCCATAAGGTGGTTTCCTTAACGGTATCATGGATAAAACTAGAGGAAAAGACACAAGGGCCTCCCTTAAGCGGAGCCTCTTTGTAGACCTAAACTTTCGTCTCTAAGGTCGTAAAAGGTTCCATCGACTCTAGGCAAAGTCGTCACAAAAACTCCTAGAGATGATATATCCCTTTGGCCAATAGATGAACCTTCTTTCTAAAGTTTTTGAAAATATATTTTTTGAAATAAAAATCCCCCCATAGATATAATAACACAATAAATAAAATAATAGCAAATAAATAAATAAAATAATTAAAAAGACAAATATGGAAGGCAAAAATACCAAAAAACCCTAACCAATAACCTAAACTTAGAAGGAAGAGGCTTCTAAACCTTAGGGTTGAGTCCCTAGCAGAGTCGTAACCTTTAATAACCGTCTGAAAATTATAGAGTCGCCACCCTTAATTTTTATCCAAAGGAAGGGAATATAACAGATAACTCTAATTTGATCAGAGATTCTAGGTTGTTGACTCACTTTAGATGAAGGGAAGGTGTTAGGCACCCCTTATCTACCTTGTTCACAAGGATACTAGAGTTTAGATTAAAGGTTTAAAAATAGGGTTTTAATTTTAACTAGGGGAACTCGCCCCGATTTTAAGTCGTATGCCTACATATCCTCTTATGAGGAATCAGAGTCTCAATTTGTAGTTCGTAGTGTTTGGTTAGTTTTTTTATGGATTGTAGAAATATCTCGAATTCTCTTTGAACCAAGTATGAGTTTGTAAATAGCATAATTGTAGACGAAGTTCGCAGTTAATAAAAAATATCTATGCAACCCTTTTTTGAAAATATATAAATTTTGGATTATGTTAGTAGAAAAATATTAGTAATTGGTGGATTAGCTATTTTAGATGTATGATAAAAATAAAGTCGAATGAAAAAATGTTTGATAAAAATAATGGTTAGTAGTTTAGAAAATAATTAATTGACAAATAACTATTCCTTTATTATTTAAAATATATTAAATACTTTCTATAAAAATCCAATAATTAATTGTTAATGATTTTTAATACAAAAATATTTTTTATCAGATAAGTATGAAAATGATATTTTGACAAATAAATATATAAACAAGTAAACAAAATTACAAAAATTATAAAAAAAAATTAATTTTAAAAATGGAGGGGGGGGGGGGGGTGTAGATATCACGACCAGGGGTGTAAAAATTAAGGGCCCAAGTCCAGAATTTGGATTTGGCACAAAATGCAAGTGAGGTGTATTCTCCAATTAGGTAGCAAATCCTGGGGGTTTGAATATTAATGGCTGAAGCCCAATACTTGGTTTTGGGTCCATAAGGCAATTGGGCTTGATTTGGGCCTGGTAAGCAAGAAGTAAAAAAAAGGGGTGCAGATAGAACGGGCTTTTGGCCCAAACATAATTGAAAGGGTTCATTTGGATTGTATGCGGAAGCGTGTATAGAGTTACAGTGGTGATGTGTTATTACAATCGTTTGATCGTGATCAGATGGATGGGATCTGAGGGTGCACGGTATGGAGCATGGGATCATGTGGCCAGATGTTGGCCACGTGTCACCACCAATTAATGGATGAAGGGATTATAACTTATGCTTCTTCTTTCATTTTCTTTTCATTTCCATATGAATCTCTCACTCTTCTCTCTCGGTCTCTCATTCTTCTTCTTCTTCTTCTTCTAAACAACAACAAAAACAACAAAAAACCTCAACCCAGATCAATCCCCAGGCGGTGGTGACCACCCTTCAACCCATAAAAACACAATAACCCAAAACAACAACAACAATCGAAACCTGGAAACCCTAAATGCACAAAAACCCCCAAAAGAAACCCTAATCCTATTTCGCGAAAATTGAACAAAAAAAACGAAATCACAATGATTCAAGAAGATAAGTGGTCAATCTACCTAGTTTTCAGTGATTCTCTATGCTTTCTCCTCGATCCCGACCTCTAATCCCTTCCTCTCTCTGTTTGCAGGTACGACAACGATGATGGATTGAGTGGAGATCTTAGGGCTCAGAGTTTGACGACAGCATAGAAACAGATCTAGGATTTCAGATTTTGAAATCCAGAACTCGGATGAATATGGATCTCCTTCTACTTCTTCTACTTCCCAATTTCCCCTCTGTTGTAGAATCTTCCCTCCCTTCTCTTAGAATTTCTAGGGTTTTTATAGTGTCTTAGGGTTAGATAATTTAGGAAATATTGTGCTGACTTCTATTACAAATTCTTTATATTATAGTTGATTTAGGTATTAGTGTTAGAATTAGATTTGATTAGATTTTAAAAATTGGTTGTAATCGATTCCCATATTTGTAATTGATTGAGATTCAATCAGTTGTAATTTTGGCCGATTTTTGTATTGCAATATTTGAAAGATTTGATTCAGTTATTGATTCATTTTTCCTTCGATTCATGTGTTTATGGAAAGTTGGGCTTGGGTTAGTATGAAGATGAAGAACGGCGTGTCACGGATGAGTGTTGAAAATTAGGGTTTTAAAGTCCTTGGTTGACTTGGTCAACAAAACTCATAACAATAATAATTAATTTTTGATAATAATGAATAATAACAAAATTAATTATAATCAAACAATAAAGTTAATAATAATATTAATATAATTAATAATAACCATGTATTAAGAAATATTTAAGTGATAATTATAATAAAATAATAATAGAAGAAATAATTATTATCAAAAAACGGAAAAACCAAGAGTCAGTAGTTGGCTTTGGTTAACCTAAAAAACTAAATGGGCCTTCAAAAAAGTGATATAGGACAAACCCTTCAAGAAAACCCTCTTCCTATCTCACGCAAAAGAAAACTTCTAGCAGTTTAATGGACCGTAAAACTTATTGGCCTAGTCTGCAACAAACCAAAAGAATTGTTCCTTCTTCTATTATTAAAACGAGCCAAAAACCTTAGTGGGCCATCAAATTTTGATGGCCCACTTGAAGCACCAAACCTTTTGTGAATTTAAACCCCCATTAGAACAAGACTTAAAGACAAGCAAACTTTCCCAGTGTGATTTATAAATTAGCAACATAGTATGACTATTGGAATTAATGGGGAAAATTTGGCGTATGACACAAAAGATCCTGATTCTTTCTCAAGAATTTCATATCTATCACAGATGTTCTCCCTGTCAAGGATACCCTAGTTGATGTTCCAACATTTGTTTTAATGTTGAACCCAACCTTCTTACGATCACAACTTTTATCCTTGTTGAATTCCAACAAATGAATCTTCTTGACACCAGTATCTTTGGAAGATATACTCATGTTGAAACACAATATATGAGAAACGTGAGGAACAAAAGCATATAAATACAAGATAAGTTACTTTGATTGTAACAAAAACCTTGCTTGTAATGATAAATCATTCAATGCAAGCGTTGTTGGAATGAGATAAAATCTTCATTAGAAACAGTGTACCACTTAATGAGAGAGAAACACGCCCCTGTTAAAAATTTCCTCTTTTCAAAACTTTGACTACTGAACAATGTTACAACATTTGAAATGACATTTTCCATGCTATTGACCATGCTCTTTCTGAGACTGCACAAGTCACAAGGAGGAATATAGTTGGAAACCCCGACCAAATAGTTAATACCAAAAATTTCCTCATAGTGCAATTTCAAAAATACCCCTTGAATACTCAAAATAACTTGCACCTCAAGTTATGATAAAATACTTTGAAAGATCCCTAGTCAGAACAAGCATGGGATTCCCAATATTCTATAGCAAGATCTCTATTACAATGACTTTATTTTGTAAGCAGAATAAAATCCTTGTCCCTTAGTTGCAGTAGAATGTTACACTATAATATCATGACACCTATTTTAACATTGCACTCTTCTAGTAATCAATCCCAACATATAAAAACATCTATCTTCAACAATGTACCTTATCTTCAAAATATACCAGGATTCAATTAATTCTAATCCAGGTGATCAGAATATCCTCCAATGATACAATCTTCTTTAGATTTTGGCAAAAATCTTTTTACCCCAACACTCTCAATCATTTAATATTCCTTCTCTGAAACATTTGATGATCAAAGACTAGAACTCCCTCCAAATAATCAGAACTTCCTCATTCAGTGTGTCCTAGCCCTTAAGAATCTTCCAAATAATGGAGTAACAAACTTCAGAGATAATGTTCCAACAACTGGTTGAACATCATTACCTTTCTCAATGAACACATCACTGATCTTGATCCTGAGGTTACTCATCACTAAGAAAACTTCTCTAAATAACCCAGAAACATACCTTGTTCTCATAAAAGGAGTAGATAAAACCACCAGGACCTTTTACTTGCGTTGAACCATTCAAATCCATAAAATAGGAACTTGAGCTTTTTCAATTGACTGGTCTTGACTTATTCATCATTTGAACACCATGTAAGATAATAAAAGTTGAATACTTGGGAATTTCACAAATATTAATAGTTCATCAGTCCTTAGAGAAACCTCAAATATCTCATAAGAGATACAACATTCTTCCTCGATGACACAACTTAATCAATTGTTAACTAAAAACAAATTACCAAAACTTAGATAATCCACCTTGAATTCTTTAGTAATCCAATGTCCTTAAGACTTCCCTTTTAGTATAACTCACAAAGTAACACTGACTAGAGTTAGACTTAAACAAACTACCAGAAATACTTTTATAGATGATAAGTGTCTAGAACAATTAGTGTTAAAATATCAATAATATCAGTTGGAGACCTAAGAAGGTATGAGAGATAAGTCAATAATAACCTTTCCTGAGCATTAACCACTGCTTGGTTACGCAACACTGAACTTGACCTTCGAGAAGATAACCAAAAACTGTTAAAATTAACTTATCACCGAAGAGATATCTTTAGTGAAAGTAAATCCTTTTAGCATGAGTAAACAAATGTCCAGCATAATGTTATTACATCCTTATCTCAACTTACCTTTTGATAAGAACAACCTTTTGTCACTTTTAAGTTTCCTCTTTGTTGATTAGCTTAGAAGAAAACTTAACCTCTTTAAACTTCCAATTATGTTATCTATATTATCCTTACACACTCGATCAAACGTCAAGCTCTAGGATTAAATAGAGTCACTTCATCTTGCAAAAACATAGATAATAGATGCTTCTTCATCCTCTTAAGACATAAGATCAGAAATAAATTACCTCATGTTTCTTCAGAGTAGAGAGTTACCTTCATTCTAGGTACAAATCATAGACACAAACTTCCAGCTCACAATGAGATACATCCTTAGTTCATAAATCTTCATAAGAAGTCCATCTTCCAAACAGACCAGTAAAATACAACATGCACAGTTGTTCTTGAGAAAAAGAAGTGCATTATGCTTCACAAAGATACAAGGCCTTCATACTCATAAGAATTCTTTGAAATTGATAGATCTTTACTCCAGTTCCACCATTCTTTTAGCATCACAAACATGCTGAAGTTAGTACAGAAGCCTTTGACATTTAGTCTAGACATTTTGTCCAATTCTCAACACCTGATGGGATCATTTTCCAAGGAACACACAAGTAAAAGGAAAACCTTTATCAGAGACCAGAAACCAAGCTCTACCAGGTTTAATAGCAAAAATAAATTACTCTTATCTTTCTTCAATGCTTATCACTTTCATGCCAAACCTTTAGAAAAGAGACTTAAGAGTCTTCTTGATCAGCCTCACATCTGAATTTTCCCCCCCAAACACACTTATATGTGCCTTTATGAGTGGACTTGGGAAACACCCAAGTATCATTGGCCACAATTCAAGTGATATAACGTCTGGAATAAAGAACTTATTAATACCAAGATTGTAGCATTGATAAATTCAAATACTTATAGACCTAACTCACAATCTTTTCTTCTGTCTTCCAAACTCCAGGATTCTTCAAACCTGATACTCTTCACAGCTTTATTGTCCATTGACAACCAGAATGGAACCACTCTAGCTTTCCCATAAGACAAAAAGAACCAGAATTATATCTCCATGAAATCTCACCCAATGGACCAGGGTGCCTGCTCTGATACCAATTGAAATTCTTGTACATGTAACACAAACAAACAAAAATAGTCTTAATAGAAGAAGATGTCGAGACAAATGTTACAACATCTAGTAATAAACTAGATCAATCAATTTGAATATAATACTGAAAATAAACCACAGAAAGATAAATAACACAACAAATATGTTAACCCATTTCAGTGCAACATCTCTTACTCTAAGAGCTACAAATCCAAAAAGGAAGTCCACTATAAGCAATATTATTTCAAAGCTAAACTAGTACCAAGTTTACAACTTCTCGCCTAATCCCTACCCAATGCTACTTCTAATTAGGTCCTCCCTAAGTCTGAGATATTTACATCTCACTTTAAACCACCACAGTGATACCTAACAATCCCAGTCACAGGAACTACAACAATTAGAACTCAATTTAGAAGATCATTCTTCCATTACAAAAACTCAAACTCTTGCTTAAAAGCTTCGAGTGAGAATAATACTCAACTCATTTCCTAAAGGCTTATGAGTGAGAATAATAACTTGACTAACAGTCAAGTAACAATTAGTCGACCATATAGTATCAAAAGATACATGGGTGACTTACAAAAATACATAAGAGACTCTCTAAACCTAAGACTTATACTTCCTATAATTTCAAAACTGTTGAAAACTTAAATTACATTAGGTTAGGGTTCTCCTTTAAATACAACTGTGCAGTCCATGAGCTTTGATATTGAGTCCAGAAGTTTCTTGATCCACAAGCTGAGTGTTGCACCAAACGTGTAACAAATCTCTTTAAATCTTGGAACCACCAATACATAGTTTCTTAATTTGTCTCAAGTCCCAAATTAATATCTTTTGTACAACTGGAGATATGAAACCTATTCCAAAACAAATCTTCTTGGCCTGCAAAAATCTCTAATATACTATATCCAAAGGGAATATAACAGAAACAAATCTAATCTGTCAAGAGTTAAAAAAAACACTAGAACCTTGACTACTGCATAACAGATCACAATGTCATGACATCTTGTTCGACATCTAGTCAGAACCATGTTTTTGGAAAAAGTTTCTGTTGTAACCCAAAATTTACCCTCTCATTTATCAAGTAATCTCTCACAAGATCTCCTTTGGTTCAAGACTGCACTAGGGTTGATTAGCTCAAGACACCTCCTTTAGCACTGATGACTGAAAATTAAGGTTTGAGATTGCACAAGGACAATTGAACTTTTAATGCCCCATATGACTTTCATGGATCATTTTGGACTCTCAAGATTTCTCATGACAAGTTTTAAGTCTTGGATCACATTTTTGCTCAGTCAATTGATCAGTTGACCTAAAAATCAGCTGTATTGGGAAAAAAGTCAACTGTAGTCAATTTATAGTCAAACTTCATAATTTTTGATCCATATCAACATTATGAACTCATATATGTCATTTGATAAAGTTTGGACCATAATTCCTCAAGAATTTTGATCAGATCATCAAAAGGGAAAAATGGTCAAAATTAGGGTGCTAACACCTTCCCTTTTCATAATCTACCCCCCGAACTCAAGAAGTAATCTCAAAGGTCTTTCCTGTTCTTTTCAACCTTTCCTTTTGGATAAAAGAAAAGTCGGTGGCGACTCTTCTTAACCGCAACATTTGCGATAAAATGCAAAACACCCAAGTCAATTCTCCCACCGTATCACAATTTCCAATCCCAAAAATATGGTACTAACAAAATCCTTTGGGATTGCAAAACATCTCCTAAAGAGGCTACCAATGCTACACCCTTTCGATTAACATATGGTAATGATTCAGCATTACCAGTCAAAATATGTCTACGATCAACCATGATACAAAGACAATATGAAATTCTATCGGAATCATATTGGAAGATGATGTTAGATGAATTGGTTGATTTAGACGAAGAGAGACTAAAAGCCTTAGAATTATTAAGAAGGTAGAAGAAAAGGGTTGAGAAATCCTATAACAAAAAGGTTAAACTCAAGAACTTTTTTATTGGTGATTCAGTTTGGAAAGTGATCCTACCTATAGATCAAAAGGATAGGACTTTGAGAAAATGGTCCTCAAATTGGGAAGGCCCATTCCAAGTTATTCAAGCCTCGAAAAACTGGTAAAAGATCAAATACTTCTAAGAGTAAATGAGAAATGTTTGAAAAAACATAAGCCTATACTACAAGAAGTCAAAATATCAACAAAGTAAATTCGAATACAATTGGGAAGCCAAAATGGTAAGATTAAATGCACCAAAATGGCTTAGTCATGTGTTACAAAAAAAAAGAAATATTTGAATTCATAAAACAAAGAACAACATATTTCAACAAGTTTTAAACTCAGTGGGGAGAGAGGCCTTCATGCGCCTATACTTGGAAGAAGACATTAGCAAGCGACACTAGATCACATGTTAGTTTTTCTTCAAGTCCTTAATCTCAATCTCCAATTGTTGATCCTTTTTGACATGTTGGACGCCTACCTTGATTTCATCATTAAGTTGTTTGCAATCGAGTTTGCAGATCTCATCCTGACGATCCTTCGCCTTTTGAATGTTCTCCTTCAATTGTTAAATTTACTTCTCCCAAGTTGAGATGTTGACTACACAGAGCTTGAGTCCTTCGTCAAATTTAGAAAAAGATTTTGTCAATGTTTCTACTTAGTTGTTGACTCAGTTACTGCGACCATTCTGCCATTTGGGTTCCTGTTTTGTCTGCAAACTTGTTTGAGACTTCTTACTTTTAGGAGTAGTATGCAGAGAGATTGTCGAGGAGGAACCCGAGATCAACTATGCCATCTATAGTTTCTTGTGAAGCGTCTAGTATGTCAACCTGTTTTAAGAGTTATTTATGCCATGGCAGGCATTGATATTTCTCTCTAGCACTTGAATCAAGTCAACATTAAAAACCTTCTCCTTGATTTTGCGAAGAATTTGATCAACAGTTTGGTTAGAGGAGCAACCACCAGAGGCAGTCGAAGAAGTGGTACCTTTGTCTGACGAACTTACCCATGCACTTGTTATGGCTTTGAGGTATCCAACAAGATTGGTTGCTTTCAAGTCGTCTAATTCCTCTTGAGAGAAAGCAGTAGGAGTAACATTCAAAGTAGTCATAAAATATTTAATTGACCCAAAGGTTTGGTTAGTGTCACCTAAATCCTATGCTTGGGCCTTTTTAGGCTGGGGCTTTCCTTCGTCATGATGTTTTTCGCTATGAACATGCTCCCCATTATTTGGTGGTTTCTCATTGACATTTGTCATATGCAAATCTTCATCAACTATTTCGTATTTGTTTTTGTGCGGGATTACCAGTGAAGAATTCTTGAGTTGGTCCTCGTCTTCTTCCTCGGTGTTCGGAACTTCCATGATGATAGGCCTTTCTTCATTACTTTCAGTCTCAATATCTGATGATTCAGTTGAATGGAGTGAAGTAGGAGGAGTAATTGGATGTTGAACTTCAAAAATGAGATTTGCTTCACTATTCGACCCTTTGTTTGATCATTTATTTGAAATAGAATGAACGGAGCGAGAGTCGGTGCTCCCAGGGACGTACTTTATGCTCGAATTGCAATGCCAATCAGGTTACCATATGAAGGAAACGAGTTAGTACAAGTCAAAAACTAAAAGTACAGCGAAGAAAAAGAAATAAAGTTAAGTAAAATACCTTAAGTACCATAGTACCAAGGTTAGAGTTGTCACTTTCGAAAATATTAGCTGCAACATTTATTGTTGGTGTTTTGACATCTATCGCCCTTTACATAAGCGGCTTCGTCAGTGGAAGCTTGGTGGTGATCTTAGTTTGGATGAGAGAGTGGGAAATTTTGGATTTCTTTTCCTTTGCGACATGGTTAGAACAATCTAGAGACACATCTTCAGACTTTGATTCAATTTTGACAGTTTCTGGTTAAGCTGGTTTGCGTTTCTTTAGAGTAGGAGGTGGTTTCTTACTTGTCTGAAAAAGCAAAGGTATTAATAAATTTTGAATAGACATGTAATAATAGTTGATGATTTGTATAAGTACCTTTGTGGTAGTCTTAGAAATGGTGGTTCCTTCACTTTGTTTGACTTCCTTCGAGGAGACAACAACCTTCCTTGCAGTAGTAGCTTTTTCCTTGGCACTCTGTCTTTGATCAACTACTAAAAGAATTAAAAGAAAGCAAAGTTAGAAAAATAGTGAAGGAATCTTTTGATTAAACCAAGTCGAGAGTTTCACCCACTTGACACCTTCATGTATTGGAGAAAGCATGCGAACATGCTCTACATCGACATGGAGGTGACCTTTGAAACTGTCCAACATATTACTTAGTTGAAACCATCCGTTTAACATGTTTTTGCAAATTTTGATGTAGAACCTTCAGGTGAGACCCACATACGAACCATTCTGTGAATTGAGGTACGAATGCCAAGCCAAGATCAGAATTTAGCCATTTTGGGAATCTTAGAGGTTCGAGCTTGAAAGCTAGCTCTTACTGGTTATCAAGTCTAACACATGGAGGAAGGAAAAAGTTGGGAATATTTTTCATAAAATTTTCCTTCAAAGTTATTATTGCATCATGGATGATTTGACTAAGATTATCTGGTCTATACGTAGTTTAAAAGTATTTTTGGAATGCACAAATCTCCTTGATGTGAGTAGCCGTACCTTTCTTGAAGCGATCCTATTGATCAATGGTTTTTACACGGTTACTTACCATTAATTGCAGTTATCTTTTCTTTTGAATGTTGAGTGTTTTATTTTGTTTTACTACATTTTATGCATTGGTTGGGTGTTTTAGTGTTTTTAGGCTCACAGGAATAAATCGGGAGAAATTTGTGCAAAAAGTGCAAAATTCAGAGTTTCAGAAAACTTTCCAGCACACTCCAAGAGGTGCAACATGGCCACCCGTGTTAGGAAACACTGCTCGTGTCAGCCAATGCATTGATTGTTCAATTTTCACTAAAAAAATTCATATATAGAGCTACAGAGATCAGATCAACGCATTCTAATATTCATTAGAAAGATGACAGAAAGAGCTACAATTTTCATGTTGAAGTCAAAAGCTAATTCAGACCGTAGAAGCCTTGAAAAAATAATTAAAGTTGTATACTTTAGAACTTTACTTGTTTCAAGTTGTTTTACAAACCTGGTTTATGTTTCCTACACAGTTTGAGTTAGTAGTGAAAACCCTTATTTGGTTTATAGGACTTTTGGGGAGAAAAAGAAGCGGTGAATTAAACAAGAGAAGATTAGAGGATTCAAGAGTTTTGGTGGATGAAAACCTTCATGAACAGAAAGGATTGAAGATTCAAGTTTATCCAAATACTTGTAATGTCTCAATTTTATATTATGTTTTCTTTGAACAATATGAGTAGCTAAACCCCCCCAATGATAGGGGGGTGTCCCTGATTTGAATCTGTAATGACTTTGAATTTATGATTGTATCAATTCCATGGTTTTTATTATTCAATTTAATTATGCAATGTTTTTATGGTTTCATGATCGAACCAATTAGAATTGATTTACAGTTAACAACCAATTGGGCCGCGGTTGTTAAGATTTTTTATATGATTAGACTATAGTAGATATCGCCTAGGACTAGAGATACCCTATAGTTACTGGTTAACTCTTGATAAAAAAAGGCTTGAATTCATCATAACTCTTTAAGGACTTAGGATTCAGGATGAATGTTCAAAGGTTTTCCCACTAAGTAATTAGGGGAAAATAACCTAAAGAGCTGGTAATTAGTATTACGAACTTTTTGAAGAGATCGGGATTCAATGTTGTTACAGGGCAAGTTATACACTTTATCCTAGCATGTTACTCATATCTATGAAAAATGCCAATTTATAGTTCTGTTTATTTTACAGTAACAACAACCAAACAAAACCCCAAATTAAGTTTTTTGTTTAATTGAACCACAAATTAAACTCGGTACTTCTGTGCAGTCCTTGAGATCGACATTCGGGGAATTTTACCTATTATTACAAGAGGAAAAATAGTACACTTGCTATTTTACCGATCAAACTCCCCCAATTTTAAATTGTTGCTTGACCTCAACAGACAATTACAAGAGCTCAAGAAATTCATAACAACCCGATATTAATACGTAAGACTTCTATTCACATTGATCAGGAGGTAGTCCGTCCAATGTTCACATGACGCGAGGAGTTTATGTAAGAACCTTTTAATCTCAAGCTTCCTCTTCAGATACATCTCTAACTATGCTTTGTACTTATGTCTCTTTCCGATTTTCCTCCTTTTTCATTCATACAGTCAAATTAAGGCCATGAGAATTATGATGATCATCACATGCACAAGACTAATCAAGAATTTTTTATTTAGGCACCAAATAAGCAGCATTGGATACTTTTAATTACCAATGAGAATTTCAAACTTTGCAGTTATATATTGTTCTTTTAGATGATGTTTAGGGATCAATCCCCTTTGGACTGAATAACCAGGTTAGGGCTATCCAACTTAGCGATCCAGTTTCCTTTTACCGCCTTTTCATCATTTGGTGCCAATTTTATTTATTTCTCCACCAATCATACATCCATGTGAAACTATATTATGCCAGACTGTAAAGATAAACTACTTCAGGAGTACTTCTCAGGATTCAAGCACTATGGTACAAATCTACACGTTCGAATTGTATCATTGTCACATTATTTTGAAGTTCCTACCTCCAAACAATCATTCCTTTATCTCTATATACTATTCTCGATCTCTTTGAAATCAAAGCTGTTGTGCAAAACAAAAATTTTTGGTCAAAATTTAGGAAGAACTTAAACATGTGGTTTTACAAAGCACTTAGCATAAAAAAACAAATAAATCGTAAAACAAAGCAGTAAAATCCCCCCTCCCAAACTTTAACTAAACATTGGCCCTCATATTTTAGAACAAGATCGAGAAGGGTGACTCACAGAGGGTAATGCAACACCAGCTGCTGCCTCCTAGATTTCACCAGTAAGGCCCCCTTTTTATTACCTGAAAATAAAATAAAACAAACACACAAGAGAAACTAAGTTATTGAAAGTGTGTGTTTCCTCCAAGAAGCACTTTGTTTAACGTCACATGGCTCGACGGTTTATTCCCCTTGTTAGGGAGGCATATATGACATAAAGAACACATCATTTTCTTTCTTTCTTTTGTTTGGTAGCAATCCCATGAACTTAAAGTACTGATGATGTTGCTTCCAAATCATTTTCATCTTGATTTTATTGAACAAGGCATAAATGACATCTAATACTTTGTCAATTTCTTGTCTGTCATCAACTTTGTTGTGAAAACAATTTTTAGGGAGACTCTTTTGTTGAAGATTTTCTAGTTGGATGTCCACATCTTCACATATTGTCAAGTTTATAGTTTCATCCAAAACTCGATCATCTTCAAGTTTCCTAATTTCCTCTTCCCCATCATTCTTGTTTACCTCAAATACTTATATTCTCACTTTATCTTTGTCATCTGATGTTATGCATGCTTCTTCTGGTTTCACATCTTCTTCCAACTGTAACTTTCGCCACAGTCTTACCTTCCTCCTATATGCTTTAAAAATTTTAGTCGCCTCTTCCAAAGTTAATCCTGAATTTGGCGATCAACATACAGGAGATACAAGTGGTAATGTATCAAAATAATACATGACTACAACACTCAGACACTTGGTTAGTAACAAAGTATATAAGAATTCATTATGTAAACATAATCTGACCCTCTTTTTTTATATATTTTTACAATAATATAAAATGCAAAATAAAAAAATTGAAACAAAATTTTAGTTGACGAGCAACAAAATTTCAATTGAATTAAAATTAAACTCTATAATTTGGCAATACCCGACAACGGTGCCAAAAACTTGATCAGTAAAATAGCAAGTGCACTATTTTGCCTCTTATAATAATAGGGAAAATTCCATGAATATCGTTCGCAAGGACTGCACAGAAGTACCAAGTTCAATTCGTGGTTCAATTAAACAAAAAACTTAATTTGGGGTTTTGTTTGGTTATTGTTACTGTAAAATAAACAGAAATATAAATTAGTTTTTTCACATATATGAGTTACATGCTAGGGTAAAATGTATAAATTTCCTTGTAACAACTTTGAATCCTCATCTCTTCAACAAGTTCATAATACCAATTACCATCTCTTTAGGTTATTTTCCCGTAAGTCCATAGTGGGAAAACCTTTAAACATTCATCCTAAATCCTAAGTCTTTAGAGAGTTATGATGAATTCCAGCCTTTGTTTTATCAAGAGTTAACCGGTAACTATAGGGTATCTCTAGTCCTAGGTGATATCTACTATAGTCTAATCATACAAAAAACCTTAACAAGCGCGGTCCATCTGGTTGTTAACCGTAAATCAATCCTATTTGGTCCGATCAGGAAAGCATAAAAGCATTTCACAATTAAATTGAATAATAAAAACCATAGAACTGATAAAATCAGAAATTCAAAGTCATTACAAATTTAAATCAGGGACACCCCTAGAATTGGGGAGTTTAGCTACTCATATTGTTCAAAGAAAACATAATATAAAATTGAGACATTACAAGTATTTGGATGAACTTGAATCTTCAATCCTTTCCATTTATGAAGATTTTCATCCACCAAAACTCTTGTATCCTCTAATCTTCTCTTGTGTAATTCCCTGTTTCTTTTTCTCCCCAAAAGTCCTATAAACCAAATAAGGGTTTCCACTACTAATTCAAACTGGGTCAGAAACATAAACCAGGCCCGAAAAATGACCCGAAACAAGTAAATTTCTAAAGTCTATAACTTTAATTATTTTTTCGAGGCTTCTATAGTCCAAATCAGCTTCTGACTTCATCGTGAAAGTTGTAGCTCTTTCTCTCAGATTTCCAACGAATATTAGAAAACATCGAACTGATTCTCGTAGCTCCAGTTATGAATTTTTTAGTGAAACCTGATCAATCAGCGCATTGGCTGACATAGAAAATATTGCCTGACACGGGTGGCCATGTTGCACCTGCTGGAAACTTTTATGAAACTCTAAATTTTTCACTTTTTCGCACAAATTTGTCCCATTTATTCCTGTGATCCTAAAAACACTAAAACACCCAACCAATGCATAAAATGTAGTAAACGAAATAAAACACTTGACAATCAAAAGTGAAATTAATGGTAAATAACTGTGTAAGAACCACTGATCACCTGTATGGAGGAAAAAACACATGTTAGATGTCTAGTAAAATCAGACACATTGAATATTTTGTTGGTGTAGTAATCCTTCCACCAAGTGTCAAACTCCTGTGTGTAGTAAGAGGATGGTCAAAAGGAGATAGGTATGACTATGATTTTCCAGCATATTGAGCCATGTGCCCTTTATATCATTATTCAGTCAAAAACATGTTATGCTGGAAGATGTTTCTTCTTCTCAAAGAGTGGTTTAGGCTTTATCTGATTTAATCTAAACTGTCGAGAAACTAGATTGGGCTGATAAATAAAAAGGGTATAATGACTCTCCGAAATCCTTAGCCTTTTGACAAGTAGTTTGGGGGTAAGTAATTATTCCCAAATAGCCATGAATTCTTCTTCTTGATCTGGGGAAGGAGTAGGGAATTCTCTCGTGAACCACTCAGGGCCACACATCCTATTGACGAAAGGAGCCATTGAGGAAGTGATGTTGTAACACTTAGCAAACATCATCACAAATGAAGTAAATGACTCTGAAATGTATACTCCTTTGTCACAAGGGGTTAAGCAAGCTAATATCCTTCCTTTAACGGTCCTATTCTTTATCATGTCATCTTCTTCTATGATGGCGTTGTATGTTGGGAGTGATAGTTCGAATGTGGCATTCAACCATAATTTAAGTAACCAGAAGGGTCATGCAAAAAAAGTTATGTTCATCATTTGATAGTTCCTCAAGTAGTCAGCAGCTTCTCCAAGGGATTCCTAGAGCAAATCCAAGATAATTTGGCTAAGGCACAACTTGTGCCCAATATTTATTTGGTTTGTAATGATGAGAAACCACTTCGCTACTTGAAGAGATCTCGAGCAAAAAGTGCAACGACATAGCCATAAGGCTAAAAAGGTGATATGTTCTTTGTCTAAGGCTTATTCATCATCCTGAACATGGTGATCAATAATATATTGGGTAAAGGTGGCCTTATCGAAATTGATAGTGTCTTCGTCCATTTTCATCAGATCGAAGCTCTCCCTGGTTGGTCAAAGCCCAACAGTGGCAGCAACATCGAAAAGGGTGGGGTCATTATTCCACAAGAGAAATGGAAGGTGTTGTGGGAAGCATCCCAGAAATAGAGTAAGGAGACTATTATATTTTGGCTATACTCTAACCCAGATTTCGACAACATCACTAAGTCGTAAATCTCCAGACCTTTCCAAAATTGAGATTTCTTCTTCTCAATCTTAGCCAACCAAGCATAATATGCTTTGGGGTCCTTATCTAAAGGAGTGGCTCGAAACACTCTAAGAGAATTGGTCATATAATCCAGACCAATAGAGTCGTGGACAACCAAAGTGTCAGACGAAGACTTCGCTTGGTCCTTTTCAGACGAAGGTGCAATTACATAAATGTGTTTACCTTTGTCATCAAGCTTTTTCTTGCTAGACAAAGGCCTAGAGCTCTGCATTAGGGTTAGGAAAAGGACCCATGAATGCATGTGTTTCACCAAAAATGGTCAATGGTATGAGTACATGAGATTCATAATTTTTTAACTTCTCTTCGAGAAGGGGAGGCTCTGAGACATATTATTGGTTCCCTATTTGCGTGGGTTTAGCAATATAGACAATGGGCTGAGAAGAATTTTATTGTTGTTGTTTCTTGGAAGCTTTTGTTGGTTTATGCACCATTGTTAAGTCTTGAGGTTGATAGTTGAAGTTTGCAGAAGTTTATGCACCATTATTGGTGTTGATAGTTGATAGTTGAGGAAATGTTTTGGTTTGGAGGAGTTTTGAGTATGAAATGTGTTGAATGTTGAAATTTGTTGGTATCTATAGAGGAACAATAAGCCATTTTATATTGGATTTGAATGATAAATGCAAAGTGAGTGGAGGCATGTGGGGCTCTTTGATGGGATAAAAAAGTGGTTGCAGAAGTCACCACCCGACTCCTAGTTTATTTGAGTAATCATCATTAGCAGCTACGCACGTCTTGATGAAACGTTTATGAAAGTTCCAAAGAATTGAGCTCTAAAGGTTTGACTAATTTTTGTAAAATTGGATGTTGAACAAGATGTCTCATTATGATCATCCGACGTCTTGTTTGGTATAACTGGATGTTTGAATTCTGTGAGTGGGTTACAAACATGGATCATTCTGGGAATACTTGGTTATCATAGGATGTGTTCAAGATTGAAGAACTCAAAAGTGTTGAACTAACACCTTTCATCATCAGAGAGACATGTCGAATGAATATGTCATATGAAGAACCATTCAACATCGCGCCTGTGACCAACTGGACAGTTGGATTTAATTGATATATTTCATGTGCAAAATATCTTGGGAATATTATGCTATCCTATGTGGTGCTGATTTATAGGTCTGAAAGATTCAAGCTATAATCAAGAAAAATATTTACTTTCTAATTATGGAGATAAATTAGGAAAGTTATGATTGAAGACCTATCTTTATGGAGAAGTTTCTACAGATTTGTAACAGCTCATATGATGTGATTTGAAGCCCAAATCCAATTGGGAAAATGGTTATAAATAGAAGGTTATTAACCTAGAAAAGGTTCCAGCCGAAGATGAAAAGTTTTGATTATTAGGGCTGAGTCTGTAAGCCACTCTCTAGGAGAGTTGGTATGTGTGAGTCTCTCTAACATCATGTTGATAGAAGAGTAGGAATATTCCTTGAGTTGTAAGGTTCTGTTTTTCATTCTTAAACTTTTAAGCATATAATGTATATTATTCTTGGATGAAGATTTAAATCAAATCCAAGTGAGTTGGTTAGTCAAGAGTCTTGGCTGAACTTTATGGTTGTTATATATCACTGAGGTGATTTAGGAAGTGAGATGGAGATTTTTCATATTTAGGGAGGACCTAAGTAAAAGTTTCATTGGGTTGGGATTAGGCGAGAAGTTGTAAACGGGGGAGTTTAGCTTTGAACTAATATTGCTGATAGTGGACTTTATTCATGACTTGGTAGTCCTCAGAGCAGGTGTTATTATACACCGAACTAGGTCATCATATCTTTGTGTTTTTATCATTCTGTATTGTTTAGTTTTGTTCTTGATTGATTAACATATTGTATAAGATGTTGGAACATCTGTTACGACTCTGGTCTGATAAGTTTTATATCAGTCTTCTGTATTCTGTCCATGTGTTATTTTGCAGAGATCAATGTCTCAACATGTGTTAGGAAGTTTGAAATCTATATACCATAATTTCAACTGGTATCAGAGCAGGAATCTTGTTCTGCTCTGGGTTAGACCCATGGAAGATACTTTCTAGTTCATGGACTTGGAGGAACAAAGTGTTATTTGTAGCTTTGATGGTGATATGTTGTGTTGGGTTTGATTTATTTTCAAACCTATGTTGTTCTGTTGGCACCTGGATTATGGTGCTTCTGTGAAAGGGTGATTGAGCTGTGTATGAAGGTTGTTGAGGAGTTTTGGTTATTCCACTACATCTGATAGAAAATCCCATTGGTTCCTGGTGTATTTGGTGTTAAGAATGTAGGGAGGTTTGCCCTTGCAACACAAAAAGTAAGATCTTTGTGATATATTCCTCTATGAAGGTGTATCATTATTGTAGTAATACTTGGAGGATAATTTCAACCAGCCTGCTAAAGTTGCCAAAGATACTTGAGGTTCATCTCAAGTCCACTCATAAAGGCTCTTTTAAGTGAGTTTGTTGAACAGAGATCTGAAGAAAGCAAGAAGCAATTTATTTTTGCTTCCAACCCTAAATGGGAAATCTCCAGTCTTTGATAAAGGATCTCTTGTTATGTCCCTTGGAATGATTTCCTACCAAATGTTAGAACATCACATCATCAAGTTATGATGATTTATGTTGGCTAAAGGAATGGCATTGCATATGCTTTGGGTGATGAACAAATGTGTGTTGATCACATATGTTTGGAACCTTCTTCTGAACTAGAAGAAGAGGCGTCTTGGTTGGGTGTCTAAGAAGTTTCTATTATAGAAACATATCTTAGATATGTGTGCTGGCCAAGAGATGATCAACATCTTATTTACTCTGTATGTCAATTTATTTCCGATTAAAGTATATAGGAGTGCAGAAGCTGAGCTCAAAACTTCTAGAGGAGATTTATTTTCTCAACTAGGTTCTTCATATGTGGATGTCAAGTTCAAATGTCGAGGACATTTTCTATGATATCTGGAGTATACTTCTGGTCAAAGGATCCAGATTTACGGAAGCTTACATGTGGCTATCTGCTATAACAGACTAGTTTTTGTTGGGGAGTTTCTGTTGTTATGGAGTTGGAAGACATTGAAGAGATGTCTTGAATGGGTTGTTGGTGTTTCTCTTTAATAGGATGGAGGTTGTTTACTTAAACCTGGTATTATTGTCAAGTCTATGAGAACTTGGAACTCTTGTTCTTTTATAGTGGAAAAGATATCCAAGAGTTGTATGGATTGGAGATGTATCAACCTTTGTTAAGTTTCTTCAGGAAGATTAACTTACAATTATGGTGGAGTGTTTTCTCAGTGTTTGGAGTGTCACTAAAACTGCTTGGGATGAGCTTTCCAATTTTGAGAAGCAGACTTATTCTAAAACAATTTGTTTGTGGTATGAAGATCATTCAATATCCTGGTTGTTGTGTTCAGTCCTATAGGTATCTGTAAGAAGAAATCTCCCGTGTTGATGCATAAGGATGTTATCTACCATTTCAAGGTCAGACAAAAGGTCTGGTTAGTGTGCTTATGAGAATAAGGTTTTTAAAGTATGCATGTCTCTGCATGTATCTATAATCTGGTCTTAAAGGTTGTTTAGCTGTGGATGGATACAAATGTGGTTCCCTTGCATTTCCTGCATGAAGAATCCACATATGCTAAGAGGTGTGCAAAAGAAGGATATCAGACCAAATGTTCTACCTAGTGTTAAGAGGTAGTAATATATGTTGTCTGTATCTCTCAGAGGGAACTGTGAAGAAAGGATCGTGAGAAAATTTTCTTCTAATGATGCTATGCATTTAACTTATGACAGATACTTTGACAGAAGATGAGTATTTGTTTGATATGGGTGTGCAAGTCTGCAATTGTAACTCTTTGTTTCAAAGAGTGTGTGAGTGTTTATTTCTCTCCACGGTATTCAGGTTTTTGTGATGACCTGAATGAGCTGCACTAGCTGTGTTTTTTAAGGAGTTAATGTCCTAAATAATGTTATAACATCATGTTAGTTGGTTGGTCTTTAGAAGTTGTCTGGAATTCTGAGTAGGGAAATGTTTCTCTTATAAAGGTATGCATTTAAATGATGGAAAATACCCTGTCAGGAGCTGTGTATTTGTTTGATGTGTTGATGCACAAAGAAGATGGGAATTTATTTATTGGTGCTTCTAATGTAATAGTCTATAGAGATATTTTGACTATAGGACTTGTATGAAAAAGTAAGTCCTATGAGTAGTGTCTTCAGAACCATAGTAATTGGTGAAATCCTGTGATGTTTGAACTAAGTCTCAGTGGATTGATACTTTAGAAAAAGGAAACTATCTTGAAGTTCATGGCATAAGGTGTGTATGTGACTGATGGTAAATACATTGAAGAGAGTTGTGTATTTGCCTAACATATTTATGCAAGTCTGAAATCTGAGCACTATAATTCATGTAGTGTATGGGCATTTGTTTCTCTGTGGTTCTCTAGTGTGTGCTAGCTGCTAAAGTTGTGTGAAGGACATCCAAGCATGATGGGTACTTTGGATAGTGTATCAAGAATCAGAGTGATTGGGTTCTGTAATGTGAAGTTGACGTCCTAAATAATGTTGTAACATCACCTCTTTGTTCATTAGAAGCTGTCTGGTACTATAGATGGAGAGATTGATGTTCAACCTTATTGTCAGAAGAGGCATTTCTGATGCTTCTTGGGAAGATTTTGAAGGAAAATCTTGTTTGTGTCTTGGAGTATTTATTTTTCTCTGCAAATTTTGGTGGGGCTCTATGGAGGTTCTTGTATTTTTGTATGATGGGAGATGCCATACATGTGATGTTATGATGGAGCATGAGTAAAATCCAGTAGAAGGCAATGTAATTCTGCTTTAGTCCATATGGATAAGTCTGGGAAACGTCTTAGAATGTTTGAAGTTTTAGACAATGTATGGCAGAATATTAGAATATTTTGCATGACATTTTTTTGGGGGCTAAACAAGGAAGTTTTTGGATGGTGCAATCTATACACATCAGGAGGAAGTGTAAAACGTGCTTGTTGACTATGCATATTGTTGTACCCCAAAATTTGCCCTCATTTATCAAGTTTTTTCTCACAAGACTTCTTTGACTCAAGACAAGATCAGGGTTTGCTCAGCTCAAGACATCTCATATTGTACTGATAACCCAAAATTAGGGTTTGAGTTTGCACAAGGATTTTTGGACCATCAATGCTTCATGTGACTTTAATACATCATTTTGGACCCCTAAGATTGCTCATGATAAGTTTCAAGCCTTGAACCACATTTTTGATCAGTCAATTGGACAGTTGACCTAAAAATCAGTTGTATTGGGGAAAAAGTCAACCATGGGAAATTTACAGTCAAACTTCATAATTTTTTATCCACATCAACATTTTAGACTCATATGTACCATTTGATCAAGTTTGTATTACAATTCCTCAAGAAATTTGATCAAATCATCAAAAGGGCAAAATGGTCAAAATTAGGGTTTTGATTGAGGAAGGGCAATTTCTGATTTTTAACCTAGCAAATGACCAATTGAGTTCAAGCATGATTTCAAGGATTAAATGGAATCATATTGAATTAATTACATGGCTCAAAACATTTCAAATTCATTGGGTTGACAGATGAATTTTGCAGTCAACTGATCAGAAGTCAATTGTATACTGAAAAGTCAAACTTTGACTTTTTGGTCAAAATCAAGTACCAAGGGTCATAATTCATCAAAACATTACAAAATGTGAAACTTGTTCACCAAGAAAACCAAAATTGAAAATTAGGGTTTGAATTTGAAAATTTTCATAACTTAGAAAATTTCTAAGTATGAAAATTTTCTTATTTTTCCTCAAATTTACACCCTTTTTTCACCATGATGCATATTGATTCAAGGAAAGTCCCCAACATGAAAGTTGTCGAACTCCATGAAAACTACAACCTTTCTTCACAAACGTTTCCCTAAAGGTGCTTGGATCTCAAGTTATAAAATTGTGAATACATGGTCATGAACTTCTAAACTTAGTGAAATTTTGCCCTAATTTAGGCAGGTTTTGGACCCAACTTCATGGAAATTTTTCACCTAGTTCCAAGAAGTATCTCAAAATGCATTTCAAATATGGATTATAGAGCACATTGCAAGCTTTCCAAAATGTCCTAGAACTATCCAAGATCATGTTTGAGTATAGAGAATCGAAGAGAGGAAATTGGTATTTTCTCACTTTTTGTTCAAGCCATTTCATGAAGAACCAAGTTGCAAATCAATCCTATGCTGGCTATTTCATGCTGTACAGGTCCTAAACTTGTTCCACAGTCCTTAATTAAATACTTACTCTGTTGACAAAGCTTTAATCCATGCTTTTGAACCTTTATCCAACTTGTAATTCTATTTATGGCAAAAAGGTTCCATTGCCATTTTGAAAAAGAACCACTTTTGCAAACTTTACATTTTTGAGCTTTGAACCTCTCCCCTTGATGCATACAAACCACATAGGTCTCAAGAAATTTGTACAAACTCATACCAACCCTAAGCAAGCTGGTACAAGCATGCGGGCTTTGTCTTATCACTTTACTTTAAGTACAAGAAAAGTTGCAAAAAGGCTAGGGCTTGCGCAGCTGATAGAGAGTTGACCTAAAACCATTTCAATACTAATATACCAACATTATACAACACATAACACGCCTAGCCAAGACCTGAAACTCTCTCAAGCTGAAAAACACCCAAAACCTGTCCAAAACTGCAGATTCTGCACAAGCTCACCCATCTTCCATTTTGCTCGTGCGTTTTGAGTTTGGATCATTCAAACACATTATATACTTGATACCTAGTCAATCCAGACCATCATCACTATTCTGTAATCACTCCTCCACCATCTGCCATTGTTGACTTCAAATCTTGAACCTTGACTTGGCCAAGGAGTTCCAGCTACTTTCAGAGCAAGGCAACGATTGGAATAGATTCAGGGAAGCTCAAGGAAGCTCAAGCAAGCATCAGGACTCCATTAAAGTCACTCCATTTCGATACACGATTCCAACTGAAGGAGGTAAATTTTCAAACACTATCTCTTTGTACAGGCCACCATAAGCCACGATATGTGAATAGAAAATGTAGTCCTTATCATAACGAAGTTGTACATACCATTATCTTGCATTAATTTTACTTATGCTAAGAGAATTTGAAACTTGAAATTTCTGGAAATATTAGGTCAAGATTTAGGGCTGTTTAAATTCTCTTTAATCTTTGATAGTTAGATTACATAGCTTACATGGTTGGAATCGTGAGTTCAAGCTCTATATTTTCATGTTATAAGTTTTTATTTTCATGGAAGTATGGGGGAGTTACAGGTGATCCGGACAAGGCTTGAGGAAGAAGATGAAACAGGGCAATGACGCATTTTGTAATATGTTATTTTTGTTTCAGTAAAGATAATGGATGTATGGCCACCCCAGTGGCAAAGCAGCGCGCTGGTGAGACCCATGTCCTGGGTTCGAACCTGCGCGCTACTTTTGCTTTTAGACATTTTTTTCTTTTCAGTTTTTAATCCCTTTTTGCAGGTTGGGCTTGTTTTTGGGCCAAAGCTTTTTTGCTGATATCATCACCACTGACTTGCTTCATCACCCCCCCCCCCCTTATTAACTTTCATTTTTTTATTTTTATTTTTATTTTGTTTTATGTTTGTATTTTGCATATTAAATATTTTTCTCTAAACATAAAAATCCCAAAAAATATAAATTAATAATATTGCACTTTTATTTTTATTTTTTTAAATTTATTTTTCACATAAAATATATTTTATTTTAAATAGGATATCACTTATTTTCTTAATAAACTTGTAAAAATAATTAAACATATTTATTCCAATTTATTTTTTTATTTTCATACTTATAAATACTTATTCTTGTATATATTTAATTTTTATATTTCTTTATATAATATTATTTATTATTCTTATACAAAAATACATAAAATAAGACATATAGGAACTTTATTTTCTCTTAAATAAAAATTAGGGTTAAACCCCTTTCAAAAATTAATTATTTTTCCTTATATTTTTAGGTTTAGATTAAAACTTCTTTTACATAAAAACATGACACAAAACATCTTTTCTCACATGTACATTGCATTACATTTTAAATAATGTATTATATTTATATTAATTCGCACAAATTCGATTTGGTTGTAATAATTTATTTAGCTTTATATTCTTGCAAAATCCCCATTCAAATTTGTATTCCCCCTTCCCATAAATTGTTGTAATAGCTTAGAAATATTTACATTACGCAATTTATCACTTTTATATGCCATGATTAGTAATTAGGGTTTGTATGACAAGAACAAAACAAAGTAAAATAGAAAACCCTAAATACAAGACAAAATCAAAGCATGAAAATGATACACTTTGCACACAAGTACCCTTAGGGTTTCTCCCACTTGGTTGCCTAAAACAAAAATGGCCATGTTACGCATGCGAAGTATCTTGGCAAAACAAAACAACTTTAAGATCATAGTCCCTCGATGGCGCTATTCAAAAGTTGCCTTACTAAATGATCTTGGTCCCTCAAAAAATGCTAAGATACTTTGCAAAAATTGCTAATCATGGCTATACGATGACCCACGCCCGTCCCATTTACATCCAAAGATAGGGTTGCTTACCAAATCAATGGTAAGCCAACAATGTCAAAGGAATAGAAAATACATAAGAAAGACATTTGAGTAGGTAAATAGCTTCTTGTTACTTGCTCCATTTCAAACAAAATCCTTGATATTTTTAAAACAAACACACACACATTTCAAAAACATCTTACAAACATTGAAAACATTTTCAAAAGACAAACATCTTTGTATACATTCTTACGAATGAGAATCATTACAAAGATTGCCTAAATGAATGGCCTCTTTTACAAAATACTTTCAAAACCACACCAAACACCATTTCAAACAAACCAAAGCAAGTGATCTAAGCAAGTAACTAAGAGCTCATGGAAAACCATGGATGAAAAGGGTGATAACACCTTCCCTTTTCATAATATACCCCCTGAGCTCAAGAAAACATCTCAAAGGTCTTTCCTGTAATTTTTCACCTTTCCTTTTGGATAAAAGAAAACTCGGTGGCGACTCTTGCTAACCGCGACATTTGCGATAAAATGCAAACACTCAAGTCAGTTCTCCCACCGTATCACACATATGTTTTTATTGGAAATATCTCTTCCCAAAAAACTCAGTCCAGAGTTAATAAAGCAGTCAAAAGCTGTTTTAGAAGGTGCATTTTTTGTATTTTCTTCAAATAACTTTCTTGACCGAGACCACTGAATCAGTTTAGAATCATTAATTTCTATGTCATTTCTTGGGTATTTATTGAGGTCATTTTTTCTCTTCCTTTCACATTGTGGTTGCTTGATGTTTACATAAGTCCTTATGTCCTTTGTTTGGGTATGGGTAAGTAACTTTTGGGTTTGGTCTTGTGAAGGATTTGTTTTTAAATTTTTGGCCAAAAAGGGGGAGAGAGGTATTGTTCAAATGTTGTTAAGTCCGAGGTCTGTGTTTGCAGTTGTTTTGCAAAGATGTAGAATAGAATGCTCCACTGTTGTTTTTTATTTTTTTTTGGTGCTTTTGTGTCTTGTTATCAGAGTTATGAACACATTTGTGTCTTGTGTTCTGAGTTATCCAGGAGTCACAGTGAGATCCCCTAGGTTGACTGGTGGTTGCTGCTTAATGGTTCTTTTATGCGACCCCATGCAAGGAAGGTTTCTGGTTTAAGGGGGAGCAACATGATGATCAGAGTGAGTTCTGGTTATCTTCTTCCTCATGTGCAATAAGAACAAAGGCCTCCGACTGAAATGACTCCAGGACTTTTGCTCTTTAAGATCTAAGTTCCTGGATTTATTGTGCAAAAAGAGTGTGAGGACTCTTGTTCCCAGATTTATTGAAAAAATATGTTTTAGCCAAATTTTTCCAAGAGGGAGGATTGAGAGCTCCAAATATTTAAGCTCTAAAGGTTTGACTAATTTTGGTAAAACTGGATGTTGAACAAGATGTCTCATAATGATCATCTGACATCTTGTATGGTATAACTGGATGTTTGAATTATGTGAGTAGGTTACAAACATGGATCATTCTGGGAATATTTGGTAATCATAGGCTGTGTTCAAGATTGAAGAACTCAGAAGTGTTGAACTAACATGTTTCATCATCAGAGAGACATGTCGAATGAAGAAGTCCTATGAAGAACCATTCGACGTCGCACATGTGACCAGCTGGACAGTTGGATTTCATTGATATATTTCATGTGCAAAATATTCTGGGAATATAATGTTATCCTATGTGGTGCTGATTTATAGGTCTTGGAGATTCAAGTGAAATCAAGAAGAATATTTACTTTCTAATTATGGATATAAATAAGTAAAGTCATGATTGAAGACCTATCTTTATGGAGAAGTTTTTGTAGATTTGTAGCAACTCATATGCTGTGATTTGAAGCCCAAATACAATTGGGAAAGGGTTATAAATATAAGGTTATTAACCTAGAAAAGGTACCAGCCGAAGATGCAAAGTTTTGATTATTAGGGTTGAGTCTGTAAGCCACTCTCTAGGAAAGTGGTATGTGTAAACCTCTCTAATATCATGTTGATAGAAGAGTAGGATTGTTCCTTGAGTTGTAAGGTTCTTGTGATACGATGGCAGAACCGAACTATTTAATACTGGTTTGCATTTTGCGTTTGTGTTCGCAAAATGTTGCGGTAAGCAAGAGTCGCCACCAACTTTTATTTTATCCAACTGGAAAGGAAAAAAGCATAGAAAAATTCCTTTTTCGAGATTTTGAGTACGGGGGGTAGATTATAGAAAGGGAAGGTATTAGCACCCTTTCTATCCGTGGTTTTCCTCGGGCTCTTAGGTACTTGCTCATCATTTTCAAAATAGCTTGTGTGTGTGTGATTTCAAAAAAGGTTTTGTTTTACTTCGATTTAACCCTTGCTTCTGTCTTCAAGAGTGTTACGAAGTTGTTTTGAAAAAAACTTTGTTTGAAAAGAGTGTAAATATGGAAAAGGTTTGTTTGTTTTAAGGAAGTACCTACTAGCATCTACCTACTCGAAAAAAGAATCGTTCTATGTTCGTTTCCTTTAGACAGCGCTATCCTACTATTAGTGAGTAGGTAGCACCAATTGTTGGAGTTGTAAGGGTCAATTTGAAAGGGACGTACGATCATTAAAGTAATGTTAGGACGTCTTAGTAATAACCCTAATGTCTTAAGATCAATATTCGAGGAAACCTTTCCGAGGCAATATTTCCGAGGCAACATTTCTGAATGGGACTTTGATCTTTTGTTTAGACAAGAGAGCGACCACTAAAATACCCTATACTTAATGATCGTTTACCGAAGGCAACCAAAGTGGGAGTATACCCTAGAAGTGCGCATGTGCGAGTGATTCAATTTCAAGTTTATTATCTTTGCACATTTAGGGTTTGCTAACCGTTTCAAAATTTACATACAGTCTTGTCATGCAACCCTATTATCATACATCTAACAGTTAATATTTGCAAAAATTAAAATGCGAGAAGTAAAGCTACGCTATTACAAGGCTTCGGGTATTAATTACATAGCCAAAAACCCGCTAAAACGATAAATAAACGAAAAAATGTCGTAATTAATCTATTACATCCCATGAACAATTACATTAATATTATAAAAATAAATAAACAGGCGACGAATAGAGAACGAAAGGAAATTAGGGTTTTGACCCCGTCTAACCTAATTAAAAGAAAAATTATTTTTTATGGTTTTTTTGATTATTTGAGAAAAATAAGGGTTTGAACTAAATATGTACAAACATAATTACTAATTAATTTTAATTACGAAAAATAATTATTTGACCTATTTTTGTGTTTTGGTTATTTTTTTAAGAAAAGAGAAATAAAAATTAAATTAGACAAAAACTCTAGTTTCTAATTTATTTTAATTTATTTACAAAAAGAGTTAAAGTTATCTAATAAATTAAGTAAACTAATTAAATTAATTTTTGATAAAAAAAACAAATATCCTAAATCTAATTGGATGAAAAATTATTTTTATGATTTTTTTTTATAAAAAAGAATTAATTTTGTGTGTTAGGAAAATAATTAAATAAATTAAATAAAGAAATATAAAAGAAAAGAAAGAGAAAATGGGTCTGTTTGCAAGCAATTTGGAGGGGTGTGAACAGCAAGCTTTTGGGCCCAAACCAACTGATCCACGTTAACTTCTAAGATCCCATGCTCTGTATTGACCAAGGTGCATCATGGTCCTTCATGCAATGGCCTTCAGATCTGGCCTCCTGGAGATCTTAATGGTTGAGCCTTGAGGCATATGGTGGACTTCACACAATGTGGGATATGGAATCTGTAAAGAAAATTCAAGAAAAATTGCAAATGTTTGGAGGCAGGGGTCGAACCTCTGACCTCATGCCATACAATGCCTTAGCATTCCCTTGGCTGCCACTGGGCCACTTAATTCCATTTGTTAATATATTAAACAAAAATAATAAAATACATAAAGCGAAGCTGGCTACCAAACACGTGCCAGATTTCAAATAGGCGAATGGGATGGTTCCACGCAGGTTGTCTTCTTCCCCTCTCCGTTGGTAAAAGTCAGAGACTTTTACCTACGGACAAACGTCCGTCACTATAACCCCTGCATATCTCAAAATATCATACAAGCATGATAATCGAAATCTAATGGTATAGATCCAATCGTCCTGACCCTGTGATCATCATGGCACCCTTCTTGTGGGCTAATTTTGCCTGTACAAAAAGATCCCAAAACGCACAAAGAAACCCTAGCAATGGTGGATTCCAATATAACTAACGAAAATGCAATTAAATGGTACTGTTAGCCTGCAAACATGATCAGGATTACAAATATGCTATTAAAACATGATAAAGATGCTAGAATAATGGAATATGATTTCAAGAAAAAATACCAAACCGTGAGGGTCGTGGAGATGAATTATGGGCACTAGAATGCCTGTTTCTGATTGGTATAGGTTCCTTGCATTCAAAGGAAGCGAATGGGATGGCTTGGGAGTCTTGAAAGTGCCTAGAAGTACAAAATCAGATTAGCACTTTTTGGTGATTTTTTCAAGTTTTGTTCTTCCTCTCCACGCTTCAAAAAACCTTGTCTTTTGTCTGCAATTGTCCACTATATACCACTGATTGAATTAGGGTTACATTTGTACTCTCAATCTTTATCAATTATGGCTTTTGATCTTGATTTGATTTCCATGAAAATCTTTCCAAAAATAGGCCAAAACCAATCTTTTTATGCACACCTATGCCTTGCACGATTTGATTCACTTGCTAGCTGTATATGGGACCTGAAATGTGCATAAAATCTTAAGGTTTGAATGGTTTGGATATTTTCATGATTTATTTTTGATTTAAATTGATTTAATTGAAATAAAAAATCAAAATAAATAGAAAAAATAAGATAAAGACAAGTGGAAAGAGCTAGGGCTCGTGGACCATGCTACCAACTCAAAACAAGTGCAAAAAGTTAGCCTCATTTAACAAAAATTGCAATTTGAGGCACTTTTGCAAAAAAAGTCAACTTCACCAATGCATAACTTCCTCAATTTTGACTCTTTGAAGGTGTTCTTGGACTTTTTATAAAGCTAAAGATGTCCACTAAGCAACCCTTTTGGCTTCATCTCAATTGAGTCTTCCATGTTCATGTATGAATCTTTGACAAAAAAGGTGTTTTTGTTGACTTTTCAAAATAACCTATAATGTCCAAATTCATAACTTCTTGTGAGTGCATATTTTGAACTTGGGAGCTGAATATGGATTGTATATCACTGCATCATCTTCAAAATGATATTTGGATGGGTCATTTCTCATAAAGTATGACAAAGTTATGCTTGGTCAAAGTTGAGTTGACTTTTCCTACAAAACCCTAATTTAGCAACTTTTGGGTTTTGATGCATTGTGAGCAATCCTTGATGAATCATGATAAACCCTTGATCAAATTATGAATAACACTTCAAAATGAGGATTTTGACCAAAAATCTTAAAGTTTGGCTGTATGTGGGCCCCAGTTGACTTTTTCCCTAGCATAGTCGATTTTCAGGCCTTTGAGCAATTGACTGAGCAAACTTCCTCTGCAAGGCTTGAAACTTGACAAGGATGATCTTTAGAACATATTAGGACAATGGTAAGCATTTAGGACCCCTTGGACTTAAATATCTTGATGCAACATGAAACCATAATTTGAGGTAGACTGCCTTATGAGAGAGCTTATCTGGTCAACCCTTGGACTTCCTTGAGCAATTTGAAGACCTCACTTGAGATGTATTGAGAAATATGAGAGGGAAAATTTTGGGGTACAACAGCTGCCCCTGTTCAATCTTCTTAAATCTGAGGATGTAGATTGGCTTGTCTGCCTTTCGTGATCCGAGGGTGGAAGATGATTGAACACTAGAGTGCCTAGAAATTTGCCCTTGCATGAAGTGGTACTTGTCTTATGATGTCGAGAATGGACTTATAGATTCCATTTGGAGATTGATGACGGAAGATGGGCTTAAAGATGCCATCCGAAGGAGTGACGATCGCCTAAGAGATTCCTTGGCGAGAGCTTGCATACCTGTTGTTGAGGAAGATTCCGCTGGGGAATGCCGATCTCTGTCTTGAGAGAAAGTTGAATTTTAGGAGCTTCGGTTGTCCTTTATTCTACTGGGGAATCGTCTCTTGGCCGAAGAGGTGAAAATGAACTATTATCTGGTCGTGATCCAGGCTTCATAGTGATAATATCGACTGCTATCCGGTCGTGCTCCAAGTTTTACAGTGACTTACTGGGAGGATGAGATTAAACGTGCTATCTGGTTGTAATCCAGGCTTTACAATTTCTTGATTCTTATCTGGTCGTAATCCAGGCTTCAGAAGGAATTCAGTTGTTATCCGGTTGCATCCGGGCTTTAACTTGAATTTAGGGCACACTAATATTCGGTCGACTCCGGGCTTCTTAGAAATTGTCCAGGTAAACTGCTATTTGGTAGAAATCCAAGCTCCGCAGTGTCTTGTACCGCTATCTGGTCGTAATCCAGGCTTCACGATGTTTCATACCATTATCTGATCGAATCCATGCTTCATGGTGTCTTATACTGCTATCTGATCGAATCCAGGCTTCACAATACCCTACTTCTTATCTGGTCGAAATCCAGGCTTTAGAAGAAATCAAGTGGTTATCCAGTCACATCCGGGCTTCCATTTGATTTTAAGGCCTACTAATATCCGGTCGACTCCGGGCTTCATAGTAATTGGCCGGGTAGACTGCTATTTGGTCGAAATCTAAGCTTCGATGTATCCCTTACTGTTATCTGGTCAAATCCCAGGCTTCCGTGTTCTTTTACCGCTATCTGGTCGTAATCCAGGCTTCACGATGTGTCATACCATTATTTGGTCGAATCCAGGCTTCATGGTGTCTTGGGGAAATCAAGATATTATCCGGTCGAACTCGGGCTTCATAACTTGCATTAAAGATTTACTACTATCTGGTCGACTCCAGGCTTCGTAGTATTCTTGGCTACTATCTGGTCGTAATCCAGGCTTCACAGAAACTTACATTGCTATCTGGTCATAATCCAGGCTTCACAATAACTTGTTGAGCTGTTATCCAGTCGACTTTGGGCTTCACAGCTTGTGTTTATGATATACCATTGTCTGGTCGCAATCCAAGCTTTGTGGCGTTTCGTACCGCTATCTGGTCGTAATCCAGGCTTCACAGTAACTTGCTGGTGATTAAACTATTATCCGGTCGAATCCAGGATTCATAGCTTGCTTTTAAGAGATACCATTATCTGGTCGATTCCAGGCTTCGCGGTGTTCTGATACTGTTATCCGGTCGTTCTCCGGGCTTCACAATATGATGGAGTAATCAAGATACTATCGGTCGTACCCGAGCTTCATAGCTTTAACTTTGTGAGAGTTTGATTGTATTTTTTCCCTGAAATGTAAAGGGTTAGCCGTATGTAATGTCATGATGCATGACATGTATTGAGCAGTGATGTTCTGAAAATAAATGAGATTTTGTTGTATGATGCATATGCGTATGCTATGATGTATGGAAATGCAATGTTTTTATGAAGTTCTCTAGTTGGGGAAAATAAATCCTAGACTGCTACTGGAGAATATAAAGAATTTCGCTCACTGGTGATAACGATCGAAGATGATTTGAGAATAACTTGGCGGGAGAATAACTCTGCTGGAGAATAAACTGGCGAGAGAAATGACTCTGTGGGGAAGAGATACTCTGTCAGGAGATCTGCTGACTTGGAGAAATAACCTCAGCTGTGGATGAATTACCGTTTCTGGCGATGATAAACTTTGTCGGGAATAAAGTTTCTGTTTGTGGAAGAAATAAACTCCACTGGGGATGGTCTTCCATTGTTGGTGAAAGATAAACTCTGCTTGGGGATAATTAACATTACTATATTCTGGTACCTCTTGCTCTGCGGGGAGTATACGCATTTTTAGTCATATTCTTCAGTTGGGTCTATCCCTGTACCTGGTGAATTGAGCAAATGTAAGGTTTGGACATTTCTTGTTTGCCCCTGTTTCTGGAATTACAAGTACTTTTTGTTTCGCATGTAAGTATTTATGAGCAACAAGTATTTTCAAATGCATATATCAAAAATGAATCATTGGACGTTTTTGCAAAACAAAAAAGAAAAAGAAAAAACAATTTTGGAATTTCTTTGTGAAAATGAATTGTATTGATTTTGAAGTTGGCCTGTAATAGGCATTTTGTACAAGAGGCTGACGTCCTAGTAAGAGAACTCCGCCGAAAGATAGAAATTATACAATTTGTGAAAAACAAAGAAAAACAGCTATGTGAACGATCCCACTGGGTTCCAACTCTACTATTGCCTTTATATCTTTGAGAGTCTCATCACTTTGCTACTCTCTTGAAGGTAAATTAGATTGATTAGCATCTTCCGAGCTTGATAGTCGATACCGAAGTCTGGTTGCAGGATGATCCAATGAGACATAATGTTACGCTTTAATCCCTAATTTTTGCCTGGACCGCCCTTTCGGGTTTTCAGTCCACCGGGATACCCTTTTTTGCCCACCCCGCCTTTTCAGGTTTTCGACTTGCCGGGTGTACAATTTTTTCATTTTCATCCCTTATTTTTTCCCGAACCCTTTTGGTTCGCCGGGAAGCCCTTATTTTTGCCTAGGCCAGTCGACCTAGCGGGTCTTTGATTATGCATAGTATTTTTTCACTATGTCTGCATTGACGGGGTGAGGAAGGTCGTCACCATCCATGGTAGTTAGAATCATAGCTCCTCCTGAGAAAATGTTCTTAACCACAAATGGCCCTTCATAAGTGGGGGTCCATTTGCCCCTGGGATCACCTTGCGGCAGTATGATGCGTTTGATCACCAGATCCCCGACTTGATATTCCTGTCGTCTAACTTTCTTGTTAAATGCCTTGATCATCTGCTTTTGATACGTCTTACCATGACAAATAGCAGTAAGTCTTTTTTCATCGATTAAGTTCAGCTGATAAAGCCGGGTCTGAATACAATCGTCTTCGCTCAAACCTGTATCTTTCATAATCCAGAGAGAGGGTATCTAGACTTCAATGGGTAAGACTGCCTCCATGCCATACACCAAAGAGTAGGGTGTTGCCCCTGTCGATGTCCGTGCTGAGGTACGGTACCCATGAAGAGAAAATGGTAACATCTCATGCCAGTCTTTGTATGTCACCATCATCTTCTGCACAATCTTCTTGATGTTCTTATTAGCCGCTTCGACAGCCCCATTCATCTTCGGACGATAAGGAGAAGAGTTGTGATGCTGTATCTTAAACTGTTTGCAGAGCTCGGTGATCATTGTATTGTTGAGATTTGTACCATTATCCATAATGATCCTCTCTGGTACACCGTATCGACAGATCATATTGTGTCGGATGAACCGCGCCACGACATTCTTGGTTACTGTAGCAAAGGAAGCTGCCTCAACCTACTTCGTGAAATAATCAATAGCTACTAGAATGAAACGATGCCCGTTAGACGCAGTAGGTCTAATCTCGCCAATCATGTCGATGCCCCACATTGCAAAGGGCCAAGATGCCGTCAAAACATTCAGAGGAACTGGAGGTACATGCACCTTATCAGCATAGACTTGGCACTTATGACAGGTCTGAGAATGTTAATAACAATCGGCTTCTATGGTAGACCAATAATATCCTGCCCGTAGGATTTTCTTCGCCATGGTATGTCCACTGGAATGAGTTCCGAAAGTACCTTCGTGTAACTCTGCCATAATCCTTTTTGCCTCGTTCTTGTCCTCCTCTGTACCCAAATTCATTGATTTCACTGGCTCTTCATGAGGCTGTATGGCCCTCTCTTCCTGTAGTAACAGTCTAGCAAGTTCCCCAGGCACTTCACAATCATCCTCACCTTCGTCCTCGGCTTGGTTGATCGGATTTTCGAAGTCATAACTGGCAGTTGCAGAGTCTTTATCAATGGGATCCAGAGTGAATGTGGATCTGCATTACGATATGTGAGTGTGTGTAAGACAAATAGTTGTTTTGATAAAGTGCAAGATAGAAAAGAAAAACAAGGAGCGCAAAATTTGTAATGCAATAAAACGTCCAATGCTTTATTGATGATATATGGAAATGACAAATAATAAGCCCTCACAAACAAAGCCAAGGTGCCTCGGGCAAGGCACCGGGCCGTAAAGTTTTAAACTGTCTGTTATAAATCTCGAAACAAAAGTCTATTACTGTATAATAAAAGAAACGGGCACGAAGTCTTTCACCGTCCATTTGTTCAAGCCACCATTGGTAGTCGGGTAAATCCAGTTGTCGATGTCTGACTCTTCTTCATCATCTTCAATTGCATTCACTCCCTGATCATGCTTGGGCATGGGAGCAGTTATGGCGTTGGGTTTCTCTGGAGCGTCAAACTCAATCTCTTTAGCTTCAATCAAATCTTGCACCTTATTCTTCAAGGCCCAACAATTGTTCGTATCATAACCCGGGATATCAGAGTGATAGGCACAACGGGTGTTTTGGATTATACAATGGAGATGTGGTGCTGGGATTCTTCGGGGCTTCCCTCAGAGTTACCAGGTTGGTCTTCAACAATTGCGGTAGAATTTGAGACAAAGTCATATTAAGCCGAGTGTACTGTCTCTGCGGCCTCTCCATTCTTTGCTGATTGTTGCATTGTGGGGCAACTGTAGGTCTTGATATTATCACCGCATTCACTGCTTGACGGCGTTAAGGTCGATTTTGGCTCCTCAAACTGTAAATTGCACTAGCTTCTTTCTTGCCAGTGAAAGACCTCTTTTCTGCACTTGATGAAGCACCTTTATGTATATTACCACTTCTGATACCAGCTTCTACCCTCTCCCCAGTCATAATTAATTTAGTAAACCCAGATGATGAACTGCCGATCAGATGATTGAAAAATGGACCAGACAACATCCCTAGAAACATATCAACCAACTCCCTATCAGACAGAGGGGGTTGGACTCTTCAAGCCAAATCTCTCCATTTCTGAGCATAATCCTTAAATCCTTCACTTGCGCCCATAGACATACCCTGAAGTTGAGTACGAGTGGGAGCAAGGTCGGTGTTATACTGGTATTTCTTGTAGAAAGCAGCAGCAAGGTCCTCCCAGTTGCGGACATTAGCTCCTTCCAATTGATAAAACCATTCAAGCTGAGTCCCTGATAGACTATATTGAAAGAAATGTACCCACAAATTCCTATCAGCAGTGTAAGGTTGGATTTTTCTGACGTACGAGCGAAGATGGAGCTTTGGATAAGATACTCCATCGTACTTAGCAAAAACCGGAGCCTTAAACTTGTGAGGGATCACCACTCCCGATGCTAGTCCCAAATCTCCGAAGTCCAAATCGGGAACTTTCTTAATCTCCATAGCACTTAGACGGTCTTCAAGTTGTTTGTACCTATCCTTAGCAGGAGGGTACTGTTCATCATCAAAATCAGTATCATTATCAGAGACCACATGACTAGGACCCTTTTCTTCCTCTTGATTCTCTCCTCCTTTGGATGAATGAGACAGATCAGCTTCCTGTCGTAACCTATTTCCAAATCTGTGACCCATATTCAGAAGAACCACCACCTTCTTCTTCTTCTTCTTCTCCTTTAAGATGAGAGTCTTCAAATCTTCGTTCCCTTTAGCCAAGTTCAAGAACATCTCTTGGAATTGGGCATTCTACACCTGAGGAGCCTTGATGGCTTGATCGGTGGGTATTTCAGAAGACATAATTGCTGAAATAAACAACGAAGAAGATGAGAAACCTGTAATGGTACCTATAATGATATGTATGATAATGGGATGCGTATGAAATGATTTCAAATACTTTGGGAGATTTAAATTTGTAAACCAAGAAATAAATAAACTTTATTAGATTAAACTTGTAAAAATGTTTAACAAGGCCTTTAAGGCGTTACAAAAGAAATAACTGAAAAGAAAATCTAAACTAGAAATAATAAAAGATATCAGAAATCCCATGGTCGTTTCCCTTTCGTGCTGACGTAATCATTGATTGTCCTTTCATTCTCAAGTTGCCTCGTGAGCTTCAAGATCTTCCTTTCTTGCTCATGATACTTCTCCCGGTAGGTATCCCTTTCCTCCTTCAACTGGATGCAGGATCTCTTCAATGCCCCAAGATTAGTAGGCATGTATGGATAAAGGACCGTATAAGGAACGCCCTCTTCATTGGTAGGCTCCACAATCACCGGCAACACAGCTTCATAAGGCATCCCAAGCTTCTGGGCTCGAGCTCGGACCCACTAGAGATAAGGTTGCATAGAGAGAGAAGTCTTAAGTCCTAGTTCGTGAGGGTCAGACCTGTTCACCATGCGCCAGGCTCGTATAAACCTTCGGCGATGCTCATTAACGTCCCCCTTGTAGTCAAAGACAATATCTGTAAGAAGTAGCTCATGAGGACCGTCGCTTCGAGCGCGACCAAATTGTCGTAAAGCCAAACAAGGACTGTAGGTTATTCCCCCTCTAATTCTAAGCAACGAGATATTAGGGTATTCCCCACTTCGATCAATGACATCTACTCTTTCCATATCCTTAGAACTCCAAAGAATGTCTGTATGGGCAAGGGACATTATCCTGTAAGCCCAACCTAACCCTTCCACATTCTTAAATACATACTTGGGGAGGTGCAAAATAAACCACCTCGCCAGCAGCGGCATGCAACACATGAGGGTCCCCCTTCTTCGCACAGTACGAGTATAGATGGCATGTAAAATATCACCCACAAGAGTAGTCACTGGATTGCAGGACAGGAAGATCTTAACCACATTCCCATCTATGAAGGAATCTGGATTCGGGAAAAGAAACAAGCCGTAGATGAGGAGAGCCAAGATGTCTTCAAAAGCATGAAAATCCAAGTTATCCCAGAACTGTTGAGCTTGATCCATCAGAAACTTGGCCAAGAAACCTTTAACCTCGCTCCGTGTCTCCTAGTTGGATACTACATCAGCCCTTTTTAGATGTAAGGCTGAAGCAATGTCCTCAGGTCTATGAACCTCTTCCAAACCTGTGAAGGGTGTCTGCTCGAGGATGGATATGCCCAGTAAGTCAGAAAACTCCTCCAAAGTGGGAAATAGCTTGTTGTACCCCAATATTTTCCCTCCCATATTTCTCAAAACCTTTCAAGAAAAATTCTCAAATTGCTCAAGGAAGTCCAAGGGTTGACCAAACAAGCTCTCTCCTAAGGCAGTCTACCTCAAATTAGGGTTTCATGTTGCATCAAGATATTTAAGTCCAAGGGATCCTAAATGCTCACCATTATCCTAATATGTTCTAAAGATCATCCTTGTCAAGTTTCAAGACTTGCAGAGGAAGTTTGCTTAGTCAATTGCTCAAAGGCCTGAAAATCGACTGTGCTAGGGAAAAAGTCAACTGGGGCCCACATACAGCCAAACTTCAAGATTTTTGGCCAAAATCCTCATTTTGGAGTGTTATTCATCATTTGATCAAGGGTTGATCATGATTCATCAAGGATTGCTCATAATGCATCAAAACCCAAAAGTTGCTAAATTAGGGTTTTGCAGGAAAAGTCAACTCAACTTTGACCAAGCATAACTTTCTCATACTTTATGAGAAATTACCCATCCAAATATCATTTTGAAGAGGATGCAATTCTCTACAGTCCATCTTCATCTCCCAAGTTCAAAATATGCACTCACAAGAAGTTATGAATTTGGACATTATAGGTCATTTTGAAAAGTCAACAAAAACACCTTTTTTGTCAAAGCTTTATACATGAACATGGAATACCAAATTGAGATGAGACCAAATGGGTTGCTTATAGGACATCTAAAGCTTTATAAAAAGTCAAAGAACACCTTCAAAGAATCAAAATTGAGGAAGTTATGCATTGGTGAAGTTGACCCTTTTTGTAAAATTGTCAAAAGTCAACTATGCCTAAAATTGCAAACTTTGCTAAATGGGCATAACTTTTTGCACTTGTTTTGAGTTGGTAGCATGGTCCACGAGCCCTAGACCTTGCCACTTGTCATTATATTATTTTTATTATTTATTTTGATTTTTATTTGAATTAAATTAATTTTAATTAAAACAAATCATGAGAAAATCCAAAACATTGAAATCTCAAGATTTTGTACATAATTCAGGTCCTATATCCAGTTGGCAAGTGATTGAATTCGTGCAAGGCCTTTGAGTGCACAAAAAGATTGAATTTGGCCTATTTTTGGAAGGGTTTTTAAGTGAATCAAATCAAGATCAAAAGCTATAATGGAGGAAGATTGAGATCATGTTTTGAACCCTAATCCAATCCTTGATATATATATTGAACGTTTGCAGACCTAAAACAAGGCTAGAGAGAGACGTGAGAAGTCAGAGCAAACTTTAAAAAAAACACAAAAAGTACAGACACTATTTCACACTTCTAGGTATCCTTAAAACCTTCTAGCCATTCCAATCGCTTCCTGGGATCACAATGAGCCTATACCAATCAAGAACAAGCAATTTCAGACGCCAAAAACCACTGTAAGGCATTCACGACATTGAACTTTTTTTGAATTCGATTTGCATAATTCTGGCACTTATAGCATGAGATAATCATATATTCTTGTTCACCATCACATTTGCAAGCTATCTGGAACGTTTAATTGCATTTTTATGGATTGTATGAGATTTCACCATTGCTAGGGTTTTTTTGCTCGATTTAGGATTTCTGTGTGCAGGTAAAATTGGGCCATGAAAGGGGCACCATTGTGCTCAGCAGGTCTAGACGGATTGATTTATGGCTTTGGATTTCATTTATCATGTCCAGGGAAAGTTTTGAAACGAGCCCAGGTTGTAGCTACGGACATATGTCCGTAGGTAAAAGTTTTCAACTTTTACCAACGGAGCAAGGTTGGAGATGACCTGCGTGGCACCCTTCTATTGGGTCATTTGGATTCTGGGGAGATTTTGTTTTTCTCTCCCCACTAACTCCCTTTTATTGCATATTATCTATTATTATTATTATATGTACAAACAGAACGCGTAGCTCAGTTGGTGGCCAGGTGGTGGGAAAATGCTTCAGGACCTGGGTTCGAATCCCAGGTCCCCCAATTCTTTCATAATATTTTTCTTTCAGTGATCAGACGTGTGCACAAGGCCAATTACCACCATACATCCTCATAATCCAACTTTCCAAGTGTCATGAGAGCCAGATCTGAAGGCCATCGATGAAGGAGCACCAAAGGCATGGTCAAAGCAATGCATGAGATCTTGGAAGTCAAACGTGGGTCACCTTCTTTTGGGCCCAGAATCTGATTCTCACACCCCCTAAATTGCTGGTTTCAGGCCCAAATTCCTTCCTCTTTTCATTTATATTTTATTTGATTAATTTAGTTTATTTATTTTACTAACACAAATTAATTATTTCTTTTATCAAAAATCACAAAAAAATATTTTTCACTCAATTAGAATTAGGATATTTATTTTTTTATATATAAATTAATTAATTTAATTAGTTTATTTAATTTCTAGGGTAACTTAAATTCTTTTTGTAAATAAATTAAAAACAATTAGAAATTAGGGTTTTGTCTAAATTTAATTCTATTTTCTTTTTCTTAAAATGACAAAACACAATAATAGGCCATTTAATTATTTTCTTTAATTAATTTAATTAAATAATTAATTTTGTATTTTAAAACCATATTCTTTTCCTTAAAAATAACTAAAAACAACAAAAAATAATCTTTATTTCGATTAGGGTTAGAAAGGGTCAAAACCCTAATTTCTTATCGTTCTTAATTTCCTCGCGCGTGCTTTATTATTTATTTTTACCATATTAATGTAATTGCCCCCAAGTTGTAATAGATTAATTAAGACCTTTTAGTTTCATTTATCGCTTTATTTTTAAGGGTTTGTTTTTGGCTATGTAAATACCCGAAGCCTTGTAATAGTGTAGCTTATTTTCCGCACTTTAAATTCCGTAAAATATTAACTGTTAGATGTATGGATAATTAGGGCTGCATGATAAGAATGTATGATTAACTTTAAAACGGTTAGCAAACCCTAAATGTTCAAAGATAATAAACTTGAAATTGAATCACTCGCACATGCGCACTCCTAAGGTACACTCCCACTTCGGTTGCCTTCGGTAAACGGTCATTAGGTATAGGATGCTTTAGTGGTCGTCCTTTTGTCTCAAAGATCAAAGTTGCCTCGGAATGGTTGCCTCGGATATTGTTGCCTCAAATATTGTTGCCTCGAATAATTGATCTTAAGACATTAGGGTTATTACTAAGACGTCCTAACATTGCTTTAGTGACCGTACGTCCCTTTCGAATTGACCCTCAAACTCCAATAACGATGCTACCTACTCACTAATAGTAGGATAGCGTTGTCTAAAGGAAATGAACATAGAACAATTCTTTTTTTCAAGTAGGTAGATTAGCTCTTAAGTACTTGCTCAAAACAAATAAACTTTTTCACACTTACACTCCTTTTCAAACAAAGTTTTCAAAAACACTTCTTAACACTCTTGAAGACAGAAGCAAGGGTTAAATCGAAGTTAAAACAAATTTTTTTCAAATCACACAAACACAAAGAAGCAATTTTAAAAATGATGAGCAAGTACCTAAGAGCCCGTAGATAACTACAGATAGAAAGGATGCTAATACCTTCCCTTTCTATAATCTACCCCCCGTACTCAGAATAATCTCGAAAAAGGAATTTTTCTGTGCTTTTTTCCTTTCCTAGTTGGATAAAATAAAAGTCGCTGGCGACTCTTACTTACCGCGACATTTTGCGAACACAAACGCAAACCAATATTTCAAAAACAGTCCCGGTTCTGGCCACCGTATCACATAGCTGATAATCTAGGAAAGTGAAATAATGATGCACCAGATCAAAGAACTGGAAAAGCACACTCATCATCTGCTCATCCAACTTTGAAGTTACCAGGTTAAGAAGCTGACCGTGTCTTCTAACGAATGAAGAATTATCAGGAACTTTTGAGACTAACTCTCTGAATTGAGTATGTATTTGCACGAAGTTAACTCGAATGGTGTTTCTGCGTATGGAAGTCATAATCTGCAAAACAGAACAAAGATAAATCCCCTCGGTATTTGAAACGGTTAGCGTAATGAAGTATGCATGCTATGTCATGATGCATGATGTCATGATAAAACACACAACAGGTATAGCAAATAATAGACATGGTAAAGGCAAACAAGTCATACAAGAGCCCTTAAGTTTTAGGCTTGCATGGGGTCTAGGTATTACCCTCTTGAAGTTCAGTTGGTTTCAACCTGTCCTAATAATAGTAACCAGGTTCTAGAGGTTCTCAATATCACTGACCATCCTCCATCAGTCATGGTTTCAGCTTACACAATCTTTTCTTGCGGCCAGAACTATCTCGAGAGTATGGTCTCAATGAGTGTAGTATCGAGTATCAACCAGTTCCCAGCTTTACACCGAGACCGACTATCTCACTACTTCTTATGGCCAAGTTGGTCAATTATAGGTTCTAAGGTTAGTTGATGCTTAACGACACACATAGCAGCCCCGTATTCTCCTCGTTTCTCCACAAGGGATACCGGTACCAACCAATGTGCCACATCAGCATAGCTACTGCTTCAACCGTATCAGTCTATGCCGTACAGTTCCCTCACAGTTTATTGCTACTTACCTAAAAGGTGCTCCCCATATCCGGGTTAGGATCTATAGTAACTCCCAATAAAAAGCCCTCAAAAGTAAAGCAATCAAATCAAACAATAGAAGAAAATGTGATGAACTAATCCTAAGGTATACCCCACTTATATTTCCCCAGCAGAGTCTCCAGTTCTGTGATACGGTGGCAGAACCGGACTGTTTAATACTGGTTTGCATTTTGCGTTTGTGTTTGCAAAATGTCGCGGTAAGCAAGAGTCGCCATCGACTTTTATTTTATCCAATTGGAAAGGAAAAAAGCACGGGAAAAATTCCTTTTTCGAGATTTTGAGTACGGGGGGTTGATTATAGAAAGGGAAGGTATTAGCACCCTTTCTATCCGTGGTTTTCCACGGGCTCTTAGGTACTTTCTCATCATTTTCAAAATATCTTGTGTGTGTGATTTGAAAAAAGGTTTTGTTTTACTTCGATTTAACCCCTGCTTCTGTCTTCAAGAGTGTTACGAAGTTGTTTTGAAAAAAACTTTGTTTGAAAAGAGTGTAAGTGTGGAAAAGGTTTATTTGTTTTGAGCAAGTACCTACTAGCATCTACCTACTCTAAAAAAGAATTGTTCTATGTTCGTTTCCTTTAGACAGCACTATCCTACTATTAGTGAGTAGGTAGCACCGTCGTTGGAGTTGTAAGGGTCAATTCGAAAGGGACGTACGATCATTAAAGCAATGTTAGGACGTCTTAGTAATAACCCTAATGTCTTAAGATCAATATTCGAGGCAACCTTTCCGAGGCAATATTTCCGAGGCAACATTTTCGAATGGGACTTTGATCTTTTGTTTAGACAAGAGAGCGACCACTAAAATACCCTATACTTAATGATCATTTACCGAAGGCAACCGAAGTGGGAGTATACCCTAGGAGTGCGCATGTGCGAGTGATTCAATTTCAAGTTTATTATCTTTGCACATTTAGGGTTTGCTAACCGTTTTAAAATTTACATACAGTATTGTCATGCAACCTTATTATCATACATCTAATAGTTAATATTTGCAGAAATTAAAATGCGAGAAGTAAAGCTACGCTATTACAAGGCTTCGGGTATTAATTACATAGCCAAAAAACCCGCTAAAACGATAAATAAACGAAAAAAGTCCTAATTAATCTATTACATCCCATGAGCAATTACATTAATATTATAAAAATAAATAAACGCGCGACGAATGGAGAACAAAAGGAAATTAGGGTTTTGACCCCGTCTAACCTAATTAAAAGAAAAATTATTTTTTGTGGTTTTTTTGATTATTTGAGAAAAATAATGGTTTGAATTAAATATGTACAAACTTAAATACTAATTAATTTTAATTAAGAAAAATAATTATTTGACCTATTTTTGTGTTTTGGTTATTTTTTTAAGAAAAGAGAAATAAAAATTAAATTAGATAAAAACCCTAGTTTCTAATTTATTTTAATTTATTTACAAAAAGAGTTAAAGTTATCTAATAAATTAAATAAATAAATAAAATTAATTTTTGATAAAAAAACAAATATCCTAAATCTAATTGGATGACAAATTATTTTTATGATTTTTTTTTGATAAAAAAGAATTAATTTTGTGTGTTAGGAAAATAATTAAATAAATTAAATAAAGAAATATAAAAGAAAAGAAAGAGAAAATGGGCCTGTTTGCAAGCAATTTGGAGGGTTGTGAACAACAAGCTTTTGGGCTCAAACCAACTGATCTACGTTGACTTCTAAGACCACATGCTGTGCATTGACCAGGCTGCATCATGGTCCATCATGCAATGGCCTTCAGATCTGGCCTCCTGGAGATCTTAATGTTTGAGCCTTGAGGCATATGGTGCACTTCACGCAATGTGGGATATGGAATCTGTAAAGAAAATTCAAGAAAAATTGCAAATGTTTAGAGGCAGGGGTCGAACCCCTGACCTCATGCCATACAATGCCTTAGCGTTCCCTTGGCTGCCACTGGGCCACTTGATTCCATTTGTTATATATGAAACAAAAATAATAAAATACATAAAGCTAAGCTGGCTACCAAACACGCGCCAGATTTCAAACAAGCGAATGGGATGGTGCCACGCAGGTTGTCTTCTTCCCCTCTCCGTTGGTAAAAGTCAGAGACTTTTACCTACGGACAAACGTCTGTCACTATAACCCCTGCATATCTCAAAATCTCATACAAGCATGATAAACGAAATCTAATGGTATAGATCCAATCGTCCTGATCCTGTGATCATTATGGCACCCTTCTTGTGGGCCAATTTTGCCTGTACAAAAAGATCCCAAAATGCACAAAGAAACCCTAGCAATGGTGGATTCCAATATAACTAACAAAAATGCAATTAATTGGTACTGTTAGCTTGCAAACATGATCATTATTACAAATATGCTATTAAAACATGATAAAGATGCCAGAATAATGGAATACGATTTCAAGAAAAAAAAACCAAACCGTGAGGGTCGTGGAGATGAATTCTGGCACTAGAATGCCTGTTTCTGATTGGTATAGGTTCCTTTCACTCCCAGGAAGCGAATGGGATGGCTTGGGAGTCTTGAAAGTGCCTAGAAGTACAAAATCAGATTAACACTTTTTGGTGATTTTTTCAAGTTTTGGTCTTCCTCTCCATCCTTCAAAAACCTTGCCTTTTTGTCTGCAATTGTCCACTATATACCACTGATTGAATTAGGGTTACAATTGTGCTCTCAATCTTTATCAATTATGGATTTTGATATTGATTTGATTTCCATGAAAATATTTCCAAAAATAGGCCAAAACCAATCTTTTTATGCACACCTATGCATTGCATGATTTGATTCACTTGCTAGCTATATATGGGACCTGCAATGTGCACAAAATCTTATGGTTTGAATGGTTTGGATTTTCATGATTTATTTTGATTTAAATTAATTTAATTGAAATAAAAAATCAAAATAAATAGCAAAAATAAGATAAAGACAAGTGGAAAGATCTTGGGCTCGTGGACCATGCTACCAACTCAAAACAAGTGCAAAAAGTTAGGCCCATTTAACAAAAAATGCAATTTGAGGCACTTTTGACTTTTGGCAATTTTGCCAAAAAGGTCAACTTCACCAATGTATAACTTCCTCAATTTTGACTCTTTGAAAGTGTTATTGGACTTTTTAGAAAGCTCAAGATTTCCTCTAAGAAACCCTTTTGGCCTCATCTCAATTGAGTCTTACATATTCATGTATGAAGCTTTGACAAAAAAGGTGTTTTTGTTGACTTTTCAAAATGACCTATAATGTCCAAATTCATAACTTCTTGTGAGTGCATATTTTGAACTTGGGAGCTGAATATGGATTGTAGAGAATTGCATCCTCTTCAAAATGATCTTTGGATGGGTCATTTCTCATAAAGTATGAGAAAGTTCTGCTTGGTCAATGTTGAGTTGACTTTTCCTGCAAAACCCTAATTTACAACTTTTGGGTTTTGATGCATTGTGAGCAATCCATGATGAATCATGATCAACCCTTGATCAAATGATGAATAACACTTCAAAATGAGGATGTTTACCAAAAATATTGAAGTTTGGCTGTATGTGGGCCCTAGTTAACTTTTGCCCTAGCATAGTCGATTTTCAGACCTTTGAGCAATTGACTGAGCAAACTTCCTCTGCAAGGCTTGAAACATGACAAGGATGATCTTGAGAAAATATTAGGACAATGGTGAGCATTTGGGATCCCTTGGACTTAAATATCTTGATGCAACATGAAACCCTAATTTGAGGTAGACTGCCTTAAGAGAGAGCTTGTCTGGTCAACCCTTGGACTTCCTTGAGCAATTTGAAGACCTCACTTGAGATGTATTGAGAAATATGAGAGGGAAAATCTTGGGGTACAACAGTTTTGTTGTTCATTCTTAAGCTTTTAAGCATATAATGTATATTTTTCTTGGATGAAGCTTTGAAGCAAATCCAAGTGTGTTGGTTAGTCAAGAGTCTTGGCTGAACTTTATGGTTGTTAGATATCACTGAGGTGATTTAGGAAGTGAGATAGAAATTTGTCATATTTAGGGAGGACCTAAGTAAAAGTGTCATTGGGTAGGGATTGTATGAGAAGTTTTAAACGGGGGAATTTAGCTTTGAACTAATACTGCTGATAGTGGACTTTCTTCCTGGCTTGGTAGTCCCCAGAGTAGGTGTTGTTGTACACCAAACTAGGTCACCATATCTTCGTGTTTTTATCATTATGCATTGTTCAGTTTTTTTCTTGATTGATTAACATGTTGTATAAGATGTTGGAACATCTATTACGACTCTGGTCTGATAAGTTTTATATAAGTCTGCTGTGTTTTGTATTAGGTAGGGATTGTATGAGAAGTTTTAAACGGGGGAATTTAGCTTTGAACTAATACTGCTGATAGTGGACTTTCTTCCTGGCTTGGTAGTCCCCAGAGTAGGTGTTGTTGTACACCGAACTAGGTCACCATATGTTCGTGTTTTTATCATTATGCATTGTTTAGTTTTTTTCTTGATTGATTAACATGTTGTATAAGATGTTGGAACATCTATTACGACTCTGGTCTGATAAGTTTTGTATAAGTCTGCTGTGTTCTGTATATGTGTTGTTTTGCAGAGATCAATGTCTCAACATGTGTTAGGACATTTGTAGTTTGTATACGAGAAATTCAATTTAGAAAATGGTCATTATGACGATGACGTCAAGAAAATGTTGGCATTCGCGTCAAAAAAGTCTTTCAAAAAATGTCCTTTTCTAAAGTTGTAGAAAAATAATATTTTGGCGGTAAATTTATTTGCTGTAATTTCGATGCTCCAACGAATATAGGTTCAAGGAGAATTTGAAAAAAAATCAAGTGTTGGGATGATAAAAGCTAATTTCGACTTTAAGTGTTAGAAGATATATTTTCGATCGAGTATATATTGGACGAAGCAGTACAAGGCAAATGACTTAGTGTAATTTTTAGAAGATACTCGAGGAGGGTTAGAAAGATATTCAAATGAGGATATAACTGATTTTAGCGCTCATCTGATATTTGAAAAAGAGATACGTGGAATCCTGCGAAGGGCTAGAAGCATGCAAACGAGAACGTGTCATCCTCTGAGAAGAAGATCGTTCGTGGTAGTTAGTTTCAAATTATTATATATAGGAGTTTTTATGTTAGAATTCTGTGTGTTCACTTCTTTGTACAAATTACTCAAAATAACTCAAAGTATCAAATGTTCGAGAAATGAGTTGCTGAGACTAAAGTATGAAACACCAATTTTATATTTAATGTCATTCCTTTTAAATTGAAATCCTTTACATTCCTTTTAAGTTTAAATCGAAATTGCTTTACATTCCAATTTTGACTTTAAAACATTTCATCACTACTTTAGAAGTATTAATCTCTATCGAAGAGATTGACACTCAAAAAACTTAGAAAACAAAATATACACTATTGTCCTAGGATCAATCTAATCGATCTTGTAAGCAACCGGAATCTCTAGGATTCAGAAGACTAGGGCTTGTTTACTAAATTTCATGGTAAACATAAGTAGAAAAGGAAATTTACCTTTCTGAGTAGCCCAAATGGTGATTGCGGAAGAAGATTCAGAAAGATCTAGGGTGTAAAGTTGGAATTTGTGAGAATGGAAATTAGGGTTTTGAGTATAGGGATGAATGTTCTTTCTTTGTTGGATTTTTCTTGAAAAACGCTATGAAGAAATAAGTTTGAAGATGTTTAATATGTAAGAATTTTGTTAATATTCTAGGTTTCGTTATGAAGGGATGAATTATATGGAATTGACAGTTTGAATATTTGGGTGGTTTTCTTGATTTCTTGATGAAGGTATGAACAAACTCAACCGAAAAGAGGTTTTATAGAGGATAACCACCGACCAATATGATATTTTAATACTGGGCTGATCTCAAACCGATGAAGACTTTTAAACGGATTGAGCCTTCGAACCGAGCCGGTGTATATCCCTAAAACCAAACTTATAACGAGTTTAGCTTTGAACCTAAATAAATAATCCCTAAATGGATGAAATATTCAAATAAGGTAAAAATAAACTCCCTTGGTGAATTTACAATAATTCTCTTCCAGAATTACAAATGCCTCACTTGCAAAACGACTTCCTTAAAAGCCTTGCGACTAAATTTTAGCGAGAGAAAGTAAATAAAAATATTTTAGAGAGAGAGTGAGGAGTGTGGAATGAAAGCTCGTGATTCTAGATGTGAAAAATGAGGGAAGGGACCTTTATTTAAGCGACCACGAGGACTCTGAAGGTCTAGTAGTGCTTGTGATTAGAGTGTAGGGATATTCCAAGAGTTAGGAAGTAAGCAGGACCAATGGATTTGGTTGATGCACCCACAAAAGCATCAAGAGTTTGTGATTTAGTGATGCCGAAAGTACATGGAAGTGCACAGTTTAAGCCTCCCAGTGGGACAAGAGGAATAAAAAATTTAAGGGTTTCTACTAGATGAATCCACCTGAATTCGGAAGAAGCCTGGACCTTTAGTAGCACAAGATTGACCCACTGCATGGAACAAGTATTGGAGCTAATTCCATATTGTGAAGAGGAGAAGTAGCTTTTTTCGCTCGTATGCTACGAAGCTCAGTAGTGAGATGGTATGCGTTTCTCAGCTTGTATGACCACTAAGAGCATCGTGAAGAAATTGAAGTACTTCAAGGAAGTATGCTTGAAAGGGCACCTTCCAAATGGTTTGAATGCGCGAGAGAGGTATTGGAATTCAACAACTTCATCGAGGGCCTATGGCGGTGGAGGAGTATGCAGAAAGGTTCGAGGGCATGTTTGCTTACTCCAAGTGAGTCATCTATACACCCGATGAAGGATCGAAGATATACCAATTTATGCTCAATCTTAGAAGGGAGATCGAGTTCAGTGTAGCCCAGTAGAAATTTAATGCTAATGTGGGACTGTTACAAATGTGTTGTGTTACCCAGAGAACAATTGAAGGAGATTCATGTCAGAATGGAGCAAGCTATTCTGATCCAAAGAAATTATGGTAAAATGTTCAATATTTGAAGATAAGTGGATCACCATCCAAAGGGAAGAAAATGAAGAGTTCAGGATCTGTGTTTCCCCAGCAGTTTAACAACTATAATAGGTTGTATTTTAGAAAATGCATAATGGGACCGTGAAAATGTTATTAATTCCAAGAGAAGGGGAATGCAGTAAATAACTGTTCAAATCTTAAGATTCCTCGAGCACAAGGTAAAGTAAAGAAAAATATACCTTGAGTGTCAGGAAAGTATGTGATATTAGTAACTTGATCACTAGTATGTGCACTTCGTTATCTTTTGTTGTTGTAGCTGTGGAGTATGATGTAACACCCTCTAAAACCCCGAATAAAATTTCGCAAATAATTAAAATTATAATTTCAGAGTACATGTATTAACGAGGATGTCACAATTCTCTTTTAATAAAAACAAGTTCCTGTCATGCATAACATAGAAGCAACTCATACATGTTTACACAGCGGAATAATTTAATTAACAAAACCAATGTTATAATATTTTTAAAATCATCAGGGATTAACACCTGGAAAATATCAACATCACATTATAACAAACATAAGGAAATAAACGAGTCTGACTAAAACAGCTCGACAACAAACGTTCCCGGAGTTACAACTACCAGAGCATGACCCGGACAATACTTAAACGGAAATAAACTAGAAACAACAAGCCTTCGCCAAGCACCTGAACGAAGCTCCTCAATCTGAAATATTCAACAGTAAGGGTGAGCATCTCAACTATACATTTGATTATACGTTCATAACAATAAATTCAGAAAATCATAAGCATCACCCAAACAGTTAGCATGTTTCATAGTTTACGAAAACCTTTACAATCCATATATTCATAATATATCACTTTTCATACTTATAATTAACATCCAACATCATTAACAATTTAGCAGCAATACGTGCATACAATCAATTAAATACAACATTGGAAGGTCATCCATTCATGTTATATTCAATATAATGCAACACACCCATGCATGTGGTACCATTTTACCGCCCCATTAAATCTCGGGTCACGGATAACTCACCGTTCCATTATATCGCGGACACGGCTACCACCTCAACGTTCCATTAAATCGCGGACACGTATATTGGCCACCATGTTAATTCCACACAATGGGAATTAACAAATGCAACATGATATGTAAAGTATGTAACACTCAGCATACTATTAACATTAATCAACATATCATGCAACATCAACAACATCAAATCATAACAGGATATGGATAGCATGTAATCACTCTGCATACTATTTAAACATCAATCATATCAAGTTATATCATAATTCATGCTTGATAACATTATCTAAAAGCATGACAATAAAATCCACAATAAAGCACAGAAAACAAAATTCAGAAAATCAACACAGCAGCATTAACACGGGTGCCCGTGTAAATCAACACTGCCCGTGTTGAAATGTGCCCAGAAAACACATTTTTTATCATTACAGGGGATCAACACGGGTGCCCGTGTAAATCAACACGGCCCGTGTTGAAATGTGTCTGGAAAACACATTTTTTGGCAATACAGTGAATCAACACGGGTTCCCGTGTGAAACAACACGGCCCGTGTTGATGAGCGCGAGGCAGATTTTTCCTGAACCTGCAGCAGCTCAGAACAGCAGCCAAACGCGGAAAATGCCAGCCAAAACGCACATTTCGGTACATAACAACATCGATTTTGTATAACTCAAAACAACACATCAATTCCATAATTACCAACAATTATTATAGTAACCTTAAAAGTGGTTATTCGTCCTGTTGGGGAAATCTGATAACATTGAGGTTATCCCTAGAACATCTAAGGTAAACTCACGATCATATAAACATACTCCCAATCCACCATTTGGAACCTAAAATTCCTAATCGATTCATAAAATTGGGAACCTAACCCTTTTCTAACAAGGTTCAATCCTAAGGGTATAGATTCCTAATAACATCTAACAATTGGGGTTTCTCCCTACGATTATCCAAATCAACCGTACCTAAACCCATAAGCAAAAGTAAATCGAGTAGTAGCCCCCCTTACCTTATCAAAATGCAGCTTGAGTTCTTTGAGCGATGTTCTTCGTCCTTCGTACCTTCAGAGCTCAGCTTCCCAAATATCCCAAATTCTGTGTTATCGTGAATAATGAGAAAAATAACTTGAGTTCCAAAACATATCCTTATTCCTTTTTCACCCCCACTCTTTACTAACAACATCCAAGCCCAATAACTTAAAAACCCAATATTTCTTATTTCTTTTATTTTCTTCAAATATTCCAAAATAAATAATTTCTTTTTATTTTATTAATTCTAATAAAATAATTTCCCAATTAAATAAATCAAATAATTGAAACTGGGGTGTAAAAACTCTCCCCCACTAAAAGAGTTTTCGTCCTCGAAAACATACCTTAGGCGAACAGTTCCGGATAAGCCTCTTTCATCTGGCTCTCCAGCTCCCAAGTGATATTTCCATCTGCTGGACCTCCCCAAGCAACCTTCACTAATTCTATCTCTTTACCTCTTAACTGTTTCACTTCCCGATCTTCTATCCTCATAGGCAATGTTTCTACTGTCAGGTTATCTCTCACCTGTACATCATCTACTTGGATTACATGAGATGGGTCTGGAATGTATCTCCTCAACTGAGAAACATGAAAAACATCGTGCAAGTTCTCAAGTCTCGGAGGTAAAGCAATATGATAAGCAACTTCTCCAACTCTTTCCGTAATCTGAAACGGACCAATAAAACGCGGAGTCAACTTCTTAGATTTCAACGCTCGACCAATACCCGTCATCGGAGTAACTCTCATAAACACATGATCTCCAGCACTGAATTCTAAATTCTTTCTCCTCTTATCATGATAACTTTTCTGACGACTCTGAGAAGCTCTCATCTTCTCTTGAATCAACTTGATCTTTTTAGTAGTCTGCTGAACAATCTCTGGCCCAATTACTGAACTCTCTCCAGATTCATACCAACACAAAGGCGTTCTACACCGTCTACCATACAATGCCTCAAACGGAGCCATACCAATACTCGAATGGTAACTATTGTTATAAGTAAATTCAATCAATGGCAAATAGCTATCCCAAGCTTCACCCTTCTCTAAAGCACAAGCACGCAATAAATCTTCTAACGATTGAATCGTCCTCTCCGTCTGTCCATCAGTCTGAGGATGATAAGCTGAACTCAACCTCAATTTAGTACCCAAAGCCTTCTGCAATCCTTCCCAAAATTTCGAAGTGAACCTCGGATCTCTATCTGACACAATACTAGAAGGAACTCCATGCAAACTCACTATTTTCTCAATATACAACTGTGCCAATCTCTCCATTGAGTAATCCATTCGCACCGGTATAAAATGAGTAGACTTAGTCAATCTATCCACCACAACCCATATCGCTTCACAATTCTTAGGAGTCCTCGGCAACCCGGATACGAAATCCATAGAAATACTATCCCACTTCCATTCTGGAATAAACATTGGTTGCATAAATCCAGACGGCTTCTGATGCTCAATCTTTGATTTCTGACAGATTAAACATGCGTACACAAATTCAGCTATTTCCTTTTTCATTCCCGGCCACCAAAACAATTTCTTCAAATCATGATACATTTTCGTGGCACCCGGATGAATACTCATCCCACTGCGATGTCCTTCCTCTAATATACTCTTCTTGATTTCTGCAACATCAGGAACACAAACTCTATCGCCAAATCTTATAACATCATTTTCATCAATTCTAAACTCACCTCCTTGACCTTGGTTGATCAATGTCAATTTATCAACTAAATTAACATCGGATTTCTGCCCGATCCTGATCTCTTCTAGAATACCACTAGTAAGTTTCAACATACCCAACCGAACACACTTCGGAGTACTTTCACAATTTAAACTCAAATCTCGGAATTGTTCAATTAAATCCAACTCGCGAACCATCATCATAGACATATGCAAGGATTTCCTGCTCAAAGCATCTGCAACCACATTTGCCTTACCAGGATGGTAATTCAAACCAAAATCATAATCTTTGAGAAATTCCAACCACCTTCTTTGCCTCATATTGAGCTCTTTCTGATCGAAAAGATACTTCAAACTCTTCTGATCGCTATACACTTAAAATCTCGAACCATACAGATAATGTCTCCACAATTTCAAGACAAACACAACTGCTGCCAACTCTAAGTCATGAGTAGGATAGTTCCTTTCATGAACCTTCAACTGTCTCGAAGCATACGCAACTACCTGTTGATTCTGCATTAAAACACCACCTAATCCCATCAGAGATGCATCACACTAAACCACAAAAGATTCCACCGGATTCGGCAAAATCAGGATAGGAGCACTAGTCAATCTCCGCTTCAATTCTTGAAAACCTTTATCACAATTAGAATCCCAAATAAACGCTTGTCCTTTACGAGTCAACTTCGTCAACGGCAATGCTAACTTTGAGAATCCTTCGATAAACTTTCTGTAATAACCTGCAAGACCAAGAAAACTTCTGATTTCAGAAACAGTCTTCGGCGCTTCCCACTGAGATACTGCTTCTACTTTTGTAGGATCCACTGCAATACCATTCTTAGAAATCACATGTCCAAGAAAACTAACTTCATTCAGCCAGAACTCACATTTGGACAACTTTGCATACAACTTCTTATCTTTCAACAACTCTAACACAATTCTGAGATGTTCCGCATGTTCTTCGTCATTCTTGGAATAAATCAGAATGTCATCAATAAAAACCACAACAAACTTATCCAGATACGGATGAAAAATCCTATTCATATATTCCATGAAAACACCAGGTGCATTAGTAACTCCGAACGGCATAACCGAATATTCATAATGCCCATACCTCGTTCGAAAAGCAGTCTTTTGAATATATTCCGCTTTCACACGAATCTGATGATATCCAGATCTCAAGTCAATCTTACTGAATACACTGGCTCCAATTAGTTGATCCATTAGATCATCAATCCTCGGTAAAGGATACCGATTCTTAATGGTTACCTTGTTCAATTGCCTGTAATCAACACACAGTCTCATAGAACCTTCTTTCTTCTTAACCAACAATACCGGAGCACCCCAAGGCGAAACACTTGGACGAATAAACTTCTTCTCCAGTAAATCTTCCAACTGACTCTTCAATTCTGCCAACTCAGTCGCAGACATACGATATGGCGCCATCGACACCGGTCTCGTACCAGGAATCAAATCTATAGAGAATTCCACTTCTCTCTCAGGAGGTAACTCACCAACATCATCAGGAAAGACTTCTGGAAAATCACACACCACTGGCAATTCGCCACTCCTGACCTTTCCTGTTGCATCTAACGAAGCAAGTAACATAAACACATTAGCACCGTCTTCCATTGCTTCTTGTACCTGCCTAGCAGTCATAGTCAAATTCTCGACGCCAACTGCCTCTGGGAAAATCACCGTCTTAGCAAAACAGTTCAGATGAACCCGGTTGAATTCCAACCAGTTCATCCCAAGGATAATATCAATTTGTTCAAGCGGTAGGCACACTAAATCCATACCGAAACCTCTACCAAAAATCTCAATAGGACAATTCCTACATACAAGTGAAGTTGTCATTGAACCCGATGCAGGAGTATCAACAACCATGCTACCTCGCATACCAGATATGTCCAGTTTCAACCTCTCAGCACAATCCAAAGAAATGAAAGAATGAGTTGCACCAGTATCAATAATTGCAACTAAAGGTGTGCCATGAATAAAACACGTACCTTTAATCAATCGATCCTCTGGAGTAGTCTCAGATCCAGACAAAGCGAACACTTTTCCACCTGGCTGATCCTTCTTAGGCTTAGGACACTGCGGACGAATGTGACCTTCTTCGCCATAATTATAACAAGTGACAGAGTTCCCTTTGCAATCAATAGACAAATGACCAGTCTTTCCACATTTATAGCACTTCTTCTCATCACTCTTGCAATCTCGAATATGATGACCAAACTCACCACACCTGTAGCATCTGATAGGAGCCTTAGAATCTCCCCCACTAGGCCTTTTCCAACCACCTGATTTCTGGTTATCTCTACCATATGGCTTGCCACGGTCCATATGTTGCTTTCCTCTTTTATCAACAGCCCTACGAGAGTGAGACGACCTAGTCCTGGTAATATCTTCTTCCAAGATCCTGCTACAATCCACCAGATCAGAAAATCTACGAATACGCTGGTACCTGATTCCCTGCTTAATCTCATCTCGGAGACCATTCTCAAATTTGATACACTTAGAGAATTCTCCAGCCTCATCATTGTTGTAGTGTGCATAATACTTTGCCAGCTCAGTGAACTTAGTAGCATACTCACTAACAGTCAGATTGCCCTGCTTAAGTTCCAAAAACTCAATTTCCTTTCTTCCCCGAACATCTTCAGGAAAGTACCTCCTTAGAAAAGCTCTTCTGAAGTTAGCCCAAGTTAGTGCCTCTCCATCCTGAACCATTTCAGTCCTTGTGGCAACCCACCAGTCGTCGGCCTCTTCCGCCAACATATGCGTACCATATCTGACTTTCAGATCTTCAGCACAATCAATCACACGGAAAATCCTTTCGATTTCCTTCAAGCACTTCTGAGCACCTTCAGGGTCATGTGTGCCTTTGAACAACGGAGGATTGTTCCTTTGGAAGTTCCCCAATTGCCTATCAGCACCAATCACGCCTCCATTTGGGTTTCCAGCAAGTACACCAGCTAACATCCCCAAAGCCTCAGCTAGTGCAGCATCATTTCTTCCGTTACCTCTCCCAGCCATATTCCTGAGAATTAAAATATACTCTTCATCAGAATACAGTATCGACAGTGTTACCTTGCACTAGTCGCATACAAAAGGAATGACTGACTCAAGACTCTGGTCACAACGACCGACTATGCTCTGATACCACTATTGTAACACCCTCTAAAACCCCAAATAAAATTTCGCAAATAATTAAAATTATAATTTCAGAGTACATGTATTAACGAGGATGTCACAATTCTCTTTTAATAAAAACAAGTTCTTGTCATGCATAACATAGAAGCAACTCATACATGTTTACACAGCGGAATAATTTAATTAACAAAACCAATGTTATAATATTTTTAAAATCATCAGGGATTAACACCTGGAAAATATCAACATTACATTATAACAAACATAAGGAAATAAACGAGTCTGACTAAAACAGCTCGACAACAAACGTTCCCGGAGTTACAACTACCAGAGCATGACCCGGACAATACTTAAACGGAAATAAACTAGAAACAACAAGCCTTCGCCAAGCACCTGAACGAAGCTCCTCAATCTGAAATATTCAACAGTAAGGGTGAGCATCTCAACTATACATTTGATTATACGTTCATAACAATAAATTCAGAAAATCATAAGCATCACCCAAACAGTTAGCATGTTTCATAGTTTACGAAAACCTTTACAATCCATATATTCATAATATATCACTTTTCATACTTATAATTAACATCCGACATCATTAACAATTTAGCAGCAATACGTGCATACAATCAATTAAATACAACATTGGAAGGTCATCCATTCATGTTATATTCAATATAATGCAACACACCCATGCATGTGGTACCATTTTACCGCCCCATTAAATCTCGGGTCACGGATAACTCACCGTTCCATTATATCGCGGACACGGCTACCACCTCAACGTTCCATTAAATCGCGGACACGTATATTGGCCACCATGTTAATTCCACACAATGGGAATTAACAAATGCAACATGATATGTAAAGTATGTAACACTCAGCATACTATTAACATTAATCAACATATCATGCAACATCAACAACATCAAATCATAACAGGATATGGATAGCATGTAATCACTCAGCATACTATTTAAACATCAATCATATCAAGTTATATCATAATTCATGCTTGATAACATTATCTAAAAGCATGACAATAAAATCCACAATAAAGCACAGAAAACAAAATTCAGAAAATCAACACAACAGCATTAACACGGGTGCCCGTGTAAATCAACACTGCCCGTGTTGAAATGTACCCAGAAAACACATTTTTTATCATTACAGGGGATCAACACGGGTGCCCGTGTAAATCAACACGGCCCGTGTTGAAATGTGTCTGGAAAACACATTTTTTGGCAATACAGTGAATCAACACGGGTGCCCGTGTGAAACAACACGGCCCGTGTTGATGAGCGCGAGGCAGATTTTTCCTGAACCTGCAGCAGCTCAGAACAGCAGCCAAACGCGGAAAATGCCAGCCAAAACGCACATTTCGGTACATAACAACATCGATTTTGTATAACTCAAAACAACACATCAATTCCATAATTACCAACAATTATTATAGTAACCTTAAAAGTGGTTATTCGTCCTGTTGGGGAAATCTGATAACATTGAGGTTATCCCTAGAACATCTAAGGTAAACTCACGATCATATAAACATACTCCCAATCCACCATTTGGAACCTAAAATTCCTAATCGATTCATAAAATTGGGAACCTAACCCTTTTCTAACAAGGTTCAATCCTAAGGGTATAGATTCCTAATAACATCTAACAATTGGGGTTTCTCCCTACGATTATCCAAATCAACCGTACCTAAACCCATAAGCAAAAGTAAATCGAGTAGTAGCCCCCCTTACCTTATCAAAATGCAGCTTGAGTTCTTTGAGCGATGTTCTTCGTCCTTCGTACCTTCAGAGCTCAGCTTCCCAAATATCCCAAATTCTGTGTTATCGTGAATAATGAGAAAAATAACTTGAGTTCCAAAACATATCCTTATTCCTTTTGCACCCCACTCTTTACTAACAACATCCAAGCCCAATAACTTAAAAACCCAATATTTCTTATTTCTTTTATTTTCTTCAAATATTCCAAAATAAATAATTTCTTTTTATTTTATTAATTCTAATAAAATAATTTCCCAATTAAATAAATCAAATAATTGAAACTGGGGTGTTACATATGACACTCCTATGTTTGAGCAGGCACGTTTTGTGTTCTGGACTCTGAGTATGTGACGAGAACCAAAGAGTGAGCCAATATTAGGTTTGGTGTTAATTCTATGAATTATGTGATTGGCAATATGTTTGGTAAAACTAATATAGCAACAATATGTTAGATAGGATGTGCTAACTTGCTAACCGGAACAGGTTGAGCAAGAAGTCTTATCTTATGTTGAGACGTGCTGAGATGAGAAGTTCTCATAATCTGGAACAACATGTCATATAAGATGTCCTATGAAAGAGAGTACAACATCATGCCTGAGCTGAAGTGGATTAGTGAATTCTGTTACGATTTAACATATGAAGAATATTATAGAAATATTATGCAGTCCTATGTGGCGCTATTTTATAGGTCAAGAAGAATCAAGTCAGAATATTGAAGATTATGCAGTTTCTAAATATGGAGATATTTTAGGAGAGTTGGTGTAAGTGACCTACCGTGTTCTCACTAAGAAACTTTTAGGTAATGAGTTGAGTATTTTTCTTGGAGGAAGCTTGTAAGCAACTCCAAGTTATTGTTCTTAGTTAGGAGAAAAGTTGTAAACGTGAGAGTTTAACTTTGAGTCTTAGCTAGGTATTATCATGGAAGTGTGTCTTCCTTTTTTGTATTTGAAGTGTGATCTTCATTTATGTGAAAGGTTGTCAAAACAATAATTGGAACTCGGACTATTAGACATCATTGCGGTGATTAGAGGTGAGATGGGATTTCTCATATCTAGGGAAGACCTAGGTAGAAGTTGCACAAGGTAGTGATTAAGTGAGTATACCATAAACTGGTATGTTTGTTGTAGGGTCTATGAATTGATACTGTCTAGTGGATTTCCTTCCTGGCTTGGTAGCCCCTAGAGTAGGTGTTGGTTTGCACCGAACTAGGTTAAAAAGTTTGTGTGTTGTTTATGCTTTTCAGTACTGTTTTTTATTGTTTATACATTTCCTGTGTTGTTTATGTCATATCAGATGTCCCAACATGTCATAGGACATCTGAGTTGGACCTACCAAAATTTTAATTGGTATCAGAGCAGGCATCCTATTTTGTTTCTGGGTGAGATCCAAGGATGATACTTTCTGGTAATGGTCAAGGAAGGAGGTATCTACTTAAAAGCTATTTGAACTTGGATAAGTTCATATTATGGTTGTACGGTCCCTAGAAGTGGAGTATGGATCGTTCATGACAGGGTGTGTATTGGACATGTCTGTTGTTATTAGGCCTATAGCTTTGGTGGTGAGCTGCTGTGTTAGGTTTGATTTATTTTTAAACCTGGGTTATTTTGTTTGCACCTGGACTATGGTGGTTGTGTGCAAGTTTTGTGCCTGATGGATGTTGAGGAGCGTTTGGTGTGTTTTTCTGCTACATGGTATCTGTTGTGACCCTGGTCAGCATGACATTAGGGTTTAGTCTCCTCAACGAGTTTATCCTATAGTTATGGGATATGTGCAAGACTGCTTTAACCAACTTTGTAAAGTTACCAATGATACTTGAGTTTTATTTCTCAATTCCACTCATAAAGGAACTTTAGTGTGTGGTTGATATATTTTTCAAGAATCCTATTATTTATCTGATAAAATATTGATGAAAGGATAGATCCATTTATTTTGGTCTTAAAAGAGTCATCCTAATTCTTGACCTAATTAGGAAAGAGACTTCGAGTCTTGTTGTTGTTGGTATAACTGGAGCTTGGATTATTTTTGAAGACCTTAAAGGTTAACAAGGGGAAGTTTTGATTGTCTGGAAGCAGTAATGTTTTCAGAACAAAGCTTAATTATATGTTCCAGAAGATAGGAACTGATGTCCTACCAGATGTTGGGACATCATGTCAGCAGGTGTACAGATCCCTATTGCATAACAAATGCTCTTGGTGCTAAACAATTATGTGATGATCACATATGTTTGGTACCTACTCCTAATTAGGAAGTTGAGGCATTTGGGATGTGTATCTAAGATGTTTTATCCAGAAAACATGTCTTAGATTGATAGGTTGGTTGAATGTTGAACAACCAAGTGGTTGCTTTTTGGTTCATTTTAATTTTGATTCAAGTTAGTTGAAGTGTATAGGCTGAGCTCTAGTGACCAGTCGAGTTATGTTATCTTAGCCAAGTTCCTTGTACATAAAGGTCAAATGTCAAAGACATTCTCTCTGACATCTGGTTTATTCTTCTGATCAAAGAAGCCAGATTTGTATGGAATCTTATTTATAGCCATGAAGCATATTCTGTTTTAGGGGAGTAATGGTGGTATGCACTAACCACATGTTGTGCTACTTTAGAGGGGGAGAATGTATAATCCTCAAATGTGTTCTTGGCAGCTGTTGAAGAAAGTCCTTGGTCTGGAGTTAAAGGGCTCTTGGATAAATGTCAGACGTAATGTCTTGACATTTTTGTATTGAGAACTGATTTTTTTTCACAATATATTTCATGGTGATTTTCATAAATAGTATTGGGGTTGTTTACTCTAACTTAGTATTCCTATCAAGTCTAGGAGAGCATGGAACTCTTGTTCTGGTATAATGGAAAAGTCATCTAAGGGCTATGTGCATTGGATATGTATCAACCTAAGTTCAGTGGTTGGTTGTGTGTGCACTTCTGAGTGTCATCCATATCACCTAGGATGAGCACTTTATATTTTCGTCTAGAGCAAGAAGAAGTTGTTGGAGTTCAGTTATATGGTGGCCTCACATGATTGAACATCTGGATTTGCAAGGATTGAAGGGCATCCTTGTATCTTGAAGAATTAGGAGAAGCAGACTTAATCTAAACAGTTTGTTTGTGTTTATTAAAGTATGCTCCAAATATCTGTTAGAGGGAGTCTCCTCTATAGGTGCAGAAGGTCGGCGTCCAACATCTCAAAGTCAGATAGGAGGTCAGAACATTAAAAGAAGATTCTTGAGATGTTCATGCATGTCTCCATGTGGTTATGTTCTGGGCGTGAAGGTTGATCAGCTACTGATGGTTGATCCTCTTGTATCCATTGCAAGAGTTGTGTGTAGACTACTATGGTTGGTGTCTCTAAAGCTATAGTTAATGCTTAAACCCATGTGATTTAGATTGATGTCAGATCTGATGTTGGAACATCATTTATGTTCTTTGCTTCTTCAGCCAAAGAAGTTTTTGGGTTTGTTCATGTTAGAGTGTAAGGTCAAGCCTCTGACCCAATTCAGCATGGCTTATGGTGTGAATGACTGTCGTGACTTGTTGTCATAAAGGAAGAATCAACTGGTTCCAAACGAGGGCAGTAGAAGGATGTCAGACCAATATTCTACCTAGCGTGAGAATGTTTCTTATTTGACGAATGATAAATACTTTGACGGGAGATGAGTATTTGTCTATCCTCTAAGGAGGTTGTACATGAGACTTATGGTGAATAATTTAATAGGAGACTAAGTATTTGTCTGAGGAGTTATGCAATTCGGCAGTCTGAACAATATGATTCAGAAAGTTTGTTGATAATTTATTTTTCTCTATGTGGGTGTGATGAGTAGCTTGGGCGAGATAACTACTAACTACTAACTACTAACTACTGAGAGTTTATTTCTCTTAGTGGTGCTCTGCTGTGTGATAACCTAAATCAGTTGCAGAAGTTGATGTACTAGATAATGTCGTAACATCATGCTTATCAATGGTTGTCCTTATGAAGAAGTTATGAATCATGAATGTTTTTCTACATTATGTTTAGAAGTGGCAACTCTAAGCTATGATGAATAAGTATGTGAAGCTTCTAAACCTGTCTTCTAGGGTGTATGGTTAATGCATGACCAATTGAACCAATAATTTCTCAGAGTAGAAGAAGAGTGTCAGATAGGGTGATTTGATCAAAATAGTTGCTGAGTAGGTGGTTTCTTCTACTACAAAATGATAGAGTGTGACAATTTGGATCCTGTATAGCAAGCAAACTAAGGAAATTTGTTCAGGAATATGTGAGAAATTCCAAATCAAGTGTTCTTGTGGAACTGTAAGGATGTTATCAAATGTGTTCTTGTTGTGTGTATAGCTCAGGGTGCTTGGAGTTATTCCCAAAGAGCTAGTTTACCTGGACCTGTAAAAGTCAAGTTTGATTTTATAGTATTTGAAGGTGTTCAATTGGGGTGTTCATCCAGATACGTGATTAGTGCATATATTATGAAGCATGCGTGTGGTTCAAGCTTGTTACGATTGTGATGTCAGACAACATCTCGTGACATGTGACTACATGTGTAGATATTTATGCCCTTAACTGGGCCTATGTGGTTCTAGCCAGGAGAATCTAGTCTTGTAATTACAAGCTTCTCAAGTCATATTTAAAGCATGTGTTTTGATGAAGACAACATGGACATCAAGTTTCAAAGGATGTGCAAAAAGCTTATCAACATCAAATTAATGTCTTGAAGATTATTGAAGAGTTATTAAAGAAATCATCAAATGTCAATATGGTATAAATAATTCTTAAAACCTTGAATATAAATGTTCACAATATGCATTCATCAACATATACATATTCCATAAATTTAACATCAAGAAAAACTTTGTTTGAAATATCTTTCAAAATGTATTTTTGAAAATAAACCTTTAGGAACCGGTTCCTCCCTAACAGGGAACCGGGTTCCAGCTTTTCTCAAAAAACATGTCCCTGGTTTTTGTACCAGGAACCGGGTTGTACCAATAGGGGAACCGGTTCCTGCGTGATAAATTTGAATTCCAACTTATAACGTTCACTAAGAACCGGGTTCTGTCAGTGTCGGAACAGGTTCCTAGCGAACAAATGCAGCTTTTACTTTGTTTTTTGAACATTTTTCAAGTGGTATCTTTTCGTGAATGCATTGCAACTTTTCATATGAATTGGCATGAATGAAGAGGTTCTTACAACTTTATAAAATGCAGATTTTCTTATTTTCAAACAATGTTCAACACTTCAATTTTCAAATTAACAAATATACTTCTTCATTAACAATTTTCTCATTTTACTCACATTTGAAATTATACTTTCATGTGTTCATAATTTTGTGAAACTTGCCATATACACTTTCATTATCATTTCAAGTTTCATACATACATTGTGAACATTTATATACATTGTTGAGAATTGTTTTTATCTTAAAGAAGAAGATCAATTGAAGATTGATAAAGCTCTCCATATACTTCAAAATTAATCATTGTATTACTTAAAGATTTTCCCTTACTATCCAGGATTGTTGGAAGTAAGTGTTGTAATTTGAAGAGGATTGTTCTTCATTCATATTAGTGTTTGTTTGGTCTTAAAGGTGTTAAGAACCTTTGATCACCCTATAGGTTAGATAGTAAGCATAGGCTGTACAATCATTCTAACTACAGTGAAATCTCTTTCGTGTTGGAAAGGGGACTGGAGTACTCTCGGATTGTGAGGGGAACCAGGATATATCACCGTGTTCTTTATTTTTCCGCATTTATCGCTTTCATCACCATAATCAGGAAAAGATAAAGATATAATCAAAACCTTCAAACACTTAACCAAAAAATTACTACCAAGCATACTCATAAAACCAAATAAACTTTATAAGACCTAATTCACCCCCCCCCCTCTCTCTTAGGCACTCTGAGACTTACAATTGGCATCAGAGCAAGTTATAGGTAACTTGTTCCTAAAGATCCAGAATGGCTTCCGCAAATCATCAACCAGTTTTCAGAGATGGTGGTAGTAACAACAAGCCTCCTCTATTCTGTGGTGAATATTTTGACTTCTGGAAAATACGCATGAAGGTGCATTTAGAAGCACAAGGAGAGGAAGTATGGGATGCTGTTGAAAATGGTCCATTTATTCCAATATCAGTAATCAATGGCATTGGTTCTGTAAAGCGGAAAACTGCATGGGACGACGATGATAAAAAGAAAGTTCTCTATGAGAAAAAGGTAATAAACCTTCTTCAAGGTGCACTCAGTATGGACGAATTTTTCCGTGTCTCGAACTGCAAGACAGCAAAAGAAATATGGGATACCCTGGTTCAAACTCATGAAGGAACGGCTGAAGTAAAAAGATCAAGGCTAAATACCTTGAGTCAAGAATATGAACTATTTCGAATGCAGCCCGGAGAATCCATTCTTGACTTACAAAAGAGATTTGTGCATTTGACAAATCACTTAAATGCTCTTGGTAAAACCTTGACAAATGATGAACTCAACTTGAAAATCCTTAGATCATTGACTAGGGAATGGAAACCAAAGGTAACGACAATCTCAGAAAAGAAGAGTCTCTCCGTAATGACTTCCGCTACATTATTTGGCAAACTTCAAGAATATGAAACGGAACTCGGTAGACTTGAAAAACATGAAAATTTAGAGAAGAAATCCAAAGGCATTGCCTTGAAAGTTGATTCAAAGGAAAGTCAAGATAAAGATGCATCGGAGGAAGATGAAAACTTCTTGCTTCTTGTAAAAAGGTTAGGAAAATATTTTGGTCATAAAAATAATCTTCATAATGCTAACTTTGTCAAGAGGAAGAAATTTTATAATCATAAAGATAAAGAAGCCTCCACATCAACACAAGATGTCACATGTTATGAATGTGGAAAGCAAGGTCACATAAAGCCGGATTGTCCAAAACTCTCCAAGAAAAATGGATTCAAAGGAAAAAAGGAGTTCAAGAACAAAAAGGCTTATGTTGCATGGGAAGATAATGAGATAAGTTCTTCATCCGATTCGGAAAGCGAGGAATGTGCAAATCTAGCATTAATGGCTTCACATCACTCCGACAATGAAGAAGAGGTTAGTAATGAATTTAATCTTTTTGATGATGATGTTCAAGATGCTATTGATGAACTCTTGAGAGAATGCAAAAGTATATACAAAAAGGTGTCAAATCAAGAAAAAGAACTTCTAAGTTGTTTAGAAAAAATTGACACCATGACTAAAGATTTTGAACTTCAAAAACAGAATTTTATTAAAGAAAAAGAAAACTTTGCATGCTCCAAGTGTGAATCAAATGTCTTTCAAATTGTTCAATTGAAAAGAGTCATTGAACGATATGAAAAAGGACAAATAGGATTGGAAGGATTACTAAGCCAACAACGTTATCCAAATGATAAAAGGGGTCTTGGTTATGTGAATTCTAAGAAACCAAGTAACAATCCCACTGTTTTTGTAAAGGCTAGTAATAGTTCCAATCCCAAGAAAGTAGAAAAGAAGCAAGTTGTTCATAATCATCAAAAGAAAAAGGCTAATGTATCGAAAAAGAAAACATTTCCTAAGAAGAAATCTTATCCTTATAGATATAGAAGTAACTTTGAACCTACTTGTTTTTATTGTGGTATTAAAGGCCATACACCTAATGCTTGCTATGTTAGAAACTTTAGTATAGAAAGTGGGCATTACGTATGGGTGAAAAAGGGAACTAACTACGAAGGACCCAAGATAACTTGGGTACCTAACAAAGAATAATTTGTTTGTGTAGGTATGCTTGAAATCCACATCAAATGTTTGGTATCTTGATAGTGGATGTTCAAAGCATATGACAGGAGATGTACACCAATTTTCATATCTAGTACATAAAGCCAAAGGGTATGTCACCTATGGAGACAACACCAAAGGAAATATTCTTGGCGTTGGAATAGTTGGCACACTTCTATCCATTCAAATTGAGGATGTTCTCTATGTTGAAGGATTAAAGCACAATCTTCTTAGCATAAGTCAACTTTGCGATAGAGGGTTCAAGATCAAATTCAACAAAGATGAATGTTTCATTATGGATGAGGCAACCAATGAGGTAAAACTCAAAGGTATAAGATCTAACAATATTTTTATGATTACTTTAGATGATTTGTCTCTGAAGGTACAATGTCTTATGGTAAACAACAATGACGCTTGGTTATGGCACAAGAGGATCGCTCACATTCACATGGAGCACTTGAACAAATTGGTTAAGCATGACTTAGTTATTGGTCTACCAAAGATGAAGTTCATCAAGGACAAATTATGTAATGCATGCCAAAAGGGCAAACAGACCAAAACAACTTTCAAATCTAAGAATGTGGTGTCTACTACAAGACCACTACAATTGTTACACATGGATCTCTTTGGTCCATCAATAACAAAAAGCTTGGAAAAGATCTTGGTTTTTTTTTGGAAGAAGGTGATCACTAAATAGTTCTCACAAGGTGCACTCCTTCTTTTATATATGTTTTTATAAAAAATGTATGGTTGTGTTTTATACTCGTCTTAATTTTTAAATGTATCTATTTCACTCTTTTTCCCCATCCTTTTTGATGTTAACAAAGGGGGAGAAGAGTATGCATGTATGTTGTTTTGTTTCAAAGAAATTGCAGGCCCAAATAAATGTCAAACTCTCTCCAAAATTCAAAGAATCATGGACTTAGGGGGAGCATACAATTTAGGGGGAGCCTTGCATTTGCTCAACATGTTCGCTACACAAAACAACATGAACATTTCAAGAAATCGTTTTCAAGACATGGTTGTCATCATCAAAAAGGGGGAGAATGTAATTACAAGCTTCTCAAGTCATATTTAAAGCATGTGTTTTGATGAAGACAACATGGACATCAAGTTTCAAAGGATGTGCAAAAAGCTTATCAACATCAAATTAAAGTCTTGAAGATTATTGAAGAATTATTAATGAAATCATCAAATGTCAATATGGTATAAATAATTCTTAAAACCTTGAATATAGATGTTCAAAATATGCATTCATCAACATATACATATTCCATAAATTTAACATCAAGAAAAACTTTGTTTGAAATATCTTTCAAAATGTATTTTTGAAAATAAACCTTTAGGAACTGGTTCCTCCCTAACAGGGAACCGGGTTCCAGCTTTTCTCAAAAAACATGTCCCTGGTTTTTGTACCAGGAATCGGGTTATACAAATAGGGGAACCGGTTCCTGCGTGATAAATTTGAATTCCAACTTATAACGTTCACTAAGAACCGGGTTCTGTCAGTGTCGGAACCGGTTCCTAGCGAACCAATGCAGCTTTTACTTTGTTTTTTGAACATTTTTCAAGTGGTATCTTTTCGTGAATGCATTGCAACTTTTCATATGAATTGGCATGAATGAAGAGGTTCTTACAACTTTATAAAATGCAGATTTTCTTATTTTCAAACAATGTTCAACACTTCAATTTTCAAATTAACAAATATACTTCTTCATTAACAATTTTCTCATTTTACTCACATTTGAAATTATACTTTCATGTGTTCATAATTTTGTGAAACTTGCCATATACACTTTCATTATCATTTCAAGTTTCATACATACATTGTGAACATTTATATACATTGTTGAGAATTGTTTTTATCTTAAAGAAGAAGATCAATTGAAGATTGATAAAGCTTTCCATATACTTCAAAATTAATCATTGTATTACTTAAAGATTTTCCCTTACTATCCAGGATTGTTGGAAGTAAGTGTTGTGATTTGAAGAGGATTGTTCTTCATTCACATTAGTGTTTGTTTGGTCTTAAAGGTGTTAAGAACCTTTGATCACCCTATAGGTTAGATAGTAAGCATGGGCTGTACAATCATTCTAACTATAGTGAAATCTCTTTCGTGTTGGAAAGGGGACTGGAGTACTCTCGGATTGTGAGGGGAACCAGGATATATCACCGTGTTCTTTATTTTTCCGCATTTATCGCTTTCATTACCATAATCAGGAAAAGATAAAGATATAATCAAAACCTTCAAACACTTAACCAAAAAATTACTACCAAGCATTCTCATAAAACCGAATAAACTTTATAAGACCTAATTCACCCCCCCCCCCCCCCCTCTTAGGCACTCGGAGACTTACAAGTCTATATTGTTCTACTCCACGAGACAATATGGTTTGTCTATGATAATTTATTTTTCTATAGAGTGTTTTATGGGGCCTAGTGTATGGTCTGTTTGGAGATACAACATGTGATGTTTTGGTATCTTGGGTTGTGTCACTCTTGAAGGATGAAATGAGTGCTTTTGGAGTCCCATGGGAGGCAATGTGTTTATGCTTTTGTGCTTATGGATAAGTTTGGGAGTTATCTTAGACTATGTTGATGAAGAAGCCTGTATGTGTTGTGTGACAATGTCTAAACAGATGTCAAGACATTGTCTAGGACTTGTTTCCTTGAGACCAGCAAGGAAATATTTTCGACAGTTTTGATCAATCACGTGTCTGAAGGGGGTGATTGTTGCATCTTGTCTTCTTAGTTACCCATCATGGTGGTTGATTTGTTCTTAAGTTTCCTCTTATGCCATCATTGGTGTTTGAAGTTCATGGGTTAAGGGGGAGAGTTGTATATTTTCTTCCTCATGTACACCATGACTTCAGGACTTTCTCTTTTTTATCCTAAGGTTGTTGTTCTGTGGTGTCAAGTATGTTCGGGCTGATGTGAAGAGATGTTGGAGGATGCTGACTTTTTCATATTCTGGATAAAAAGAGGGAGAGTACATATGCTAGAATATGTGCTATGAGGTAGCTTTTAAGGGGGGAGAGAGTATGTGTTGGGCTGTCATGAAGAAGTCCTATTGTTGATGTTAAGGTGGAGATAATATGTAATGGACTGTCATGAATAAGTCCTATTGTTGATGTTGTGACATCATGAGAAGACAGTGAAGACCAAAGATTGTCAAAGATGTGAACACTAAAAACTGACGGTTTCTGATGTTTTTTGTTTATGGTTACTGCCGAATTTTTTGTATTATTACCTTTGATTTATTGTGTAACTACTTTTGTATGCAAATGTTATGTAAATAAATTTTAGCCAAAATAAGCCAAAGGGGGAGATTGTTAATTCTCTGAATTATGTGATTGACAATATGTTTGGTAAAACTTATATAATGACAATATGTTAGATAGGATGTGTTACCTCGCTAATAGGAATAGGTTGAGCAAGAAGTCATATCTTATATTGAGATGAGAAGTTCTCATAATCTGGAACAACATGTCGTATAAGATGTCATATGAAGAAGCATACGACATCGCACCCGAGCTGAAGTAGATTAGTGAATTCTGTTATGATTTAACAGATGCAGAATATTCTGGGAATATTAAGCAGTCTTATGTGGCGCTGTTTTATAGGTCAAGAAGAATCAAGTCAGAATATTGAATATTATGCAGTTTCTAAATATGGAGATATTTTAGGAAACTAATGATTGAAGACCTTGTTGGCTGTTGATTTCTAACAAATGATAGGCTATGATTATAAATAGAAGCATTGTAACCTAAGATTTGTACCATTTGTGAATTTAAAGATGTAGTCATTAGGACTGAGTCTGTAGCCACTCTCTAGGAGAGTTGGTGTAAGTGAACCACTCGAGTTATGAGATGGTCACTATGTTCTCACTCAGAAACTTGTAGGTAATGAGTTGAGTATTATTCTTGGATGAAGCTTGTAAGCAACTCCAAGTTGTGTTCTTAGTTAGGAGAAAAGTTTTAAACGTGAGAGTTTAACTTTGAGTCTTATCTAGGTATTATCATGGAAGTGTGTTTTCCTATTTTGTATTTGAAGTGTTATTTTCATTTTGGTGATAGGTTGTTGAAACAGTAAATGGAACTGTTAGACATCATTGCGGTGATTGGAGGTGAGATGGGATTTCTCATATCTAGGGAGTGTAATAATCGGTTTTAAAATGAGAGTCGCTACCCTTAAGTTTTATATTTAGGAAAGGAATATAAAGGATAACCCTAATTTGGTGATATAGATATTTGAAGTTCTTGACTCACTTTAGACGAAGGGAAGGTTTTAGGCACCACACATCTACCATGTTCACAAGGATACTAAGGTTTAGAAGTGAGATCTTTGAAAAGTAGTGTTTTCATTTTTTATTAGGGGAACTCGCCACTATTTTAGTCGTATGCCTACATATCTCCTTATGAGGAATCAGAGTCTCAACTCGTACTTCGCAGTTGGTTGGTGTTTTTATGGATTACGAATATGTTTTAAATTCCACTTGAACCAAGTATCGGTGTTTGAATAGCGGAGTTGTTAGACAAAGTTCGCAGTTGATTAAAAATATCTCCATAATCCTTTTTGAAAATATTTTTGAATTAATTAAATAATTAAGAAAAACAGATTTGATGTTGGTTAAGTATTTTTTAAATATGTATTAATATATAAAAAAAATTTTAATGCATGACAAAAAATTTTTTTAATGCAATAAATAAATATTTGGATGTGTTAGAAAATAAATATTTGATTTTATAATAATAGTAAAATAATATTAGAATTTATAAATTATAAAAAAATAATTATAGATAATATAAGAAATTAAAAAACACAGGGGGTGTATTTTGTGTTAGGCTACCAAAACAGGGGGTACGGGAAGTAGGGCCCTGAATTCAGATGTTGAATTCAGGCCCAAATACATAGGGAGTGCGTCATTGCTCAGGTCAGTAAAAATGGGGGATTTAGTAAGCAGGGGCCCAAGTCCAGGTGTTGGACTTGGCCCAATAGCGTTAGGGGGTGAAAATTGAATTGTCTTAGCAAAAACAACCAAACTGGGGGTGTGAGTATCATGGACTTAGGCCCAAAATAACATGAGCTCCATTTAGGCAGAGTGTAACACTCCGATTTAATTAGAATTATTTTTAATTAAATAATAAGATAATGCGATGAAATTATATGAGTTGATGGATTTTATAATGTGATGTGATGCATTTGTTAGTAATGAGATGCCTTAAAATTATATAAGTTGAGGTGATGGAAATGTATGGCTAAAAGCGTAGAAACATAAGGGTGAGAGTAATAATTGGAATTTTTGGGTTAAATATGAGGTTTACTATTATTTTATAATAATTGAAATATAATTATTAGTAGAATAACAGGATTGGTATTATTTTATTAAATAATTACTTAACTGGGTTAGTAATATTATTTAGAATATAGTAAAGTGAGAAGAAGGAAAAGAGACGGTACGTGAAAACAGAGAAACATAAGCATACAAGAGAGAAGAGGAAAAGAGAACTAGGAAGCTAGGGCAAAAGATTTCATCCTAGAAATCAAGAATCAACCAAGAACCTAAGGTGATGAGGGATTCTAACTCTATAAAAGATTGCCTAATGATGGAGTATGGTAGGATTTAGGTTTCTTGATTTTATGTTTTGAATTCTATCGATTTGGTTGTTTTTGGAGTTTTTCCCCTTGATGGATTTTTGGTGATTTTGATGTGTTTGTGATGAGATTTGATGACATGAATTGGTTAGTATTAGTATACAAATGTTGGTAAGTAATTAGTCTGCTTAAAATATGATTTTGGATGTGAAAGTTATGAATTTTAGGGATTAGAACATGGGAGGATCGAAAAAAGAATTGCAGGAATTTTTCTCTATTATCACTGGATAATCAGTTACCCAAATCTGGTAATTGGTTACCATATCAAAAATTGACACAGTATTGGCTACTGCCTTGCGGTAACCGGTTACCATAAGTGGGTTACCAGTTACCGCGAGGACTTTTGAAAAGGAAAATGTTATTGTCTTGTGGTAACCGGTTACCATAATTGGGTAACCAGTTACCACTGCTACTGACAACATTTTTGGAAAACTTCTAAAACTCATAACTTTTGCCTCGAGTGTCCGTTTGATGCACCGTTTAGACTATTGGAGAGATAAAATAATTTCCTATCTTATGAAAATGACTTTTAATGCATTACTTAGTTATTTCACCAACATTGACACCTACCGTGGATATATTTTTGAATTATATGCCACAATTTATGTTGTGATTGTGAAGTTGTGAATATGAAGATGAATGTGAATATATTTATTGATGTGACAATGTTGTGATGATGTATGTACTATGAGGTGTGCTTGTGGCCCATATTTGCTTATTATGCTGTTTTGATGTAATTGTGATGTTGTGAATACGATGATGTTGCATGAAAGTTTTAATGGTGTGACATGATATACATGATAATGATGATGAGCGAAGGCCTGTATTGGTGTGGGATTGATAGGTAAGAATAATGAATGTGAAATTAAGTTATTGTATGTCAGTGTCACATGCATTCATAAACAAATATATGTATTAGCAAGCGAAGTTGATTGTCCTAAAATGGTATTATTACGAATAGGATTTTACACTATTGGTACCACATGTATTGAGTCCATGTCAGTCTTTTACTCATATTATGATTGATAATTCGATGGGTGAATATTGATGAAAGTATGTGTTGTATTACGATGAATGTTATGTGCTTATTGTGTACTTGAATCTGCACCTGCTCATTATTATGCTTTCTCTTATATTGTTATGATATCTCACCCTTTCTGTTTGAACGCTACCTTCATGTGGGTGACGTGAAAATGATTCGAAGTAGCTAGCGATCAAAGTTTAGCTGAGGAGTTCCTTCAGTGCGTAGATTAAGTCGATGTCTACTCTGATACGTAACACTTGGGGGCTTTGCGTTTGTCTTATCATGTTGGGAGTAAACTTGTATAACTCTGTTATTTTTTACTTACCTTATGATTATGTCGATGTTTTCAAAGTGAATAATTATGACTCATGTTGGAGAATTTGAGATGACTATTTAGTGATGTTTTTCCGCTGCAAATAAATGCATTGAAGTTTAAGACTTATGAACATGCAATTTTGTGTTGCGTATCTTAATTTTGAGTATGTGTGATTGGCGAAGTACGTGACATCCTATTTGGTTGATGTTTATTTAGAAATTAATTTACTCTGATTTTATATAATTTACCGACTGGGAAATAGGTTGTTACAATTAGTATCAAAGTAGGTCGGTCCATCAGACCAAGTTGTCTAATGTTGTTTCTTCCTTAATACGCGAGAAGTGTGTGAAACACTGTCAATGCTTGATTGCTTTTCTAATCACTTGTTTGCAGGAGTGGGATTGAAACAAGCGGGGGAGAAGCTTTTGCTTCTCTGAGATGTTTCAGGTTTGAATAGTTGGTTTAGTATGTCATGAAGTGCATGGGTGTAGACGTTAGTGTTGCTGTGTTGTTTTTCCAATTTTGAAGGAAGCAAGAATTCAAGATTTAAGTCTAACGGTCAGACGAAGTACTATTAAAGGGGAATGATCAGGTACTCGTGTTGTTCACATCTCTAGAAGTGGAGGGCGATGTTATGACTAATGATGTGCCAGTTGTGGGTGAGTCTTGATGTTTCCCGGAGGATAATTGCGACTTGTCGTTAGAGAGAAATGTTAGATTAACTTGATGTAAGCCTTGGGGTGAACTATCTGGAAGTAAACCAAGAGATTACAAAGTTTTTTGGCGATTTGATGTAGATTTTTCATGCCTGAAGGTTGTACGAGTTCAAGGTTCTTATTTAATGGTCAAGTAGGGTAGCCTCTGAAGGAAAAAGAGAGTTGTTAAAGGTTGCTTCTCAGAGGATATAAAGTAATGTGACGATTAGTGATATACAAGAGGTGTGTAATTTCTTGATGATCCCATGAGGATAGTAGCTAAGCAAGTAGGATAGCTCTTGGAAGATGAAGTTCAAATGATTGTGATGTTTTAGAAAATGTAGAATTCTTGTGAAGCTATCATTGTTGAGTTACCATTCTGTATGATGTTGATGTTTTGAATGGTGATATAGTGATGATGTATTGTAAATGTCGTTGTTGGATTCAGGTAAGTAACTGTCGGGTGTTGTTGATACTTTTGAGTGATTGTGAATTGCGAGTCAGCGTCGGAACTCAAAGATACTAGTAGTCTTGCGAGAAAAATTAGAGTTTTAAGGTTTTGATGAGGTTTTGGCAACGTAATATGTATTTTGAGTTGTAAGAAGAATGACATTTTGGGTAGTTTTGTGGTACATATTATGTGTAGATGATTACATGGATTGATATGCTTTGGCATGTTTACAAAACTGATTCTTGCTGAAAAATATTAGAATCCCGTAGCACAAAAGAAAATGAGGTTTTGGGCTCTACTGTCATAGGTAATTGTTTATCATTGTAGGGAAACCGATTACCGCATTCAAAAACGCGTGGAAGAGGAAAGAAAAAGGGAAGTAACTAGTTACTATTATGGGGAAACCGGTTACTGCTGAAGCTGACAAGATTTTTAGTAATTCTTGAAAAATTCGTAACTTGAGTTCTAGACATCCGATTTGAGTTCCGTTTAAGGCGCTAGGAAGCTAACACAACGAAATTTGTTTTAAAAATGTTTCCAGCACCTAGAAGTAACTTATTGGTCACGTGATGATGTTGGATGAGAGGTGAAATTTGATGTTGAACTCGTGCTTGGTACCAAACTTGTTTCTATGGCACCATATAGGATGTCAGTTCAAAACTTGGGAGAATTGGAGAAGTCATTAGAAGATGTATGGATAAATAGATTTGTAAAACCGAATGTATCATTTTGGTAGCTTTGATGCCATTATTTAAGGAAAAACAAAGTAGTATGAAACTGTATGTGGATTACCGATAACTGATTAAAATAGTGGTTGAAGTTACATATCCACTACAAATGATTGATGATTGGATGGACCAACTGGTAGGCGAGTATGTTCTCAGTATAATTGAATTGGGGTCGGATTATCTTCAGATGCATATTAAGAGTGAGGATAGTTAGGGGACAACTTTTAGAAATTGGTGAAGTTATTTTGAATAATTAGAGCAGTTTGTTGCGGTGTTTATTGAGGACATTTTGATTTAGTCTGATTCATAAAAAGGAAACGTTGAATGTCATGATTCAAATTACGGTGTTGAAAGGGAAGGAAATGCATGTTAGGGATGCCAATACGTAAATCATGATTTGAAAAGGTAAATTTTCTTGCACATGCTATTTCGAATGAAGATATTTGTCGAATATATTCAAAGTAAATAGAGGTTTATATCGAGAGACTATGAAATTGGTCATGAGACTAGAACTTTTCAGAAATTAACTGGTTATTATCACAACTTGCTTGAGATGAAGTCAAGTGAGATAAGTTGTTAGTGAATGAATTAAGAGAATGAAATGTTTGACATTAGTAAAGATGTGAATGTATTAGATAAGTGCATAGAGATGCAACTTATGCCAATTTAGCATGATTAGAGTGATGATAGCGTTGAGATTGTGATTAGAATGAGATCCAAAGCGAGATTAAAGGAGTGAGTCACGATTTATTGATGTGGTTAAAATCTTCTAACTGGATAAATACTTATTTTGGAAAGAGATGATTTGGGTTATACTTGGTGTAGTAGTTTTCCTGTATTAATATATATTTAGCAATTGTGTTGTGGTGCATGCGCATAAGGGAGACTAGGAAATGGAGTTTTAGCGTTTATGTATATTATTGAAGAGGTAGAAATGAAGGAAATTAAGAAAAACATTGTATGCTTGGAGAGATCATTGGAAATTATGCTCAGATAACCTTGAGCACAAGGTGAAAGACGCTATTATAGTTGGGTAACAATTATTTATGCCACCATTATGGTTGTCGGCTACCTATTGATAAATTGAGGAAATGATCACCCTTAATCTCTTGTTGATAGTAGACAGGATCTTAACGCATAAGGTAGACACGTCTTACGAGCTTGATGGTGAGTAAAGTGATTGACATTTTATTAAGAGGATAATTTTTCACAATTTTGTGTGAACCTAATGCAAAAAGTGGCTATGAAAGAGTTGGGATTTATTAAGCAGTTTAGAGACTTGAGTTGGTATGCGATTTAACACCGTAGAGTAGACGGTTGAAGTTGCCGAAAACTGAACAATGATTTTCTGGTGGTTACTAAGGAGGGTCTAAAGATAGATGTGAAATTTATAGATCTGATGGTTGTTGGAAATCAAAATGAAGACATTGACTTAAGATAGATGATCAGAGTAGCACACTGGAAGTGTAGTGTGGCCCAGTTTGTTATGCGGGTATGACTTTGGAATCAAAGATTGAACATTAGAAGTCGTGGGATAATGCGACTATTAGACATTCCATGATGGAATTTTTAAGTGAAAGGTTACTTATATTATTCGTGTTATCGCCATGTCAATAGATTTATTGAATCACAGGATCGATTTTTGGGATATAGCATGGTGGAATTAAGGTTGTGTTGATGTTCTTAGGACGATATTATTATTTGATGTAATAATATATACAATGTTCATGTCATGAGACTCTGTGTCCTTAAGCTATGTTATTGTATCGTTTCCTATGGCAAGGACTCGAGGGTGAGCATATTTTTCCTTATGAAGAGAAATTAGAGAAGTGTTACTTATGCTGACTAAAAAGACCTCATTGTATCTCGGTTCATGCGCGAACAATATTGTAAAGTAATAGATCTTGTATAATAGGGTGATGGTACAAGGAGAACAAAAATGGATATGTGCATTCATAACTCGATAGTAATGTATCTTGTTGGTCTGTTGTAGTTGATGTTATATAATGTTGGATAATAGTAATCGAAAGGTTTCCAAACTTGACGTTGGAGTTGTAGGGTGGGATGCGAGAGTCATATCTAGAGTTATTTTCTTCATATAATTTTCGAGGACGAAAATACTCTAAGTGGTGGAGAGTTGTAACACCCTGATTTAATTAGAATTATTTTTAATTAAATAATAAGATGATGCAGTGAAATTATATGAGTTGATGGATTTTATTATGTGATGTGATACATTTGTTAGTAATGAGATGCCTTAAAATTATATAAGTTGAGGTGATGGAGGTGTATGGCTAAAAGCGTATAAACATAAGGGTGAGAGTGATAATTGGCATTTTTGGGTTAAATATGAGGTTTACTATTACTTTATAATAATTGAAATAGAACTATTAGTAGAATAATAGGATTGGTATTATTTTATTAAATAATTATTTAATTGGGTTAGTAATATTATTTAGAATATAGTAGAGTGAGAAGAAGGAAAAGAGTCAGTATGTAGAAACAGAGAAAGAGAAGCATAGAAGAGAGAAGAAGAGAAGAGCACTTGGAAGCTAGGACAAAGGATTTCACCGTAGAAATCAAGAATCAACCAAGAACCTGAGGTAAGGGGAATTATTACTCTATAAAAGGTTGCTTAATGATGGGGTATGGTAGGATTTAGGTTGCTTGATTTTATGTTTTGAATTATATTGATTTGGTTGTTTTTGGGGTTTTTCCCCATCGATGAATTTTTGGTGATTTTGATGTGTTTGTGATGAGATTTGACGACATGAATTGGTTAGTATTAGTATACAAATGTTGGTAAGTAATTATCCTGCTTAAAATATGATTTTGGATGTGAAAATTATGAATTTTTGGGATTGGAACATGTGAGGATCGTACAAAGGACTGTAGAAATTTTTCTCTATTATCATTGGATAACAAGTTACCTAATCTGGTAATCGGTTACCATATCAAAAATTGTCACAGGATTGGATACTGCCTTGCAATAACCGGTTACCATAAGTGGGTGACCGGTTACCGTGAGGAATTTTGAAAAGGAAAAGGTTACTATCTTGCAGTAACTGGTTACCATAACTGGGTAACTAGTTACCACTGCTACTGACAGCATTTTTGGAAAATTTCTAAACTCATAAATTTTGCCTCAGGTGTCTGTTTGACGCGCCTTTTGGAACGTTAGAAAGATAAATTTTTTTCCTATATTATGAAAATGACTTTTAATGCAGTAGTTAATTATTTCACCAAAATTGATACCTATCCGTGGATATATTTTTGAATTATATGCCACGATTTATGTTGTGATTGCGAAGTTGTGAATATGACGATGAATGTGAGTATATTTTTTGAAGTGAGAATGTTGTGATGATGTATTTACTATGATGTATACTTTGTGGCATGTATTGGCTTATTATGTTACTTTGATGAAATTGCGAAGTTGTGAATACGATGATGTTGCATGAATGTTTTAATGGTGTGACATGATATGCGTGATAATGATGATGAGCGAATGCCTATATTGGCGTGGCATTGATATGTAATAATAATCAATGTGAAATTAAGTTGTTGCATGTCAGTGTTACATGCATTCATAAGAGAAGGCATGTATTAGCGAGCGAAGGCCTGTATTAGAGAGAAAAGTTGAATGCCCTAAAATGGCATTATTGCGAAGATGGTTTTACCTTGTTAGTACCATACACATTGAGTCTGTTTCGGTCTTTTGCATGATATTAGGATTTATAATTTGATGGGTGAATATTGATGAAAGTATGTGTTGTATTACGATGAATATTATGTGCTGATTTTGTACTTGAATCTGTACCTTCTTATTATTATGCTTTCTCTTATATTGTTATGATATCTCACCCTTCCTGTTTGAATGTTAACTCCACGCGGGTAGCATGCAGATGATTCGAAGTAGCTAGCGATTGAAGTTTAGCTGAGGAGTTCCTTCAGTGCATAGATTGAGTCGGTGTCTGCTCTGGTACGTAACACTTGGAGGCTTTGCATTTGTCTTATCATGTTGGGAGTAAACTTGTATAACACCGTTATTTTTTACTTACCTTATGATTATGTCAATGTTTTGAAAGTGAATAATTATGACTCATGTTGAAGAAATTGAGATGACTAGTTAGTGATGTTTTTCCGCTGCGAATAAACGCATTGAAGTTTAAGACTTATGAACATGCAATTTTGTGTTGCATATCCTAATTTTGAGTATGTGTGATTGGCGAAGTATGTGACATCCTATTTGGTTGATATTTATTTAGAATTAATTTACTCTGATTTTATATAATTTATCGACGGGGAAATAAGGTGTTACAGAGTGTGGGAGGGATCACGGTGTTATGGTGGGCGCACATTTGAGAATCGTCTGATGGTGATTAAAGGGTTGTGATGGAAAGCACATGGTAAGTTTTATGGGTGCATGGATATTGGATCAGGGAACATTCATAAAAGTACAGGCCCAACCCTGGGCCTCACTTTACCTTCCTCTTTCTCTCTCTATCCTCGTTCTCTCTCAAACAAAATTCTAGAGAGAGATTATATCCCATCTCTCTAGAATTCAAGCAACCAGGAATCGCCCCATCTGATGGTGCTTCCTTGCACCACCCTAAGCCACCCTTCATCCACCGTACAAACCTAGTTCTCTATTTAAAATTAATCTGGTAACTTTATATGTTCATCTGAACCACTCCCACAACCCATAACCCTTTGAATCTGAACCCTTACCCTAGGGTTCTTACATGAACCCTAAAAACCTTCAACCCATAAACCAAACAACCGTGATGAACCCTAACCTAACCCTGATGAACCATAACCCTAATGAATCCTAGTTCTCAGAAACCCATAAATTTAATACAAAACACCAATTAACCCCATAATTTGATTTCCTCTTTCTGGATCCCTCTCTCCTTCTTTTTTTGCAGGTATGATGGTGCGTGATGGCTTGAAGCACAAATCTAGGGTTTCGGAAATTGAAACCTAGATATCAAGGAGGTAAATTACTCATGGATTCTATTTAAGTGATATCTTCTTCTCTCCAAAATTTCTTCTCCCAGATTTCTTTTTTTCCCTCTCTTTTCTTAAGTCTTAATTTGCAGGGTTTATATAGTTTTAGGAATCAGTATAAATTAGACCATTTCCTTCTAATTGTCATTCCAATTGTAATTTTCTAGGAATTATGGAATTTAATTTGATTGTAATTGATTTGATTCTGTATTAGATGATTTTGGTTGAGATTAGTTTCGAAAAAGCGTTTTTCTTTTCAGATCTGAAGAGTACACGTTTGGGCATGGGTAATTAGGGTTCCTAAACCCTTACATTTAACTTTGGTCAAAATTTAATCAAAACAACAATAATATTAACATAAGATTTAATAATAAATTAATAATTAACGAAGATATAATTAGTCAATCAGGTTTAAAAATAATAAAAATGCAAATAATATTTAGATAAATATTGTCTTTAGTCAGCCAAGACGGGCTTCCGAGAAATGAATTATGGGCCTTAAAGAAAACCCCAGTAATCTATTTGAGGAGAACTAATGACCATACAAATCACACCCCCTTCCTTGAAGCTTGCGAACCAATTTTAATGGGCCATCAGATTTTGATGGCCTAAAAATGGCACACCCCTATATTATAACATCACACCCTCTTTTTGTTTTTAAGCACAAACTAAATGAACCATCAAGTCTACACAGGCCTTTCTGATTTAGAAAGCCCATAACCTATTTTGTTAAAATGCACCCCCCTTTTATACCCCATGGTGATTTGACAATAATAAAAAAGGTATATCGTTAATCATCTAATTAGAAATCCATAGGGAAAATTTGGGATATGATAGCTTCCCGTATTTAATTATTCTTTGATTGAATAGTGCAAGAGTACGCAAGTCTCTCACATTTGAATAGGAGGTTCATTAAATAATAGAAGACCCCAAAATTTGTCTGATAGAAAGTAAGGATACACTGTACATTGTTCACATGAGGATGAAAAAGGTAGGCATAGATGATGATGTATCATCTCACTAGATTTTAAACAAAAAGTTCTGATTTGACTTAGATATGACGACGCGGATAACTCATCAATACCTAAAAGAGATCAGAGATTTTCATATATTTACCATAACCTCGTAGGTAAATAATACAAGTTTGCGAAACTGACTTACTAATGCTTCGATACTAATATAGTAAGTTTATAACACATATTTTGTCTATTCATCTCAACCTAGGGGTGAATAAAACAGAGTTTTGATAATGCATTGCTGCATGGAGACTGGCGCAATGGATTATGCAGGTTTCGTTATGTTTACTACAACCTAGGGAATAAACAGTACGAGGATGAACCTGTGCATTTATCATGGCCTAGTGGATAAAATACAACATGGATAGGCTGACGTTATTCATCATGACATAGGGGATGAATAGTATAAGCCTGAAAATTCGCATACCTATCACAACCTAGGGGAGAGATATTTGAAGAATTTGTGCGTTTACTACGACCTAGGGGATAAACGGCACAAAGATATATTCACGTATTCATTACAACATAGGGAATGAATAATATGAACCTGCAAATTCGCACACCTACCACAACCTAGGTGGTAGATGATTGAAAAGTGTTTTGGTGATCAAATCTTTAGATAACTAGATCAAAGATGAGATCGGAATTTTACTAGTTGGGTATGTTCTCAACCAAGGTAATTGCTTGCTTTGATAATCTAACAAAGGGCCTCAAGGTTTAGGTGATGATGTCGGTTATATCTGTTCTCAACCAAGACTCGATCAACTTGAAGAATTGAACCCCAAATTCACTGATAATGTTGGTTGTGTCTGCTCTCAACCAAGACTATCAATATGAAAAAATGAACCCCAAATTCACTAATGATGTCGGTTGTGTCTGTTCTTAACAAAGACTATCAACATGAAGAAATAAAACCCAAATTCACTGATGATGTCGGTTGTGTCTTTTCTCAACCAAGACTATCAACGTGAATAAATGAACCCCAAAATTTTGCTAATGATGCTGGTTGTGTCTGTTCTCAACCGAGGCTTGATCAATATGATAACCAAATGAAATTGAATGTTTTAATAGGTTTGAACTTGAAAAGTTTGAGTTTGATAATTGCACGTGTAATGCTCGGATGTTAGTGATGAATAGGATTTGGATATGAATCGTAGGTAAGCTGCATAGTGAAATTTTGATAGCAATACCTCTAACGGTTGTGTTTGTTCTCAACTGTGATGGCTACAATGATAGTACGGAGAATGGATAATGTTGAGCTTGGGTCTTGGGTGTTGAGTGCGTCTTAGCTGGCCAGCATGCCTTGAGATTTTCTGTAGTTTTCATGGGCATGTATGATTGAATGTAACACATGTATGCATGTTTGATATGATTATGCTTTATGTATGCATGATGCATGTTATGTATGCTTGATATGATAGTGTTATGAAATGATGTGATGATTGATAAATGCCAGTTCCCATATTATTTAAATTATGGATGTCAATATAGGCTACTAGATGGGAATTAGGGATAAGGGTTAGCTTCCAAATAGAAATTGGAACATTACCAGACGAGAATTAGATTTTTTGAAATGATGCGCCAAACAGGAATTGGGCTTTATACTAGTGTCAGTGGGGCTACTGGAATAGTATCAACTTGGAAAGGTGAGACGGGCATCAAGGTTACTAATATCGGTAAGGTCACCAGAAGACGTCGATCAAGTGATTGGAAAGTGTGAGACTGCTCACGACTTTTACATAAGGCTACTTACATATGGACGACTGATGAATGCATGAGGTTGATCATGCTTCGTATGGATGCCTACGAATGAACAAAGGAATGAGGTTGAGTGAGGCTGCTCACGTCTTGGATGGTTATATGCAAGGCTGCTTACAATTTAGTTTGACGAATAATGCTTGTACGACAAACTCACTGGGAGGAATAGTCAGAGAGATGTTACTGACTCAGCTGGAGATTGTACTTTGATTAAGAATAGTGACTCCTCTGGAAATTGTCTCAGGTTTTTTTTACCGGAGGTCATAAGTCTTGGTTTATGATATGTCATGTATGTATGCAGATGTAGGCGTTAATGTGTAGAATGACTGACCAATGCATGTAATGCATAACTTGGATATATATCAATGGATGTTGGAATTTTTATGTGCCAATGAGAATTGGGCTCTTTGTTAGATCCATGATGTCAGAAGTCGTCAGCTAGATAAGATGATAAGTATAGTTTGGTTCTGGATCAAAGTGACCTAATGAATTCATGACAATGACTTATGAAGACTCGTACGCTTTTTACTGATGCCTCTATGATGGGTCGTGGATGATTAAAGCGTAGAGGTGTCACTTGCGTAACAAGGCTGCTTGTCATATGGTTGTAGGGTGTGATGCTAGCATGATTTCCCAATACTCGATTTGAACTTGAAGATTGCTGATGTAGGAGAATGATCTACTAGTGATTGTGAAAGTAGGTAGAGAGCTTGCCCTTTGTGGAATATCTTGCCCCAATATGTCAGATCTTGGAGGAGATTCTCTTTGATATAAGCTTGGAAATATTGTGATCATAATATGAATGACCCTACTATCTTGAACTATTCCCCTGAATAAAAGACTCTTGAAAATGTTTGTCTTTGATGAACCATTTTAAATAAATTCTTTTCGATCGAGCCTCGCAGTGGTTTTACCCAACATTCGAATTTTGAAAGATGTGCCCCTCAATCTCCAGGATATGGAGGAAGTACCCTCAGAAAGAACTTAGACCTCACCATGAACTTGACATGGATTGCCCAAAGTATTCGAAGCTTGAAAAGTTTTGTTTTTGAAGTTGTTTAAGAGGGAACTTAGACCCTACATGCAATAGGATGAACTTGACATGTACTGCCCCAACATTTTAATCTTGGAAGGTTGCCTCTGATTATCAAGTCCTTGAGAAGTTTGTTAAAACTAGGAAACTGAATCATACCCTATTGTGATATGACTCGATTAAGGAATGCTCCTTCAAAAGGCATGCCCCTTATTGAACAATGCTTTGAAACTTTATCCAAGTTGGTTGAATCTCAGAATGACCACCCCTTGTCAATAGTATCTTCATGCGATATACCCTTACGATCATTAGTCTTGCCTATGACCTAATGGTTCCTCCTTAGATGATTTTCTCCCTAGTTAGGAGCTTTTTGAAATGGATCGCTTTGGATTAAACCAATTCTTGAGATCTCCTTTGATGCTAAGTGTCTATCCGTATATAAAATTATACATTTTTGAAAAGTAATTATGTTTGATGCACATGCAAGTTTTGAAATCAAAGTTTGAATAGAAATGGATGATTAGAGATGAAATTTCGAAGAATCGAAGTTGTTAGTAATAATTTTAACAAACATATGAGTCGGTTTAACACAAATTTTTCCGAGTATGCTTTCATAGTTAACCTTGCTTCAATTAGGACTTTTGAAGGTTGTAATGTAGCTTGGTTCGTGGTTTAAGAAACAAAGTATATAAGGCTAAAAATTTATTTATCCCACCCTATTCTTCTTGATGTTCTCTGATCTTAAGTTTAATTAATCCAACGAATGCGTTTAATCTCCAGGAGAAATTTCTTAGTCGCGTAGATGATGAGAAGCATAGATAAAGTTCAAGCATTGATGAGAAGACTTGATAATTCTTGAGGTGGCGGTCACAAGATTGTTCTCTAATTTTTCTTCAAATCCCTTTTTTATGCATGGGCCAATTCCTTTGATTCTGGTCCATCAGAATGCCCTAACTTTTGCCTAAGTCAATATTTTTATTGTTACTTGACTTAGCAGGCTTTTTTTTAAATTCTTTTTTTTTTTTGCTTTTGATTTTGAAAATTCGTGACTGCCTATATCGATATTGTAAGCTTCATCTTCATTGTTTCCTCGATCTTGAATGATGTATTGAGGAAGAAGACATCGTGGACTTTGTCTTTATTGATTGCTTCCTCAATCTTTGCTGATGTGCATGAGGAAGATGATGTGCTCGAACCTTTTCTTATATCGTTTACTCAATGATGTATCCAGGAAGGAGATATGCTTAAACCTTTGCTTAGATGGCCAGATTCTCCTGGGATTTGAATGCATTGTTGAATGAATGGAAATTTACCATGCCCTGGTTGAAATTAAGGGTTTTTTAGAAAATAGAACAAAACTCCAACTTCTTGCTCGAGGGGGTTAACTACGGATTAAACCCCTTATTTCTCCAGTATTTAGGATTTGAAACAATACCTTACATCGTCAGCTCAGTATTACATTGAAAGCATAGTTTAGCAAAATTTAGTTATTTAGTTTTCATCATTCTCCCTCAAAGTTTGTTAAAGTTGTGAAATAGAGATGGAAAAGAAGAGTGAAAATGGAAATCCGTTGATTATTTAAGGAAAGTGATAGAAGAGTGAATACGAATGGATCAATTTCAAAAACATGCATGATTATTTATTTTAATCACTAGTCAAAAGATACAAATTTACACCAAATACAACTTAGCAATATAGAAATTACAATTTGAAATTGATAAGTCTAATGATCATATGAAAGAACTTATTTGTTTGATCCACTTGACTTTAAGAGATGCTTCGTAGTTCTTGGACTTGTCAGTGAATAGGGGTGACCCTGGACTATTCTTGGGCATACCAATTTTGTTGATAGGGCAATTTTTCTTGATGTAGAGGAATCACCAATAGTAGTGGCATTTGAGGCGCTGCGTAGGCTTGTAGTTGTCATGGTGAAGGGTTGCCTTTTCTCCATAATAAGACTTTTAGGACCAAGCTTCATTGAATCTCCAATGCTTAATCTCTTCCTTCTATAATGTCATATTTTCTTAAGTTCGTTTGCGGGTACCAAGAAATCAGCTAGCATATGGGTAATAGTTGGATAAAGGCGAAGGTGGAAATTCATGAGATGCAAATGTATGAATGTATGTGAATGCATGTGTGTGCAAAAATATTTTTTGGATTTTAATGGTATGCAAAAAAGTTTCATGAATATGCGACACAGACGTAGTATCAAGATAAACATAAGGGTACCATATACGAGTTTAATGATAGACATGGAAATGAGGATACTCTATTGTGATATGGTGGCAGAACTAACGGTTATACTGGTTTTGCGTTTTTTGTTTGCAAATGTCGCGATAAGCAAGAGTCGCCACCGACTTTTATTTCATCCATCAAAGGAAAAAGGAAAAAGAACAGAAAAAACTTTTTTCGAGATGTTTCTGAATACGGGGGTAGATTATGTTAGAACAAAGTTTGAATCTACTACCCTATGTTTAAGTTTTGATGATAACAAAGTGAAAAGATATATTATTTATATGATTCATGTATGAACTATCTGCTGCCTAAATTATTACGTTCTGATTTGCAGATACTCTGATTGGTATAAGCAAGATCACACCTAATCAGCATCAGAAATTTGGTTCCTGACATCAGCATCAGAAGTTGCCATATCAGAATGTCAGAATCAGAAGATTAACTCACGTGTATGCTGAAGCCTGATGAACAGAACTGCGCTCAACACTCTGATAAAGAAACACAACAGTTCATCAGCAGCTAAGCAGAGTCAGAATGAGCCAAGCCAGAACTTGCATTAAGTAAGCAACGATACTGTGCATTGAAAGCAAATTAATACCAACGGCCTCATTCTAGACAAGATCTGCTCGATAAGGAAAGTTTGTTATTAACATTGAATCAAGAATATTGCTCCAACGTTCAACATCTCAGTGCTATATAAACAAGACTTTGAAGATTGAATTGGCTAATGCTCTCCAAATCTTTACACGCCTAAAAGCTGATCATAATCTTCCTTCTCTTAGTTTGCTAAACACTACACATTCTCTTATTCAATCATTGTTTAGAAATCTAGTTTCTAAGCGTTAAGTTGTGTATACATCACAGTTGTGATATAGTTTTGTAGAAAACATTCACACACTTAGATTTATCTTCTTTATAAGAAAGTGTTTCCTTGACAAACCGGGTTGTGGTTTGCATCAAGAAGGCTTTAGCAGGTGTTAAAGCAGTCTGTAATATTCAGTTGAATATAGTGGATTAAGACCTCGTTGGAGAGAGGAGAAATCACCTTGACGGGTGGACTGGAGTAGTTTGAGATCAAACGAACCAGGATAAAAATATCTTGTTCATTGCATTGATTTTCAGTTTTACAATTCAACCCCTCCTTCTTGTGTTTTTCACTACTTCAATTGGCATCAGAGCGCCTGGTTCTGAGCTAAAACACTTAACCGTGTCAGTACAAGATCCAGCGTCAGAAAAACACAATGGTAGGAAACTACTCTCACACCAGCAATGACAACAATGAGGACAGAAACAGATTCAGCGGCAAACCTCCAGTCTTTGATGGAGAAAACTTTGATTACTGGAAAGACAGAATTGAAAGCTTCTTTCTGGCACATGATGCTGATCTGTGGGATATGGTGACAGATGGATACACGCACCCTGTGAATTCAAGCGGTCAGAAGATTGATAGAAAAACAATGTCTGACCAACAAAAGCGTGACTTCAAGAATCACCACAAGGCCAGAACCATCCTCCTCAGCGCCATCTCCTATACTGAATATGAAAAGATTTCCAACAGAGACACAACAAAGAACATTTTTGACTCACTCAGAATGACGCATGAGGGCAACGTTCAGGTCAAAGAAACTAAAGCTCTGGCGCTCATTCAGAAGTATGAGGCGTTCAAAATGGAAGAATCTGAATCCATTGAAACAATGTTCTCAAGATTCTAGATTCTGGTAGCTGGTCTCAAGGTTCTGGACAAAGGATACTCTACTACTGACCATGTCAAGAAAATCATCAGAAGTTTACCCAAGCAATGGAGACCAATGGTTACAGCTCTGAAGCTAGCTAAAGATCTCAACAAAATCACTCTGGAGGAACTTATCAGCTCCCTCAGAAGTCATGAGATAGAGCTAGAAGTTGACGAGCCTCAGAAGCAAGGTAAGCCTTTAGCATTAAAATCTAACAAAAAATCTGAGTCTAAAGTTTTGCAGGCAGTTGAAGAAACATCTGATGGATCCTCATCAGAAGAAGACGAACTCTCCCTCCTCTCCAGAAGAGTAAATCAACTGTGGAAGCAAAGACAAAGGAAGTTCAGGAATCCCAGAAGATCTGATCAGAACGAGTCTTCTTCCAGATACAGAAGGACAGATTCTTCCTCTGGATACAGAAGATCTGAAGGCTCCTCTAGTAGCAAAAAGCCAAACACCAAGGACATCATCTGTTATGAGTGCAATGAGCAAGGACACTATAAGAGTGACTGCCCAAAGCTTCAGAGGGAAAAGCCCAAAAAGAAGTTTGGAAGAGAGAAGAAGAAAAGTCTCATGGCTACATGGGATGACTTTGACTCGTCTGAAGCTGACTCAGAATCAGATGATGAGAGGGCAAACATAGCTCTCATGGCTAACATCTCAGAAGATAGTGAAGCTTCTGAATCAGACTCAGAATCAGATACTGAAGAGGTATTTCCTAACTTTGCTGTTAACTTTACCAAGGCTGAACTTGCTGAAAGCCTTAATGAGATTCTGGAACGGTATCAGCAAATTAGAGTTAAATTCAGAGACCTGAAAAGGAATCTTGAATCTGACTCTAATAAGACTGAGAGTCTCAAATTGGAAAATTCTGAGCTGAGAAATAAGATTTCAAAATTAGAAAACACTTTACAAAACTCTCAGAAGGAACCAATTTCTGAAACTCCCAGCAACGCTGATGAGATCATCAAGGAGTATGATCAAAGTTTCCAGAAGTTCCTCGCTAAAAGCATAGATAGAAGCAAAATGGCTTCAATGATCTATGGAGTTAGCAGAAACGGCAGGAAAGGAATAGGATACCAAGGTAAGGTTCCTACACCAAAGAATGTCATGGACTTAACCATTAAACACACTCCTCTGAATTCACATTTTGTGTATGGTCACACACATGATATTAAATACACTAGCAGTAAGCACTCTGTGAAACCAAAATTCAACCAGAGTTTTGGTAAAACTAAAAAATCAGGACCCAAGAAAATCTGGGTACCTAAGGATAAAATAATACATGTTGCAGATATCTTTAGCAGCAAGTCAGAAACACCAGTCATGGTACCTGGACTCTGGCTGCTCGCGACACATGACGGGAAGAAGGCATATGTTCCAAAGCCTGGAACTTAAGCCTGGAGGCCACGTTGGCTTTGGAGGCAATCAGAGGGGAAAGATAATTGGCTCTGGAACTGTAGGTAATGGAAATCTTCCCTCTATTAATAATGTTCTGCTAGTAGATGGATTGATGCATAATCTGTTATCCATAAGTCAATTAAGTGATAACGGTTATGATATAATCTTTAATCAAAATCATGTAAAGCTGTTAGTCAGAAAGATGGGACTATCCTGTTTAATGGTAAGAGGAAAAACAACATTTACAAAATCAAACTTTCTGAACTAAAGAGTCAGAATGTAAAATGCCTTCTGTCTGTTAACAATGAGCAGTGGATCTGGCACAGAAGATTGGGGCATGTTAGTATGAGAAGAATATCTCAAATTAACAAACTCAATATGGTCAGAGGACTTCCTAATTTGAAGTTCCATTCAGATGCTCTGTGTGAAGCATGTCAGAAAGGCAAGTTTGCAAAACCTTCTTTTAAATCCAAAAATGTTGTTTCTACCTCTAAGCCATTAGAACTTCTGCACATTGACTTATTTGGACCAGTTAAAACTGCTTCAGTCAGTGGCAAGAAGTATGGGTTAGTAATCGTAGATGACTATATCAGATGGACATGGGTAAAGTTCTTAAGACACAAGGACGAGTCACACTCTGTGTTTGTTACCTTCTGTAACCAAGTTCAGAATGAAAAGGATCTTAGAATCGTTAAAGTCAGAAGTGATCATGGTGGAGAATTTGAAAACAAAGATTTTGAGTCATTCTTTAATGACAGAGGCATTCTGCATGATTTCTCTTGTCCTAGAACTCCCCAACAAAATGGAGTTGTAGAACGATAGAATAGAACATTGCAAGAAATGGCCAGAACCATGATCAATGAGACAAACGTTGCTAAGACCTTCTGGGCAGAGGCAATAAACACAGCGTGCTACATTCAATATAGAATCTCAATAAGACCTATTCTGGAAAAGACTCCATATGAATTGTGGAAGAACAGAAAGCCCAACATTTCATATTTTCATCCATTTGGATGTACTTGCTTTATATTAAATACAAAGAATTATTTGAACAAGTTTGATTCTAAAGCACAGAAGTGTATTATGTTAGGATACTCTGAACGCTCAAGAGGGTACAGAGTATACAATACAGAAACACAGATTGTCGAAGAATCAATCAGTGTTCGTTTTGATGATAAGCTTGACTCTGAAAAGTCAAAGCAGAATGAAGTTTTTGCAGGTATAGAAATTGAATTTACAGGTTCTGAAGACAAGTCATCAGAAGCTCTCAACACAGACACTCCTTCAACGTCTGAAAGGAGCACTGCTAGCAATCCTACAACAGCTGCTGATCAACCCCAGAAGAGATTACCCAGAAGCAGCTTGGATCACCCAGAAGAGACTATCTTAGGAAGAAAGGAAGATCCAATCAGAACAAGAGCAAGCTTCAGAAACTCTGAAGAAACTCTCATGGGACTTGTGTCTCTGATTGAACCTTCTTCTATTGATGAAGCACTTCTGGATAATGACTGGATTCTGGCAATGCAAGAAGAGCTGAATCAATTCACCAGAAACGACGTATGGGATCTTGTTCCCAGGCCAAAAGGATTCAACGTCATTGGAACAAGATGGGTGTTCAGAAACAAGCTAAATGAACAAGGTGAAGTCATCAGAAACAAGGCACGACTGGTTGCACAAGGTTATAGTCAGCAAGAGGGGATAGACTATACAGAAAACTTTGCCCCAGTCACCAGGTTAGAATCTATCAGACTTTTAATTTCATTTGCTGTTAATAGAGGCATCACTCTGTATCAGATGGATGTCAAAAGTGCATTCTTAAATGGTTATATAGAAGAAGAAGTTTATGTACACCAACCCCCTGGTTTTGAAAATACAAAACATCCAGAACATGTTTTCAAACTAAAGAAGTCACTATATGGTCTGAAACAAGCTCCCAGAGCTTGGTATGAAAGGCTAAGTAACTTTCTATTAGAAAATGAATTCACCAGAGGGAAAGTGGACACTACTCTATTCTGTAAATCAGTTAAGAATGACATCTTAGTCTGTCAAATTTATGTTGATGATATTATTTTTGGTTCTACTAATCCTTCTCTTGGAAGAAAATTTGCTAAGTGTATGCAGGCAGAATTTGAGATGAGCCTCATGGGGGAACTGAAATTCTTTCTAGGAATTCAGATCAATCAAACTCCAGAGGGAACTTACATTCATCAGAGCAAATACATCAGAGATCTTCTGAAGAAATTTGACCTCTCAGAATGTAAGCCATCAAAGATTCCAATGCATCCCACGTGCATTCTGGAAAGAGAAGAGGTAAGCAAAAATGTAGAACAGAAAGTCTACAGAGGTATGATTGGTTCTCTCCTCTATCTGACTGCTTCAAGACCTGACATATTATTCAGTGTTTGTATTTGTGCTAGATTCCAATCAGATCCTAGAGAATCTCACTTAACAGTTGTTAAGCGAATTTTCAAGTATCTGAAAGGTACTACTAATCTGGGTTTGTTTTATAGAAAATCTAGTGATTACAGCTTAGTAGGCTACTGCGGTGCTGATTTTGCTGGAGACAGAGTGGAGCGTAAAAGTACTTCTGGAAGCTGCCAATTTTTGGTAGAAAATCTGATCTCTTGGTCCAGCAAAAGGCAATCAACAATTGCGCTATCAACAACAGAAGCTGAGTACATAGCAGCAGCAGGATATAGCATACAAATGCTCTGGACGAAAAGTCAGCTTGAAGACTTCCAGATTTTTGAGAGTAACATTCCTATACTCTGTGATAATACTTCTGCTATTTGCTTAAGTAAGAATCCCATTTTACATTCTAGAGCTAAGCATATAGAAATAAAACATCACTTCATTAGGGACTATATTCAGAAAGGAATTTTGAACTTAAAATTTATAGATACAGACCATCAGTGGGCTGATATCTTTACTAAACCCCTTTCAGAAGATAGGTTTAATTTCATTCTGAAACATCTCAGCATGAAAGTCTGCCCAGAGTGAAAATGTTTTAATTCCATATATTTACCTTCAGAATGTAATTGTTTTACTGTGAACGTCTGATCAATCTTCTTTCAGAAAGATAGAACATGCAGATTGTATCAGATGCAAGTCTAAAGATCTGAGAGTCTAAGCTCAAAGACAGACGTGCTGATCACTACATCAAACAAGTGTCATCCAATCATCAGCAAATCTCTGAAGCAGAACGCGTGCACGCTTCTGAGAAGGCAAAATGCTGATTGGGTGCATTGAGACACATGTCTGGTAACCCTTTTCTCTCTTAAAAAACGTTTATTTTTTCAAAATATTCTGAAACTCTATTTAAACACATTAACCTCTCATTCTAATTCTTTACAGTTTCTCACTAATTCTCAAGCATTCTCTGCATTTTTCTGTGTTCATCTCTTGCAAACCTTTTTTTCTCAGTTTCTTCTCAAAATCTTTTAGTGTGAACATGGCAACCTCCAGCAGTGCTTCTGCAGGTCCTCAGAAGAAAGCATCATCTGAACAGTATCAAGTTCCATTCAGAACACTCCTCACTCCTGTGAAGAATCTTGAAGTGTTATCTGAATTGATCATTGATTTTGGAAGCTTAAAAGAGAACGGTTTTGACCTAACAGAAGAAGTTAGGGCACATAAATGGGAAAGGTATTTTGACAGGTTGGTTGGACCAACATTCCCTATGTTAGTCAAGGAATTATGGATTCATGCGAAGGCTTCAACGCATCTAGTCACCTCCTTCGTTATGGGGAAGAAGATTGTGATCACTGAGGATCACATAGCAAGGTTAATCAGTTACAGTGGCGGTGGCGTCCGCTGTATTGATATGGCTGAGAGATGTGCTGACGTGGGCGTGATAGCTGAAAGGATTTTCACCCATGGGGTGCCCAGCAGCAAGATCAAAGATCTGAAGGATCATCACAGAGTTTGGGCAAAGATAATTCTGGGGTGCTTCAACCATAGGAAGCCAACTAGTTCACCTGATTACATAAATGTGGATCAGCAGTTTCTGATCTACTTTATTGATCAGAAGGTAAAAATCAACTTGGCTCATCTTCTGTTCAACCACCTCAGAACAAGTGTGAAGGAAACCAGGGAAGAAGAAAGAACAAAGAGGGATTGGATACCCTTTGGAAGGTTGATATCAGATATTCTGACAAAGAATAGGCTGATAGAGCATCTGATAGAAGCTCAAGAGTTAAGCACCATTGAACTAACAGTTGGGAAGCCTCTGAACGCGAAGAACTTGAAGAAAATGAAGTTGATAGAGAATATTAAAAAGGAACCCAGAGCTACTCCTATTGCTGATATCACCAGCAGAAGAGTTCCACTGAGTGACTTTCCTTTATTTTCTGAGATAGAATCTAAACCAGAGGTGGTTCTCAAATACTTAGACGCGTGCAAGGCAGATGGTACAGATCCAAATCTGATTATCAAAGATCTGCATCAACCTCAACAAGAAGTGACTCTGAAGAAGACGAAGAAGAGGAAGGCACCTTCAGAAGGATCATCCCAGCAGACACCCAAGAAAAGAGGTAATTTATCTGCTGCTTATGTTTTAAATTCTTCTACTATTCCAGCATCTATTCCACCTCCAACCTCTCATAGAATCTCAATCCCCATCCCAACAATAGATGAAACTGAACCAGAAGATGACCCTTCTGAGGCATTAAAACTCAGAAGACCCAGAACCAAACATCCCAAACCAACAATCTCAACAACATCAGCAATTGACAAAGTGCTGTCTGACATTGATCAACACACTTCTGATCACTCCGCCAATCCAAACTCTGAACCACAAATTGTCCCTCCTCCACAACCAGAACAACAGCAATCTGCTGAAGAACCAGAACAACAACAACCTCTCTCATCAATTCCAGAAGAACCCCTTATCCCTGAACAACCAGAAATTTCAACAACTTCTCCTCAACCAGCAATTCCGTCTCCCTCTCCTCAACCAGAAATTCATCCACCATCACCTCAACCTGAGTTTCATCACTCTGAAACTCAAACTCCTCCACCTTCTGAACCTCATTCACCTCAATCATCTGAACCACAACCTCTGGAAATCCAGCTGCCATGTGGAACAACAGTCACCATGGCCCAGTTATCATCCTCACCAGAATCTACACCACCAAATACTCCCAAAACACCAAACGTTCCAATCATAATTTCTGATTCTCCCACTCCATCTCCAAAACAAACAGCTGCCAAGCAAACCACCGAAAACCCCAGCAGGACCTTCATAGACTTAACCAGCCTTGACCGTCTTGCTGATCTGAAACATAAAATAGCCATCCCAAAACCAAAACAACCAGATGTTGGCTCTGGTATTATGAATTTTGAAACCGGTGTGCAGCAGTGGATTGCTTCTTTGAAGCAAGTCTGTCCTGGAATGATTGACCCAGCTGCCTCTGACCAGCTCTGGTCACAATTCAGACTTTGGGTACGTGCTGAAGCCCTCAAGTTGCAGGATATCAACTATGAGCAGGCACAACAGAACTTCAGCAAGCTGCTGAAGGAAGTTGAAAGTCAGCTGCCTCAGGAAGCTGTGCTCCCTCTGGATAGTGAACCTTGGTCTGAGAAACAGCTAGCTTCAAAGGTGCAACCAGAAGAAGACAAGACCATTCAAGCTGAAGCAAGTCAAGCAGAAGATGTTGCAGAAAGCTCTCAGAAGCTTCCTGCTTCTGATGTTTCTCAAGCTGCCTTGGACAGGCAGACTCTGGAAGAGCTGAAGCTGAATGACATGCGTCTGCAGCAAAGGATGGATGAAAACGACCAGAAGATGAAAGAAAGAATGGATGTGCAGGATAGCAAGATTGACACTGTTGTCAGCATGGTGCACAAGCAGAATGAGACTGCTGATCAGATCAAAGCCATGCTGGAGAACCTGTTCACACGCTTTCCTCCTCAACCTTAGTTTTTTCATTCATGTCTTTTTCATGTTTTCTTTGATTTTCTGATGTACTGTTTGAATATGTTTTGTTTGATTCTGAACCTTTTTAATATGACAAGTTTTTCTGATCTTAATTGTTTTAGCACATCACCTACACTTTTTGATTGCTGACAAAAAGGGGGAGAACAAGAATGATATTTTAAACAATAACGGTTAACTAAGACAGAAATTCTCGAACATTCTAACTCTATTATACTTGAAAATGTTTTTTCTGTTTTGCTTAAAGTCTACAGGTACAAGGAAGCTCCTGGACACTCTGAAGACTAAAAGCTCTGAAGCTCTGATCCGCTCTGATACTCTGATCCAAAGCAAAGCTCTGACAAGAAAAGCTCTGATACGCTGATCTGAAGCTCTGCTCTGATATGCTGATCTAAAGCTTCCGATAGTCAAAGACTCTGATACTCTGATGTTCAAAGAAAGGCAAAAAGATCTGATCATGAAGAACACTTGTAATCAAAAAGGGAAGTAATAAACTCAGGGGGAGTATCTCTCAACTCTGATATCTTTTTATCCCTTATCTTTGATAACCTCTTACTCTGATGCATCTCTCTGATACCTTTTCACGTTATTTTCATTTAAAAAATATCTAGTTTTTGTCATCATCAAAAAGGGGGAGATTGTTAGAACAAAGTTTGAATCTACTACCCTATGTTTAAGTTTTGATGATAACAAAGTGAAAAGATATATTATTTATATGATTCATGTATGAACTATCTGCTGCCTAAATTATTACGTTCTGATTTGCAGATACTCTGATTGGTATAAGCCAGATCACACCTAATCAGCATCAGAAATTTGGTTCCTGACATCAGCATCAGAAGTTGCCATATCAGAATGTCAGAATCAGAAGATTAACTCACGTGTATGCTGAAGCCTGATGAACAGAACTGCGCTCAACACTCTGATAAAGAAACACAATAGTTCATCAGCAGCTAAGCAGAGTCAGAATGAGCCAAGCCAGAACTTGCATTAAGTAAGCAACGGTACTGTGCATTGAAAGCAAATTAATACCAACGGCCTCATTCCAGACAAGATCTGCTCGATAAGGAAAGTTTGTTATTAGCATTGAATCAAGAATATTGCTCCAACGCTCAACATCTTAGTGCTATATAAACAAGACTTTGAAGATTGAATTGGCTAATGCTCTCCAAATCTTTACACGCCTAAAAGCTGATCATAATCTTCCTTCTCTTAGTTTTCTAAACACTACACATTCTCTTATTCAATCATTGTTTAGCAATCTAGTTTCTAAGCGTTAAGTTGTGTATACATCACAGTTGTGATACAGTTTTGTAGAAAACATTCACACACTTAGATTTATCTTCTTTATAAGAAAGTGTTTCCTTGACAAACCGGGTTGTGGTTTGCATCAAGAAGGCTTTAGCAGGTGTTAAAGCAGTCTGTAATATTCAGTTGAATATAGTGGATTAAGACCTCGTTGGAGAGAGGCGAAATCACCTTGACGGGTGGACTGGAGTAGTTTGAGATCAAACGAACCAGGATAAAAATATCTTGTTCATTGCATTGATTTTCAGTTTTACAATTCAACCCCCCCCCCCCCCTTCTTGTGTTTTTCACTACTTCAGATTATAGAAAGGGAAGGTGTTAGCACCCTTTCTATCTGTGGTTTTCCATGGGCTCTTAGGTACTTGCTCATTTTTTAAATTGCTTGTGTGTGCTTGTTTTGAAGAGTTTTGTTTACTTCGTGGTAACCCTTGTATCTGTCTTCAAGGGTGTGACAAAGTTGTTTTGAAAACTGTTTTATGAAAAGTGTTTGCGTGAAAAGTTTTTGTTTAGAGCAAGTACTTAAGAGTTTTTTTCTACCTACTCGAAAAAAGTATGTTCGTTTTCGTTACCTTTAGACAGCGCTATCCTACTATTGAGGAGTAGGTAGCTCCGTCGTTGGAATTTTAAGGGACGTTCGAAGGGAATAAATGGTCTCTGAAGGCAACAAGTAAGGATACCTTAGCATTTCGAAGGGACTATCGTCATAAGGTCAATTCGTAGGCAACTCGAGGGACAAGTAGGGACTATGATCTTTATGACGATTTTGAATCGCGGGTCATTGCTAAGGTATCCCTACATTCGAGGGACACAACCATTATTTCCAAGGCAACCAAGTGGGGCAAACCCTAGGAGTGAGCATGTGAAAGTGTGTTTTTCAGTTAACTATCTTTGCACAATTAGGGTTATCTACATTTTTAATCGTGAATTTATCTTTCACATACAATCCTAATATCCATACATCTAACAGTTTAATGGTCGCGGAAATTAAAAAATGCGAGAAGAAAAATCTATGCTATTACAGGGATTTTGGACAGATACACAAATATTTGACTGAAAAATATAGATGCAGAAATTTAAAATCCTAATTAGTCTATTACAAACTCAAAACAATTACAATAATCTGAAAATAAATAAAAACGCGCGCGAAGAATTGAGACGGGAATGAGGAAAATATATTTTTGGATTTTTGAGAAAAGCAATTAATCTTGCAAATTAACCTAATTTCTGTTTTGTTTTTAATCATATAAAAAAAGAGTTTTTTAAATTAACCTAATTTTCTATTGAATTTTAATTACAAAAAGGAATTTGAATTAATCTAATTAAACTAATTAATTAATTGCAATTAAATATTTTATGGAAAAAAACCAAATCTAATTTTTTAATTATTTTTTGATTTTATGATTTAAGTGAAAAATGATTTTTAATGTTTTATTTTTGTGAGAAAATAATTGATCAAATAAATAAACAAAAGAAAATTAAAAAAAGAAAGAGTTTGGGCCTGGAGTGATGTTAGTAGAACAGGGGGGTCTGAATTGGAATTTTCAAGCCCAAATTTGTGCAAGCCCACCATGCGTTTGGATCTAGTGCTAGCAATGTTTGAGGGTGCACCATAGACTTCTCTCCACTGGGCACTAGATCTGGATCTGAAGATGATCCACTGGTTGTATTTGGAGGATGTATGATAGACTCTAGATAGTGAGGCACGCTAGATCCTATGAAAATAATGGAAAAAAATGCAAAAGCTCACGCCTGGAATCGAACCCAGGACATGAGCTTCATACTTCCTTCCCCTGACCAACTGCACTGGATGTTAACTCATACATATAATCAAATGAAAATAATATATATCAAATAAGCCATTAGATCCCAGTCAGTAAAACATAAACGCGGCATTTCCAGAACCAATCATGTTATAAGGAAATGCCACGCTAGCGGTCAAAATGCCTTCGCGTGAGGAAGACAAGTCAACGATACCGGAGCTGCACTCCGGTCGTCTTCTTCAGTCCAATCAACGGCCAACCTGCAAATTTCGTGAGATTTAAAGCTCACAAAGAGACGTATCCTATGCAAAATCGCCTCCTGAGTTCAAATTTGAGTTTGGTTTTGAAGTATCATGGTTGTATCCAGAGTTTCGAGCATGTTTTCAATGCGTGCTCTAAATATGGAATATGTCTATTTCTGCGTGCATGCTTGTCACTAACGATTCAAAACATTTCAGAACAACATTATGAACACATAGTAATGCAAGAAATCAATGTATATTGCATGATTCAAAAGTTTGAAACTTAAAAATTTACCAGCTCGTGGGGGTATTGGAAAGAGTGGTCCTGTGTGTCTTGGCCTTCAAGAGTGGCTGGAATGAGATCCTGAGATCTCCTGGAGGGTGATAGGATGCTTGACAAAGACTGAAATTGGTTGTATCATGTCTTCAGAATTGCACCTTTTCTTAAATTTTTTGAAACTTTTGTTCTTTCTCTTGAGGCAGCCTTCTCGTGTCTCTCTAGGTCTGGGATGGTTGTGTTTATGTATGGTAGCATATTAGGTCAACATAAGTGGAAAGAATCCATTGATTTGATGATAAAATATCCTCCCTTCAATTATTTAATTTTGTTTATTTTTGGAACAAATCCACTCTTATTCTCTCTCCACGAATTTGCCTTGATTTTCCAGCTCTTGTTGATTGTCAATTGATGAGAAAAAGATTTGCAATAAACTCTTTTATTATTTTGATTATTTATTTGATTTAATTTGATTTTTAAATTATTAAAATAAAAATAAATTAAATAAAATAAAACCAATAACATGTGGAAGGGTGTTTGGTCGTGTACCATTTTGGAAGTGAGATGCAAGCATAAAAAGTTGGGCCCATTTGACAAAAGATGCAATTTTGGGCATTGTTGACTTTTGACAATTTTCCAAAAATGGCTAACTTTGACAATGCATATCTCCTTCAAATTTGACCCTAAGAGGGTAATATTGGACTTTTTAGAAATCTTAGGTTGTCCCCTAAGCAACCTCTTTGGTTTCATCTCAATTGGATCTTCCATGTTCATGTAAGAAGCTTTGACCCAAAAGGTGTTTTTGTTGACTTTTTGGAATGACCTATAATGTCTGAATTCATATCTTTCCATGAGTGCACTTATTGAACTTGAGGAATGAAGATGAGTTATAGGGAATTGGATTCTCTTAAAAATTATCCTTGGATGAGAAATTTCTAATAAAGTGTGAGGAAGTTATTCCTAGTCAAAGTTTGGTTGACTTTTCTTGAGAAATCCTAATTTAGCAAATTTTGAGTTTTGATGAATTAGGAGCATTCCTTGGGGAATCATGATCAACCCTTGATCAAATGATGGATATCACTTGAAAATGTTTATTTTGACCAAAAATATTGAAGCTTGACTATATGGGGGCCACTGTTGACTTTTGACCTAATATAGTTGATTTTCAAGCATCTGAGTAGTTGACTGGGAAGACTTCTTGTGCAAGGCATGAAACTTGGCATGGATGGTCTTGAGAATATATTAGGACTATGGAGAGCATATGAGTCCTTTGGAGATGACCCATATTTATGAAAAGGGAAACCCTAGCTAAAGGTTCATTGCTTTAGGAGAGAGTTTGTTTGGCCAACTCTTGGGCATCCTTGAGCAAGTTGAGGATCTTAGTGAACATATATTGAGTAAAATGGGGGGGGGCAAATTTTGGGGTACAAAACCTATACTGACTCAAAGATTGAGACAGACAGGAAGAACTCCTTAAGGATTATGGACCTACACTGACTCAAATATTGAGATAGATAGGAACTCTTTAAGGATTATTTGCAATGAAAAACTATGAGGAATTCCTACAAGCTAGGGATTGTAATTAAGGGGCTGGAATTCCTACAGGATAGGAATTGTGATAGACCAACAGACGATTGAGATGAAGGTTGAACTTGATGGAATAGCATGAAATAGATCACACTGTGATTGGTCAACAGTCACCAAATCCCATGGCCTGATATAGGCCACATGGCGTGCATTATCTAGGACATCTTTCATGGGAAAGTTTCATACAGAGGTTAAGATCCTTAGGTTCTAATGATAATGATGGGCCAAATGGGGATCCCTATGGGCTAGGGATAGTAACAGACACATGGAAGTCCCTATAGGCTATAACATACTTAAGGGAGTCCCTATGGACCTAAGGTTTGTAATTGACAAACTGAAACCCTTGTGGGGTTAGGATAGTAAATACCCTATACGGGTTTAGGGTATGTGAATACCCTATACTATTTTTTGGGATATATATAGAGATGAGGATACCCTTACATGTTAAGAGAATATGATGTCGATAGAATAACATATAAGATAATTCCTACAAAGGTTCAAATTTTTTTACCCTTCCCCATAAGGTGTCTTCCTTAAGGGTATCATGGATAACACTAGAGACAAAGGCACAAGAGCCTCCCTTAAGTGGAGTCTCTTTGTAGACCAAAACTTTTGTCTCTAGGCCATGAAAGGTCTCACCATGAGATTTTGATTCAAGGGTTATTCAAAGAGTCGTAGGTTTCATTCAAAAGTCCTACCCCTCAAGAGGATGTCTCTTGAGACGTATTCCTTTCGCGAAATTCCAACGACTTTAGGCAAAGTCATCACATAAACTCATAGGGTTGAAGTATCCCCTTGTCTAATAGATGAACCTTCTTTCTAAGGCTTTAGAAATATATATATATATATATATATATATATATATATATATATATATATATATATATATATATATATATATATATATATATATATATATATATATATATATATATATATATATATATATATATATATATATATATATATATATATATATATATATATATATATATATATATATATATATATATTTAAAATAATATAATCCCATCACAAATAAATATATCATGATAGAAAAGTAAATAAAAAATAAATAAACCAAAATAATAAATGTAAAGCAAATAACAAAAATAGAAAAACCCTAAATCCAAAGAAAGGCTTCTAACCCTACGCCTGAGTCCCCAGCAGAGTCGCCAGCTATAATAACCCGTTTTAAAATGAGAGTCGCCACGTGTAATTTTTATCATTAGGAAGAGAATATAAAGGATAATCCTAATTTGGTGATATAGAAATTTGAAGTTCTTGACTCACTTTAGACGAAGGAAAGGTGTTAGGAACCTTTCATCTACCTTGTTCACAAGGATACTAGGGTTTAGAAGCGCGGTCTTTGTAAATAGGGTTTTAATTTTTTATTAGGGGAACTCGCCACGATTTTAGTCGTATGCTAAAGTATCCTCTTATGAGGAATCAGAGTCCCAATTCATAGTTCCCAGTTGGTTGGTGTTTTTTATGGATTACGAAGATGTTTTAAATTCCCCTTGAACTAAGTCTGGCTGTGTGAATAACATAATTGTTAGACGAAGTTCGCAGTTGATTAAAAATATCTCCATAATCCTTTTTGAAAATAGTTTTGAATTAATTAAATTTTTAAGAAAAACAGATTTGGTGTCGGTTAAGTATTTTTTAAATATGTATTAATATATAAAAAAAATTTAATGCATGACAAAAAATAATTTTAATGCAATAAATAAATATTGGGGTGGGTTAGAAAATAAATATTTGATTTTATAATAATAGTAAAATAATATTAGAATTTATAAATTATAAAAAAATAATTATAGATAATAAAAGAAATAAAAAAATGCAAGGGGGTGTATTTTGTGTTGGGCTAGCAAAACAGGGGGCATGGAAAGTAGGGCCATGAATTCAGATGTTGAATTCAGGCCCAAACATAGAAAGTGTGCGTCATTGCTCAGGTCAATAAAAATGGGGGATTTAGTCAGCAGGGGCCCAAGTCAAGATGTTGGACTTGGCCTAATAGCGTTGGGGAGTTAAAATTAAATTGGCTTGGCAAAAACAACCAAACTGGGGGTGTGAGTATCACAGGCTTATGACCAAAACAACATGAGGTCCATTTAGGCAGAGTGTGGGAGGGAACATAGTTGTATGGTGGACGTGTGTTTGAGAATTGTTTGATGGTGATCAAAGGGATGTAATGAAAGCACATGGTAAGGTTTATGGGTGTGCATGTTGTACCCCAATTTTTGCCCCTAAGATCCCTCTATCATCTTATATAAACTCAATCACAAAAAGATCACACTATGGGTAGTTCTTCTCCTTATCTTTAGCTTTGCTCATGGGGAATTACCAAGCACCTTGACTTATATTTTGTGATCATCTATGTTTTGTATTGATTAACTTTTACCTAATAAATACAATGAATGTTTTCCCTAAGTGATGATATTATAGGTGAAAGCACAACATATCCCATCAAGTTGATCTATAGGTTCATGAGTTTATTTCTATGCCTTCTTCAACAAAGCTTCATTGAGATTCAAGATTCATCATTAAAGATGATTTGAAGTAATATAATGACAAAGTCTATTATGATTCATCATACCTCAAGTTGTCAAAGATAGTTCAAAGATGTAAGGGTTGGTTGAAGAAATTTTGACCTAATTGGATAAGTTCTTGATTTCTTGATAACAAGTGCATATTTCCCTTAATTCTCAATATTTGGAAGTGGTTATGGTTGTTATGTTTCCTCATTATAATCCTCAATAACTTCTATTTACATGACAAAAGTATTTGTGCAAGAAAGTTTGTCAAAATTCAAAAGGGTTTCCAAGGCATTTTATTGCTCTAGGAGCTAGGGTTTTGAACTTCTAAGGGCTATATGTTGCTCAATTTTGGTATTTTTGAGTGATTACAAATACATGCTCCTAAGGGTGACCAATAAATCACTTCAAAAGTTTCAAGAAAATTTTATGTGGAAGATGCCTAATGATTGAGAAAGATTACAAGTCCTCTAGATAGGCCATCAAATTCCCTTATATGACTTCAAAAGATCATAACTTGGTCAATTTTTATCTACTTGAGCCCATTAATTTTCCATATTGATCTTAAATATGTGAACTTCAACCCTTCTTTTATGTGAAAACCTTGAAAATGGATGGAAGATGTCTTAAGGACTCAAAAGATTATAGGTCATCTCATGAATTTTCACTAACTTCACCAAGTCATAACTTTCTCAATTTTTGGATTTTATAAATGGTTCAAGTCTCAAAATGTCATTCAAGTGATCTAATTCATTACATCTTTTTTAGTCAAGGGAAAATTTTTAATGTAAGGCCATGTTTGAATGCAAGACATTATAGGTCATTTTTGAAGAAAAACTTAGAATTTTTTCTAAGTACAAAAAGTCATCATTTTTTCTCAACTTTGACTAATCACAACTTTCAGCTCAAGCATCCATTTGATTCCATTATTTTAAAATAAAGTTTGTGATCTCATATTCCCAACACATCAAGAATCAAGTCAAAAGCTTCCTGAATTGTGCACTCCATGATTTCAAAGTTGGTAGCTTAGAGCTGAAGTTTCTCAAACAGTCAGAATGAAATTTCCCTAATTTGACTTCTAATCAATAAATTTTTGTGTGTTTTCTACTTAAAAATGATTAGCATAAGCCTATGGATGATTTAGAGTGTCAAAATTCATCATTTGGATGAGTTTTAATGCACATGTGATCACACTTATTTCATGAAATTAGGTGTGCACGATTTCCATTCAAATTGCATCATTCACTCATCCTCTTGATTCCATTCACTTCTCCTATAAATACAAGCTCTATCCCACTCATTTTTAAAAGCTTAGATAGCCAGAATCACCCTGCCAAACTTTCTCTTGAACCCACTTTTCTGCAACTTTGAATTTGGTTTTACAACTTTCCTCAATCCATTTTCTTTGTCAATTCTTCATCCTTGAACTTCACTGAAGCTAACAGAAGAAGAACCAAGCTCTAAGACTTCCTAAATCATGCTAGCCAAGTCAAGTTTAAGAGCTCTGAATTTGAACTTCAATAGGTAGATTCCTTCACCAATTCTCTCAAACTTTGGTACTGTAATGAAGCTCTCATCATTCTGATTCTAGTCGCAACATCTGTTTTCAAATGGAAGTGAGTTTTTGCCAATAATTTTCAAATCCCTTTTCAAATCCTTCCTTCCAAAATGACTGAGCTACACCTTACATAAATTTTTCGCGAGGGTACCATTGGAATCGTCTTTAAGAGATGAAGTGAATGGTTCTGGTCTCGAGCTCTAATTTTTCCATTTCACAGACATGCAATTCGCATGGCTGGAGGTTGAAGATGACCAACATGTCATATCTCAAGCAATGATAAATGCCACTTGTTTTTTTAAATTCTGATTTTAATAAATGATTTAGTGTTTTATTCACTAATGTCCATGATATGCACAACACGTCAGATCCCTTAGATCTGATTACTAACGCGTTTTGATATTGATTTAATGGTCTATATCTTTTTGGTTTTTATTTTATTTTTTGATTTTATATTTTATTTGTTTTAAACTTCAAAAATGCATAAAAAAATCATTTTAACTTCAAAAAATCTAAAAAAATTCTTAAAAATACTTTTGATTTTTCTCTTTCTGATTATTATATTTTCAAAATTTTATTTTGTGTTTTGATACATTTTATATACTTTTCACTTTATTTGAGTTATTTTAAATGTTTTAAAATACTTTTCTTAATTTTTAAATTCTGAAAAAAATATGGAAGGATCCAATGACCTCTTGACAAATATTGATGACCTCATTTTATTTTTATTTCTGACTTTACTGTTTTTCAAAATTTTTGATTTATTTTTCCTATTTCTTTTAATTTTAAAAATAGTTTCTGACTTTAAAAAATTACCAAAAATTTTATAAAAATATTTGAGCTCATTTATGATTTTTCTATGGTCTCATTGAATTTTTCTTGGATGTTTTGGATATAGTTGCTATTTTCCCCTTTTATTTTCATTTAAAACCATTTTTAAAATCTTTTTTCTTTAGTTTTAAATATAATTTTATTTTTGTATATATTCTAGCTGATCTTGAACTATGAGATTTTGATCATGAACTTCATTAACATTATTGGATCTTGGATGTTGAGTTTAACTACACCAAAATGGATGAATGATTTTAATGATAACTTGATTAAATTTTTGGTTCAAATGTGGTTTAATTCCTATCCCCTCTCTCTTCATCTTATCCCCTTCTTACTTGTACTACATCTTGTTGGAGAATGATTTATATATCACTTCTCTAAATATATGGTATATAGATTGCCATTGACCGACCTCAAAATAGGTGCGACTTCTATATAAGTCCAATTACGATTGCTTAACATAGCGCTAAATTTTGTCCCGATTCGAGAAATGAACATTCGTGGCCGAAACCTATGTTTGCAAGCCCAAGTATGTTAATTTGAAACCTTTGATCCAATAATATTGTGATTCATTGTTAGGAGATTTTGGTCTTATCAATCCTCTAACGAATCTTCATAAGCTTTGGTCAAAGTGAATCACTTAAACATCTTTGATCATTTATTGTTGCCTTGAGATTTTGAAATGAATGATATACTTGACAAAAAGAAAATGAAACTTGTTGTTGAGAGGCTTTGGTTTTATTAATCCTCTAATTAATTTCAAATGCAAGTTTCAAGATGGTCATTCATCTAACCTCTAATTTCTAACAATTAACTTTATTTTATGCCTTTACTTTATGCTCTTTACTTTAAGCACATTTCTTTTAGCATTTACATTTTATGATATTTTCATCTTTGCTCACTTGAGCATTTACTTTTATGTCATTTTATTTTGCTCACTTGAGTTTTTCATTTCTTTTTGAAGATACCTAATAATTAACTTGAACCATAAAAAATTTTAAAGTTACTTGGACTATTTGGTCACTATCCTTGGCACTATGGAGTGTTGGACTTCTTGGATTTAGGATTAGAGACTTTGGCCTACCTTTAGACCTTATGACTTCTATTGTTTCTTTGTCTGGAGTTTTTGGGGTTTACCCCAAGACATTGGGTTGTTTGTTTGCTTTGCGTGCAGGTTGTTTTGATTACATGCTTTGTCTGTAATCTGGAATTCATTTGTATACAACCGTTACTCTGCCCAAATTTTGTGAAAGACCTAATGAATTTGAAGCTTGGTCTTCTTAAGAGGTTTATTATAACTACTTGTTGGTTTCAATCTAAAGGATGAGAGTTCTACATTGACTCATTGTGTCAAGTGTTGGCTTCTTGTTGGTTAGACGGTTCTTTTCTCTAGCTCTTACCTTATGCTCTAGGATAGTCCCTTCATCTCCTCCCATTTTCTTTAATTTCAAAAATCTTCTCCCTCCTTTTGAAAACTCTTCTTGTTTTAAACTCGAACAACTTTCACAATAAACTTGGACTTAGGTCCATACCTTTTCAAAAACATTTTCTTAATCAAACTTTAATCAAATTAATAATACTTTGACATTTTTTGTGATAAGGATAAAAGTCAATCAATCTCATTTAAATTATTTTTCCACTTTGACTTTTTATCTTAAAATTTTCTCAAAAGATTAGACTCTTGTCAATCTTTATAGTGATGCGAGCTACTATACTTTTATGATATATAGTGAAGTGAGACATTTTCCACTTGGGTGTTGAGTGAGGCTTTGTTGATTTTAAAATACAAGTTATATCCTCCACTTTGAGATGATGCAAATTCTCCTATCTCATAATCGTGGGTAGTAAGTATGTTACTCTACTCGGATACGACGATGATGTCTCATCTCCTAAAATTAACCAACACACTTGTGTTTTAAAATTTTTTCAAGGTGAACTACGAGTACCCTGATCCTTTATTGCACGAAAGGTTCACAACGGCGACGACTGCAAAAATTGTTTAAAAAAATACTTCTTTTCTCATCCCCACAATCTACTTTTGTATACGACATTTATAGCCAAAATATACGGATTTTCAAAGAGGTTCTTGCCGAGTACCATAGATGTTTATGGTGATAATACCTTCCCTTTGCATAACCAACCCCTGAACTTAGATTTTCTCCCCCCTCTTTTTGGGTTATTCGCTCTTTTCCCATTCCTCTGGAAACAATAAAGCGTGGTGGCGATTTTTATTTGATCTGCGCGAGTTAATTCAATCTAATGGCTTAGTCTCAGCATTCCTATCATTATAGAAAAAATGGCGACTTCACTGGGGAAATATTGACCTATTGCTGGTCCATCCCTAAGTGGGTTGAGCCTATCTTTGTTTATCTATGTATGTGCTATTATTTGTTGTATATTATGTGTTGTATATATGTTTGTCGGGTTTTTCCTGGTTTTCAGGGGTCTTGGTGATTTCTCATAAGTCCTCTACCCAGACTTAGGAAAACTTAAGATAGGAAGGGCGGTATAGTCATGTTAACTTTAAGGGAGTAATCCCAAAAAAGGAGACATGAGATCCCTCACTCAGTGGAGGCCCCTTTGACTGTAGTGTCATTTACCATGTAATCGGGAAGACATACTACTTTTGACCTGGGAGTCTGCTGAAACTGAGGAACATAGAACCTTTAACCCATCTTGGCCTTTTAGGTGTAGTGCAGAAGCTATGACAGAGTAATCCGGAAGTGGTTGTCACACGATACTACGCTCAGATGAATTTTTCTTGAGAATACTACTAATTACCGAGTTAATCGGGACGTTGGTAATATCTGAAGGAAGGTTGTAGACTCTGGGAACCTCTTAGAACCTTGTTCGTAAGGTGATAAACTATTAGACCATACCTTATAGGTAGTACCTTTGACCTCATGCTCGATACGTCGAACCTATGAACCCCCTATGTTTGTGATTTTGTGTGTGATTGTTGTATCATGCATTCACACACCCATGAGCGTCTTTTAAAACATTGTGGTTCAAGGGACTTAAAGTTGACTCTTTATGAATATCTCAGGTACTTTTGACCATGGATTTCGGAAAAAGAAAGACTCATAATTTCAGTTTCAAGAATCCCAAGATAGATGATTGGATTAGTCTAATTCCCGAAATTGAAAGTTCTATAGATTTTCGAAAGAAGTTTGGATCCATCGTGTATCTCATGAAGCTCAGGATGAAAGAGGGTATTCTCTCGACTTTGGTCCAGTTCTATGATCCTATGTATCGATGTTTCACCTTCCCCAGTTATTAATTGATGCCTACATTAGAGGAGTATTCTTATCTACTGGGTTTACTTGTTACTGATTGTGTCCCTTTCACCGGCTTAGAGGAAGAACCAAAATCTCATGAGATTGCTACTGCTTTGGTTCATTTAGGGAAGTTTGAGATTGAGGCCCACATGACTACCAAAGGAGGGATTAGAGGATTACCCGCTCAGTTCTTATTGGAGAAAGTCTGTTACTTTGCTAGGATAAAGAGTACAGTTACTTTTGAGGCCATCTTTGCTCTACTTGTCTATGGGTTGTTTGTATTTCTGAACGTCAACAACTTTGTGGATGTCAGCGCCATTAGGATCTTTTTGATAGGGAATCCAGTCCCTACATTACTAGGGGATACTTATTAATCCATTCATCTTCGGGATTCTTATCATGGAAGGATGATCATATGCTATGTGCCTTTGTTATATCAGTGGTTTATTTCTCACTTATCTTGGTCTGATGCTTTCTGGGATATTAGGAAGGAACCTCGTTGGGCTCCAAAGATTATGGCTCTCACTCATTCAAATATTGTTTGGTACCATCAAGCTTACCATGATGTAGAGATTGTCAATAGTTGTGGTAGTTTCCCCAATGTACCTCTTCTTGGTACAAAGGGAGGAATTAACTACAATCTCGTTCTTGCACGACGAAAGCTTGGATATCCTATGAGGGATAAGCCAAATAGTATTCATCTCAGTGGTTTCTTTCTTAAAGATAGAGAGAATCATAAGGAAGCTAAGGAGAATATTGCAAAGGCATAGCATCATATTCACATGAAGAGTAGAAAGGACTTAGGACCTAGAGGGGCTATTTCTTTAGAGCCTTATCTTTAGTGGGTACAAGCAAGAGCCATTCAATTGAAGGTGCCATATTCCCGTGAAGCACCTATGCCTGATATGTTTGTGAAGACCACTCCTCCCCTTTTGGTTAATGTGGAAGAGCTTCAGCTGGCCCTAGTCAGGATGCATCAAGAGAAAGAAGCTTGGAAGAATAAGTGTCAAACTTTAGAGATATCCTACCAGGCAGACTTGAAGGAGAAGGATGACCTAATTGAGATTCTTAAGAGTCGTGTTATAGATATGATGGAGAAGTAAGAGGATTTATTTTGCTCTAACACTCAATCAGGACTTAGTCATTCACTTTTCGACTCTGGAGTTCGGAAAAATGTTGCTGACAGGTATGCAGAAGAGAACAGACAGCTAAAGGCTCAGATTGCTAGACTCACAGGAAATCGTCAGTTCATAGAATGATCTTTATCATTTTTGCTTTCTCATTATTTTTGGATTCTATCTTATTTTTGTATTTGGGATTGTTTAAACTTGTACTGAAAAAGTTGTAATCTATTTTGAAGTTATTATAATGAGAATCTCAGTATTTCAAATGCGTTAGTACTTTAATATTCATAAAATTGTCTATAATTCTTTGAATCCCTTGAATTACTAATAAATCATGTGCATTTCATATCATGCATCATCTTATACGTATTTCTTGCATTTCTTTTCATACCCAGGTGTCTTACCGAATTTCACTGCTTTGTTCAGCAAGTTGTCTCACCAGTATAATACTCGAGTTAATTCCAAGAATAAAATTGGGAATCTTGAACAAGAGAATCGCGAGCTGCACGACGAGGTTATTGCTTTGAAGGGCAGTATGGATAACTTAGATACTTTGATGGAATCACTGGTGGCTGCTCAGAATCAGTGACCACCAGCTCAGCCTGAACAAACAACATTTGCTTCTGAAGGTCCATCAGTTCTTGTTTCTGTTGTCCTAATTACTACTGCTCAGAATCGTATGCCTCAAGGTTATCTATGGGGAATGCCAGAAAACTTCACGACAGAAGGTTTTAATCTTGATGCTCCAGTTGCTGCATTTGTTCAAGTTGTCGCTACTCTTGCACCTCCTGTGATGCATATTACTCATGCTGCTAGAAATGAGATTCACTATGTTGCACCCCCTTCAGCGAATGTTGTGCCATTTGTTAATGAGAATTTTATCGTCCTATTCATTTTCTAAGTGAAAGCTTGGGCTTCTATGATCGAATGGACGATTTTCAGGATCAGTTTGATAAGATGCATAAAGAAATGAAGGCCCTCAGAGGAAAATAATTGTTTGGGCAGAATGTGAATGATGTGTGTTTGGTTCCAAATGTGAAAATACCTGCGAAGTTGAAAGTACCGGAATTTGAGAAATACAAGGGCAATACTTATCCTCGAGCTCGCCTTGTGATGTATATGAGAAGGATGTCTACTCACACCGATGATCAACGCCTGTTAATTAACTTTTTTCAAGATAGTTTGACTAGTGCCGCGTTGAAGTGGTATATGAGCTTGGATAGCGCCAACATTCATACTTTCAACGGTTTGGGTGAAGCATTTATTAGACAATACATGTATAATATAGATATGGCACCTGACTGTGATCAACTCAGGGCAACGATCCATAAATGGCGTGAAGTAGTCGCCCAGGTAATCCCTCCAATGGAAGAAAAAGAGATGACAAATATTTTTCTGAAGACTCTAGGTGCCTTCTACTACTAAAGAATGGTGGCGAGTGCACCAAGTGATTTTACCGAAATGGTGAGCATGGGAGTTCGTTTGGAAGAAGCTGTAAGAGAGGGCCGCTTGACAAGAAGTGAAAATTCTGGCAGTACGAAGAAACCGTCATACAGGTTTGCTAAGAAGAAAGAAGGAGATACAAATGTTGTTATTCAAGAAAGAAGGGTTAATCCTCCTAGAAGGAATCATCAGCGCCACCAACATGTTGCTTCGGTAACTCCATTTGTGAATGTGGCTCTGACCATAATTGCTTATCAAAGACCATCCCCTTAAGGAAATCAAGGGCAAAATCAGAAGAGAGAGGCTTTTGACTTTATCCCCATGAGCTATGCAGAGTTACTCCCAACATTGATTCATAAAAAGTTGGTTCAGACTAGGCCACCCCCTATTATACCATCACCTTTGCCTTGGTATTATAAGGCAGATCGGGTGTACTCTTTCCATCAGGGAGCACCAGGGCATAATGTGGAAAACTATCATCCTCTAAAATCTGAGGTACAAAAGATGGTGAGATCTGGCATTTTATCCTTCAAAGATGTTGGCCCTAACATGAAAGATAATGCTTTGTCAAAGCATGGAGGAGTAAATGTTGTAAACACGGTTGCTGGTTGTCCAGGGGACTTCCAGATTTTTCATATCAACCTGGTTAGAGGAGATTTGGTAAAGATGTATGCTGACCTCTACGAGTTTAGTTACTATATACATAACCATGCTGGTTATGGTATTTGCAGTACATATATACATGGATGTGATAAGATAAAAGCTGATCTTCAGGAAAGGATGGACGAAGGTCTCATTCATGTAATTAGGCCTAGGGAAGAGTACGAAGAAGATGTAAATATGGTCTTTGGATATCCTGTAGAATTCCAGATCTTTGATGTGAATCATATGAATGATGATTTGGTGCAGTTGCACGATACCTTCTGTCACATGAATGGTCAAGAAGAACACCATTACAGGTCTTGCCGAATCTACTGCAGAGATTCTCGTGGTTGTTCTATTGTGAGAAGGGGTATTCAATTCTTTTTGGACAATGGTACTATCAGCGTTTCAGGAAATAAGGATGATTACCACAGGATTAATGTGATTGAAGACTGCTTGGATGAGACTGTGTCGGATAATGAGTATGCTTCTGCAGATGAATTCTTTTCCTCAGATGAAGATGTGTTTTCCAGTGACAATCCTGTGATGTCTAAATGTTCTGAAGAAGGGGTGAATGTTATTGTGCCTTGTTTCGGTGTACCCGCCCATTTTGAGATTGAATATCATAGCAAGCCAGCTGTTTCTCCAGTGGTAATTTGTTTTCCAGGTTCAGTTCCTTATGAGCCAGACAAGGTCGTGCCATACAAATACAATGCTACAATTCTAGAGGATGTTGTGGAAGTTCCCATCCAGCCATTGTCTGATCTAAAGAATATGGTTGAGGCTAGCCGAGTGACCCACAGTGGCTGTGTTTTTGCACCTTCCATTCGAGGGAATGTTAATGCTGATAAAAATGTTGTTGAAAGTGATGAACCTAAGAAAGCAGTGGGGGAATCTAGCGGTGCTACTATGGAAAAAGATGTGGATGATATATTAAAGATTATCAAGATGAGCAATTATAGCATCGTAGATCAATTGTTGTATACACCATCAAAGATATTTATTCTAGCCTTGCTGATGAATTCTTCTGCCCATAGGGAATCTTTAATGAGAGTATTGGGTCAAGCTTTCATAGAAAGTGATATGTCATTGGACCAATTAAGTAGTGTGGTAGGGAATATTACATCCTGTAATAACCTAAGTTTTTGTGATGACGAATTGTCCAACGAAGGAAGGAATCATAATTTGGCTCTCCATATCTCCATGAACTATAAGAACGATTCATCATTCAATGTGTTGATTGACAATGGATCCACTTTAAATGTCATACCGAGGAGCACGCTGATGAAGCTGAAGTACCAAGGAGCTCCCATGCGCCCAAGTGGCATAATTGTAAAAGCTTTCGATGGATCAAGGAAGTCTGTTATTGGGGAAGTAGATATGCCTATTCACATAGGCCCGCACTTATTTCAAATTACTTTCCAAGTTATGGATATTGTGCCTGCTTACATCTATTTACTGGGACGACCATGGATACACGGGGTAAGGGCCGTCACTTCGACTTTGCACCAGAAGTTGAAGTTTGTGCATGAAGGAAAGGTGGTCATCATAAATGGGGAACATGCATTGTTAATATCTCATTTATCCTCTTTCAGTGTTTTGGAAGCATATTAAACTGCTGTTGGAACTCAGTTCCAAGATTTATCTGTTGAAAATGTAAGGAAGAATGAGAATTCTATAGCTTCATTTAAATATGCTCAACATGTAGTACGTAATGGTCCTAATAAGCTATGAGGGAAGATTGTTGATCCACCTGTAAACAAGAATAAAGCTGGTTTGGGATTCTCTATGAAGAATGGTAAAGGTGAGAATATGAATCCAAAGTTTGCTTTGAGCAAATACTAGGATATCATTCGTAGTGGGGGCTATCTTCATCCAACTGTTCCTAGGATCAAGGGTATTGTGGAGGATAAAGCAGAGAAAGAGATGTCGAACTATGTGACACATGGAGTTATAGTATAGAATTGGATCACCATTGATGTTCCCTCTTGCATTCATATCTCAAAGTAATTTGTTTTTGTTAATCTTTTAAAAAATCTTTCACTCTGCCCAAGGTGAAAGTCGATATTGTATGTGCTTATCTGTTTGCTTTGACCCTTAAAATCAATAATAAAAGTTTTCTTTTATTCCCAAATTGTGTATTTATTCTCTGTTTTTTCTTGGAAAATGGTAATAAATAAATAAAAACCTTTCAAAATGAATAATAACTGTAATATGCATGATCACTTGCTATGTGCATCAGTTTCTAAAAGCAATCATAAATCATATGTGCAAATTAATTAAAAAACCTGTTGAATACAATGACCCTTCACCCTCTCCCAAATTTGAATATCATGTGTATGGGGCAGAAGAAGAAGAATATGATGAGACTCTAGAGGAGGTTTCACGGTTGCTTGAGCGCGAGGAAAGTAACATTCAACCATATAAAGAGTCGTTGGAGACGATCAATTTGGGTTCAGAAGAAGATCCAAAGGAAGTCAAGATTGGAGCAATGTTGCATCCCGATGTAAAGAGCAGGATGATTGAATTGTTGAAAGAATATGTGGATATATTTGCTTGGTCTTACCAAGACATACCTGGTTTGGATACCGATATTGTGGAACATCATTTGCCGCTAAAGCCAGAGTGCCCTCCAATCAAGCAGAAGTTGCGAAGAACTCACCCTGATATGGAAGTGAAAATTAAAGAAGAAGTATTAAAGTTGATTAATGTCGGTTTTCTTGTGACATCAATGTACCCTCAGTGGATTTCCAATATTCTCCCAGTACCGAAGAAAGAAGGAAAAGTTTACATGTGCATTGATTATAGAGATTTAAATAAAGCTAGTCCAAAAGATGATTTTCCATTGCCACATATTAAGATGTTGGTTGATAGTACAAAAAAATTCAAAGTATTCTCATTCATGGACGGAATTTCTAGATATAATAAAATTAGAATGGTTCTTGAGGACATGGAAAAAACAACATTTATCACACCCAGGGGAACATTCTGTTACAGAGTGATGCCCTTTGGGTTGAAGAAGGCTGGTGCAACGTACCAGAGAGCTATGACAACCTTATTCCATGATCTGATGCACAAGAAAATTGAGGTATATGTTGATGATATGATTTCCAAATATAAGACTGAAGAAGGACATATAGAGGATTTTTTGAAATTGTTTCAGTTTTTGAGGAAGTATCGTCTCCACTTGAATCCAAACAAATGCACCTTCAGTATTCGATTAGGGAAATTATTAGGTTTCATTGTCAGTCAAAAAGGAATTGAAGTTGATCCTGATAAAGTTAAAGCAATTCAAGAAATGCCTGCGATAAGGACTAAAAAACAATTTAGAGGCTTCCTTGGGCGGTTGAGTTACATTTCTAGATTTATCTCCCATATGACTGCAACGTGTGAACCGATCTTTAAGTTCTTAAAGAAAAATCAAGGTTGTATCTAGACAGATGATTGCTAGAGGGAATTTGAAAGTATTAAAGAGTATCTGCTTGAACCTCCTATCTTGCTCCCTCCTGTTGAAGGAAGACCATTGATTATGCTCTGGCCTGGGCAGCAAAGCGATTGCGACAATATATATTGAATCATACTACTTGGTTGATTTCCAAAATGGATTCAATTAAGTATATTTTTGAGAAACCTGCTCTCACTTGGAGAATTGTCGTTGGCAGATGTTGTTGTCTAAATATGATATTAAATATCATACTTAAAAAGCTAGTAAAAGCAGTGGGTTGATAGATTATCTTGCTCACCAACTGATTAATGATTATCAGTCGATTAAATATGATTTCCCTGATGAGGATGTGATGTTTTTGAAGGTAAAAGATTGCGATGAACATTTGCCTGGGGAAGTTTCTGATCTTGAATCTAGTTGGGGTATGGTATTTGATGAAGCTGTGAAGGCTTATTGGAAAGAAATCGGTGCTGTCATCATCACTCCTCATGAATCACATATTCCTTTTACTGTAAGGTTGGCATTTGATTGCACTAATAATATGGCAGTGTATGAGGCTTGTTTCATGGGTCTCAAGGAGGCTATTGATCTCAGAATGAAAGTTCTAGATGTGTATGGTGATTCAGATTTGGTAATAAATCAGATTAAAGGAGAATGGGATACTCGTCACCCCGGCTTGATCCCTTACAAAGACTATGCTAGAAGATTATTACCCTTCTTTAATAAAGTTGAATTCCATCATATTCCCAAAGATGAAAATTAGATGGCGGATGCTTTAGCAACTTTGGCTTCTATGTATCAAGTAAATACCTGGAATGATGTGCCTCGTATCACAGCGCGGTGTTTGGATAGACCGACTCATGTGTTTACAACAGAGGAGATGTCAGATGAGAAACCTTAGTATTATAATATCAAACATTTTCTCCAAACTCAGGAATACTCGGCTGGTGCATCAAATAAAGATAGAAAGACATTGAGAAGGTTGGCAGGTAGCTTTTTCCTTAATGAAGATATGTTCTACAAAAGAAATTATGACATGGTCTTGCTCAGATGCATGGATAGACACAAAGTAGACATGTTGATGCATGAGATCCATGAAGGTTCCTTTGGTACACATGCCAATGGACATTCGATGGCAAAGAAGATCCTTAGGGTAGGCTATTATTGGCTGACAATGGAATCTGACTGTTACAAATTTGCAAAGAAGTGCCATAAATTCCAGATTTATGCTGACAAAATTCATGTGCCTCCAACGCTCCTCAATGTTATTTATTCCCCATGGCCTTTCTCTATGTGGGGTATTTACATGATAGGGATGATTGAACCCAAGGCGTCGAATGGACATCATTTTATATTGGTGGCAATAGACTACTTCACCAAATGGGTGGGAGCAGCTTCATATACTAATGTTACTAAGCAGGTGGTAGTGCACTTTATCAAGAATAATCTCATATGTCGGTATGGTGTGCCAAGCAGGATTATTACTGACAACGGCTCGAATCTGAATAACAAGATGATGGAAGAACTCTGTGAGGAATTCAAGATTATCCATCACAATTCATCTCCTTACAGGCCAAAGATGAATGAGGTTGTTCAAGATCCTAAGAAGAACATTAAGAATATCATCCAAAAGATGGTTGTTACTTATAAAGATTGGCATGAGATTCTCCCTTTTGATTTGCATGTTTATCGAACATCCGTCTGCACTTCAACAGGGGCAACCCTGTTCTCTATTATGTATGGCATGGGAGCAATGCTCCCCGTTGAGGTTGAGATTCCCTCTTTACATGTGATGATGGAAACCAAGTTGTCAGAGGCTGAATGGGTCCAGAACATGTTTGACCAATTGAATTTGATTGAAGAAAAGAGAATGACAACTTTATGTCATGGTTAGTTGTACCAGAAGAGAATGAAGAAAGCTTTTGATAAGAAGGCCAAGCCTCGTGAATTCAGAGAAGGCGACCGCGTACTCAGGAAGATCATGTATTTTAACGCCGATTTTAGGGGCAAGTGGACTCCCAATTTCGAAGGCCCATATGTTATCAAGAAAGCCTTCTTTGGTGGTGTATTAATTCTTGAAACTATTGATGGCGAGGAGTTCCCACGTCCTATGAATTGTGATGCAGTCAAGAAATACTTCGCCTAAAGAAATAAAAGAACAACTCGCTAAGTCGAAAACCTGAAAGGGCGGCTTAGGAAAAAAGAACGTCTCGGTAGGCTGAAAACCCGAAAGGGCGATCTAGGAAAAAAATTAGAGACATAAACAGAACAAATTCTCCCTCTAGGTTGAAAACCCACAAGGGCAACTTAGGCAAAAGTTAGGGATTTCTTGGCAAGTAACTGTATCAGACAAGACTTGATCATTGAAGCAACAATGTTCTTGGATCCTCACCACACTTTAACAGAAATCAATGCTCGGGAATTCAAAGTTGTTAGGGAGAGTAGTGATCATTGTATTTCGATATATCTTTTCCGATATATATTACCATTTTCCAAAATTTGTAATCATCTATGGGGTCTCGCCATTCATAGACTACCATTCTATTAATAAAGTTTGAGTCTTTATCCAATTCTTTGCAGTTCTTATTTTATTCTGCTTACAAAGACTCCATTTATTATTGATAGTAATTTTCAAAACTAAAAGATTAAATAACAAAATTGTTTTTTTAAAAGAATTTACAAATTATTTTTTACTTTAGATTTTATGACTCAAGAAAAACAAAAGTGGTAATCCCAATGATGGACAAACTCATAAATTTTAGAAGTATATATTCCCTAGGAAGGTTCTCCAAGGTCACTTTTTGTTGGAATCGTGTTTCTTAGGAATTTGGACATGATACCAATTGATGTATGGCACGGTGTTGGGTCTGTGATCCCATTTTCCCCAGTCGAGTATTGGTTCATTTTGATTTCAAGTTTGCATGGTCTGAAGCCTCTACCCCAGATTTCCCAGCAACTAAACAAGGATAATATCTTTTCTAAGAAGTGTGTGAACAATTAACAACCTTGTGGGTTTTCTCTCTCCAAGTGCTGGGTTTAATTTAAAATCCCCATAATTTTGATTTATTGCTGTACTATTTGATTTCTTGGATCCCCAAGTGAAGCTAAAATACTACTTCTCTCTGAGAGTTGTTACCCCCATGAAATTTCATAATTTCTCTCCAGGGAAGTTTATGTAATTACCACTCTTGGTATTGGAGAAGGTATTTTGGGCCCCTCTTAATGATATGGTGTTGTACTCCCCAATAAAGTCAGCATGAGATCCCCAGGTGATATCTTGATAATGTGGTATTATTTTCCCCATTGAGGTCGATATTGCAATCCCCGATAGAAGTGCAAATGATGAAGCATTTTTTTCCCTCATTAAAGCCTGTGTGATGTTCCCCGGTGAATCCTGGAGGATGGTGTTAGATCCTAGTATTTGCAGTTATTCCTTTGTCTTGATTTAATTAGTTCCGGATTGTGTTTCTTCCTAGTGAAATTACGCCATGGAATAAGACTTTGTTAATGTTTACTTTCTTATATATTTTCCTCTTGGATGTGATTTAGCCGAGTATTAACTTTACCCAATTTGGCTTTGTCTGTCTATCCACAGTATGGTGTGATAGTTTTGTCAGCATATACATGATAACATTCATACATGCATCATGCATAGCTGAATTGAATTTGAAATTCCGGTATCAGATATGTGATGTCGAAGGAGATTTCACGACACAAATATCCGAGGACAATATAAAATGCAACAATATTAAAATCAGTAAAAACATAAGGGATTGTTAACCCAGTTCGGTGTACAACAACACCTACTATGGGGGCTACCATGGCAGGGACACGTTCACTAAATAGTATCAATTCATAGACCCTTAGTAAACAACCAGTTTACGATCTAATAACTTAATCACTACCCATGATATACTTCTACTTAAGACACACCTAAGTATGAGGCCCTCCTCAAATCCCTTCAATCACTAACAGTGAAAAACAACAAACTTATCAAGTTTGAAAAACCTCAATCATTCAATACTTAAAAGCTTATAAATAATCAATAACTTATAACTCAAATTACAACTCAAGTATTGAAACAATACTAGAGTGTATTACAATTAAAAGACTTAGACTTTTAAAACACACAGAGTGTACTTTTCTTCAAATTTAGCAGCAGTACGAATAAGGATGCAAGTCCTTATAAAGGCGCAACAACTTCTTTATGGGCTTGGGTGAAAAAACCAATATTGAAAAATATTGAATCCCTTAAAAATATCCATGAAAGTAGGCCAATGTATAAACCATAAAGATGAGACATATAAAAATACATTCCTCCATTTTTTTTGCAAGTTATAATCCACAAATCCTGAATAAGGCGCGCTTAGAAAAAGGAAACAAAAAATTTGAAAACACATTCAGATCAGCAGGCAGATGTTAAGACATATGCTTTGACATCATTCAAAATCAGTTGAGATGTTTTACTTCAAATGTCAAGACATTAAGCAAAACATTAGTAAGGCAGTGTTTTACCAAAGTTGCTGCCAAGAAACACTTACAAACTCCCCCTTTGGCAAATTTTGGCTAAAACATTATTTGAGCACATTATTAGAGCAGCAACAAAAAAAACCAGTTAGCAGAAACTCAGATAGCAGTTAGCAGTGGAAGATGTCAAGACATCTTCTGAGACATGAAGCTCCCCCCTTAAACAATGAAGCTCTCCCTCAAACTTAGCAGTCAGCCAGTCAGTTCCTCTCCCCATTTTTATACATAATATGCCAAATAAACATGCATTCAAGAGAGTAGTAGTAAAAGAAGTACAAACCAGAATATCCAAGTATGAAGCACATATTAGTGCCAAAAACAAGATAGGGTTCAAAAAACAAAAGAACACAAAAAGGCATCAGCATAGAGTCTAACTGTCTTCAAGACCAGTAGACTTGGTAGTTTTAGAACTTCCTTCATTATCAGAATCTCGTCCTTCAGTACCCATATTGTTATCCTTCTGCAGATCCTTGATCAGCTTTTCAAATTTTAGCTTCCTTGCTGAGCTAACTCTGATTACCTCATCAAGTTCTTTCCAGGCTTCCATTAACTCAGTAATCATATCATCCTTGCTTGAGGACTTGTTTTCAAAGGATGCATATGTCAAAACAATGTCTGGGACATGTTCACTTGAAAAAAACATTAAGTGAAGGGACATGGTAGACTCCTTTTTGCAAACTGCATCAGTGGCACACAGAATTCCAGGATATTGATTTAGAATAATTCCACAAATAAGATATGGAAAGGTAATATGCATCTTGATAGCACAGGTTCCTGCATACTTTACAGTCTGTTAAAAAATTTGAGCACCATAATCAAACAATTTCTTATTTCTAACAACATAGATAAATGTTCCTAAACCAGTTGTAATTGTTGGGGTATGATTGGTAGGGACCCAGTTAGCAGCTCCGATTTTATGCAAAATAGCATATTTCACACTTAATTTACTAACAAGGAGCTTATTCTTCAAGGGCTAATCACTCACTTGGTTTGCAGTGATGGCTTTGCACATATGATTATCAGTCACTTCCAATTCACAGTAATCATCTTCAGACCTTCCCAGATATCTATTGATGACAACAAGGGAAAATTCAACATATCTACCTCTAATAAACACCTTTTTATATTCATTACTTCTATGATCAGCACAATCTATAGGAATATTAACAATAAATTCCTTAAAAAGAGTATTATAACATTTTGCAAACTTGGTGACAGTTTTCATAAAGCCAACAAAAGAAATCAGCTCTGTAATCTCTTTGCACTCTAGTGCATCTGCTCCCAAGTCTCTTTCAAGAGCAATCCTTCTTTGGAAAACATATTTCCATTTTTCAGCATTGCTAACAGAATGGAACAAAATGTTGTCAAGAGGAGCATCAGCCACCCTGACAGAAAGCTTCTTTCTTGCCGACTTCTTCACTGGAGAGATGTCATGGACATCATCCTCATCATCATCTAAGGAGATATCATGTCTAACATTTCTTTTGGTGGAGGGAGGAACCACTTTACTTTAGGGATTTGGGGTACCATACATTGTCTTCTTCTTGATACTCTTGGAAGGAGGTGTGACATCCAGAGCCTTCACTTTTCTAGATTTGAGCCTTTCAGCAATCCCATGCACCATATTGGTAATAAGGTCATTGTCAGACAACTCATCAATATTCACCACATTCTCAGCATTTGGATTCTTTGCAGTTTCTTTAGCAGAAGAGTCCTTCTCAACAGATGATGTCTCAACATCTTGTTCAACATCAACTTCCACTTCTTCTAGAATGGATTTAGCAAACATTCCAAGTTTACTTTCAGCAACGTCTTTCTTTAAGGTAGATGATTCAGCAACATTTTGAGAACCAGTACCTTTGTCAGCTTGAGCAGGCATTCGGGCAAGAGGAGTATAAATCCCAAGAACAGCAAAACCCTCATTTAACACCCTATCTACCAGCCTTCTAATAATCATATCAACATTAACAATGTATTCTTCTGACCTATCACCAGTAGTGTTAGGCGAATTACCTTTAGAGGTGTCAAACTCGTCTTTAGATATCTTTGCATGGGACGATCTGGGTTTCTTGACATTCTTCTCAAGAGGTGGAATAGTTGTCAGAGGAGCGACGAACAGGACTTTATCAAGGGAGAGGTCCTCAGGATGGTTGACAGTCTTTGACTTAGAAGCCTTGGCTTCATCAGAAGAGCACTTTGAGGGAGACAAGGCATGATGTTGCGACATCTTTGAAATTTTTTGAACAGTGAGATGGAAAATAACAAGGGTTCTTTTTCTGTAAAGGAGAATGAAGAGGTTGTGAAAATATAATGAGGTAATGTCGTAGCGTATGGGATAGTATTTGAGATAGTCTTGAAATGATTGCTTAAGATATTTGATTTGTTGGAAACATAAATAATATAATATCACTTTAATGGTATTCCCACACGCCCTTAATTTCTACAAACCCTCATATATGCAAATCCCTAGTTTTCCTCTTAAGTTCTCAAAATGGTTTGCATCCAAAGCCTTAGTGAAAATGTCAGCTAGTTGTAATTCAGTAGCTAAATGTTCTAAGGCAACAATCTTTTCTTCAACAAGCTATCTTATGAAGTGATGACGGATATTAATGTGTTTGGTCCTGCTATGTTGAATATGATTTTTTTCATATATTTATGGCACTTAGATTATCACAGAATAATGTCATGACATCCTGTTTGACATTATATTCTGTCAGCATTTGTTTCATCCAGACTAATTGAGAATAATTGCTTCCTGCATCAATATACTCAGTCTCGACAGTGGACAGAGACACACAATTTTGCTTCTTACTGAAACAGGATATGAGATTATTTCCCAGAAAGAAACATCCTCCTGATGTACTTTTTCTATCATCAACACTTCCTACTCAATCAACATCACAATAACCACTTAAAGCAGAGCTAGATCCATGAGAATATAGCATACCATAGTCACTTGTCCCATTCACATATTTAAGAATTCTCTTCACATGGTTGGCATGGCTAACTTTAGGATCATCTTTATATCTAGCACACACCCCTACAGCAAAGGCAATGTCAGGTCTGTTAGCTTTGAGGTATAGAAGGTTGCCTATCATACTTCTGTAAAGACTTTGATCCACACTTACTCCTTTTTCATCTTTAGACAACTTCGGATGTGTGCGAGCAGGTGTTCTTTTGTGACTGGCATTTTCCATTCCAAATTTCTTTACTATATTATTTGCATATTTGTTCTGAGATAAGAATATGGAATCTTCCATTTGTTTAACTTGCAGACCAAGAAAGTAGGTTAACTCACCAACAAGGCTCATCTCAAATTCTGACTGCATTTGCTTGACAAAATGTTGAACCATCTCATTTGACATCCCACCAAACACAATATCATCAACATAAATCTGTGCAATCATGATATTCCATTCTTCTTCCTTGACAAAAAGAGTTTTGTCTATGCCACCTTTCCTATATCCATTCTCACAAAGAAATTGTGTCAATCTCTCATACTAAGCTCTGGGAGCCTGCTTTAATCTATACAGAAATTTCTTCAGTTTGTACACATGGTTAGGAAACCTTGGATAAACAAATACCTTAGGTTGTTCCACATAAACTTCCTCATTCAGATAGCCATTTAAGAAGACACTTTTTACATCCATTTGAAACAAATTGAATCTTAGAATGCAAGCAACTCCTAAGAGTAGTCTGATTGGTTCAAGTTTGGCCACAGGGGAAAAGGTTTCATCAACATTAACTCCTTCAATTTGAGTGTACCCTTGTGCAACTAATCTTTCCTTATTTCTAGTTACCACCCCTTTTCATCAGATTTATTCTTGTACACCCATTTAGTGCCAATCACATTTGTCCCTCCAGGTCTCTGAACAAGATCCCAAACTTTATTTCTTCTAAATTGTTCTAGCTCTTCTTGCATAGTATTAATCCATAACTGATCAATTAATGCTTCTTTGACATTCTTAGGCTCGATTTTTGAAAGAAAATAAGAGTTTTACATTCCTTCTCTTGATCTAGTAGTAACTCCTTTATTTGGATCTCCTATAATAAGACCATTGGGATGATCTCTCTGAAATTTGATTGAAGGCCCTTTGTTGAGTTGACTGGGCTCAGGATCTTCTTGAGTTGGATTAGAATTAGTACTTCTGTCATGGGATTCGGTTGGAATGTCTAACAAAGATGTTCCAACATCTTCTAAGACATCTTCTTCATCATTTCATCCTCTATCATCAATAATAACATTTATGGATTCCATCATAACCTTAGTTCTGGAGTTAAATACTTTGTAAGCTCTTCTATTTATAGAATAACCGAGGAATATTCCCTCATCAGTCTTGGGATCCATCTTCCTTCTCTATTCAAGGTCTGCTAAGATGTAACATTTACTTCCAAAAACATGAAAGTATTTGACAATAGGTTTTCTTCCCTTCCGTATTTCATACAAGGTGGTTGAGGTGCCTTTTCTTAGACTGACTCTGTTATGGAAATAGCATGCAGTATTCATAGCTTCAGCCCAAAAGTGGTAGGGTAACTTCTTAGCATGAATCATAGCTCTGGAAAATTCCAGAAGAGTTCTGTTTTTGCATTCCATAATCCCATTTTTCTGAGGATTAATGGGAGAGGAAAATTCATGACTTGTTCCTTCAGAAGAACAAAAATCAGCAAATTTATTATTCTCAAATTCCTTTCCATGATCACTTCTGATTCTGATGACATGACAACCCTTTTCTCTTTGAAGTTTTTGACAGAGATCTTTAAAGACTTCAAAAGTTTTTTATTTTTCTCTGATAAAACTTATCCATGTGTACCTAGAGAAGTCATCTACAACAACATAGACATACTTCTTTCCACCAAGACTTTCAACCTGCATAGGTCCTATCAAGTCCATGTGAAGAAGTTCCAAAACTTTTGTTGTGGTGAGATATTGGATCTTCTAATGTGAAATCTTAGTTTTCTTTCCAATCTGGCATTTACCACATACTCCCCTTTCTTCTATATTGAGCTTAGGAATCCCTCTCACAACTTATATAGATATGATTCTCTTCATTCCTTTCAAATGCAAGTGTCCCAGTTTTTGGTGCCACAGTTTAACTTCATTTTCTTTGTCTAGAGCACGTGTTGAGGAGAAGTTCAACTCTCAGGGAACCCATAAATAATAGTTGTCTTTTGATCTAATTCATTTCATAATAACTTCATTCTTCTCATTGCAAATGAGACATTCTATCTTGGTGAAGTTTACTTTGAACCCTTGATCAAACAATTGACTTATACTTATTAGATTAGCTGTTAACCCTTTAACACGTAACATATTGTCAAGTTTTGGGACTCCCGAACATATCATCTTTCCAACTCCTTTGATTTCATCTTTGGCTCCATCACCAAAAGTCACATAACTGCTGGAGTGAGATTTGATATCTACCAACAAATTCTTAACACATGTCATGTGTCTAGAACAACGACTATAAAAGTACCAATCATATTTGGTTGAGACTCTGAGAGAGGTATGAACTATAAGACTAGCAATAGTAGTTTTGGGAACCCACTGTTTCTTCTTTTTGCTATTTTGAGAGATCTGATTAATCTTGGGAAGAGGTGCAGTTTTGGGGTACCCATACAACTTGAAACAGAAAGGTCTTATGTGACTAAACCTTCCACAATGGTGACACCTCCAGGGCTGGAATTTCTCTCTGGTGTGATTAAATTTTTTCTTGCCGTGATGTTTTCCCTAATGTCTTGTCTTGCAATGATGTTTGTCATGATGTTGAGACATTTGATTCAACATCTTTGGTTTAGACTTGGAATGAGTGGAAACATATCCACAAGCTCCCGATCAACCAAGGGTGGTTTCACTCTACCAGCAAGGTCCCTGCACTTCTGAGCATAATCTTTGAAACCTTCGCCCGCACCCATTGACATACCCTGGAATTGGGTACGCGTGGGAGCAAGGTCGGCATTGTATTGGTACTGCTTGTAGAAAGCAGCAGCCAAGTCTTCCCAATTACGGATGCTAGTTCCTTCCAACTGGTAAAACCATTCAAGCTGAGTCCCTGAGAGACTTTCTTGAAAGAAGTGGATCCAGAGATTCTTGTCAGTGGTGTACGGCTGAATCTTCCTTACATACGACCGGAGGTGCAGTTTCGGGCAAGAAACTCCGTCGTATTTAACAAAGGTTGGTGCTTTGAATTTGTGGGGAATCACCACCCCAGATGACAGACCCAAATCACCAAAGTCCAGACCATGCACTTTCTGTACTTCCATCGCACTCAACCGGTCTTCCAGTTGCTTGTATCTATCCTCAGACGGAGGATACTGGTCTTTGTCGAAGTCCGTCTCGTAGTCTGAAACCACAGGGCTAGGAGCCCTCCTTTCTTCCTGACTATCTTTCCCTCCAGATGAGGTGGTCAAATCAACTTTATCTCGTAGCCTGTTTCCAAACCTGTGACCTGTGTTAAACAGAACTGTCCTCTTCTTCTTCTTCTCTTTCAGAATAAGGGTCTTCAGATCTTGCTGACCCTTAGCCAAATTCATGAACAACTCTTGGAATTGGGCATTTTGAACCTGCAGAGCCTTGATTTCTTGTTCAGTTGATGGTTCAGAAGACATGATGTTGAAATAAACAGCGAAGAAGATGAGAAAACCTGTAAGGGTACCTGTTATGAGGTGCATGGAATGAAATGCGTATGATATGATTTCAAAGACATCGAGAGATTCAAATTCGTAAACAAGAAATGAAACACACTTTTATTAGATAAACTTGAAATTTAAATTGTTCACAAATGCCCTTAAGGCGTTACAAGAAAGGAAATACTGAAAAGTAAATAAAAACTGGAAGTGATCAAAGGACATCAGTGCTCCCATGGTCGTTTTCCTTTAGTGCTGACATAGTCATTGATGATCTGCTCCCTCTCCAGCTGCCTAGTCAACTTCTGAATCTTTCGCTCTTTCTCGTGATACTTTTCTCTATAAGTATCCCGTTCTTCTCTTAGCTGCATCCAGGACCTCTCCAATGCCCCAATGTCAGTAGGCATGTAAGGGTGGAGGATGGTAGGAAGAACCCCCTCTTCATTAGCAACTTCAACAATGATAGGCAAGACGGCTTCATACGGCATTCCCAGCTTTTGGGCACGGATGCGAACCCATCTGAGATATGGCTCCATCGGAAGAGAAGTCTTTGGACCTAACTCGTGTGGATCATATCTGTGAACTCTATCCCAAGCCCTTATGAATCGGCGGCGTTGCTCGTCACTATCCCCTTGAAAATCAAAGATGATACTAGGCATTAACAACTCATGAGGTCCTTCCCTTCTGGCTCGCCCAAACTGACGTATGGCCAAGCATGGATTGTAAGTAATTCCTCTATGGGTTCCTATCAATGGAACATTGGGGTACTCCCCACAACAATCAATAACGGCCACCTCATCCATACCCTTAATAGTCCAAATGATGTCATTGTGAGAGAGAGAGACATAACCCTATAAGCCCAACCCATGCCTTCTTTGTTCTTTAAAACTGATTTGGGGAGGTGAGAAATAAACCACCTCGCCAATAGTGGAGCACAACACATCAAGGTTCCCCGCTTCCTAGCAGTACGGGCATAAAGCTGATGAAGAATGTCACCCAAGAGAGTGGGTACAGGATTACCAGAGATGAAGATTTTTACCGCATTCACATCAACAAAGGAGTCAGAGTTAGGAAACAATACCAAGCCATATATCAGAAGAGCCATAATATCTTCGAATGCCTGGAAGTCTAGACTATCCCAAAAATGATTAGCCTTGCCAACCAAGAACTTAGTCAGAAAGCCCTTTGCTCCAATTCTAGTCTCCCAATTAGCCATTACCTCATCCTTTGTCATATGAAGGGCTGAAGCAATCTCTTCTGGCCTAAGGATCTTCTCCCAACCTGTGAACGGGGTCTGCTCTAGAATAGAGATACCAAGCAGATCAGAGAACTCTTCTAAGGTGGGGACCAACTGGTAGTCCTGAAAAGTAAAGCAATGGTACAGTGGATCATAGAACTAGACTAGGACACTCATCATCTGCTCGTCCAATTTGGAGGTGACCAAACTAAGAAGATGCCCATGTATTCTAATAAAGGAAGTAGTGTCGGACATCTTTGCAACCAAATATTTAAGCATAGTGGGAATCTAGACAAATTTGATATGGATGGTGTTCCTACGCATAGGTGCCATGACCTACAAAATAGAACAAAGATGAATCCCTCTTGTCTTTAAAATAGGTTAGTCCAATGCAAGATATATGCAATGTTATGATGTCATGATGTCATGATAGAAAGCACACCATAAGTATCCACAAATAGCAAACATGGTAAAGACACACAAGTCACACAGAGAGCCCTTAGATTTCAGGCTGGCAAGGAGTCTAGGTACTACCCTCTTTCAGTTCAGTTAGTTTAAACCTGTCCTAAAAATAGTAACTGGGTTCTAGAGGATCTCAATATCATTGACTACCCTCAATCGGTCATAATTCTAGTTTAGCAACCTTTTCTTGCAGTCGAAATCATCGCGAGAGTTTAGTCTCAATGAGTGTAGCATACTGCTACTGTTCTATGGCCAAGTTGGTCAATTTAAAGGTTCTAAGGTCAGTTGGTGCTTAATGACCCCTTAGATGACCCATATTCTCCTCATTCCAACACAAGGGATATCGGTATAAACTAAAGTGTCACACCAACGTAGCTACTGTTTCAACCGTATCGGTCTACGCCGTACAGTTCCCTCACAGTTTATTGCTACTTACCTAAAGGGTATCCCTCAGATCCGGGTTAGGATCTATAGTAACTCTGATTCAAGCCCACAAAGATAAATCATACAAAGCAAACAATTGAAAACACAATGATATAATCCTAAGGTACACCCCACTTATAATGTCCCCAGCAGAGTCGCCAGTTCTGTGATACGGTGGGAAAGAACTGACTGTTTTTTGGAATGCTGGTTTGCGTTTTGCGTTTGTTTTCACAAAATGTCGCGGTAAGCAAGAGTCGCCACCGACTTTTATTTTATCCAACAAGGAAAGGAAAAAAGCACAGAAAAATTCCTTTTTCGAGATATTTCTCGGGTTCGCGGGGTAGATTATAGAAAGGGAAGGTGTTAGCACCCTTTCTATCCGTGGTTATCCACGGGCTCTTAGGTACTTGCTCATATTGTTTTCAAAATTTGCTTTTCTTTGTGCTTGTGGGTTTGAAAAAGTTTTTGTTTGAAAACTTCGATTTAACTCTTGCTTCTATCCTCAAGAGTGTAATGAAGTGTTTTTGAAAACTTTGTTCGAAAAGTGTAAGTGTGAAAAAGATTTTGTTTTTTGAAAGAGCAAGTACTTAAGAACCATCTACCTACTCGAAAAAGGAATCATTCTATGCTATCTTCCTTTAGACAATTCCATCCCACTATGAATGAGTAGGTAGCATCATCGTTGGAGTTTAAGGGTCAATTCGAATGCCGGACTTGCGGTCACCAAAGCAATGTTAGGATGCCTTAGCGGTAACCCTAATGTCTTAGATCATTTGTTTTGAGGCAACAATATCCGAGGCAACCGTTTCGAGTCGACTATGATCTTTTAGACAAGAGGGCGACCTCTAAAACAACCTATACTCAATGACCACGCACGAAGGCAACCAAGTGGGGTGTACCCTAAGAGTGCGCATGTGCGAGTGTGTTGTTTTCAGTTATTTTGTCTTTGTACATGTCAATGGTTATCTATGTTGATTTTAGGTTAAACATTCATTCCTGTCATGCATCCCTATTATCAAACATCTAACAATTTATAAGTTGCGGAAATTAAATTGCAGAAATTTAACTAACTATTACAAGGTGTCGGGTATTTACATCGCCAAAAGCAACCCTTTGAAATTTAAATGCGGAAAATAAATAAAGCGGTAAAGATAGTCCTAATTATCTATTACATTCCGGAAACAAATACAATATGATAAATAGATCGCATGCGGAGAATTAAATCGAATGCAAACTCTAGGGTTTTGACCCTTTGTTATAAAAAAAAGATTTTTTTTGGTTATTTTTGAATTAAGAAATAATCTATCCTAAATTAATTATTAAATTACATTAATTAAACTAATTAATAAAAATAAATAATTTTTGGGTTTTTGGTATTTAAAGAAATAAAAATAAATTTAACCAATGTTAATAAAAACCTAATTGTGTCTAAGTTAATTTTAATTATTTTACAAAAAGGTATTAAAGTTACTGTCTCATTAAAGGCCTAAATTAATTAAATAAACATTTATTAATAAAAATAAAAATTTGATTTTATGAAGAAAAAATATTTTTGGTTTTAATTTTATTAAAGAAAAAAAATTAATTGGTTAGAAACTAATGAAAATAATTAAATTAAATAAAACAAGAATGAAATAAAATATAGAGAAGAGAAGGTTTGGGCCTGTTTGGGGGGTTCAGCATAGCAATTTGAGGCCCATCACAAGATGGCCTTGTTTGACCTTTTGAGGTTCCCTATGCGCTGGTTGACTGGATCCCATGGTGGACCATCACTCTGGATCACTAGATTTGGCCTTTGGCCATCTGACTGTTGGAGATGTAGAGGCGCATGGTATGCTGCAATCTTAGATCTGCACCTGAATACATGACAAAATAAAGGAAAATACAAAGCGATGGAGGCATGGATCGAACCCCTGACCTCCAGCCAACAACGCCTTGGGAGCACTCACACTGACCACTAGACAACTTCGCTTGAATTGTTAATTAAACACAAACAAAATATAATATATTAAAACGCGTTAATATGCCAGAAAAATTAAATAAAAAAAAGCGCGTGTTTGAAAGGGGCCAATCAGAGGGAGACACGTTGTCGTCCCTGTCCTCATGCCTGTAAAGAAGTTACCTGCGGATTTGAATCTGCAACTAAATGCCTTGGTCGTTCCAAAAACTCATCTCAGGCCATATAAACTCCTCCCAAATCCATGGTTGCATTCGTCCTCCTCTCCCGGTCACGTCCATGGCCATTATTAATGCTAATTTTACGTGTAATGAAAAACCCTAATCCAAGAGAAAAAACCCTAACAATGGCGTTTTGCACCATAGAGCAGATAAATGAAATCAAATAATATGGAAAGCTTGGAAATTATCTGGTGGTTACAAATATACCATTGATTTCTTGTAATGATGCATGGATTTTGAAATACGAAATCAAATTCAAAGGGGGACCGTGTGTCACTTACAGTGCGTTTGAGCGTGTACGGAGGCTTGCTAGAGATTGGTTCTGACTCAGTGAACCTCCAACAATCGATTGGTATTGAGTTTTGCTTCTGAAAATGCCTCAAAGTATGATTTCGAACTCCAGCTTTTTCACACTTTTTTCAAGTTTTGTTTTGTTGGTTCTCGCAGCCTCCAGCCCTTGTAATCGTGCCTTAAGCTTCCTTATGTAATGTGGAAGGCATTAGGTTAACAAATATGCCTTGAATCTTCCCCATCAATGCATAAGATATTTGATTTGATTCACTTTTGAGAGCTTGCCTAATTTGTCAAAAATCCATTTTTTTGTTCATGATATGGTGAGATACGAATTTGATGTTGACCATGATGATGATTAAGTCCTGAAAATAGCAAAAGATCTCATGTAATCAAGTTTTGGGATTTTATTTGATTTAATTTGATTTAAAATGAAATAATTCAATAAAAAATCAAATAAAATAATAAAATTGATAAATGGACACAAGGCTGAAGCTAGGACACGTGTGTAATGTGGCAAGTTCAAATCAAGTGGAAAAGAATGGGCCCATTTGACAAAATTTGAAGTTTTGGGGATAGTTGACTTTTGGCAATTTTGCAAAAATGCCCAACTTCAACAATGCATAACTTCTTCAATTTTTCACTTTTGGAGGTGTTCTTGGACTTTATAGAAAGCTTGAGATTTCCTCTAACCAACCCATTCGGTCTCATCTCATTTTGATATTCCGTGCTCAAGTTATAAGATTTCGTAAAAATGTGTTTTTGTTGACTTTCAAAAATGACCTATAATGTCCAAATTTGTAACTTTTTGTGAGTGCATTTCTTAATCTTGGGGTATGAAGATGGATTGTAGTAAATTTCATCCTCTTAAAAATGAGATTTGGATGGGTCATTTATCATAAAGTATGAGAAAGTTATGCTTGGTCAAAGTTGGTTTGACTTTTCCTACAAAACCCTAATTTAGCAACTTTTGAGTCTTGATGAATTTTGAGCAATCCTTGATGAATCATGATTAACCCTTGATAAAATGATGAAATATACTTCAAAATGAGAATGTTGACAAAAATCTTGAGGTTTGACTGTTTATAGGTCACAGTTGACTTTTGCCCTAGCATAATCGATTTTTGGACCCTTTGAGCAATTGACTGAGCAAACCTCATCTGCAAGGCTTGAAACTTGACATGGATGACCTTGAGAACATATTAGGACATTGGGGAGCACTTGAGGTCATTTGTACTCAAAGATCTTGATGCAACACAAAACCCTAATTTGGGGTTGACTGCCTTAGGAGATAGCTTGATTGTCCAACTCTTGAGCAATCTTGAGCCACTTGGAGATTTTCCTTGCAATATTTTGAGAAATATGAGAGGGAAAATTTTGGGGTACAACAGTGTGCCTGTGAGAAATTTAATCTATAGATGGATGTTAGTAAAGTGTTAGTGATATTTTAGGCAGCATGTACTCTAGAGAGGCATATGTGGATTTTCTCATGGATGTCATAAGCCAACTAGTCGTGCCCATGAATTTGATGTGTTCCGCTCCCTATTAAATTAGAGTAGCATTATGGAAAATATTAGATGAAAGAGCTCAATAAGGTCTCCATGAAGAATCTGAGAGATGGATGCTCCTAAGAATGGATGTAAGACACTTCCCCTCATGTGGGTGATACCTTATTGGAGTCGTGCGGAGAAACTGAGGAATATGGTGTGTGAATTCTTTAGTATGCATTAGTAGGGCAAGTGAAGTCTGTTAAGATTACTAGTAGTCGGATTGTAAGGTCTATCGCAAATGTTGGAGAATCAATAGAAGAATGGTTATCGATATCACCGATAAGCAAGGGATTAGAGTTCATCAACATGAAGATTTGAGAGCGGTGGCTATCAAATCATAATAATGTGCAATGATTTATGGAGCTTTGTTAATTCAGTACAAGGAAGTAGTGGTCGCAGACTCTGGGAAAATCTGTGACCAAGCAGATTAGAGTGACACATCGTAAGAGGTAGGTTGTAGAAAAGTTAGGAGTTAGTCAAGGATCAAAGATAGAAGGATGGGTTGACCAAGAAGGACTTGAGAAGTCGCAAAAGGATGAGGGCTGCCAATAAGGAGAAGTTGGAAGTTCATGTATGTCAAAAAGCTATGCAATTTGTCAAAGAGTCACAACCAGGCAAAGTCGGGTGTTAGCTAAAGTTTGATAACCAAGAAGTGATTTCACCCTGTTGCTTAGAAGAAATATGATGCTGAATTTCAATTCAAGGGGGAAGAATGTAGTATCCTACTTTTAACTAAGTTTGATTATCATTCAATGGTTGGAAGTAATGATCATTAGGGAATGAGATTAAGAGGAAAATTTCAAGTTCTAAGCCTATTTTCCCATAATGGTGATTAGAATACCATTAAAGATGCTAAGAGATAATAATATCATGCCTAATTGGGATGATGGCATGATTAATGATTTTATTTTAATGGCAAAGGAAAAAGTGACATTTTATTATGTCATTATTTAAGTCGAATTTGTGAAGAATTATTCATTCTTCACATTTTTTTCTCTATCTTACATTATTGGTAAGGAAAAAGAAGAAAAGAAAAAATAAGAAAAGAAGAAAAAAGAGAAAGAGTGGAAAGAGAAAAGAGAAATGAAGAAGCTCTTAAAGTAAATGGAAGAATGATATTCATCTTCATCTCACCTCATTTCAATTCATCATCTCCTTCTTGAATAAGGTGGGGTTCTAGTTTAATCATAACTCTGCGAATTGGGGTTTTTGTGATTTTTGCTATTTTTGTGAGATTGATGTTTTATACATGATCTTCTTGTTCTGTTACATTCTTATTGTTGGTAGTTTATGTAGTTTGATGTTTTTTGTGCATAATATGATGTTATGATTGAAGATGTGAGAAACACAAGAAAGGGGGTTTGAATTGGGTTTCACCAAAATAATTAAGTTTTTTCGTTGATGAAAGACCAAGTTAACTTAGAACATAAAAATAAATGAACACACTTATTTTTATCCTGGTTCACTGTTAACTTAGCTACTCCAGTCCACCCCTCAAGGTGATTTGCCTTCAACAAGGACTTAATCCACTATAACAAAACTGATTAAAGACAACCCACGATAAGTCAGATCAACCTTATTGGCACCCCCAATAAGTCAGTCGATTCTTATTGCAAATCCATTCAAATTGCAGCAAGAGTCTTCTTGAGATCAAATCTTCACTTAGTCACTCAAGGAATCAATCAATAATCGTTGAATACTTTAAGTGTTTTACAATTTTCTTCTTTTAAGCAGATTACACAAATGTTTCAAGACACAAAAACACCTAAGTGTTTTACAACAAGATACGGGCAACAATTCCTTGCCTATTTATAAAACTATACACATAAGATTTCTATAAAGAGTTTCACATTGCTTTCGTGTAGTTTTGCTTGAGCTTGATTTAATCCGATAAATTTTTCGTTGTAATCTTGATTCTTACTTTTGTTCATCTTCTAAGTCTTCCTTTTATAGCTTGTAAAGAAACTCCGTTGAAGGGGTAGAAAGGTAACCAAAAATAAAGAGGTTTGTTCCTAATGGTCATAATGAGAGTGATTGACAATACAATACGAAAAGACTGTCCTTACGCCACCCTAGAAGGTAGAGGTCACATAGCACTTTTTCTACCTTTTGTACACCATCACACGTTAACCATTTTGAATTTCTTCAAAACTTCAAAGGCTTAGGATAATTTGAATATGTGAATCTTGTTGTAGAAGAATCACTCTTAAGTCTTAGAACCTAATTCTTTGAGTCTTTGGAACTTATCCCATCAGAACCTTGTCTTCAGAGTCTTCAGCACTTGGTCGTAAGAACTTCTTTTTCTTTAGATCACCAGAACATGTTCAGAAGAACCTCGTCTTAATAATCTTCAGAACTTGGAAGACACTGAAGTAAAGCTTTAAAAGGCCTCCAAATCTTGACCACAAAGTCACAATTAAAACCTCTTGTACTAATGTTCCTAAGATTCGTTGCATAAGACAAATTCCAGAATCTTGACATTAAATGTAACATGTAACCAAATGTTTTCTTCCAATAGTGTTTATGTTCAGAACCCGATGATGTCACACGCCTTGATACTAGAGTTAGAACATTACAACAGCAACTACACACTAGAATGAAACCATTAGAGTATACAATTGTTCTTTATGATACCATGTAAAGTTATTATCAAAATATTAAGGCCAGATGTAGAAACACTTCATGTTCTTACAATATCCCTTATTTTGATGATGACAAAACCATGTATTTTGATAGAACAATTTATACAAGGTAATCACCGTAACCGGAAAATTCAGAGTTAAGCTCACAGCTCCCCCCTGAATCTGTTAATCCAAAAATTCAATTTATGCTAATAAATTTTGAGTTTTCAGAACATAGAAAGAGATAAGGAACACTACCCTACAACAACTTATCAGAGTGTGACTAGAACACCTGGTCTTCATCTTAGAAATTGGCTTCTATCAGAACTTGATGAAGAATAAAAACTTGATTTTGAGCCTAATTGAATAATTCCATGTGTCATGTATGAGCACTTCTATTTCTCGATTCTAATATCACCATCAAAACACTATACTTCTAGAGAAGTTCACAACTTCTTAAGCATCAGTTTTTGACATGATATATTCCAATATATCACACATTTAGACAGTTCACAACTTCTGAATTAAACATACATTGCAGAAGCACATGTATCAGAGCACATGTATTATAACATATCTTCTGAGTGGCATGTTTGTATCAGAGCATGCATCAAAATGTTAACTTGACTTCCTTTCAGGAGAGCACAACTTCTGAGGCTTTAAGTCTGAATTCCATAATTTCATAAAGTTCAAAACTTTTGAACAAAATGATATCAAGCAAGATTACCTTACTTTCAGTAAGTTTATAACTTCTGAATTGTGTTTGGCACATCTGATTGAATATACATATATGCACAAAGTGTACAACTTATTATATATGAAATCAAAGTTGATTTCATCCATAAGGTTCTCAACCTTAGTCAGCAGGATCTTCAAATTCAACCTGTCTTAGAATACTCAGTAAACTTATACAAATTTCCTGAATAGAAACATCAAACAAACAGTTAGTAGCAAAATCATTATTCTGTTTGAGTTTAAGATTCTGGGAATAACTATTATCAAAATCATTTTACTTTCTCCCCCTTTTTCATAAATCAAAAAGGTAATAAAGATACATAAAAATGAACTTTGACACCATAACAGATTCAAACCTGATAATTGTTTGGATAAAATTCACATGATCTGGGTTTCTTAAGTGTCTTTATTTTTCATGAACGTTTAACTATAACAAGTTTTAAGTTCAGTCTTGAAACATGAGGTTTAAGAGAAATGTTTGGTAAGACTTTAAGGGAATGAAAAAGTTGAGACAACACGCATATATCCAATAGAATCTCATAACAAAACAAAATATTTTATTAATTGAATAGGGAATAACAAGTACGACACAACAATATTAAGACAAGGAAGACAAATACACAACCAGCAGAAACAACCCCTACAACCTAAACTTCGAAAAATTCACCTTGAAATTCCTCAAGAACATCCTCAGGACCATTGCAATGAATGGCTCCAATAATCCTATCCTTGGTGAAGAGTACAGAGAGAACTCTTGCAAAAGGTATAAAGGTCTGGTGTCGAGTTCTGGAAGCAATGATTGAGTACCTTAGATAGTTAAAAATGGATTTAGGTAAGTTGACTCTAAACTGATGGACAGGGAAGTAGATGAAAATACTATCCTCATAGGTTAGGGTGTTCAGAATTGATCTTATAGGTCTAAAGTTTGTCAACACAAGCTAAAACCAAACTAAAGCACTCGATAGAAGATTGGAAAGATTGGTGTGTCCATATTTTTCAAAGATATTATGAATAGAATGGAGTCTATCAGCAAAAGAGTATTTGTTTTGGAAGGCTTCTACGGTAATTCCAGTTTGGGCACAACCAATAGAAAATGCAATAGATGCTTGGGCGATGATGATGAAGTTACCAAAGACAGATGAGTGGATGAAAGTGCCATTTGACCTAACATCGACATGCACCCAGAAATCCTTGACCAGGTTAAGATAGATTGGTCCAAACAACACAACAAAGTAAATGAACCATCCTTGCATAGTTATACTTTGAGTAATACCAAGATTATCACTGTTTAGATTTGGAATTTTTGAATGTTGTTCACAGATAGTTTCAAGAAATGTTTTATCACTGTGAAAGGTTTTTGAAGCCATAAGAAGATAGAAAGAGAAAGGAAAGAAGAAGAAAAACTGGTGTTTGGAGAGATGAAAGACTATAGTAGGGTGATCAATGCTTTAAATAGAGGTTGACGGCTTAATAAATGAAAATTTATGGTGAGGGATATATATATATATATATATATATATATATATATATATATATATATATATATATATATATATATATATATATATATATATATATATATAAGAGTTCCAAGATGCGAACCAACAAATAAGATAGACACTTATGATAAGTATTGAATATAGCATGCTATCAATTATCATTTCCAATAAGGTAGTTTACCAAATATGTCATATAGTTAAATTATACACGTCGGTCAGATGAGAAAGCGTATAAATTTAGTGTAACATTAATTAATGAAGTGATTCTTTAGTGTCCAGAGTGCAGAGAATATTATATAAGGTATATGTGACCAAGAATATTTTGACCTTTTCCTTGATAGAATAACTTCTAACTTGTAGAGGTGTCTATAAGTAGTTTTTCAGAAAATGTATAAATACTGATCTGATGTAATTTGTATATGATTAGATCACCTTCATCTTCGAACTTGTTTCTGATCATCTTTTTGTTGTAACAACATGAGTTCATTTTTTATCAAATACTTGGTCCAATATGTCCTTCTTGTAGAGCTGATTTGATTCTTCTTGAAATGTCAGCTTCCATTCATTATCCTTAAGAGATTCATCAATTGATGTATACTCACTCATAGACATCAATCTTAGATGCATCTTTGTAGGATCCTCTTCAAAGGAGTTTGATCATTAGAAGCTTTTGAATGAACATCTTCTGATCTTCTTACTTCTTCTACTTCAGCAGCAACTCTATTACCTTCAGATTTTGAAAAGGTTAATCTCCACATATGAAAGTTTATCAACTAGCTTTGACTTTTAAGATTCAATATTATCATCAAATCTAACATGAATTGATTCATTAAAAGAGTGTTTTAGTGTTATATACTATGTAGCCTTTTGAGCGTTCAGAACATCCTAACATGATACAACTTTGAGCTTTTGAATCAAACTTGTTCAAATTTTCTTTAGTGTTTAGGATAAAACAAGATCATCCAAACAAATGAAAATATGAAATGTTAGGTTTCTTGTTCTTCCATGATTCATAAGGAGTTGTCCCACAAATAGGTCTTATGGAGACTCTGTTCATATAACACATTGTCTTTACAGCCTCTGCCCAGAAGTGCTTTTCCATATTGGTTTCATTGATCATGGTCCTAACCATTTCTTGCAAAGTCATATTCTTCCTCTCAACAACTCCATTTTGTTGTGGAGTTCTTGGACAATAGAAATCATGGGAAATTCCATTTTCATCAAATATTTATTTTTCAAAGTTTCCACCATGATCACTTCTAACCTTGATAATTTTGAGATTCATCTCATTTTGAACTTAAGCATAGAAGGTAGTGAACATAGAATGTGACTCATCCTTGTGTTTGAGAAACTTCGCCCATGTCCACCCGCTGTAGTCATCTAACATAACTAATCCGTAATTTTTTCCAGGAACTTTCGAAACCCATGACATTTTTAGGCTTAAGTTACATGATTTGGAATATATGCCTTTTTCCCATCATGTATTGCAAGCATCCATACTCCAGGTACCAACACAGTTGTTTCAATTGCACTACTAAGGATGTCTGCAACATAGATTATCTTATCTTTTGGTTCACATAACTTCTTGGGTCCTTTCTTGTTAGTTCTACCAGAGTTGTGAACAATTATGGTTTCAGCAGTAGAATAATCATATTTATTGGTGTTAAAACTATTTGTTTTAGCCAATTAAATATCATCATATTCATAATCATATTTCTCTTCATCTTTTCCATCTTTTACAAAATGAGAGTGTAAGGTGGTTGGTATATTTTCCTTATTAGATTTAGAATTTTCACGAGGATCATAACCAATACCCTTAATTCCATTTTTCTTACACCGTAGATCATGGAAGCTAGCATGCTTCTCCCCATGCTCTTAGCTAGAAATTTTTGGAAGCTTTGTCATATTTCTTGATGACATCATCAGAACTTTCAGAGGCTTCTCGAAATGTTCTCGTGCCTTTAAGGAAATAGTTTTCATCTTTTAATAAAAAGTTTTCTTCATTTAAAACAAAAATTTCTTCAACAGATATAGATTCATGGGTATTTTTGAGATCCTTGAACTTATCAGTTCTTCTAGAGATTCAAGACTTCTTAAAGAACTTATCAGTTCTTTTAGGGAAGTGTTATTCAAAACCTTTGCAAGCTTGAGTGCAGTTACCATAGGAATACATTTGGATGGAAAGCTTCTGATAATATTATTCACATGATCTGCCATTGAATAGCCTTTGTTCAGAACTCTCAGTCCTGCAACCAAGGTTTGAAATCTTGAGAACATGACTTCAACGCTTTCATCATCCACCATCTTGAAGGCTTCATATTTCTGAATCAAAGCCAACACCTTGGTTTCTTTGACTTTATCATTTCCTTCATGAGTCATTTTAAGAGAGTCAAATATAGACTTAGCAGAGTCTTTATTTGTGACCTTCTCATACTCAATATAAGAAATTTCATTTAGCAAGATAGTTCTTGCTTTATGATGATTCCTCTATTCTTTATTTTATTGAATAGTCATAGCTCTCCTAGCTATCTCTTTTCCACTAGCATCTGTGCGAGGTACGTATCCATCAACTATCATATCCCAAAGATTAACATCATGACCTAGAAAGAAACTTTCTAGTCTATCTTTCCAGTATTCAAACTTTTCACCAACAAATCTGAAAGGTTTTACATTGTAGCTTTTATCGTTTGAATATGAAGCATCATTAGTTGTTGTGGGTTTAACCATTGTGTTTCTTCAAATAAAACTTCGTATAGATCTTTATCTAACATGGTTAAGTGTTTGATAACTATCAATACAAGAACCGAAACTCATTTGCCAATTAAAGGTTTGAGAAACACAAGAAATGGGATTTGAATTGGGTTTCACCAAAATAATTTAAATCTTTTCGTTGATGAAAGACAAGTTAACTTATAACATAAAAAAAAATTAACACAATCATTTTTATCCTGGTTCACTGTTAACTAAGCTACTCCAGTCCACCCCTCAAGGTGATTTGCCTTCACCAAGAACTTAATCCACTATAACCAAACTGATTACAGACAATCCACAATAAGTCAGATCAGCCTTATTGGCACCCCAATAAGTTAGTAGATCCTTATTGCAAATCCACTCAAATCGCATCAAGAGTTTTCATGAGATCATACCTTCCCTTGGTCACTCAAGGAATCAATCAACAACCGTTGAATACTTTCAATGTATTACATGTTTCTTCTTTTAAGCAGATTACACAAACATTTCAGTACAAAGAAAAACACCTAAGTGTTTTACATCAGACACGAGCAACAACTCCTTGCCTATTTACAAAACTATACACTGAAGATTTCTCTAAAGAGTTGCACGACGCTTTGGTGTAGTTTTGTTTGAGCTTGATTTAATCCGATAGATTTTTCGTTGTAATGTTAATTCTTACTTTTCTTCAGCTTCCAAGTCTTCTTTTTATATCTTGTAAAAGAAATCCATTTAAGGGGTAGAAAGATAATTTTAAATCTTGTTGTTTGTTCCTAATGGTCATAATGAGAGTGGTTGAAAATACAAGACGAAAGAATTGTCCTTATGCCACCCTAGAGGGTAGAGGTCACAGAAATGTTTGAACCTTTTGTACACCATCACACGCTAACCATTTTTAATTTCTTCTAAACTTCAGAGGCTTCAAATAATTTGAATGTTTGAAGCTTGTTTTAGAATAATCACTCTTAAGTCTTAGAACCTATGTCTTGGAGTCTTCAAAACTTTTCCTATCAGAACCTTGTCTTCAGAGTCTTCAGCACTTGGTCGTAAGTACTTGTTTTTCTTCAGATCATCAACATTTGTTTAGAAGAACCTCGTCTTTATAATCTTCAGAACTTAGAACACACAGAAGCAAAGCTTTAGAAGGCCTCCAAAGCTTAAACACAAAGTTACAATCACATCCTCTTGTACTAACATTCCTAAGAACCATTGCATAAGTGATCGAGACTTTATAAGTCTTTCGGGTGTAGTGACTGCAAGTACATAATTTATCGTGTAGTTTTAAAAGATATCGAACCCAAAAGGAATGATGGTCAAACTATTGTTATCTTAGGGTCACTGTGTAAAGCTAAGGCTAATTATAAAATGGGTGTTTGGGTTTAATCGGGTATTAACTAAAACCTAATAATTAATAGCGGGACACCGACATGTACTTTTTCAACTTCAGGATTCAATAAGTCATTGGCATTTGTTTTCAGTATTAAAACATTGTTTCAGTGGAAACTATTCATTTAAAAAACCCCGTCCCACACTTTTTTCTATCGGTTCAGGTCATATTATTAAACACAAATGAGTGCTCTCACTATTTTATTTAAAATTCAAAAGTATTTTTTGAAAACAAATAGAGTCCAATTAAATTTAAAGCGCTCTCGCTGTTTTTAAAATTAATGTTTAATAACTAGTATCTGGTTAAAACCTCAAACTCTCGTTCTGTTGATTTTAACCTTAGACTATCTTTTACTCTCGTACAAAAAAAATTAAATATCCAAATTAGAAATTAAAACCCGAAAAGTGATTTTGTAAAATATTAATGCTAATTATTACCGAATACCTTGGTTTAAGATTTACATAATGATATCGAGGAATTTAGCCCGACATAATTTTATTGCAGGGCAACATAAAATTAAAACATAAATTTAATAACACATGCATGGTAAGAATAAATAAGTTATACTTAAAAAAGGAACTTGAAATTAAATACTGAAGCAAATAATTTGAGCAGTGCGTATCCTCCACAAGCCGATACGATTAACTTGTAATGATTTATCCAGAATTAAATAAAATGGAACTAAACGAATTCTGGAAGCTAGGAAGAAAACTAGAGTTGCAGTATTCCTTTGATGTGAAGAAATATTGCTTTAATGGTGCGAGTTTTCTATGTTAATGGGAATTCTACGAAACTGGAAAACAAAATACTCAAAACTATGGAACTGAAATAATAGTAAAGTTTCAAAAGTGGAAAATAATCGCAAGTTACAGTACTTAGAAGAAACAATAAAAGTTGGTGCAAAAGTATGGAACGTCCCAATGTTGGTAACTGATTTCAATTTATAGATTCCAAAAGTGAGCAAAAATAGGAGGAATCCCCTTAATCCTCATTCTTCCATCATGGAGAAATTCAAGCCAACTCTTCATTTTGTCCGCTTCGTGGAGATAATGCCGTAACAGTTATATAAGCTGTCACGAGCATTATGCACGATATGATGTGGGGCACATATCTTTAATTTGTGATGGTCGGGACATGAAGCATGTCGAGGGGCACACTTTGCAAGTTTTGACGGGCGGCACGCGCCTGTGACGGGCGATACGCCTTCTGGTATAGAATGCTGCTAAAATGCTGCTAGATGGCTATTTCTTCTTCATTTCTCCATTATTTTTCTTCATTTTCTCATTTATGCCTTGAAAAAGCTAATTACTTAAAATATGCTGCAAATACTATAAATAGAGATAAAATGTGACATAATGAATGAAGAATCAGAAGTTTTATCTATGTAAATTAAGCAGAAAATGCTATAACTTTCTGTGTTATCAAACTCCCCTAAGCTTGAACCTTTACTTGTCCTAAAGCAAAATAGTAGTATAAAAATAATAAAGCACAAGTTAAAAGCAAATACATAATGCATTTCGATTCGTAAGAGATTGCCAATGCCCATCCATGCCATTATAGCTCAACTAAATTCTTTTTGTTCAATTTCACCCGTTTTCATTCTAGCGCAATCACATTAAGCCTTTTATCTTTACACACACATAGTAGAGTAGCTGGTTAGTGACTATGATCCTTTAAGCATAAGGTTATGAAACATAAATGCGATAACCTCCTTGAATTCACCCAATTTCAAGTCGTGGGGGATCGGACCGTAGTCCACCCTACCAAGTTCAGTACCATACACCCCAGAATCAACCAACAACGGGTTTCTATGTTATATAATGTAGGTTCTGCATCCGTTGGATTAAGTGACCAGGTGAGGATCGCCAAACTTAATTGGTGCATTCCTTATTTTCTTATAGGAAAGCACGTATCTTTTAAATACTCTGGATCATTCACTTATATTCATCGACTCCATACGTAGTTTGTGTTTAAGACAGTGCTGACTGCTAAATAAACTACTCGGGGCTACTTTAAAACTAAAGTTTAAGGTTTCGGTATAAAGGGTACTGAAATCGATCTAGCATAATTTGTTGATTTAGAGTGTTATGACGGTATCCACTGTACTTCTGTTTAACACAAGGTTTCTCATATATCTTTAAAAAGTGAGCAAATTGTATACTCTTCGAATGCGTCATGTTATGCGAGTAAGGAACAAAATTTTTGTTATGGCTCAAGAAAGTGGGGAAATTAGACAATAGCAGAAAAATCGCATAAACGAACTCATAAGTACAAAGATGTTTTTGATTACAAGGAATACAAATGGGAATGAAAGATCTACTTAGAAAGAAATAAAGAGTTCCCTAACTAACTATCTACCCTAATCTTGAAATTAAGAAATGTCCCAATGCTAAAAAAACAAAAAGTAAACGGGAAGAGAAACATAACCGATCTATTCTTGCTCATTATTGCGTCCTCTTCCTTTCCCTCGTGCTCGGCCACGTGTACCCGGAGGATGAGGCATAGCTACATGGTATATATAATCTAGAAAACCATCGATGCATACAATTAAGGCTGCCATTTCCTCGGTCAATCTTGCAGCTTGGCGCTCATTTCTTCCGTCATATTCATGTTGCTGACTTTGCATAGCTAGCATAAGTTGCATTATTGCATTTTGATTGTTCTGCATAGCTTGCACTCTTTCATCTTGTTGCATGATGGAAGCCATAATGTCATCATTTGAGGCTGGTGCTCTTTCGCGTCTTCTTCTGGGTCTTGTGGATGTGCTTGCAATATTTTCAGAAGGAGCTTGTTGTTAAGGATCCCCTTGTTCCATTTCTTTCTCCATTTCATCAACTTGGACATTTCCTTGGTCGTTTCGGCATTATCTCTAGGTGCAGGAGCATCAAGGTCATAAAGCCACTTATCCATATTTGTAATATCAGTAAGTGCAATGTTTGGCAAAATGAAACTAGGAACTACCTTGTTATGCACCATCAGATTTTACCTACCATCTCCCTTGACCTTAATCAAGTGGCCAACCCGACAGTTGTCGATGTCAATGAAAGTGGGCGGAAGTGGTGGCAGATTTGTGAGCTTGTCTTCAAGGTGCAGTCCAAGTTCTATAGAGGTAACTAGTCCGCCAACATAGAAAGGCGTAGACCATCTTGCACATAAAGACTGGATATATGATAGAAGGAACATGCTCGCATTGATCTTTTGGTTTGGAATGAAGGTACAATGAAGGAGTGTGATCGGTGGGAATAGAACTGACTGTTTTTGGAATGCTGGTTCGCATTTGCGTTTGGTTTCGCAAAGTGACGCGGTAAGCAAGAGCCGCCACCGTCTTTTATTTTATCCAACAAGGAAAGGACAAAAGCACAGAAAAATTCCTTTTCGAGATGTTTCTCGGGTTCGGGAGGTAGATTATAGAAAGGGAAGGTGTTAGCACCCTTTCTATCTGTGGTTATCCACAGGCTCTTAGGTACTTGCTCACTATGTTTTCAAAAGTTTGCTTTTATTTATGTTTGTGGGTTTTGAAAAGAGTTTTGTTTTTGAAGAGAGTGTAGGTGTGAAAAGTTTTGTTTTGTTTTAAAAGGAGAAAGTACTTAAGAACCTCTACCTACTCAAAAAGGAATTAAACTGTGTAAATGTCCTTTAGACAATGCTATTCCACTATCGAGGAGTAGGAAGCACCGTCGTTGGAGTTTTCGGGTCAATTCGATTTAAGGGACGTGTGGTCACTAAAGCAATGTTAGGACGCTTTAGTGGTAATCCTAATGTCTTAGATCATTTTATCCGAGGCAACTGTTTCGAGGCAACTTATGATATTTGGACAAAAGGACGACCTCTAACGCATCCTATACTTAATGACCACGTTCGAGGCAACCAAGTGAGGTGTACCCTAAGAGTGGCATGTGCGAGTGTGTCAATTTTCAGTTTATATTATCTTTACATGTCATGGTGAGCTATTGTTGATTTTAAGTTAAGAGTTAATCTTGTCATGCATAGCCTAGTTAGCATACATCTAAACAGTTAATATATGTACATGAATTTAAAGTGCGGGAATTGTAAATCCTACGCTATTACAAGGCTTCGGGGAGGGGGATTATTTACATGTCCAAAATTGGGGAATAAAGCAGTAAAGTAAAAGTCTTAGTTAAGCTATTACAAACCAATAAGCAGTTACAATAAAATAAACGCGCGTGAATCTGAACATAACCTCTAAAAATCCTAAGAATAAAATATTTTGTTGTTTTATTTTATTTTGGGAAATGCTAAGTCAAATTTAATTAATTAAAAATACTGATTAAAATTAATTCTAAAACATACCTAATATTTTTTGCATTTTTTTGTTTATGAAAAGGATTGAATTCAAATAAATCCTAAGTCTACTGATTTTAAAATTGAAGAAAATGAGTTAGAATAATTAACTAAATTAAATCCTTGAAAAAGGTAACCTAATTCTAAGTTACTTATTTTTTATGATTTTTTATGTTGATTAAAAAAGAACAAATAAAATGATCAAAACAAAAATGAAATCAGGCAGTAAATAAAAAAAATATATAATTCTGGAGGCCAGGGTCGAAAGAGGTGTAGGCTGTCTTTCGACCCAGTGAAGAGGCTTGATCGAAGGTGCATGAGGAGCTGCACTTTGAGGGTGTTCGATCTGGATATGTCATCCTTCGATCTGGAAAGGTCATCCTTCGATCTGGAAATCCTGGATCCAGTTCGAAGCTAAACTGCTAAGCTTCGAAGCTCTGAACAGGATTCTGAGAATATATTTCCTGCAAAATGAAACAAATGTTAAAAGGTCCAGGGGGGACTTTTACCCCCCTGATTCGGATCTCCTACCAATTCGAACCTGCTGAATCTGGGTTTGGGTTTGTTTTATCCTGGGATTCAAAGGAGAAACTCAGATTGTGCCCAAGCAATGGCACAATCTCAACTTTGCACTGTAGCTTACATGTATCACATTAAATCATTCATAAACAACAATAATAACGTGAATATGCAATTAAAAATGAATTTAAATCAGAGATTTAATGAGTTTGAGATCAGATTTTTTTTACCAAACATAGGTGCTTTGATCTGTAGTTCTGAGCGTGGAATGGCTGCTTTGGCTTGGATGAAAATGCCAATAACCGTTGGTGGGTTTGTGGGCAGCGTATCTCCAAATCCTCTGTTTTTTCTTTTCTCTATTTTTTGTGTGTTTTTCCATCCTCTGTAATGTGCCACTGGCCCTTGTATTTATAAGAGTGTGGGGGTTTAGTAACGGCAAGAGACAGCCAATTAAACAGGCCATTAAAGCCATGAGACAAGAATCAGACACATTAAAATATTTCCTTTTTTGAAATATTCGTGTCTCTTGAATGAACTTGGACACTTTTGAATTTCGAATGCCTTCAGGCCTTGCTCTTCGATTGGTCTTAAGTTGCCTCCTTCGAATGGACTTCTTCTACTTCGACTGCTTGATTTGAAAAGAGTCACTCTGGTCGAATCAGCTCTTTAGGAACAGAAAAGGCAAGAATCTGGACTTTAACTCAGGAATTAAGTCCACAATCAGCATTTAATTATTGCCATATTTGCGAGGAAAACATGCCATCTTCTCATGTTCAGTGTACCTGGACATGTTTTTTGAGTGCCCTCTTGATGGCCTCTTTTGAATGGCCTGGAAGGAGTTCTTCAAATGGCCCTTGTCCAAACATCAATCGAAGGGTATTTATTGAAATTCCAATCGAAAGGCTTGGTTAACAGGCCAATCGAAAGGTGTTGTTCATGCTAATCGAAGGATCCCTTGACATGCCAATTGAAAGGGTTGGTCCAGGGTGCCAAACGAAAAGGTCTTTCAGAATCCCAATCGAAACGCTTGACACAACACCAATCGAAGTACTTGTCCATAATTCCAATCGAAGCACTTGTCCATAATGCCAATCGAAAGGCTCCTTTAGAATACCAATCGAAGGGTCTTTCAGAATGCAAATCGGAGTGCTTGTCCATAATGCCAATCGAAAGGCTCCTTCAGAATACCAATCGAAAGGTCTTTCAGAATGCAAATCGAAGTGCTTGTCCATAATGCCAATCGAAAGGCTCCTTCAGAATACCAATCGAAAGGTCTTTCAGAATTCCAATCGAAAGGTACTTAAAGTACCACTCAAAAAATTTCTTTTTCCTTAGGCAACGGTTTCTGGTGAACCATGTAAGGGGAAGACTTTGGAAAACATGAGAGGGCAAATTTTGGGGTGCAACAGTTGTCCCTGTTCAATTTTCTTAAACCTGAGGATATAGATTGGCTTTCGAGCCTTTCGTGATCCGAAGGTGGAAGATAATTGAACACTAGAGTGCCCAGAAATTTGCACTCGCATGGTGTAGTATCAGCATTGTGACGTCGGGAATGGGCTTACATATGCCATTTGGAGATTGTTGGTAGGAGGATGGGCTTATAGATGCCATCTGCAGGAGTGTCGATCGCATAAGAGATTCCTTAGCGAGAACCTGCATACCTGTTGTTTGTAGAAGATTCCTCTGAGGAAGTCTAACTTTGTTGAGATTTAGGAACCTGCCAGTACTTCAACTGAGAGAATGCTTCAGCTGAGTTTTAAGAACCTGTTCATAATTCAATTGGGGGGAAACATCTTCATCAAGATCTAGGAACTGTCTCGTGCCCACCGGGAGTATACCTCTGAGGTTATAGAACTTGTCCACACTATGACGGAGGAAAACATCAAGATCTAGGAACTGACTTGTGCTCAAAGGAGTATACCGTTGAGGTTATAGTACTCGTCCACACTATGACGTAGGGAAACATCTTCATCAAGATCTAGGAACTGTCTCGTGCCCACCGGGAGTATACCGCTGAGGTTATAGAACTTGTCCACACTATGACGGAAGAGAACATTAAGATCTAGGAACTGACTCGTGCTCAATGGAGTATACCGTTGAGGTTATAGTACTCGTCCATACTATGACGTAGGGAAACATCTTCATCAAGATCTAGGAACTGTCTCGTTCCCACTGGGAGTATACCGTTGAGGTTATAGAACTTGTCCACACTATGACGGAGGAAAACATCAAGATCTAGGAACTGACTCGTGCTCAATGGAGTATACCGCTGAGGTTATAGTACTCGTCCATACTATGACGTAGGGAAACATCTTCATCAAGATCTAGGAATTGTCTCGTGCTCAATGGAGTATACCGTTGAGGTTATAGAACTTGTCCACACTATGAAGGAGGAAAACATCAAGATCTAGGAACTGACTCATGCTCACCAGGAGTATACCGTTGAGGTTATAGTACTCGTCCACACTATGACATAGGGAAACATCTTCATCAAGATCTAGGAACTGTCTCGTGCCCACCGGGAGTATACCGCTAAGGTTATAGAACTTGTCCACACTATGACGAAAGAGAACATCAAGATCTAGGAACTGACTCGTGCTCAATGGAGTATACCGCTGAGGTTATAGTACTCGTCCACACTATGACGTAGGGAAACATCTTCATCAAGATCTAGGAACTGTCTCGTGCTCACCGGGAGTATACCGTTGAGGTTATAGAACTCGTCCACACTATGACGGAGGAAACTGTCGAGATTGAGAACCTTATCTGAAATTCAACCGATGATAATTCAATTGAGATTTAAAAACTGGTCAGATCTTCGACGAAGCTGAGAACTTTAACTATATCTTTCCTGAAAGGTAAAGGTCAGTCATATGCAATGCATGATATGGATCAGGAAATGATGTTCTCAAAATAAATGAGATTGTATTTGTATGATGCGTATATGCATGTATCATGATGTATGGGAATGTGATGTTTTAGCTGGGGAAAATAAATCCCAGAGCTGCTGGAGAATAGAGTCGAGTTCTTCATTTCCGCTGTGGATGGTGAACGAAGATGATTGTGAGAATAAACCTGCAGGAGAGGATGACTCCGTTGGGGAATAAACTGGATGAAAAGATTACTCTGAGGGGAATTACTCTGTGGGGAAGAGATGTTCTGTTGATGATTTTAACGATAACTCCGCTGGGGATTCCATTGATAAGCTCTGTTGGGGATTTCAATGATGAACTCCACTGGGGATGGATTACTGTTGCTGGCGATATTGAATCTGTTGAGGATAGAAGTCCTGCTTGGGGAAAGAAAGAACTTCGCTAGGGATGATCTTTCAGTTGCAACTTGCGGAGGATAACACAGTTAGACTCTTGTGAGGATAACCTTCTGAATTTGGCTGGGGAGATTTATTTTGTACTCTGTAGGGGATGAGCTTCCAGAATCTACTGGGTAAGATGACTTAATCCTGGCGGGGAAGCTTTTTTAGACTGTGCTGGGGAAATGGCTCCAACGGGGTGTATCTTGTATTCCGATGGGGAACATTCTTATACTGCGCTGAGGAATATTAAGACCTTCTGGGGATACCAAGCCTTTTCGGGCTGATGGTAGATCAACTTTGCTTGGGAAGAGCCTTGTTGATTTGTTCATGGTTGCAAGTCTCAGTGGGGATAGCTACCATTACTGTTTTTATTCTGCAGGGAGTGAAGGTATCTTAGCCATATTCTTCAGCTGAATATATCTTGGTAGCTTGGTGGACAGAGTAGCTAGACAGCTCGGACAAACCTTATTGCCCCTGTTTCTGATATTACTAGTAATTCATCTTTCGTTTCGCATGTAAGTATTTATGATCAGCAGTTAACGTCAAATGCATATATCAAAAATGAACATTGGACGTTCTTTGCAAAACAAAACAGATAAAGGAAAAATAGTTTGAAATTTATTTGAAAATGAATTTGTATTGATTTTGAAGTTTGGCCTGTAAATAGGCGTTTTGTACAAGAGGCTGACGTCCTAGTAAGTGAACGTCGCCGAACAAAATAGAATTTATACAATTTGTGAAAAGAAAACAAAACAGCTAGGTGAATAGTCCCACTGGGTTCCAGCTCTGCTATTGCCTTTATATCTTCAAGCATCTCATCACTTTGCTGCTTAGTTGAAGATGAATCTGATTGACTGGCGTCGTCCGAGCCTGATAGTTGATACCGAAGTCCGGATACGAGGTGATCCAATGAGACATAGTGTTACGCTTTAATCCCTAATTTTTGCCCGGACCACCCTTTCGGGTTTTTAGTTCACTGGGATACCCATTTTTGCCCAAGCCACCTTTTCAGGTTTTCGACTTGCCGGGTGTACAATTTTTTTTATTTTCATCCCTTATTTTTGCCCGAACCCTTTTGGTTCGCCGGGAAGCCCTTATTTTTGCCTAGGCCAGTCAACCTATCAGGTCTTTGATTATGCGTAGTATCTTTTTACTATGTCTGCATTGACGGGGTGAGGAAGGTCGTCACCATCCATGGTGGTTAGAATCACCGCTCCTCCTGAGAAGATGTTCTTAACCACAAATGGCCCTTCGTAAGTAGGGGTCCATTTACCCCTGGGATCACCTTGAGGTAGAATAATGCGCTTGATTACCAGGTCCCCAACTTGATACTCTTGTCGTCTGACTTTCTTGTTAAATGCCTTGATCATTCGTTTTTGGTACGTCTGACCATGACAAATAGCAGTGAGTCTCTTTTCGTCGATTAGATTCAATTGATCAAGTCGGGTCTGAATCCAGTCGTCTTCACTCAAACCTGCATCCTTCATGATCCGAAGAGAGGGTATCTGAACTTCAATGGGCAAGACTGCCTCCATGACATAAACCAAGGAATAGGGTGTTTCCCCTATTGACGTCCGTGCTGAGGTACGGTACCCATGAAGAGAAAATGGTAACATCTCATGCCAGTCTTTGTATGTCACTGTCATCTTCTGCACAATCTTCTTAATGTTCTTATTAGCTGCTTCTACAGCCCCATTCATCTTCGGCCGGTAGGGAGAAGAGTTATGATGTTGTATCTTGAATTGCTCGCAGAGCTCAGTGATCATTTTGTTATTGAGATTGGTACCATTGTCCGTAATGATCCTCTCTGGTACACCGTATCGACAGATCAGATTGTGCCGAATGAACCGTGCCACGACGTTCTTGGTTACCGTAGCAAAGGAAGCTGCTTCAACCCACTTCGTAAAGTAATCAATCGCTACCAGGATGAAATGATTCCCGTTGGATGCCGTAGGTCTGATCTCGCCGATCATATCAATGCCCCACATTGCAAAAGGCCGAGGTACCGTCAAAACATTCAGAGGAACTGGAGGAATATGCACCTTATCAGCATAAACCTGGCACTTGTGACATGTCCGAGAATGCTGATAACAGTCGGCTTCCATGGTGGACCAGTAATATCCTGCCCGAAGGATTTTCTTTGCCATGTTATGTCCACTGGAATGAGTTCCAAAAGTACCTTCATGCAGCTCTACCATGATCCTTTCTGCTTCAATTTTATCCATGCAACGCAGTAAGGTTGAATCATGGTTACGTTTGTAAAGAATGCCATTGCTGATGAAGAACTTTGCCGCGAACCTTCTCAGAAACTTCTTGTCATTAACAGATGCACCCTCGGGGTACTCTTGAGCTTCAAGGTACCTCTTCACTTCATGATACCAAGGTTATTCTGTTACCTTTTCGGTCTCAAGATCACAGCAATGTGCTGGTTCATCCAATTTCCAAATAATGATCCGGGGAGCCTCGTTGTCTCACTTGACTTTGAACATAGAAGACATCGTGGCTAGCGCGTCTGCCAACTGATTCTCCTCTCTTGGGAAGTGTTCAAAGGTTATCTCCTCGAAATGGGGAAGTAACGTCAATACATACTCCTTGTAAGGAATAAGATTTGGGTGTTTCGTATCCCACTCTCCTTTGATTTGACTGATCATGAGAGCGGAATCTCCAAAGACGCTCAAAAACTTAATCCTTAGGTCAATTGCAGCTCGAAGACCCATAATGCAGGCTTCATACTCCGCCATATTGTTGGTGCAGTTGAAACATATTCGGGCGGTAAACGGAGTATGAGAGCCTTTAGGAGATATGATAACAGCGCCAATGCCATTGCCTAAAGCGTTCGAAGCTCCATCAAAATGCATAGACCATCGGGATCCTTCCTCAGGTCCTTCATCCGGTCCAGGTGTTTCACAATCAGTTATCAACATGATATTCTCGTCTGGGAATTCAAAGTTCATAGACTGGTAATTATCCACTGCCTGATGTGCTAAATGGTCTGCCAATACGCTTCCCTTGATTGCTTTTTGAGTCGTGTACTGGATGTCATATTCAGTCAAGATTATCAGCCATCTTGCTATTCTTCCGGACAAGGCAGGCTTTTCGAAGATATACTTGATTGGATCCATCTTTGAAATCAACAGAGTAGTGTGAGTCAACATATACTGTCTCAGCCGGCGAGTAGCCCATGCCAAAGTGCAGCAAGTTTTCTCGAACAGTGAGTAACAGGTCTCACAGTCGGTAAACTTTTTGCTAAGGTAATAAATAGCATGCTCTTTTTGGCCAGACTCGTCATGCTGCCCCAGCATACATCCCATTGAGTTGTCAAGTACTGTCAAGTATAAGATTAGAGGTCTCCCTTCCACTGATGGCATCAGAATGGGTAGCTCCTGGAGATACTCTTTAATTCTTTCAAAAGCGGCCTGGCATTCATTGTTCCAACATACCACTTGATCTTTCTTCAGTAGTTTGAAGATTGGATCACAAGTAGCAGTTAGGTGCGAGATGAATCGGGCAATGTAGTTCAGACGTCCTAGAAAGCCTCTGACCTCTTTCTCTATCTTGGGAGTTGGCATCTCTTGTATGGCTTTCACCTTGGCAGGATCCAATTGAATACCTTTGTCGCTCACGACGAAACCTAGCAGTTTGCTAGACCTCACCCCGAAGGTACACTTGTTCGGGTTCAACCTCAGCTTGTATAACTTCAACCTGTCAAACATCTTCTGTAGATGGTCAAGGTGTTCCTCCTTAGTTTGGGACCTCGCAATCATATCGTCGACGTATACTTCAATCTCATGATGGATCATGTCATGAAATAAAGCAACCATGGCACGCTGATATGTTGCCCCAGCGTTCTTCAACCCAAAAGGCATGACCTTGTAACAAAAGGTACCCCACTGGGTAACGAAAGTGGCCTTTTCCATGTCTTCAAAAGCCATCTTGATTTGATTATAACCAGAGAAACCATCCATAAAGGAGAATACCTTGTGCTGAGCAGTATTGTCAACCAGAACGTCAATGTGAGGCAGAGGGAAGTCATCCTTAGGGCTTGCCCTGTTCAAATCCCTGTAGTCAACACACATTCGGACCTTACCATCCTTCTTCGGTACCGGAACCACATTGGCAACCCACTGAGGGTAAGAAGTTACTGCTAGAAAACCGGCATCAAACTGTTTCATAACTTCGGCCTTGATTTTCTCAGACATCTCTGGACGCATACGGCGAACCTTCTGTTTTACCGGAGGACAGTCTTCCTTGGTAGGCAGGCGATGAACCACAATGTCGGTATCCAACCCAGGCATATCTTCGTAAGACCAGGCAAAGATTTCCACGTAGTCATGCAGCATTTGAATCAACCTTTGTTTCACACTAAGCTCCAGATTTGCATCGATCTTGACTTCCTTTTTGTCTGTCTCAGTGCCTAGATTCACTGTTTCTACTAGCTCTTCATGTGGCTGAATGGCCCTCTCTTCCTGGAGTAGCAGTCTTGCAAGTTCACCAGGAACTTCGCAATCATCTTCACCTTCGTCTTCGGCTAAGTTGATCGGATTTTCGAAGTCATAACTGGCAGTAGCAGAGTCGTTACCAGTGAGATCCAGAGTGGATTGAGACCTGTATATGTGAGTGTGTGTAAAATAGCTGTTTTGCAATATATAATAAAGAAAGACAAGGAGCGCAAAATTTGAAATGCAAAACGTCCAATGCTTTTATTAATGATATATGAAAGTGGCACATAAAAGCCCTCACAAGTGAAGCCACGATGCCCCGGGTAAGACACCGGGCCATAAAGTTTTACAATATTGTCTGTTACAAATTCAAAACAAAGAGTTCATTACTGGGTGACAAAAGTAATAGGGATGAAGTCCTTTGCCGTCCAATTGCTTGGTCCAAATTTGGTCGTAGGATAGATCCAATTGTCGAATTCGGACTCCTCTACGCCATCTTCGATGGCATTTACTCCCGAGTTGTTGATGAACACAGGAGGTCTTCCAATCCTTGCACTTCGAACATCCCTTTGAGCTTCTGCAGTGAAACCCAACCCAAACTTGTTAGTCTTCTGAGTGAAATCAGGAAGTCAGCCCCAGTTTGCATACTCACCCTTCTCAATAACAGCCCGGGCATCCTTTAAGGAAGCCATCTTCATAGGAGAATCTTCCATCACAGTCTCGGCCGATGCCAATGTCTGAGGAACCTCTTCAAAGTGTTGAAATGGGGTCTCAATGAACTCCTCATCCATCTCTACATACCGGAATGAGTTAAGGTGGCTGACCATGTATTCCTCCTCCCCTTGTACTGTCAAAATCTTCCCTCTGACCGGGTACTTCAACTTCTGGTGGAGCGTTGAGGTTATGGCTCCAGCTTTGTGGATCCATGGACGACCCAGCAAACAAGAATAGGATGGCCGAATGTCCATCACGTAGAATGTAGAATTGAAGACCTGAGAACCAACCTTGATTGGAATATCAACCTCACCATGCACCATCCTTTTAGACCCATCAAAGGCCCGGACAACAATGTTACTCGGCTTTAGCTCCAAACCTTCGCAATCCAGCCTGTCTAGAGCTTTCTTTGGCAAGACGTTCAATGAGGAACCAGTGTCAACTAACACATGTGCAAGAGTAGTGCCCCTGCATTTAATGGAGACATGCAGGGCATCGTTATGGTTCTTCCCTTTAGCAGTCAGATCAGCGTCGGAGAAACCTAAACCATTATCAGTAGTTAAATTGGCCACACAATCGGTAAACTGATCAACTGATGTCTCTTGTGGTACGTGGGCCGTCTTCAGGAAGGTAATCAGAGCCTTGTCATAGGCCTCTGAACACAACAGCAGTGATAACATAGAAATCTTGGATGGGGTTTTCCCTAGTTGCTCAACTACATTATAATCACTCTTCTTAATAATCTTTAGAATCTCTTCCATCTCCTGTTTGGAAGCTTCAATAGTGATTGTCTTTGGCGCCTCCGTCTGGGCAGGCATATCAGTGGTGATCCCTTTGCCTCGAGCGTTAGATGACTCGGCGACAGGGGTAGGAACAGGGACTTGATCAGGAATGGCAGCAGGTACACTTGCAGGCTTAATGACAACAGGTCTTCGAACAGCTGGTGGAGCAATATCAGGTGAGAAAAGTCCACCGCTGCGGGTGACTTTAGCAGGTCCAGTAACGTTGCTGACGCTGGTATCAGCACCGAACTCTTGCTTAACTCCAAGAACATAAACATCTGCCCCATAGTGCCAAGGGACACCTTTGTCAGAGGTGTAGGGGATGGGCCCCAGAACAATGATGATTATGGGTGCGGTCTTCGGAACAGATGTAATCCTAACAGGTGTCCTCGAGGGAGCCTTGGAAGAATTGTCGAAAATGGTAATGATGGCAACTTCTTCAGAATGAACGGATGGAACAGCAGTCTTCTCAAACAGAATCTCTTTACTATCCATCAGGTTTTGGATACCTGACTTCAGAGATGGGCAACCAGTAGCTAAAGCAGAACACATATGGCAACCTTCACCACAACCCAAAAATAAACTGGCTAGCAACAGGTTCTTCTTGATAGTCATCAGAGGGGTAACAATATCATCCACAGATACTACAAACAAGTCTTCCTCTACGACATTTACTCCATGTTTGGGCATGGGAGCAGTCACAACATTAGGCCTCTCGTGTGCCTCGAACTCAATCTCCTTTGCATCAATTAAGTCTTGCACCTTGTTCTTCAAAACCAAACACTCGTCTGTATTATGCCCCGGGCTATCAGAGTGAAAAGCACAGCGGGCATTAGGGTTATACCTTGGTGACGCTGTATTTGAATTCTTTGGAGCATCTTTTAGGGTCACCAAATTGGCCTTCAGCAATTGTGGAAGAATCTGAGACAAAGTCATGCTGAGACGAGTGAATTGCCTTCGAGGTCTCTCGTCCCTTTGTTGGTTGTGATGTTGAGGAGCACCGGCAGGTTTTGAAATAACAACTGCATTGACAGCTTGGCGGTGTTCAGATCTATTCTGTCTTCTTGAACTGTAGACAGCACTGGACTCTTTCTTAAACGACTTCTTCTTGGTGCCCGATGAGGCACCCTTCTGTATCTTCCCAGCCTTAATACCAGCTTCAATCCTCTCACCAGTCAGGATAAGGTCTGTAAACCTGGCAGAAGAGCTTCCAATCAAATGGTTAAAGAATGGACCAGACAGGGTCCCCAAAAACATATCAACAAGTTCACGATCAGCTAAAGGTGGTTGCACCCTTCCGGCAAGGTCTCTCCATTTTTTAGCATACACTTTAAATCCTTCAACCGTCCCTATTGACATACCCTGGAGTTGGGTACGCGTAGGAGCGAGGTCGGAGTTATACTGATACTGCCTATAGAATGCAGCAGCTAAATCCTCCCAGCTGCGGATACTGGCTCCGTCCAACTGATAGAACCACTCAAGCTGAGTCCCTGAAAGACTGTCTTGAAAGAAATGGATCCACAAGTTCTTATCAGCAGTGTAAGGTTGGATCTTCCTCAAATATGACCGGAGGTGTAGCTTTGAACAGGAAGCCCCGTCATACTTGGCAAAGGCAGGTGCCTTGAACTTATGGGGAATCACCACCCCAGATGATAGACCTAGATCTCCTAAGTCCAGACCGGGCACCTTCTGTATTTCCATAGCGTTCAAACGGTCTTCCAGCTGTTTGTACTTATCCTCAGCAGGAGGATACTGTTCTTCATCATAGTTTGTCTCGTTGTCGAAGACCATAGGGCTAGGAGCCCTCCTTTCTTATGGATTGTCTTTCCCTCCAGATGGGGTGGTCAAATCAACTTCACTCTGCAGCCCATTTCCAAACCTGCGTCTAGTGTTGAACAGGATGGTCCTCTTTTTCTTCTTCTTCCTCTCTTTTATAATCAGGGTCTTCAGGTCCTGCTGACCCTTAGCTAGGCTCATGACCAACTCTTGAAATTGGGCATTCTGGGCCTGGAGGGCCTTGATAGCTTGCTCAGTGGAAGGTTCAGCAGACATGATGATTGCTGAAATAAACAGTGAAGAAGATAAGAGACCTGTAAAAGGGTACCTGTTATGCATATGATGAATGATATGTTATTTATGTAATGCATTCAAGGGTTCAAAAATTCAAATTTGTTGCAGACAAAAAGAACACACGTCATATTAAGAAGAAATTTGTTAGTACATAAGTGCCCCATGGGCGAAATATTACAAAATTCTTAATGTAAAAAGACATTGCGCATCCTTTTTGGAGCGATGTAAGTGTTGAGGGTCTCTTCCTCGTGAAGTCGGCGGGTAAGCTCCAAAACCTTCTTCTCACTGGCATAGAAGTTGGCTTCAAAAGTATTATGTTCTTCCTTAAGTTGGATCCAACTCTTTTGCATTTCTTCCCATGATGTCGGCATGTCAGGATGTAGGATGGCGTATAGAACCTCTCCTTCTATAACAGGCTCTTTGATCAAGGGGAGAATGTGAGGATATGGCATCATAAGATTCTGGGAGCGGGTTCGTACCCACTTTAGGTAAGGCTCAAGGGGGATGGAATTCTTATGCCCCAGTGTCTTACTATCCACCTTGTTAGGCATCCTCCAAGCTCTGATGAACCTTTGTCGAAGTCCTTGCGCATCGTTGTCGAAGTCAAAAACTAGGTCAGGAATCAGCATGTCATGAGGGCCATCCCTCCGAGCATATCCAAATTGTCTCAAAGCTAGACAGGGGTTATAGGTAATTCCTCCCCTAATTCCAAGTAATGGAACATTAGGAAATTCTCCACAACGATCAATGATGGTGACATTTTCTCTGGACTGAGAACACCAATGTACATCAGAATGTGTGAGGGTCATCAATCCTTGTGACCACCTTAAACCCTGCTCATTCTTCAAAACTGATTGTTGGAGGTGAGAAATAAACCACCTTGCTAGGAGAGGAGTACATCACATGAGAACACCTCTTTTCCTCATTGTTCGTATGTAAAATGAGTGGAGGATGTCCCCAAGCAATATAGGTATGGGATTCCTGGATACGAAAATCTTGACAACATTCACATCTATAAGTTGATCAGGATTTGGGAACAAAACCAACCCATAGATAAGGAGTGCCACAATCTCTTCAAAGGCTTGTAGATCAAGAGAATTCCAGCATTCCTGTGCCTTCTCAAACAGAAACTTTTCCAAGAATCCCTTGACACCCCTTCTGGTTTCCCAATGCCCCTTGATGTCGGATGGTTGCAAGCGTAATGCTCGAGCAACATCTTCAGGTTTTGGTTCCTTTTCCGTACCGTTGTAGGGTAGTTGACTAAGAATAGGAATTCTCAGGAGTTGAGAAAATTCCTCCAAAGTAGGCACTGATTGATAATCAGGGAATGTGAAGCAGTGGTGTAGGGGGTCAAAGAACTGGAAGAGAACTTTCATCATGTCTTCTTCAATGTTGGTGTTGACCAAGCTGAGGAGTCTACCATGTCTTTCACTGAAGAGAGAATTCTCGGGAATCCTGGATGTAAGCTCCTTGAGTTGAGGAAGGATCCTTACAAGGTTGACTTGAATTGTTTTCCTGCGGAGAGACTCCATGTCCTGCAAAACAAGAACAAAGATGAAGATCTAAACCCTTGAAATGGTTAGCGGATGCATATGATGCTTTATGATGTTCATGATGTATGCACAAACACATGTACAAGCAAGTCACACAAAAACCCTAGTTTCAGGCTTGCATGAGGTTTCATATGTAAGTACCCTCTTGAGTGTAGTTGGCTCAAAACCTGTCCTATAAATAGTAACCGGGTTCTAAGGAACTCAATATCATTAGATTGTTTTCTATGTTCATCGTTTTGGTTTAGCCACTGGACTAGCGACCAAAATATTCCAAGAAAATAATCCTCAATGAGTGTAGTATCGAGTATCTACCAACTTCGGACTGCACCAAAGTCGGTCATCTCACTACCCCTAAAAAAGGCCAAGATGGTCAAGTAAGGTTCTAGGTCATTAGTGCTTAGTGACATCACTCAGCGGCCCTGTATTCTCTTTGATTGACTCAAAGGCTACCGGTACTCACAAATATGTCGCACTAATATAGCTATTGCTTCAACCGTGTCGGTATACCCCGCACAGTTTCCACAATGTAATTCTATCTATGAATGTTTCCCAAATCCGGGTGGAGGATTTATAGAACTCCGATACAAGCCCACAAAATTAAATGCATACAAAGCAATACAATTGAAAACACAAGTGATCTAATCCTAAGGTACACCTCACTTATAAGATGATCCCCAGCAGAGTCGCCAGTTCTGTGATCGGTGGGAATAGAACTGACTGTTTTTGGAATGTTAGTTCGCGTTTGCGTTTGGTTTCGCAAAGTGTCGCGGTAAGAAAGAGTCGCCACCGTCTTTTATTTTATCCAACAAGGAAAGAACAAAAGCACAGAAAAATTCCTTTTCGAGATGTTTCTCGGGTTCGGGAGGTAGATTATAGAAAGGGAAGGTGTTAGCACCCTTTCTATCTGTGGTTATCCACGGGCTCTTCGGTACTTGCTCACTATGTTTTCAAAAGGTTGCTTTTCTTTGTGTTTGTGGGTTTTGAAAAGAGTTTTGTTTTTGAAGAGAGTGTAGGTGCGAAAATTTTTGTTTTGTTTTAAAAGGAGCAAGTACTTAAGAACCTCTACCTACTCAAAAAGGAATTAAACTGTGTAAATATCCTTTAGGCAATGCTATCCCACTATCGAGGAGTAGGTAGCACCGTCGTTGGAGTTTTCGGGTCAATTCGATTTAAGGGACGTGTGGTCACTAAAGCAATGTTAGGACGCTTTAGTGGTAATCCTAATGTCTTAGATCATTTTATCTGAGGCAACTGTTTCGAGGCAACTTATGATCTTTGGACAAAAGGACGACCTCTAACGCATCCTATACTTAATGACCACGTTCGAGGAAACCAAGTGAGGTGTACCCTAAGAGTGGCATGTGCGAGTGTGTCAATTTTCAGTTTATATTATCTTTACATGTCATGGTGAGCTATTGTTGATTTTAAGTTAAGAGTTAATCTTGTCATGCATAGCCTAGTTAGCATACATCTAAACAGTTAATATATGTACATGAATTTAAAGTGCGGGAATTGTAAATCCTACGCTATTACAAGGCTTCGAGGAGGGGGATTATTTACATGTCCAAAATTGGGGAATAAAGCAGTAAAGTAAAAGTCTTAGTTAAGCTATTACAAACCAATAAGCGGTTACAATAAAATAAACGCGCGTGAATCTGAACATAACCTCTAAAAATCCTAAGAATAAAATCTTTTTGTTGTTTTATTTTATTTTGGGAAATGCTAAGTCAAATTTAATTAATTAAAAATACTGATTAAAATTAACTCTAAAACATACTTAATATTTTTTGCATTTTTTTGTTTATGAAAAGGATTGAATTCAAATAAATCCTAAGTCTACTGATTTTAAAATTGAAGAAAATGAGTTAGAATAATTAACTAAATTAAATCCTTAAAAAATGAAACCTAATTCTAAGTTACTTATTTTTTATGATTTTTTATGTTGATTAAAAAAGAACAAATAAAATGATCAAAACAAAAATGAAATCAGGCAATAAATCAAAAAATATATATATAATTCTGGAGGCCTGGGTCGAAAGAGGTGTAGGCTGTCTTTCGACCCAGTGAAGAGGCTTGATCGAAGGTGCATGAGGGGCTGCACTCTGAGGGTGTTCGATCTGGATATGTCATCCTTCGATCTGGAAAGGTCATCCTTCGATCTGGAAATCCTGGATCCATTTCGAAGCTAAACTGCTAAGTTTTGAAGCTCTGAACAGGATTCTGAGAATATATTTCCTGCAAAACGAAACAAATGTTAAAAGGTCCAGGAGGGACTTTTACCCCCCTGATTCGGATCTCCTCCCAATTCGAACCTGCTGAATCTGGGTCTGAGTTTGTTTTATCCTGGGATTCGAAGGAGAAACTTAGATTGTGCCCAAGCAATGGCACAATCTCAACTTTGCGTTGTAGCTTACATGTATCACATTAAATCATTTATAAACAACAATAATAACGTGAATATGCAATCAAAATGAATTTAAATCAGAGATCGAATGAGTTTGAGATCAGATTTTTTTTACCAAATAGAGGTGCTTTGATCTGTAGTTCTGAGCGTGGAATGGCTGCTTTGGCTTGGATGAAAATGCTGATAACCTTTGATGGGTTTGTGGGCAGCGTATCTCCAAATCCTCTGTTTTTTCTTTCCTCTATTTTTTGTGTGTTTTTCCGTCCTCTGTAATGTGCCACTGGCCCTTATATTTATAAGAGTGTGGGGGTTTAGTAACGGCAAGAGACAGCTAATTAAACAGGCCATTAAAGCCATGAGACAAGAATCAGACACATTAAAATATTTCCTTTTTTGAAATATTCGTGTCTCTTGAATGAACCTGGACACTTTTGAATTTCGAATGCCTTCAGGCCCTGCTCTTCGATTGGTCTTAAGTTGCCTCCTTCGAATGGACTTCTTCTGCTTCGACTGCTTGATTTGAAAAGAGTCACTCTGGTCGAATCAGCTCTTTAGGAACAGAAAAGGCAAGAATCTGGACTTTAACTCAGGAATTAAATCCTCAATCAGCATTTAATTATTGCCATATTTGCGAGGAAAACATGCCATCTTCTCATGTTCAGTGTACCTGGACATGTTTTTTGAGTGCCCTCTTGATGGCCTCTTTTGAATGGCCTGGAAGGAGTTCTTCAAATGGGCCTTGTCCAAACATCAATCGAAGGGTATTTATTGAAATTCCATTCGAAAGGCTTGGTTAACAGGCCAATCGAAAGGTGTTGTTCATGCTAATCGAAGGATCCATTGACATGCCAATTGAAAGGCTTTGCCCAGGGTGCCAAACGAAAAGGTCTTTCAGAATCCCAATCAAAAGGCTTGACACAATGCCAATCGAAGTATTTGTCCATAATGCCAATCGAAGCGCTTTCCCATAATGTCAATCGAAAGGCTCCTTCAGAATACCAATCGAAGGGTCTTTCAGAATGCAAATCGAAGTGCTTGTCCATAATGCCAATCGAAAGGCTCCTTCAGAATACCAATCGAAAGGTCTTTCAGAATGCAAATCGAAGTGCTTGTCCATAATTCCAATCGAAAGGCTCCTTCAGAATACCAATCGAAAGGTCTTCCAGAATGCCAATTGAAAGGTACTTAAAGTACCACTCAAAAAAATTTGTTTTCCTTAGGCAAGGGTTTCTGGTAAACCATGTAGGGGGAAGACTTTGGAAAACATGAGAGGGCAAATTTTGGGGTGCAACAAGGAGGAACAATTCTTTGAATTAACTTTGTTGTTGTTAATCCTCCCAAAAATATTGTTGGAGATGACTCGGTGAAAATACCTGATAGCGGGATTATGAATGGATGAAGCATAAAGTCCCTTCCAATTGTTTGGTTCCTCATCAGAGAGAGATTTCCAAAGCTTGAAAGTTATAGATGCCCAATCTTGGTCTATGGGAATATGGTGGTGTACCACTCCTTCACGGGGGAAGTGGAAGAAATCACTCATAGTAGATTGACTTATAGAATATTCATCGTTGAACATTCTAAAAGTAGATGAGCTGGGTAGGTGCTGGCTTTTGTCGCACGACGGGTTGTATGAGAACGAGCTTAAAAATTCCAAAGTTAATGACTCATACGTTGGAAGATTCTGTGTGCGGATGAATGCTAAGTCAGAGTTTCGGAGTAACCACCGCACACTATCGAGCAATCATAATTTTCGCAAGCAATCAATATCAACATACCGTGTAGGGACTACGACGCGTTGATAAAATTTGAGATATTTTTCCCTTTGGTGCTCTCCGGCTTCGCCATTTCGAAGATTAATTTCGGAAATGTATGGCTCTGGTCTTGAACTTCTACGTGCCGTTGTTGAAACAAGGATGGAAGACGGGTAGGAGTTTGTGTGAGAAGTTGGGGGTTTTGAAATGGAAGTGGGTTTGGAGAGTGTATATGTAGAGAAATATAATGAGGGTAATAAGTGGTGACTAATGAATTTTAATGATAATGGTAATGGAGGGATTTAAATAGGTGGAGGTTTAATATAGTTAAAGTGGAGGTTTGAAGAAAATGTGAAGAAGAAGAGTTCGGCGAGGGTTTCTGTGATAAAATAGAAATGCTTATGTTTCTAACTTCGTGCCGAGGGGTACACTATTCTGCTGAGGGGGATATATTTTGTGAAGCGTGAAGGATGTCACGCTTGCATGGCGAACGACATGCAGCGCAGAACCAGAATAAAAATATAAAATTTTGTTTCCCAGACTTCCCATATATTTCAAACATTAAACTTATACATTTTCAATACTTGCAAGCATGATGTACATGTGTGTGTGTATATATATATATATATATATATATATATATGTGTGTGTGTGTGTGTGTGTGTGTGTGAACATGATAATAATAGTGCATTAAATGAAAAGTAATGTAATGTAAATTCCACAGGTAAATGAATGAAAAGAAAACAAAATTGAACAAAATATAACTGAACTGAAAATAAATAAAAATTGTACTTAAGAAATTAAATTAGCAAATAATGTTAAAAATTGTACTTAAAAATCAGAAATAGCAAATAAAATCTAATCTAAAAAAGCCTTCTCCCCCACTTAAACAAAATATTATCCGTAATGTTTAAATGTGAAAAGGAAATATGCAGTAAGTCTGAAAAATTAGCCACTTCGATTGTTAAGAAGAGAAGCGGAGTAGATATGCTGGTAAAGATGGTCCAATTGTTCGACTACCACATCCATGAAAGAATGTAAGTCAGTCCTCAGAATAATAAGCTCATCCCTCAATAAATCAAGCTCAAATTGTAAAGTATTTATAGCAGGCCCGTGATCAAATATGGGAGGTGGAGTAGCAACTGGAGCGACAGAGGTGTTTGAGTCAACCTGATTGGGAGAAGGAGAATGATGGTAAAAAGGAGGGGTTTCGGGGTCAGTTTCCTCATCAGACAGGAAGGGGTCAAGGTGGTTATAAATCACGAGCGTCTCGGGAGTAGGTGGTGGTGAAATGTGTGGTTCGGTCCAATCATATAACCAGTTGTTCCTGTCATGCACACTAGTCCTAGGGTCAAGCAGGGTAAAAAGGTGTATTAATTGATTGTTAATGAGCAGTTCAAAGTTACCCGGGCCTAGGTTTCCAATTATTCTGCTATTGAAACAAAAATTGATATTCATTGGTTTAAATCTACCTAGATGGACAAGGTTTACTAGTGGTTGTATTAAGCCGATATCATCTACTATCATGGTTACTAAATCACCTATCAAGATTGGTTCATGGACGACTCTCGCAAGACAGTGAAAGTTGGCTATCATAAAGGTAGCTTTGTTTATGGGACGATTTTGTGAAGCACAAAACATAATGAAAAGCTCGCTCTAGATAGTGTGGTTATATTTTCTGGCTTACCAAAGAGGGTGTGTGCTAGGATTTTATGAAAATATCTTAAGGCTGGGTTATGAATGTTTTCTGAGTGCATGTCATGAGGCTCAGGGTTACCTATAACTGTAATATCTCCCCAAGAAATAGTCTAGCTCACCCACATCGAAAATTTCATCCTGGATCACTGTGAACGCATCTAGACCATGTGGGAATCCTAATAGTTTTGCAATCTCCCTATGGGTATAGGTGTATTCAATATTAAACAGCCTAAACCTAATTAGTCCTCTATTGAACCCTAGACCATGGTTAGGTTTGTAGACAATAGAGCTTAGAAACTCCAGGGTCAATCTATGATAGGAACTAAACCTTCTTCTTAGGGCAGATGTGTCCCAGCTTATTTGGCTTAATAGGAACAAGACATTGTCTCGGATTCCTAATGTGATCATAGCAGGTCCATTGGGGTAGACACTCAATCCTATCTACCTATCAGATAAAGACTCAAACCTCCTCTACTAATTTCTTCCTCTAAAAACAATGGCCATAGTATCAACCAGATTCATCATGGTTAGTGCAATTAGCTAGTAGTAAAGTTAGCCTAAAGTAGGTTGATAGTTAGAATTAAGTTAGTAGAGGATAAAATTAGAGAAACAATACTGCATAATTTTATAAGATTAGAAATAAGCAATACCAAAAATAAGAAAAGAAAAGAAAAACTAAAAATAAGCAAAGCAAAAAGAAAAGACTAAAAAGTTGGTTGTCTCCCAATAAGCGCTTTGTTTAAAGTCGTAAGCTCGATATAACATGGTGGTTAGTCAAATGAATGGGGCGGCAGAGTATCCAGACTAAATGTTGTGTAATATTCCTTATTATCAATGTTATGATAATGCTTTAGACGTTTTCCGTTGAAGATAAAAGGTTTACTACACATTCCTTTGATTTCTATTGCGCCATTTTGAAAAACCTTAATGACTTCGAAGGGACCAGACCATCTAGAGTGAAGTTTTCGCGGAAATAGTTTAAGTCTAGAATTAATTTGGAGAACTATATAGCCTTCATTGAATTATTTTCTAGATATTCATTTATCGTGCCATTTTTTAGTTCTCTCCTTATAAATATGATCATTCTCGTAAGTGTCTAGTCTAAGTTCTTCTAGTTTATGGATATCTAAGATTCTTTTCTCACCCGCGGTAGTGTAATTTAAATTAAGGGTCTTAATGGCCCAATAAGCTTTATGCTCAATTTCTACCGGCATATGGCATGATTTCCCATAGACTAATTTAAATGGCGTGGTTCTGATTGGAGTTTTGTATGCCGTCCTATATGCCCATAGAGCTTCGTGTAACTTAGATGACCAATCTTTCTAGAGGTTGCTATCATTTTTTCTAAGATTTGCTTAATCTCTCTGTTGGGGACCTCTACTTGCACACTTGTTTGTGGATAATAAGGTGTCGCGACAGGATGTCGGACTCCATACTTTGCTAATAATATTTCTATGATTTTGGAAATGAAATGGGAGCCACCGTCACTAATGACGTGTCTCCGAACACCGAATCTTGGAAAGATTATGTTCTTGAAAAGCCTGGATACTACTCGTGTGTCATTTATTGGAGAGGCTACAGCCTCGATCCATTTTGAAACATAGTTGACATCAACTAGTATATAGTGATTTCCAAAGGAAGACGAGAATGGTCCCGTGAAATAAAGTCCCCATACGTCAAAGACTTCCACTTCTAGAATTCCATTTTGAGGCATCTCATTGCGTCTAGAGATGTTTCCAGTGTGTTGGCATTAGTCGCAATTTTTAACCGTGATATGGACATCTTTCCAAATATTAGGCTAGTAGAGGCCAACTTGTAATATTTTAGTGCATGTCTTTGACGTACTGGCATGTCCTTCATAGGGAGCAGCATGACAGTGGAAAATTATGTTTTCAATTTCATTTTCAGGAACACATCGACGGAAAATACCATAGGCACCTCTCTTGAAAAGCAAAGGCTCATCCCAATAATAATGTTTAAGGTCATGGAAGAATTTCTTCTTTTGTTGATAACACATATCAGGTGGAAGCACTCCAGCAGCCAAGTAGTTAACAAAATCGACATACCATGGTAGTATGGTTTTAGTGTAGACTGCTTCCATAATTTTGTTTGTGTTCTTGTCCTTATAAGTCACAGGGTACTCTGCTGTAAAACTTTCCAATTCTAATTTGGCTACAAGGGGTTTATAAGGAAAATCATCATTGATGGGTATATGATCTGGTTTGATGCCTTCTATTCTAGACAGGTAGTTAGCAACTACATTCTTAGTGCCTCTCTTGTCTTTGATTCTAAATTGAATTCTTGTAGAAGTAAGATCTACCTTAGTAATCTTGGTTTGACGTCTTTCTTACTTAAGAGGTACCAGATTGCAGTATGATCAGTATAGATAATTATCCGTGTTCCTACTAAGTAAGAACAAAATTAATCTAAAGCAAACACAACAGCTAACAGTTCTTTTTCTATGGTGGCATAATTTGTCTGTGCAGGATATAGGGTTCTACTTGCGTAGTAGATTGCATGAAGCTTTTTGTCCTTTCTTTGTCCTAGAATTGTACCTACGACATAGTCATTGGCATCACACATTATTTTAAATAGTTCGTTCCAATAAGGAGGTTGCATAATAGATGCTGAAATTAATGCCTTTTTTAGTGTTGTAAACGCGTCCAAGCATTTGTCGGTGAAAATGAAATCAAAATCTTTCATTAGTAGTTCGGTTAGAGGTTTGGTTATCTTAGAGAAGTATTTAATGAATTGTCGATAAAAACCAGCATGTCCTAGAAAACATATGATTTCTCTAACAATTTTGGGTGGTTGAAGATTTTCTATTACTTCAATCTTTTCTTTATCTACTTCAATTCCTCTATCAGATACGATGTGCCCTAAGACAATTCCTTGTCGGACCACGAAGTGGAATTTTTCCCAGTTTAGCACGAGGTTTACACTTACGCATCATTTTAATACCATTTCAAGGTTCGATAGACATACTTCAAAACTTTCTCCATAAACGGAGAAGTCATCCATAAAAACTTCCATTATACCATCTAGAAAATCAGAGAAGATGGACATCATACATCTCTGGAATGTTGCAGGGGCATTACATAATCCAAATGGCATTCATCGATAGGCGAACGTACCATAAGGACAAGTGAAAGTTGTCTTTTCTTGGTCGTCAGGATGGATAGGAATTTGGAAAAATTCGGAATAACCGTCTAAATAGCAGAAGTGGGAGTGTTTAGCAAGTCGTTCAAGCATTTGACCAATGAAAGGTAAAGGAAAATGATATTTACGAGTGGCTTTGTTTAACTTTTTATAATCGATGCAAATTGTCCACTCGGTGTGAGTTCATTGCGCTATGGATTCTCCTTCAGCGTTATTGACAACTGTAACACCTCCTTTCTTTGGTATGACATGTACTGGGCTAATCCTTTTACTGTCGAATATTGGGTATATAATTCCTGCTTCTAATAGCTTTTCTACTTCCTTTTTTACTACATCGCTCAAAATATGATTAATCCTTCTTTGATGTTCCCTAGAGGTTTTGCAGTCTTCTTCCAGCATTATACGGTGCATGTAGATAGAAGGGCTTATTCCTTTTAGATCTGAGATGTTATATCCTAAAGCAGTTGGGTATTTTCTTAGGACATGTAATAATTTTCCAGTTTCTATTTGTCCTAGGTCTACATTGACTATAACTGGTCATTCAAGTTCTGTATCTAGAAATTCATACCTTAGGTCTTTGGGTAGTGTTTTGAGTTATATGGCTGGCTTCTTTGGACAAGGTATAGGATCGAAAGTTAGAGCTAGGCATTCACTCAGATTTTCATCTTGATATTCAGGGCACCAATTATCATCTTCGAGGATTGGAGGTATAGAAATCTTCAATACTTCTGAATAAGTGGTTTGTTGTTTCTCCAATTCTTTTACGCATTTATCAATTTCATCTAAGAAACAACATGAATCATTGATGGATGGTACCTTAAAGAATTTAGACAGGATGAATTCAACTTTTTCTTCTCCGACTTTGAAAGTCAGTTTTCCATTTTTAACATCTATGATGGCTCCTGCAGTGGCTAGGAATAGTCTACCTAATATAATAGGAATATCAGAGTCTTCTTTAATGTCCATGATTATGAAATTAATGGGTATATAGAATTTTCCTATACGTACATGAACGTTTTCTAACATACCTAAAGGAAATTTCACTGATCAATCTTCTAATTGTAAGGATATTCTTGTTGGTCTTAGTTATCTCATGTTGAGTCTCCTGCAAATTGATAAGGGCATTAGACTAATACTAGCTCCTAAATCGCATATTGCTTTTTCTATGACAAAAGTTCTGATTATGCAAGGTGTGGAAAAACTACCTGGGTCCTTAAGTTTAGGAGGCATGTCGTTTTGGATTATAGCACTACATTTAGCGGTGAGAAGTACAGTTTCATTATCCTCAAGCCTTTTCTTATTGGATAAGATTTCTTTAAGAAATTTAGTGTAGGAGGGAATTTGTGTGATGTCTTTTGTAAAAGGTATGGTAATGTTAAGTTATTTCAGAAGTTCAACGAATTTCTTGAATTGCCCTACATTTTTAGACTTAACAAATCTTTGAGGATATGGAATAATTGGTTTATAGGGTGGCGGAGGCACATAAGGTTCTTCTTTTTCCACGGCCTCTTCATCACCTTCTTTTTCTACTTCCTTCAGTCCAGCTTCCTTCTCAGTTCCTTTTCCATGTTTTTGGTACATGGTTGGTTTCTCGACTCTAGGTTCAGTTGGCCCGCCTAGTTCTGTCCTACTCTGAAGTGTTATGGCATTAGCATATCCCTTTGGATTTGGTTGGGGTTGTCTAGGAAAAGTTCCAGCTGGAGAAGCTATAGCTTCTTGATATTGAGCCACTTGGGAGATTTGTGTTTCTAACATTTGTTGTGCGTGGCAAGAGCGTCAATCTTATTCATCAATTGCTTAATTTTCTCACTGATGTGAATATTTTGATTCATTAAATTTTTATTAGTTTGAACTTGGGTGGGTACAAAGTTTTCTATTATTATTTCAATGTGGGACTTCCTAGGGATATTCAGAATAGTTGAGACATTTTTGGTGGCTTTCTAAAATCCTGGAAGTGTAGTAGGAGCTTACCCAGGTGCGTACAAAGCGTTGTTGCTTTTATATCAGAAGTTTGGATGGTTCTTCCAAGCAAGGTTATAGTTATTTCCATAGGGGTTTCCTTGAGCATAATTTACTTGATCAACTGGTACTCTTGTTAAGAGTGGACATTTGGGTGCAACATGCACATGAAGTCCGTAGAAATCACAGGTTGGAGCTACTACAGCCACGGTGGCTGTGGGAGTTATGGTCAAGCTTTCTATCTTGTGGGTAAGGGCTTCTACCATGGCGTTAACTTGGTCTAAGATACTAACTTCGTGCATACCGCCTTTCGTTTAAGGTTTCTCTATCATGGTTTTATCACTTCCCTACTGATAGTGATTTTGAGCTATAATTTCAATAAGCTGATAGCAGCGCGATACAGTTTATCCACCAGTGAACTACCAGCAGCTGCGTCAATCGTTAATCTTGTATTGTACAATAGACCATTGTAAAAGGCGTGGATGATCAGCCATTCTTGATGCAGATAGAGTCGTAACATGTCTTTGTATCTTTCCCATGCTTCGAATTGAGATTCACTTTCCTTTTGTTTAAAACCATTGATATTTGCTCTTAGCATAGCCGTCTTACTCGGCGAAAAATATCGCGCTAGGAAAACTTTCTTCAATTCATTCCATGTGGTAACAAAGTTGGATGGTAGAGACTGGAGCCATGCTCTAGCTCTATCTCGTAACAAGAAAGGAAAAAGACGAAGTCTTATTTCTTCAGGGATGACACCATTTGCTTTCATTGTGTCTGCATACTGCACAAACATAGACAAATAAAGATTTGGATCGTCCGTAGGACATCCGGAAAATTGGTTTTGTTGGATAACTTGCAATAACGAAGGTTTTAACTCAAAATAGTTATGTGCGATAGTGGGAGAAGCAATACTGTTGTGGGGTCCCTCTTGCGATGGGGAAGCATAATCCTTCAGAGGACGATTTTGGGGTCCTTCAGCCATTCTTGGGTCAAGAAGAGAATAGTTAGGAAGATTGAATTCAGGAAGATTGTACTAGGCTTTGTACTCTCTAATTTGGCGTCTTATATTAACAAAATGCTCGACCTCGTTGATTGGTTGCTCTAACTCTTCACCTTTAGAGCGAGTGCTTGGCATACAATCAACGGGTAAAATAAAATAAAATTGGTTGCCTTAGTCTATACTACATAATAAGGAATTTACAGTATTGACTAAATCCGTCCCCAACAAAGGTGCCAAAAACTTGATGAGACTTTATGAGTCTGTCGGGTGTAATGACTGCAAGTGCATAGTCTATCGTGTAGTTTTAAAAGATATTGAACCCGCAAGCACTGATGGTCAAACTACCGTTATCTTAGGGTCACTGTGTAAAGCTAAGGATAATTATAAAATTGGTGTTTGGGTTTAATCGGTAATTAACTAAAATCTAATAATTAATAATGGGAACCGGCATGTATTTGTCAACTTCAGGGATTCAATAAGTCACTGTCATTTGTTTTTGATATTAAAACATTGTTTCAGTGGAAACTATTCATTTAAAAACCCTCATCTCACACTTTCGTTCTATCGATTCAGGTCATAATATTAAACCAAATGAGTGCTCTCGCTGTTTCGTTTAAAATTCAAAAGTATTTTTTGAAAACAAATAGAGTCCAATTAATTTTAAAGCGCTCCCGTTGTTTTTATAATTAATGTTTAATAGCCACTATCTAGTTAAAACCTCAAACTCCCGCTTTGTTGATTTTAACCTTAGTCTGTCTTTTACTCTCGTACAAAAACAATTAAATATCCAAATTAGAAATTAAAACCCAAAAAGTGATTTTGTAAAATATTAATGCCAATTATTACCGAATCCCTTGGATTTAAGATTTACATACCGATATCGGGGAATTTAGACATACATAATTTTATTGCAAGACAACATAAAATTAAAACATAAATTTAATAACACATGCATGGTATGAATAAATAAATTATACTTAAATAGGAACCTGAAATTAAATACTGAAGCAAATAATTTGAGCAGTGTGTATCCTCCATAAGCCGACAGGATTAACTTGTAATGAAATATCTTGAAATAAATAAAATGGACCTAAACGAATTATGGAAGCTAGGAAGAAAACTAGAGTTGCAGTATTCCTCCGATGTGAAGAAATACTGCTTTAATGGTGCGGTTTTTCTATGCTTACGAGAATTCTACGAAACTAGAAAACAAAATACTCAAAACTATGGAACTAAATAATAGTAAAGTTGCAAAACTGGAAAATAATCGCAAGTTATAGTACATAGAAGAAACAATAAAAATTGGTGCAAAAGTCTGGAACGTCCCAATGTTTATAACTAATTTCAATTTATAGATTCCAAAAGTGAGCAAAAGTAGGAGGAATCCCCTTGATCCTCGCTCTTCCATCATGGAGAATTTTTAGCCAACTCTCTATTTCGTCCGCTTCGTGGAGATAATGTCGTAACAGTTATATGAGTTGTCACAAGCATCATGCGCGCCGTGGCGTGGGGAACATATCTTTAATCTGTGCTGGTCGGGACATGAACCGTGCCGAGGGGCACACTTTTTCAAGTTTTGACGGGTGGCACGCGCCTGTGGCGGGCGGCACACCTTATGGTACAGACTGCTGCTAAAATGCTGCTAGATGGCCATTTCTTCTTCATTTCTCCATTGTTTTTCTTCCTTTTCTCATTTATGCCTTGCAAAAGCTAAGTACCTGAAATATGCTGCAAATACTACAAATAGAGATAAAATGTGACATAATAAATGAAGAATCAGAAGTCTTATCTATGTAAATCAAGCGAAAAATGCTATAACTTTTCGTGTTTTTTAATAAGATGAATTCCAGAATCTTGACTTCAACTGTAACACGTAACCAAATGTTTTCTTTGAGTAGTGTTTATGTTCAGAACCCGATGACGTGACACGCCTTGATACTAGAAAAACATTACAACAACAGCTAGATACTAGAACGAAACCATTAGAGTATACAATTGTTCTTTATGATACCGTATAAAGTTATAATCAAAATATTAAGGCCAGATGTATAAACACGTATTGTTCTTACAATGATGTGTTTTGTTATGTTGATTTAAGTTGTTTGTGTTAGAAGTTGTTTTGGATTATTAGTGATTAATGATGTTAAGAAATGAAGGAACATGTTTGTGTCTCATTGTATGATGTTGAAATTATGGTATGATATGCTTGGGTATGTTATAACATGATTGGATTTGGTTTGAGATGGTTAGATGTTGAAGAAAGTGTGTTTAGAAATGAGTTTCTTGAAAAATTCCCTAAGCAAATCAATTTACCCTCAGTGTATATCAATTTACCTGCCCTAATTTTTCATGTTTTTCGAAGCAGGGAGGGAGTAAATCAATTAACCCTCAAGATAAATCGATTTACCTACTAAAATTTCCTTGTTTCTCGTGGCAGAGAGGGAGTAAATCAATTTACCCTTAGTGTAAATCGATTTACCTTCACAAACTTCCAATTTTTCATCCTTTTGACCATTCTTGAGCATGTTTATCTTACATGGAAAACCATGGGTGATTTATACCATGTAATATTATATGTTACTATGATTATAATGATAATAGTATGGGAAATTGTGATGAATTGAAATGAACATGGATGAATCTACAATTGCTCGAATCATCGTGAAAACCTTAGTAGGGTGATGATCGTACTAGAATCTTAATTGATTCTGTTGTTATGGAGAAACCCTAGTTGGTTTGGTGAATGAATATGAATAACCTTAAGTTGTATTGAGTTAACTTAGGTTATGATACTCGATTGTGAAAGGTGCCTCAGTGTGTACTCATGAGAGAGTAGTCACTTAAGATGAATCGTTCCATTTAAGAGAGCGTCCGGATGGCATGGACGATGAATGATAGGTTAGATGTGAGTCTATTTAGCTTTGTATGGAAAGATATCATGATAATGTGATTGTTGAGAGTAATCACATATCCGAGAATAAACCATATTCTTGCTTGTCCCGAGTTTGACTCTTATGTAAAGTAGTAACCGGGAAAGATGAATCACATAAATGGATATCGTGACTCGTGTCTTGACCCATGTCAGAGGTGTTTATCGGGGGAAAGTTGTTAGATCCGGGATGGAAAACCATGACCCGTGTCTTGAGCCATGTAAAAGGTGCTTCTCGGGAAAATTATTCTGATTAATGTAGGAAGTCTGTGACCAGTGTCTTGGCCCATGTGAGAGACAATTGCCGAGGAAAGACATTCCTCACTAAGCGGACATCCGTGACCCATTCCATTTTCTAAAACATAGGATAGTTCGGGGAAAGATGTTCGACATGACAAAGATCTGGGACCCGTTCAATTTTCCTAAATTTGGGATATGTCAGGGAAAGATATTTTGTTGTTCGTATTCCCGATTAGTGATTTATTGGGTCATTTGGACCCGAGTTCATTTTGTTTCCATACGATGTGATATCCCATAGATACTCAAGCTTTTATACTATCGTGTAAATGTATACACGTAGGATAAAGTTAAATGTTTTAAGTTAGAGTATCGCCTAGGAACCCTGTAGATTTGAGTGAACCTATAAGATATGGTCCATTAAGATTTAGTAATCACACCTAAATCATATTGTTTTCAGGTAAGCTATAGGAGCTGGAAAATTGGCAAGAAGGCTGAAGATCAAAGTCTTTAATGTCTGTTGGATATGTTATGTTGTGTATGTCTATTTATTTCATTTAGGACATATGATGTATTAAATCTTATAAATTATGTACCTTGATGTAATACAATTTCAAATGTAATTTATTTGATGTTTATTTCAGTACCAAAATTTTAACACTTTACACAATACGATTTTGTATAGTATTATGTGGGGTGGTACATCCACCAAGGCATTATCAGAAGAAGACGGGGTCACATATATAATGAAAGGATAAATTATCAACGTGATTTGTCTGACGAATGGGCCAGAAGGGGTCCCAACAGGTGTAACCGAAGCAGAAACCCCTTGGCTAAGGGCATGTTCGGAATCCCAACCGAAACAGTTGCGTCCTAAATTTATTTCTTCAAATGTTGCATTGTGTATTCTCTTATCATGGCATCTGCATAAGACAAAAGACATTAGAAAAGACCAAGGAAAGGAAATAAAAATGAAAAAGTTCTAAAGTTGCTTGCCAAAGATTTTCTTCCTCTCATCTTTGAACTTGGCATCCACAATTTAGTGAGTTTAAATGCACCTTTTTAGTCGAGTCTTGGAGGTCAGGTCAGATGGAATCACCCCTACATAGCCAAGTTCCTGACAAAAGGTTACTAGTTGGCCCTTCAAATATAACTCCTCTTTTGATAAATCTTCCTCTTGGTAGCGATACATCCCAACTCTTGTTAGAAAGAAACTCTGACTTCAGTATTTGGAAAGAGATTTGTACACATAGAAGGAATGTCTGGATCTAGTCGACAAGTCTTTGAATGGGATTTCTTGTTGATCTGAACTACCAAGAAGAATAGGAACTTAAAATGTTTCATACTATCAAAATAAGTCTCAAAGTATTTAGTACTTTGGTTTAGAGAAACAAAACCAGAACCCTTCATAAATTTGGAATCACTTTGTATTTTGAAGAGGTGGAAAAACATAGCCAGAGTTAACTTACTACCTTTATATTATCACTAGTGCTCACTAACCATGAAGAACTCCCAACTTATAAGGCAAAACTGTGATAGGCAATGAGTAAATGGTTCAAAGAAATGATTTCAAACACGTTGAAAGGAAGACAACAACTAATGAGGGAGAACAAGAACTCATGAAATGGGATAGCACACCCACCATACTAACCACATACCCTTTAATCCTCATAGGGATGATGTGTTAGAACATAATTTGGTTCTACATCCCGGTAAGAGTTTTGATGATAACAAACACATGATATAAAGAACAAATATGCTCGCTAATAAAAGTATTTTTACATGCAGGAAGTTCTGATGTGAAAAAGATGTTCTTATGTAACTGGAAGTTCTGCCACAACATCACTAGAAGTTATGATTATGAGAGCATAGAAGTTGAGAGTACCATGATAGATTCAGACGCATTAAATATGTATGACACGCTTATATGAAGAAGTTCTGTTACAACTTCTGAATGCACCAACGCTGTGAAACAGGATCTCTGATACTCTGATTTGTAAAGTTCTGATACAAACTGTAAAGGACTCTCAACGGTAATATTCATCCTCTGATGTGAGAAGCTCTGAAGCATTACAATTCTATCAATGCAATATCATAGAGTAACGGCTACAAATAGACAAGGATCTCCTGGTTTGGAAAGCTCATTAACTCATGTTATGGACATACCAAAAGTATCTTCTTATGTCACTATTTCATGGCCTATATAAATCACACAAAAAGAAGATTTCAGATGATGAACTACTACGCACAAAAAGAAGAAATTACGTGAAGCTACAATAACGCAAGAATCATATTTCATCCGTAAACACTCAGATTTAAACTGTGTAATGTTAGTGATACTGTTTTAGTATAAAACACCATTGTACACATTTATTCAATTAACAGTTTAGACATTTACTTGAGAAAATCGGGTTGTGGTTTTGGACTGAAGAAGAATTTGGCAGTAGTCAAAGTAGTTGTGTAATCAAGTTTGATTAGTGAATTAAGACCTCTTTGGAGAGAGGCGAAATCACCTGGGCGGGTGGACTGGAGAAGTTTGTATTCAAATGAACCAGGATAAAAATCAAAGTGCGCTTTCCATTGTATTTCGTGATTCCAATTCAACCCCCCTTCTTGTGTTTTTCACTTCTTCAATAGGTATCAGAGCACCTGGATCTGGATGCAAACACTTAACTGTGTCAGAAAAATATCCAAGGAGGAAAAACACTATGATGGGAACAAGTCAGAACATCATCAACAATCCTTCAATATTTGACTGTGAAAATTTTGATTACTGGAAAGATATGATCAGAAGTTTCTTCCTAGTCTATGACGTTGACCTCTGGGATATGGTGACTGATGGATACATACATCCTGTTGATGAAAGCAGTCAGAAGATGGACAAAAAAGAATGTCAGATCATCAAAAGCAAGACTTCAGAAATTGGCACAAGGCCAGAACTATTCTCCTAAGTGCCATCTCATATTCAGAGTATGAGAAGATCACAAACAGAGAGACAGCAAAGCACATGTTTGATTCTCTGAGAATGATGCACGAAGGCAACACACAAGTAAAAGAAACCAAAGCCCTTGTGCTTATTCAAAAGTATGAAGCCTTAAAAATGGAAGAAGATGAAACCACTAAAACAATGTTTTCTAGATTTCAAATTCTTGTGGCTGGGCTAAAGGTGTTGGACAAAGGGTACTCAAATGCTGATCATGTAAAGAAGATCATCAGAAGTTTACCAAAGCAATGGAGACCCATGGTCACTGCTCTCAAACTGGAAAAAGATATAAACATAATATCTCTAGAAGAACTTGTCAGCTCTCTCAGAAGCCATGACATAGAGTTAGAAGATGATGAGCCTCAAAAGCAAGGTAAGTCTCTCGCTCTGAAATCTAATAAATATGAAACCAAATTTTTGCAGGAAAAAACAGAAGCATAAAACTCTGGAGAATCCTCGTCAAAAGAAGTTAAATTGTTCTTTCTATCCAGAAGAATCAATCAGCTGTGGAAGCACAAGCAGAAGAATTTTAGAAACTCCAGAAGAACAGGAAATGGCTCTGAACAATCTTCTGGATATAGAAAATCCAGTAACAGAAACATTACCTGTTATGAATGCAACAAACAAGGTCACTACAAAAGTGACTGTCCAAGGCTTCAGAAGGAGAAACCTAAAAGGAAGTTCATTAAGGAGAATAATAAAAGTCTTGTGGCAACTTGGGATGACTCTGAATCTTCTGAAGATGGAACAAAAATCAGAAGATGAACAAGCCAATATAGCTCAAATGGACAACTTATCAGATGTCTCTAAATCCTCTGAATCAAAATCAAAATTAAAATCAGACTCAGAGTCAGAAGAGGTATTTTATAACTTTTCTAGATCTCAATTAGAGGAGAGTCTGTCAGAAATTCTAGAAAGGTATAAGAAGCTTCGAGTCATAAACAAGAACCTGAAAAATGATCTAGTTTCTGACTCTGAAGAAACTAAGAATCTGAGACTAGAAAACTCTGAGTTGAAAAGAAAATTTTTAAAACTTGAAAGTGATTTACAAAATTCTCATAAGGAAACTGTCTCAGAAGTTCCCAGTAACTCTGATAAGATCATAAAGGAATATGATCATAGCTTTCAAAAGTTCCTTGCTAAAAACATAGATAGAAGCTAGATAGCTTCAATGATCTATGGAGTTAGCAGAAATGGCAGAATAGGTATATGATACAGAGGTAAAGTATCCCAATCTAAGAAAGTTAAGTATCTGGTTATCAAATGCACTCCTCTTTATTCTCACTTCACTACTGGGAAAACACACGATATAAAACATACTGGTAAGGCGTTTTGTGCTAAACCAAAATTCAAACCGAATTTTGGAAACTCTAACAGTCATGGACCCAAAAAGATATGGGTACCAAAAGACAAAATCATCTATGTTACAGATATTTTTAACAGTAAGGTTGAAACACCAGTATTAACACCTGGACTCTAGATGCTCTCTACACATGGAGGAAAGAAAGCATATGTTCCAAAACCTAGAATTTAAAAGATTTGCAGGTTTTAGAGGAAATCAAAAACAAAAGGTTATTGGCTCTGAAACTATTGGAAACTGGAATGAAAATATAGCATCAGAATCTCTCTAAATAATCTCATATGTATCCAGAAGAGGATGTCACACCTTTTCAAGCAACTTCTGTCAGAGCAAGCCAAATAGAGTCTTTACCACTTTTTGATTCTTGACAAAAAAAGGTGAGAATGCAGAATATTTTGACTCCTATCAGAAGCCACGTCAGAAGATCTTCAGGGAATTATTTTGTTTTCTCTATCTGAGTATTCTACTCAGGGAAGCCACGTCAGAAGATCTTCAGGGAAGTATTTTGTTTTCTCTATCTGAGTATTCTACTCAGGGGGAGCCTTTTAATTTTTGTCCTTTATATTCCATCAAAATATACAAGTTTTTGTCATCATCAAAAAGGGGGAGATTGTTAGAACATAATTTGGTTCTACATCCTAGTAAGAGTTTTGATGATAATAAACACATGATATAAAGAACAAATATGCTCGCTAATAAAAGTATCTTTACATGCAGGAAGTTCTGATGTGAAAAAGATGTTTTAATGTAACTGGAAGTTCTTCCAGAACATCACTAGAAGTTATGATTATGTGAGCATAGAAGTTGAGAGTACCATGATAGATTCAGATGCATCAAATATGTATGACACACTTATATGAAGAAGTTCTGTTACAACTTATGAATGCACCAGCGCTGTGAAACAGGATATCTGATACTCTGATTTGCAAAGTTATGATACAAGTTGTAAATGAATCTCAACGGTAATATTCATCCTCTGATGTGAGAAGCTCTGAAGCGTTACAATTCTATCAATGCAATATCATAAAGTAACAGCTATAAACAGACAAGGATCTCCTAGTTTAGAACGCTCATTAACTCGTGTTATGGACATATCAAAAGTATCTTCTTATGTCACTATTGCATGGCCTGTATAAAGCATACAAAAAGAAGATTTCAGATGATGAACTATTGCGCACAAAAAGAATAAATTACGTGAAGCTACAGTAACACAAAAATCATATTTCATTCGTAAACACTATGATTTAAACTGTGTAAAACATCACTGTTAGTGATACTGTTTTAGTAGAAAACACCATTGTTCACATTTATTCAATTAACTGTTTATACATTTCCTTGAGAAAACTGGGTTGTGGTTTTGGACTCAAGAAGACTTTGGAAGTAGTCAAAGTAGTTATGTAATCAAGTTTGGTTAATGAATTAAGACCTCATTGGAGAGAGGCGAAATCACCTTGGCAGGTGGACTGGAGTAGTTTAAGTTCAAACGAACCAGGATAAAAATCAAAGTGTTCTTTCCATTGTATTTCATGATTCCAATTCAACCCCCCTTCTTGTATTTTTCACTTCTTCAATAAGAACACCCTAATCTTCTAACAGACCCACACCAATCTTAACTTGGGCAAAGTCGTCACTAGGAGAGAAAACAAAAGCAACATCTGATATCTTTGAATTTACCTGAACTCCTGAAATGTCTTTACCAACCTTCGTATTCAAGACCGATGTAATAACAATGATAAACAAACTTCAAAAAATGAATGCAGGAATGACAGGAAAGGCAAACAAGTTTAAAGCACCTGAAACCCTAAAATGGTGAAACGAAGAAAAATGAAGGAAACTCAGACACCAGAACCCAGGAGTTCATGCCAAATATTAAACACATGAAACTAAACCAACATACACAATGTATCAAGCACGAATCAACGCTCGTCCCAAATGGTCTCAAGACAAGAAGATAGAAAAGTGAAGAAATTTCTTGTGAAAAGTCACTAAATAGTCTGTAAAAGAAAACTATGACTCTTTAATAACCCGATATACTCCTTTAGAAACCTGAATGATTATGATTACTCTCTTTAGTCAACGACTGAATAAGGATATGTGTCAATCATCCCTCGCACATCGCAGTGCCATGTAGGAGTATTGTCATAAATTAATTGCTTCCAATAATAGCGATAATCTATCAAATATCTTCACAAGATGACCTCGCATGTGGGTGCAACCATCTATTGCAAACCCCTTGCTCTAGACAACACAAGACAAGGGCTTGGGGGCAACAGCTCTGGGCCAATCACAAGGTCCAACATGCGAAGGGGAATGAAACTATACGAAGTAGATGAACCCTGGGCTTCACGCACTACAAAATAAGTTGTGTTTTGCCACGTGAATCCCACGTCGCTAACACCCAAATCACGCCACAACTCCATTTTTGCCACCTTAAGAAACACGTCGCTGGAGAGCGCGTGGCAATTTTGTTGCGGCGTGAAAAACATGTCACAACGTTGCCACGTGAAATTCACACCACAACAGACTTTATAGGATCAAAGCAATTCAGAGCAGAGTAGAGCAGAGCAGAGGGTCAGAGCAGGTTTATATTTACTTTTACGTTTGCTGTTGCGGCGTGTTTTTCACGTCACTAATTAGTGACATGAAAAACACGCCGCAACTTGTTTTTTTAAAAAAAAATTATTTTGTGTTTTAAATATATTAATTCTGATATAATAATTAATATTATTTTTTGTTTTATTAAATTTATAAATTAAATATTATAATTTATTTATTAAATACAATATTATAAATCAAATTATCAAAAATAAAACTAAATATATCTAAATGTATAAATTAATATACTTAACATTATAAATTAAATAAACTAAAATTTAAATTTATAATATTTTTAAATATACAATATGATTATAAATTTATATTACACAAATAAAAAACTAAATACAAAATAAAAATAAAACTAAGCAGAATCATTCGAGTCGTCGGAAAAGTCGCGAAGAAAGTCATCATTATTTTGGTGGTTATTATTTTGGCCACCACTGTTGGGATTTCTACCTAATGCTTGCATAAATTGTCGCATTTGCTCTTCCATATCAGCCTGCCTCTTCGTCATTGCCTCCATTTATCTATTATGTTCACCCCTCATTGCCTCCATTTGGGCCTTCAATGCCGCCTCACGTTCTTCGGAATCGCGTCTAGCTAATTGTCTTACCAGTTCTAACTGATCTGGTGTCAAATTTGTTTGACGTGACCCTCATTCACCGTCCGCAGCTCTCTGATATAGATTTCTATCCCCGCTCCTCAAGGTGCCCGCCAAATTTCCACCACCAAAAAAACACCCGTTAGGCCCCTTTCCCCCAACAACTTGACTCCAAATATAGAAATGTATATCTGGATGAACCGGTTTTCCCAGAGGAGGAGTATACTGAGGATTATGGATCAGAAATTCTACAAGCAAGGCCTGATAATCCTCCTACACATACAATAAAAAAATCAAGTTAAATTTATAAGTAAAATTAATGAAATTAAATTAAATAAAAAATAAAAAAAAAAACAAATAGCCACGTGATTGTAACGCCACAACTTATCAGTTGCCACTCAATTTTCACGCCACAACATGTCACTTGCTACGTGAAAATCACGTCACAAAATTGCTTAAAAAAATATAAACATAAATTTACTTACCAGGGCTTTTTTTGTACGCTCGTCAATAAATCCTCTCGATTTCTTTGTCCGAGTTTCCGTAACCAGCTCAGTCATCAATGGTTGTCTCCCCAAACGCTTAGCCTAAATAAAAAAATTAACTTAAATTAATAATATGTTATAAATCCAAATATGACTTTAAAAAGTGGTAATAATTACCATGCGTCGAGCATGCTCAGCAGTACTAATACTTCCAACAGCATTAAGGCAACCCCCTTTTTCCGATGCCCTCATCTTTTTTGCATTTTCAGATTTAGCCTTAAATTCATCTGATTCCCAATACTTAAGAAGTTGTTCAAAAACTTCTTTGCCTATTCATTTGGGACGAATGCCTAAAAGTTGCCATATTCTCTCTAACACGTCGTAGCATGTCAGAAAGTCGTCTTGAACTCCTGCCAAAATAATTTTTTTTTACTTTGTTATGTTTCAGTGGAACCCAAACACATTTCGTATGCAATGTTGTATGACATTAAAATAAATAGTTAGATAAATTATAACAATAATGAAAAGGTCATTTAAATAAAAATAACTTAACAAATAAATTAATTATACTTGAAATTGCTTAAACCATTCTTCTTTATCGGAAACTTCTCTAAAACACTTCAAAATTTTTGTATAATTCTGCTGAATTATATAATTTATAACCTTAGCAGCAGTCCGACTCGGCCCGAAACTAAAACAACAATAATTGAATTAGCATAATTAATTATATAAAGTTATATTAAAAATGGAAATGTGTACTTATAAATAAAAATCAATAAATAAGAAACTTACGAGTTCCCTTCAGGACAAATCCAAAATTTCCCATCAATGGTATGAATCTCACTCGGATCATCATCCCCTCGAAGATCTCTCCCATTTATCTGATCACCATCCACACCAAGATCATCGTCATCCGACTTTGCATGATCATCGGATGTAGGTACATGTGTGGGATGTGGGGTGCAATCAGTCTGTGTGGGTCGTGAAGAGGTGGATCCTCCAGGCTACTGGACGGATGGGGGCATCTGTGTAGGAAGTGGGGTGCTGGATCCTCCAGGCTGCTGCACGAATGAGGGCATCTGTGTGGGAAATGGAAAATTATGATGGAAGGATGAGGGCACCTGTGTCTGCTAGAATGGTAAACCAGGTGGGGCCCCAGATGGACTAATAAAACATGGACTCCCATATGGGAACTGAAGAGGACTCTGAGATGATAGTAATGGCGTAAATGGCATAGTACTGTTCATAGACATATGATGAACCCGACTCTGCAGGGGAGAACACATGGCTGAGTGAGGTGACTGGCATACTACTACCCTTGGACGCATGGGCTTCCTACCACTATCACTAGGACCTTTACCCTTATTATCTTTGGGTGGCATTTTTACCTATTTATAGAAAATACAAGTTAACATATAATATATTTGAATTATAAGACACAATTTTCATGAATACATATTCATTAACCCATTCAATAGATGGTTCGTCAAGTAAAATTACAAGACACAATTCTCATTAATATAGGTTCACTATTCTAAATCGTCATGCTCGTCATCCATATCATCCTCGTCATCTGATGTGATATTGTCCTCGGATCCAGAATCTTCATGATATTGTCCTCGTCATCTCAAACCTTTTAGCCATCCATAAACCGCTTTAGCTTCTTGGGGGGTCAGACTGAAATAAGCTTTGAGTTTAAATAATTTTCCATTTGGTTGAGGCTTCAATTCCAACTCTTTACGATTACACCAAATTTCCATGTCTTGTCTAGCCTTCACATTATCTTTTGTTTTGTCTTTAATATCCATCACTGTGTTAAATACGTTATCAAAAAAATTCTTCTCAATATGCATAACATCAAGATTATGGCGCAACAAATTATCTTTCAAATACGGGAGGTCCCAAAATATACTTCTTTTTTTCAAATATTGTGTGACCCCATATCCTTCAATTCTACATGTTTTGCCAATATCTGTAAACTTTGGAAGTTCACAAACTTGGTTCCATATAGCAACTGATGCCAATCGAGGCAGAGGCAGATCTGTTACCCGTTCGTCCTTTTTGAAATTTGTCTTGTTTTTTTTAAAGGGATGATTTGATGGTAGGAATCTGCGGTGACAGTCAAACCACGAGCTTTTCCCCCCTTTTTCCAATGTAAACGCCTTAGTGCATTCCATGCAATGCGGACAACCCATTCTGCCATGCGTACCCCAACCAGACAACATGCCATATGTTGGAAAGTCGTTAATGGTCCACATCAAGACAGCTCGCATAGAAAAGTTTTGTTTACGGGATATATCATAAGTCCATTCTCCATTATTCCACAACCTCTTCAAATCATCAATTAAAGGTTGTAAGTACACATCAATTCCGGTTTTTGGACTCGACGGTCCTGGAATGACGCACGTCAAAAACATGTATGGTTTTTTCATGCACATCTCAGGAGGGAGATTGTAAGGGGTTACAGTAACTGGCCAACAAGAATATGCACTTCCAGACGCTTGGACATATGGAGCAAAACCATCAGAGCATAATCCAAGCCTGGCATTTCTAGGTTCCGCGGCAAAATTAGGATGTACCTCATCAAAGTGCTTCCATGCATGGCCGTCAGATGGGTGTCGCATATTGCCTGGGCTTGTTTTGTTTGTATGATGCCATGTCATTTGAATTGCACTGTGCATTGAAGAAAACATTCTTTTTAACCTTGGTATTATCGGAAGATAAAACATGGACTTTACTGCTATACGTTTTTGGTTACTGTTAATGGCTCTATTGCGAACTTTATATCTTGGACTCTGACAAAACTTACATTCCTCTGACGATCCATCTTGAGTACCAAACTCGTTGTCATAAAACAACACGCAACCATTAATGCAACAAGCAATCTTTCTTACTCTTAAACCCAACTTCGACACCAACTTCTTTGCATCATAGAAACTCGCAGGCAAGTTGTCTTTCGTTGCAGTTGAGTCCAACATCATTTTTGGGAAGTGCTCCAAACACTGATCAGGAACATTCCAATTTTACTTGGCGGCCAATAATCTCACACACATTGATAGCTTTGAGTCTGACGACCCCTCAAACAACGGTGTATTCATCTCATTCAACAACTGATAAAATCTCTGCGCTTCCTCATTCGACAACTCTTCCCCGTCAAAGTCTTCAGGTTGATCATAGGTCACGTTAACACCAAAAGCATCACCAACCATGTCACCTATCAGATTAAAGTTTTCTTCAAATTCCATAGGTGGTTGCATAGCCGGTTGACTACTTGAAGCATTTGTGTTGCTAGTCTCTGGTACATTACTCGGAAGTGTTTCACCATTATACGTCCAAACCCAATAATTTTCAATGAAACCTTTTCTATGCAAATGACGTGTTATTTCCTCTGGGTCACTAATTATATATCTACATCCACATTTAAGACAAGGACACCTAACTCCTCCTTCACTTCGACAACGTTCCTGAGCAAACGTCCACGTGATAAAACCATTAACTCCGTCTATAAAATTGGGTTTAAGTGCGCGTCTTCCTGGATATAGTCTATCGTACATCCAACTACGATAATACCTATAATATTCCATTTACTGCAAATTTATATAATCAAAACCTATTTAATTAGAAATATTAATTAATCAACTTAATAATAATCCTAAGCATATACTATTAAAGATAAATATATGCTTTCAAAAAACATATTATACTTTTTCTAATTCTAACTTATTAGACTTAACAACATTCTATTAAAATAGTTCATCCAAAAAAAAATTTTCAGTTAAGACAAAAAAATTTAATTTAAACACTTAAAATTTATAAACTCCTAAAAGTATTTATTTATTTTTAAACACTTAAAATTTAATTTAAACACTTAAAATTTATAAACTCCTAAAAATTTAAACACTTAAACTCCTAAAAATTTAATTTAAACACTTAAAATTTATAAACTCCTAAAAATATTTATTTATTTTTAAACACTTAAAATTTAATTTAAACACTTAAAATTTATAAACTCCTAAAAATTTAAACACTTAAACTCCTAAAAATTTAATTTAAACACTTAAAATTTATAAACTCCTAAAAATATTTACTTATTTTTAAACACTTAAAATTTAATTTAAACTACTAAAATTTATAAACTCCTAAAAATTTAAACACTTAAACTCCTAAAAATTTAATTTAAACACTTAAAATTTAAAAACTCCTAAAAATTTTATTTAAACACTTAAAATTTATAAACTCCTAAAAATTTAATTTAAACACTTAAAATTTATCTCTAACGTTACTACATAAATTAATAATTATAACTGTTATTCATCACAAATTAATAATTAATAATTATTATAAACTAAATAATTAAACCTAAAATTTAACCCAAATTAAGAAAATATAACACAAATTCAACCTAAAATTTTAACCCAAATTCAACCTAAAAATTAACCAAATTCAGAAAATATACTAAATTAAAAAAAAAATCAAGAAATACCTTTTATCTTGTGACTCCTTCAATCTTCTTGTCCCTTTTTGCAATCTACTTCTATCAATCTTCTTCTACTCAAAGTAAAATTGAAAAAAAATTACATTCAATAATACAATAAATAAAAAGTTGTTAACAAAATACAGACAAAATTGAATTGAATTTACCTTAAAACAATAATTAATGGAGATTGAAGGGATTTAATATTGGAGAAGAACAAATTTTATGAACAAGAAAATGGTTATGGAGGGATGGAAGGAGGAGGGTTGAAGAAGAAGTTCTTGAAATAAATTAACGCTACTGTCTGTTTGTGGAGCGTGTTTGAGAAATATATAAAGCATGTAGCGACATGAAAATCACGCCGCAACGTTGCCACGTGATTTTCACGTCGCAACAATCCCAACAGTTATTTTCTCTTTCTTCACATCCTTCAAAATCTGAACACGCCAGTCTGGAAAACTGTGATTTTTTCCTCTTAAATGTTGCGACGTGAAAAACACGTCGCAACTTACTTTTTCAAAATTTAAAAATGACAAATATCTAAACGTTAGAGTAATTTAATTATTTTTTATTATATTTTATTAGCGACGTGAATCCGACGTCGCAACATTTAAATAAAAAAAAAAGACTGACAAACTACATGCTTCTTTATTTTATTAGTAAAACATGTTGCCACGTGATTTTCACGTCGCAACTGACTTTATTTAGCCACATGAAAATCACGTGGCTGGAGAGCCTTTATCTTGTAGTGACGGACATAACTTTTTTCCAGCGTCTAGATTCATCCAACAATTCTCAACTTCTCACGTTGGTTCTCACATTTCAGTTTCTAACTAACTCTCATATTTAAAGGAGTTAACACACCCTTTTCTAAGTTTGAGTTTCATTTTCCATTGACACCACGTTTCTCACTCTCTGACTAACTTGATTGTTATTAGAGTGCTAACTTTACATGTCAGTCATTCTCCATTGCATCCAAGACATTGGACCACCGTAACACTATATCATTTCAACCTCTTCAATCATCGTTTTGTTCTCGAACAAATATATATATATATATATATATATATATATATATATATATATATATATATATATATATATATATATATATATATATATATATATATATATATATATTCATATTTTATTAATTTTGTTGAACAATAGTAAAAACTAATTTTTGTAAAACAGTTAAAAAAAGGTTCAAACTGGTTTTTAAATTCAATTTGATTCATTGAATTGTTTAAAATTAATGGTTCAATTCATTAAGCATTTAAGTGGTTTAAGATTTTTTTTATAGAGCAATGCAATTCAATTTAGAAATATGATTGAGTTAACCCTATTTTTGTACACCATTACTTTGAAGTCCACAAAAACAACTAAAAAGAAATATGCTTTTCAGGATTTTGTAGATGTGATGGCTATACGGGTAATGTGGACACTGAAAATTCCTTGTTGAGTTTTGTGTTTACGTTGTTTAAAATGACCATATAAGTTAGAAAGAAAATCAATAATTAATAGTTTTTATCTACAAGTTTAATAGGGTATATTCCACTAGTTGAAGGGATTAAGGAAGCTATGTAGTTAAGTGGCATGAATTGAGAGTTGAGATCACTAAAAATTGTGTAAGGATACATTGTAGTAATCAAAGTTCCATTCAGTTATAAGGAACAAAGCATATAAACTTTTGTTTATATTTATAAGGGATATGATCAAGTACTCGAAGGAGATTATGGTTGAGAATATGATTTTAGAAGATAGTATAGCGGGTAAGTTCACCAAATTATTACATAGATAAAGGTTAAAAATATTGGTTGGACTTAATCAATTTTATCGAAGACTAATTTAAGTTTGAAGAGAACGACAAAGTAATTTATGGATAAATGAACATCAATATCAATTTGAAGGAAATGTGGAATTAATAAAAAAAAATTTCCTTAAAATTACTTTTTTTGCAAAAGTTGAAATTTTTGGTTCTGTCAAAATCGAAAAGGTTTAAGGCGAAACGTCCCACAATTGTCTCAAAATTTAGGTCATTTTTAAACATTTTTTCACCATTCTTGCAAAGAAGAGAGATTTTCTAAAAAAATAGAAATTTAATAAAATAAAGAAAATGATTTGATAAACTCTTTTAAACACCTTAAAATTATATATATATATATATATATATATATATATATATATATATATATATATATATATATATATATATATATTTTTGGTCTTTTTAAATATTTTATATTTTAATCTTAGTCATTTAAAAAAAAATTTCTTCCAAAAATCTTTTACTATATTTTTGGTCTCTTCTACGGTTTAACGATAATTTTTTTATAATTTAACGACAAAATTAACAACGATTTTACCGATAATTTATATTTAACGACGGGACACGCGTAAAGTATCACACACTATTTTCCAACCCATTGCCTTTTGATCAACGGGTGTCTTTTGTTTTCGAAGAGCCGTTATATATAAATTTAGCTCATCTGTTGTATAATAATATTTGAGGTTTGAAGAACATAGTAGGTAAGGAAGCAGGTAGCTGAATTCAAATTTTAAAATCGTAAATTTACCAATCTTTACCAACCTCATCAAACTGATTGAAACATGTAACTAGTTGATCAAGCAGTAAAATTAATGATTAAACAAGTTAGGTTAAAAATGAAATAAATATGTCACAAAAGATAGGTGCATTATAATCTCAAATCATATATAGTATATATGTATATCCCTTGGAGCTAGCCAGCTAGCTAGCTAGTTAAGAGTATTTCTAATATTTATGAGGTGACTGATTGATTGTCATTTGGTGCTTTTACCATTCCCTACTTCTTAACAATCCTCCTTTTCTATATCTTTATCTGAATATGCATATATGTCGCACATTCCTAAATTCATACAGTATAGTTTATGTTGGAACATGTCCATGTTCCATATTGAATTAAAAAAAAAATTCATTTAGTCCCACATTGCTCATGTGAGAAATATTAACCATCTCACTTTATTATATAAGGAAGTCACTTGTTTCCTTACAAAATACACCAAAAACATTTTATTAGTTTTTCCTTCCTCACTCTCATAACTCTGCGTCTTTCGAATTGTCGAAGCGCCAACTTCTTCCCCTTTCTTTCTACTCGTTGAATTTTCTGAGTATTTTCTTGAATTCTCTTTATAGAGAATAATGTTAATTTCTCCTCGTTTGAGTTGAGAAATTTTCAAGTATAATTTTTTTTTATTCTCTTTAGAGAATTATTCGAATTTCTCTTTGTTTGAGAAATCTTTGAGTGATCAAAAATGATCATTATTGAATTCTCTTTGAAGAATTATTGAAATTTCTCTTGGTTTGAGAAATATTTATGACTGGTAAATATATCAGATACTACGGTGGTATTTATACCATATTTGAATGGTCTTAGTACCATTAGAGGGTGTATTTCTAGACCGATTATCTATCGTGCAAGTAGTAATCGTACAGTATAGAACTGGGCTGTTTTATCCTGGAGGCGGCGTGGTAGTTCGACTGCTTTGCATAATTTTGGGCAGTACCGCGAAACGTCTTAAAGAGAGCGAACTGATCCGCGACTCAACCCGGTAATTTCTTCAGTGGCAACATTTTTAAAATCATGAACCAACAGTTTACCAAGTATTACTAAAGAAATATTCTATATCTTCACTTCACCTGAAGGTCTACACATAGACATAAGAACCCATGCATATGTTTTTTTTATTATTATTACATCATCCATCAGATGTCTTATACATTTTACGATATCTAGCCAAATCTAAGTCTTGCATAATATTGTCGCATAGTATGTGTCATAATATTGTCACAGCTATTCTATACTAATATGACTATCTGAGTTTTAAACTGGTTGATTAGAAAACCAGCCATTAAAATATACTACGTGTTAATTTATTAATGTGGGATGTTGTCATGTGTTGATTCGATTCCATGTATTGGACAATCTGTTCATTAGTTATGATTGTGTCCATTTTTTATTTTTGGTTTGATTCTCTGACTTCATTGTTTGATTTTTGTACCTCCCTGCCATGGTTTTGAAAGAAATATACCATAATATTAGATTTTTTTTTAAATAATCACTTTTTTTTTTAAAATTTCTCAAATAACTATTTTTTTAAAATTTTTATCAAAATGACCACTTTTCAAACAAAAAAAATTCGTCACTGTAGCGCATGCATTCATTTTTAAGAGGAAGCGCCACACTGCATGGCTTGTCCTCCTCTGTAAAGTCATGCAGTGTGCTGCATGCATGTGTTTTTAGAGAGGAGACGTCACCCTCCTTGGCTTGACAATGTTATTGCATTTTCTATAAATATAACCACCCATCCTCTTCATTTTTCCACACTATTTGGTACTGTTGTGAATTCAATGCCAATAACAAAGTATAGTATTTGGGAAGAATAAAGAACAAGGAAGAAGAAGAACACAAGAATTGGTTATAACTGCTATTCTTTACTTTCTCTTTGAAAACAAGATTACAAGTTTACAAGGATAACAAATAACCCTCTCACCCTAATTAGGATTTGCTGTGATGCAATGATGAGAGACTAGTATGCTATTTATAATAAAACCTAACATACTAACTAATGGGTTTTTTCCACAAGGCCCATTATACAAGCTAACTTAACAAACAAGCTAACTTAACAAATTAGGGTTTAAACACTAAAACCTAATTCGACAAGAATCCTTCGACAAATACATGCTAGACCCTTCTTCGACTACAGCATGTACTTCGACCAACTAGAGTTCGATCCAAAATCCCACAAATCTCCACCTTGGACCTAACTCTACAGCATCAAGAGACACTAACTAGCTTTCTTCATGCAGCTTTATCAACTGCATACAGTGGAAAAACTTGCAACTTGGCAATGTTTTGGTGATCATATCAGCAGCATTGTGATCTGTCGAGACCTTCAGCACTTGGACTTCTCCACGCTCGATTACCCCTCTGACGAAATGCAGCCTCACATCTATGTGCTTGGTTCGCTCATGATAGGCTGAGTTCTTCGACAGGTGTATTGCACTTTGACTATCACATTTAACAGTGATACCTTGACCTTGAAGTTTCAGCTCCTTTGCAAAACCTTCAAGCCACAATGCTTCTTTCACAGCTTCAGTTAGGGCAATATATTCTGCTTCAGTAGTTGATAAGGCAACAACCTTCTGAAGAGTTGCTTTCCAACTAATTGCTGTACCAAACATAGTGAAAACATATCCAGAAATAGATTTTCTGGAATCCATACAACCTGCATAATCGGAGTCAACATAGCCTTCGACTGCTGCTTTACTATCTTCACCCAAGGCTCCACCATAAATTAAGACTCTGTTCAGAGACCCATTTATGTACCTTAAAATCCACTTTAACGCTTGCCAGTGAGCCTTTCCAGGATTCGCCATGTACCTGCTTACAAGACTTACTGCATATGCTATATCGGGTCTAGTACAGACCATAGCATACATCAAAGAACCAACTATATTAGCATATGGGATGCTATTCATATAGGTTCTTTCGACATCAGTACTGGGACATTGATCAATACTCAGCTTGAATTGAGGGTTTGTTGGAGTCACAACAGGCTTCGAGTTCGACATACCAAACTTGTCAAGAATCTTTCGTAGGTATGCCTCTTGAGATAAGCATAATTTCGACTGCTTTCTATCTCTTCGAATGTCAATTCCAAGAATCCTAGATGCAGCTCCCAGATCCTTCATGTCGAACTCCTTATTGAGTTCAGCCTTCACCCTCATTACATCTTCGACATTGTTGCTTGCTATCAGAATATCATCAACATAAAGCAACAAAATAACAAATGAATTTTCAGGTCGAAATCTGGAGTAAACACAATGGTCGAACTGACTTCTAATGAAACCTATGTGTTCCATGAACTTGTCGAATCTCTTATTCCACTGTCGAGGAGATTGTTTAAGTCCATATAAAGATTTCTTCAGTTTGCACACATAATCTTCTTTCCCCTTTTCGACTTACCCTTCAGGTTGCCTCATCAGGATTGTTTCATCTAAGTCACCATACAAGAACGCAGTCTTCACATCCATTTGTTCCAGTTCAAGGTCGAACTGAGCCACCATGGCAAGCAACATTCAGATGGATTTGTGCTTCACAACAGGGGAAAATACATCATTGAAGTCGACACCTTCTTTCTGAGTGAAACCCCTTGCGACTAATCTTGCCTTGTACCTCTTCGACATTACTCCTTCAATTCCTTCCTTAACTTTGAAAATCCACTTACAGCTAACTAACCTTGCCCCAACAGGTTTCTTGATTAGTTCCCAAGTGTGATTATCATGAAGAGATTTCATCTCATCATGCATGGCCTTTAGCCATTCAGTCTTCATTCGACTCCTCATAACTTCCTTATAATCTCTAGGTTCTTCGTCTAGAACTTCACTTGCAGAGATTAAGGCATAAGCTACAAGATCTGCATATCCAAGTCTCAGAGGTGGTTTTATGACTCTTCGTTGCCTATCTCTCGACAATAGGTAGTCATCAACAGTTTCCTCAACATCATCAGAATCTTCTGTTTCTTCTTCGACTTCATTTGGGATACGCATTTCAGCATCAACATGCTCCACCTCAACAGGAATCTCTACCTATTCCAGCTCTTCGTCAACATCATCAGTTTTCTTGAAAGCCATTTCCGTTTCATTGAAAACTACATCTCGACTGGTGATACACCTCCTGTGACCTGGCTCTAGGCACCATAGCCTATAAGCTTTTACTCCTTCAGGGTATCCCATAAACATGCATTTCAGAGCTCTAGGTTCGACCTTGTCTTGCCTAATGTGAGCATAGGCTACACAGCCAAATACTCTTAGTTTGTCGAGATCTGGTGGATGTCCCGACCAAACTTCTTCAGGTGTCTTCATATCTAACGCTGTCGAAGGACATCTGTTTATCAGATATGCTGCTGTCGAAACAGCCTCAGCCCAAAACACCTTCTTTAATCCCGCACTAGTCAACATGCATCTAACTCTCTCCAAAATAGTTCGATTAAACCTTTCAGCCAAACCATTTTGTTGAGGAGTACCTGCGGTAGTTCTGTGCCTTGCAATACCAGAGGCAACACAAAAACTGTCGAACGCCTCATTGTAAAACTCAAGGCCATTGTCGGTTCTCAACCTCTTTACCTTTCTGCCAGTTTGATTTTCGACAAGAGTCTTCCAACTTTTGAAATTCTCAAAAGTTTCATCCTTAGTCTTCTGGATGAATACCCATAACTTTCTGGAATAGTCATCTACTATGGATAGAAAATACTTTGCTCCTGAATGTGATGGACACCTTGCAGGCCCCCAAAGATCAGCATGGATGTAATCAAGGGATCCATGTGTTCTTTGTTTGCCTTTGTTGAACTTCATTCTACAGGACTTTCCAAGTACACAGGGTTCACAAAACTTCAGCTTTTCGACTTTATCTCCACCAAGCAGATTTTGTTTCCCTAATTCGACCAGACCCCTTTCACTGACATGGCCCAATCTCATGTGCCAAATTTCTGTCTTCGACAAAGGTTTCGTGGATGCAACATTTGTCGAACCACTTACAACTTCAGCCTCAAGGGTATACAAGCCTTGTTTCTTCACGCCTCTCAAGACTTCCTTCGACCCTTTCATGACTCTCAGGATACTTTTCTCTCCTTGAAAAACATATCCTTTCTTGTCGAATTCACCAAGAGAAATCAAATTTCTCTTCAAATCAGGTACATACCTGACTTCAGTCAACAGTCTTATTGACTCATCATGGAGCTTGAATCTCACAGATCCAACGCCTGCAATCTTGCAAGCTTTGTTGTTTCCCAGCAAAACCGATCCACCATCTTGATCACATAATTCCTCGAACAAGTCTTTGTTTGGAGTCATGTGCCAAGTGCATCCAGAATCCATAATCCACTCCTTCGACGAGTTGTTGCTTGAAACCACAAGAACATCAGATGATTCGAAATCATCTTGGACAATAGCTGCATTGCCATTATCCTTACCTCCATGATCTTTCAGGCATTCAGGGCACACCTTTCTTGTGTGACCTACTTTCTTACAGTGATAGCATCTAATACCAGATGTGTCACCACTATAAGACTTCGACTGATTTTTACCTTTCTTCTTGTCGAATTTTCCTTTAACAGCCAAACCTTCACCAACCGTCGAAGGTTTATGCTCCTTACGTTCGTTCAAGTCCTTAGAGTACAAGGCTGATTGAACTTCTTCAAAGGTCAGGGACTCTCTTCCATACAAGAGGGTTTCTTTGAAGTGAGCATGTGATCTGGGCAAAGCGCACAACAATAACAACGCTTGATCTTCATCATCAATCTTTACATCAATATTTTCAAGATCAAGAATCAGCTTGTTGAACATATCCAACTGCTCAGCCAACACTTTGTCTTCGATCATCTTGAATGAATACAAAGCTTGCTTCAGGTAGAGTCGATTTACCAGAGATTTGGTCATATACAAACTTTCAAGTTTCACCCATAACCCTGATGCCGTCGTCTCCTTTGATACCTGTCGAAGAACCTTATCACCAAGGCTCAACAAAATTGCGCTGTGTGCTTTCTCGATCATGGCTGTCTTCTCTCTTTCTGTTAGCGCAGCGTCCATCGCCGTCGCTCCCTTCAACGCTTCCAAACAACCCTGTTGAACCAGTAGAGCTTTCATCTTCAAGCGCCATAGACCGAAATCATTCACTCCGGTGAACTTTTCGATCTCATACTTTGTTGAAGGCATCTTCTCCACGCTCACCGCACCAATTTGTTGTGAATTCAATGCCAATAACAAAGTATAGTATTTGGGAAGAATAAAGAACAAGGAAGAAGAAGAACACAAGAATTGGTTATAACTGCTATTCTTTACTTTCTCTTTGAAAACAAGATTACAAGTTTACAAGGATAACAAATAACCCTCTCACCCTAATTAGGATTTGCTGTGATGCAATGATGAGAGACTAGTATGCTATTTATAATAAAACCTAACATACTAACTAATGGGTTTTTTCCACAAGGCCCATTATACAAGCTAACTTAACAAACAAGCTAACTTAACAAATTAGGGTTTAAACACTAAAACCTAATTCGACAAGAATCCTTCGACAAATACATGCTAGACCCTTCTTCGACTACAGCATGTACTTCGACCAACTAGAGTTCGATCCAAAATCCCACAGGTACATAACTCTTAGAAAATGTCTTCAACTCCCTTGCCAAAGTTTTCACCGATCAAAAGAGATGTGCATTGTGATACAGTGGGAGAACTGATTTGGGTGTTTTGCGTTTTATCGCAAATGTTGTGGTTAGCAAGAGTCGTCACCGACTTTTTTTTATACAAAAGGAAAGGTGAAAAAGCACAGGAAAGACCTTTGAGATTGTTTCTTGAGTTCGGGGGTAAATTATGAAAAGGGAAGATATTAACACCCTTTTCATCCATGGTTTTTCATGGGCTCTTAGTTACTTGCTAGATCACTTGCTTTTGTTTGAAATTGTGCTTTGTGTGGTTTTGAAAGTATTTTTGAAAAGAGGTCATTTGTTTAGGTAAACTTTGTAATGATTCTTCGTTCGTAAGAATGTATACAAAGTGCTGATCTTTTGAAAATATTTTCAAGTTTGAAAGGTGTTTTTGAAAGTGTTGGTGTTTTTTTTTTTTGAAATTAGAAAGGATGTTTTTGGTTTTGAAATTGAGCAAGTAACTAGGAATAATCTACTTACTCAAAAGCCTTTCATGTTTATTTCCTCCTTCCTTTGACGTTGTTATCTTACCATTGATTTTGGTAAGTAACCCAATCTTTGGATGTAAAAGGGACGGGCATGGGTCATCGTATAACCATGATAAACAATGTTGGAAGATATCTTAGCATTTTCCTTTAGGGACTAAGATCATTTTTGGAAGGCAACTTTTGATAGCGTCGTCGAGGGACTATGATCTTGTATTTTGCTTGTCTTTGCTAAGATACCTCAAATGCGTAATATGGTCATTTTATAAGGAAACAAAGTGGATTTACCCTAAGGGTGTAAGTGTGCAAATGTGTTGGTTTACATGCTTGATTTGTCTTGATTAGGGTTTTCTATTTTGTTGGTTTTAGTCTTTCCATACAAAACCCTTATTACTAGCATTTGTATATAAAGCGATAAATCTGCGGAAAATAAAATACTAAGCTATTACAAAGCTTTAGGGGATGGGGGTACAAAATTATGAATGGGGATTGTAAGAAATTAAAATCCTAATTATCTATTACAACCATATTGAAATAATATACAAGAAATGTAAAAGGGATTTGTTTTGTTTTTGTTAAGAAATTAATTTACTTAAGAAAATATTTTTGATCTTTTTGTTCTAAAAGAAATAAAAAAAACATGTGAATATGAAATATTTTTTGGTGTTTTTGGTTATTAAAAGAAAAAAATAAGATAAACAAGAAAATGGAGTCAGAATCAGCACATTGCTGAAACGAGGAGGAACAAAAGATCTGACTCTGATACGCTGCAAGAGAGAAAACGTTAGTAGGCAAGCAGAAGGTCAGAAGTTCTGGGCAGGGGTACACCAAGTTCTGAGATTGTTGGGAATAAAGGAAGATCTAGAAGTTCTGATTATTGAAGGGGTTCAGAAGCTATAGTGTAGTTGGGAACATAGAAGTTCCTATATCACTGGCAAGTCAGAAGTTCTGGCCATTTGAGAGAGTGAGGTGGTAATGCTGTTGGGTAAGGTTGTCTAGAAGTTCTTATTTAGAAACATTGTTTGCCAGATAAATGGGTGAAAAATGTCAATAAATAAACCTAAAAAGAGATGCTTCTGGGGATAGAACACAGGACCCTTAGTACTAATGTCTTATGCACACACTTTCTACCATTGTGGTGGCTATACATCCGGTATTAGAAGCAAAAACATGAACATATAACATAAAGTAAGTTCTGATGATGAGCTTCACCTCTTTCTCCATGCTAATCAGAACATCTGCAACTTAGTCATTTCTCAACAGAATAGAAAACACAAACATAGCAATTATGGCAGGTTTCCATCATGGTTTCAGAAGCACAAAAAATATCAAGACTGTAAATCAGAAACAAGCATGTATCTGCTAATCCTAATTTCCTTAGGAAATTATGAACTGATATTCTCCCTATTTAGGCAGAAAAGTACATGAAACCTCAGAATATGTACAACATCAGAATCAAGATGTCTACATTGTGTTTTGAACATGCAAGCCTAACAATGCTTAAGTGATATGATGAGGGTTAGCAGAAGCTTACCTTGTCGCTGAAAAATGTTCTGTGAGTTAGGGCCTGGTTCTGAATGCTTGTAATATTCGGATCAACTTCCTCACGTATTTAGCAGGCTGGAACATCATTTGGCTTGGTTTATGAATGGTGAATGGATGATTTGGTCAAGAAACACTTGAGGGAAGTTGGAGTTTGAATACATGAATAAAAACTAGTAGGTTTTGTATTTGTGTTTGCAGTTTAGGATTTCTAGAAATTTTAGCAAGGTTTCAAAGTTTTTCTCCTTCAATTTTTCTGTCAGGCTCCTCATAGTTGTCAATGAAGTTCAATTTATAGGCAAGAACTTTATAGCTTGGAGAAGTCAAAAGTACAACCATCATACACTAGGCGCCGACTTGTTCTTGAAGCAAGTTCAAACAAGTAAGGTTAACAACTTTTATCCGTGCCTAAGCTGGATTTGTAAGCATGAATTAAGGAAAAGTACCCTCAGAGGTAAAAGCAAAGTATGGGCCCAGCATAAACTCGTACAAAAGTTTACTTTTCAAGGACAGCAATGGTACTTTTATCTCACACGTGGGGAAATCCTATGGATAAAAACTGAAAAGTGGTTGTGAGCATTAAATGATGATGAGATTTATCAAACCAGAAATCATGCGTTATGAGATTATGCATCATAGCTTAGATCTGGGCCATAAGTTCAGCATCAGCACAACTTCGAACAAAACATCCAACTTCTGATCCTTTAATCTTTTTACTCCAGCATGTTCTAAAGGAATTCTCATACTTTTCTGAAAGTTTGTAACACACTTTGTAGACCTTCTTTGAATTACTTTTGAAAACTCTTGCTGAACGTTTGTGAAAACTGGCACAAAAGTTCTAAACAAAATCTGTCTTGAAAGTGTCTAGAATTTGCTAAGTGTTCCAGTTTCATGGGCGTATCTTTGAACATTTATAACTTGAAATTCCTACATTTCCAGGAGAAATTCTGTTATGCAATATTTTAGGTCTTATTGAGATCTAAAATTCTTGTGTTAGAAATTCTTCCAGAATCAGCTTGCATCATGGCGATAATCTGATCAGAAGTTCTGAGCTTGTCATATTTCTTAAACACTTAGAGAAATTCAAAGTATTTTAGAATTTTGACTTTTGGATTTCTTGATGAAACAAACTTCATATTTCAACATGTCTTGATTAAATATGATTCTTGAAACTTGACTTTGATCAAAAGTCAAAGTTTGACTTTTCAGTGCAAATGACCATTTTTCCCTTGTGCCAATTCCAAGTCTAAATTGATGTGTCAGTATTGCAAACTTGACGTCATAGAAGACCTTGTAAGAGAATCCTTGAGAAATGAGAGGGAAAATTTTTGGGTACAACAGTTGCCCCTGTTCAATCTTCTTAAACCTGAAGAGTTAGATTGGCGAGTCCGCCATTCGTGACTTGAAGGTGAAAGATGATTGAACACTAGAGTGCCTAGAAATTTGCACTTGAAGATGAATTGTGAATGGACTTATAGATGCCATTTGGAGGAAAGTTGATAAATACTTGAAGAAGTATCAACATAAATCTCTTATTAATTTATACTAAAACTTAATGTTTTATCTGTGGGAAAAAGAGTTAGTAAAATGCAGATGTATGCATGATGTTCACTAGTTGAATGAGATTGTGCTAAATGCATTTTGCATGTATATGCTATGATGTATGAATGTGATATGTATGTTTTTATCCGGGAAAATAAATCCCTGACTGCCGCTGAGGAAACTCTGGGGGGTTGAATCCCTGATTATCGTTGGGGATGAAGAATATGCATATCTTCAAACTTTGTTGAAAGGATGCTTTCGTTGGGAAATATCTCTTGAAAGTCAACTGTTATATGGTCGGATCCAGGCTTCACAATTTGCTGAGGATGGAGTAGTCAACTACTATCTAGTCGGATCCAGGCTTCATAACAACTTACTGGGGGAAGAGACGAATTAACTGTTATCTAGTCGGATTCCAGGCTTTGAAGAAAATTACTTGAAATTAGATAGTTATCTAGTCGGATCCAGGCTTCACAACAACTTGCTGGGGATATGGAAGTTAACTGTTATCTGGTCGGATCCAGGCTTCGCAGTAACTTGAAGTGGTAACTATTATCTGGTTGGGTCCAGGTTTCATGGTTTTTGGAAAGTTGTACTATTATTTGGTCGAGTCCAGGCTTTATAGTGTCTTTCTAGGGATCATAGTTAATTGTTATCTTGTCAGACTCCGGGTTTCACAATAAACTGTTTGAAAAACTATCATCTGGTCGGGTCCAGGCTTTGCAGATTTCTAAGGTTGACGAGGTCAATTGCTATCTGGTCAGGTCCAGGTTTCACAATAAACTGTTTGGAAAACTGTCATCTGGTCGGGTCCAGGCTTTACAGATTTCTGAGGCTGACGAGGTCAATTGCTATCTGGTTGGGTCCAAGTTTGACAACAAATGTTTGAGGATTTAGTTGTTATTTGGTCGGATTCCAGGTTTCACAATGAATTTCTGAAAGAAATTGTTATCTGGTCGGATCCAGGCTTCACAATAACTTGTTGGGGTAGACGCAAACTCTAGTGGGGAGAAGAAGTTAAACCTTGGTTCGATTGAGTCTAGGTTATTCTATATTTTGAAGAGTTAAACTATTATATGGTTGGGTCCACGCTTTTAGTAACTTGAAATTGAGATCAACTGCTATCTGGTCGGGTCCAGGTTTCAGTAACTCAAACTGTTATCTGGTCGGGTCCAGGTTTCAGTAATTCACTAGGGATAATGGCAAACTCTACTGGAGAATAGGAGTTTTGCTAATGATTTTGTAGGAATTAAACTGCTATCTGGTCGGGCCTAGGCTTCGGCAATTGAAGAAGTTAAATTGTTATCTGGTCGGATCTAGGCTTCAGTAATAATTTGAAAATTATGCTAATATCTGATCGGGTCCATGCTTTATAGTATCTTTCTGGAAATAGTAAAGACTTTGCTGACGGCTTTACTGGGGATTAGGCGTTATGGCCCTGTGAGTTGCAATAGTCTGAAAGGAAAACTCAAACTAGAGAAGATAAACTCATTTGGGGAGGATAGACTTTGTTTGGGGATAATAGCCTCGACTGGGGAAGATATACTCAGTTGGGGAAGACAGACTAAGCTGGGGAATTTTGTTGTGCCTTAATTATTGTATGTTGGGGAAATTTGAACTCGGCTGAGGAGTTATGCTATCTCATCGTTTATTGGGGAAATAAAACCTATTGGGGAAATAAACCCTGTTGAGGAGGCGAGTTTCTTTTAGGAAGAGATCCATGAGGCTTCAACTTGTAAAATTCGACTTAACTAGAGAGAGAGCTGCCAAGAGATTGAGACTCTGGTTGGGGATTATCCTATGCAAGGAGACTTTGTGAGTAACTTTGTTGAGGAGGAAGTTAATGAAATAACTCTGTGGGGGTATTCCATATTCATTAAAGAGGTGCCTGTTACTGCTTGGGTCATATGTGCCAAGCAGTTTTAATTATTTCCATATGCATATGTTCATTTAGTCATTGGACAAATTTGCATTCAAAACAAAGACATAAATTTTGCACTTCAAAGTATATATGTATTGATATTTTGCCCATGAATAGGCGTTTTTGTACAGAGAGATGGATATCCTAGTAAGAGGAAATCATCAAAAGGAAAACAAAATTGAAAACAAAAACAAATAGCCATGTGAAATGATCCCATTTCCTTCCAACTCGACTATTGCCCCAATGTCTTCGAGTGTCCCTTGCCGTTGACGAAAGTTGATTGGATTGGTCTTGGACCGTTTAAACTCGGCCCTTGGTGATAAGGTTGATTGTGGTGAATCCATAGGACATAGTCATACGCTTTTAATCCTTAACTTTTTCCTGGACCGTCCTTTCGGGTTTTCAGTCCACCGGGATACCCATTTTTTCCCAAGTCGCCCTTTTGGGTTTTCAACTTGCCGGGTGTACAATCTTTTGCATATATCCCTAATTTTTGTCCAAACCTTTGGTTTGCCGGGATGCCCTTATTTTGCCTAGGTGTGTCAACCTAGCGGATCTCTTATGTGTAGTATTTTTTAACTATGTCCACGTTTATAGGATGTGGGAAATCTTCACCATCCATGGTAGCCAACATCATGACACCGCCAGTGAAAACTCTCTTGACAAAAAATGACCCTTCATAGGTGGGAGTCTATTTTCCTCTGGGGTCGCCTTGTGGTAGGATGATGCGTTTTATCACCAAGTCACCAGCTTGATATACTTGAGGCTTGATCTTTTTGTTGAAAGCCTTGATCATCCGTTTTTGGTACGTCTGACCATGGAAAACAATAGCTAATCGTTTTTCGTCGATCAAGTTCATCTGATTCAATCTCGTTTGAATCCACTCATCTTCACCTAAGCATGCTTCAATCATAATCCTTAGCGAGGGAAACTGAACTTCCACCGGCAGAACAACTTTCATACCATAGAATAAGGAAAAGGGAGTTGCCCCAGTTGATGTTCTAACTGAAGTACGGTAGCCATGTAGAGTAAACGGCAATATCTCATGCCAATCCTTATAGGTTACCACCATTTTCTGCATAATATTCTTGATATTTTTGTTGGCCGCTTCGACTGCGCCATTCATTTTCGGTCTATATGGAGAAGAATTGTGATGCTTGATCTTGAACTGAATGTAAAGCTCAGTAATCATAACATTGTTGAGGTTAGTCCCATTGTCGGTGATAATCCTTTCGGGGATACCATAACGGTAGATGAGGTTGTGTCTGATAAATCTTGCTACCACATTCTTGGTGACTGAGGAAAAAGAAGCGGCTTCGACACACTTGGTGAAATAATCAATAGCGACCAAAATGAAGCGATGTCCATTGGAAGCGGTTGGCTTGATTTCTCTAATCATATCAATTCCCCACATTGCAAATGGCCACAGAGCGGTCATGACATTCAGAGGGATAGGAGGCACATGTACCTTGTCAGCATAGATTTGGCATTTGTGATAAGTTCTTGAATGTTGATGGTAATCAGTCTCCATTATTGACCAATAGTAACCGGCTCTTAAGATTTTCTTAGCCATTGTATATCCACTTGAGTGAGTACCGAAGAGACCATCATGCATGTATTCCATGATTTCCTCTGCCTCCTTCTTGTCCACACATCAAAGTAGAGTTGAATCATGGTTGCGCTTGTACAATATCCCGTTACTTAGGAAGAATTTGGCTACAAATCTTCGTAAGAATTTTCTGTCATTGATGGATGCTTCCTCGGGATACTCTTGTGCTTCAAGGTATCTCATCACCTCATGGTACCATGGATTTTATGCATCAGTGTCAAGCTCATAGAAATGCGCAGGTTCGTCAAATCTTTCAATTGTAATCATAGGGGCTTCATTGTCCCATCTGACCTTGAACATTGAAGACATGGTTGCCAAAGCGTCAGCCAACTGGTTTTCTTCCCTAGGGAAGTGCTCAAAGTTGATCTCTTTGAAGTATGGAATCAGGGATAGCACAAGTTCCTTGTAAGAGATAAGATTAGGGTGTTTAGTGTCCCAATCTCCTTTTACTTGGCTGATCACTAGGGCGGAATCCCCGAACACATTTAAATGTTTGATCCTCAAATCAATGGCAGCTTTCAGACCCAAAATACACGTTTCGTACTCAGACATATTATTCGTGCAATCGAAGCATAATATGGCAGTGAATGGAGTGTGGAATCCTTCAGGAGAGATGATTACGGCACCAATTATGTTACCTAAGGCATTGGAAGCCCCATCAAATACCATAGTCCATCGAGATCCTTGTTCAGGTCCGTCATACGGTCCAGGTTTCGCACTGTCGGTTACCAGCATGATATTCTCATCAGGGAATTCGAAGTTCATTGACTGATAATCATCCCCAGCTTGATAGGCTAAATGATCAGCTAGTATGCTTCCTTTGATGGCCTTTTGTGTATTGTATTGGATGTCGTAATCAGTCAAGATCATTTTCCATATGGCTATCCGACCGGAAAGGGCAGGTTTCTCAAAAATGTACTTGATTGGGTCCATCTTAGAAATCAACAGAGTGGTATGAGTCAACATATACTGTCTTAGTCGGAGAGCAGCCTATGTCAAAGCACAATAAGTTTTCTCGAGCAGTGAATATCTGGTTTCACAGTCGGTAAACTTTTTGCTCAGGTAATAAATAGCATACTCTTTTCGGCTAGACTCTTTATGTTGGCCCAAAACACACCCCATAAAGTTCTCTAATACTGTCAAGTACATGATCAAGTGTCTTCCTTCAACTGGAGGCATGAGAATAGGAGGCTCTTGTAGATATTCTTTGATTTTGTCGAAGGCAGCTTGACATTTATCATTCCATCTGACAACCTGATCTTTCTTCAAGAGTTTGAAGATTGGCTCACAAGTAGCAGTCAAATGAGATATGAAATGGGAAATATAATTGAGATGACCCAAGAATCCTCTAACTTCCTTTTTAGAATGTGGGACTGGCATTTTTTGGATGGCCTTTACCTTGGCAGGATCTACTTTAATGCCTTTATTACTGATAATAAAACCTAGAAGCTTTCCAGATCGTACTCTGAATGTACACTTGTTAGGGTTTAACCTCAACTTGTACTTTTTCAACCTTTTGATAAGTTTGTACAGGTGATTCAGATGTTCCTCTTTAGTTTGTGATCTGGAGATCATATCGTCCACGTAGATCTCTATTTCATGATGTATCATGTCATGAAACAAATCTACCATAGCCCTTTGATATGTTGCCCCTGTATTCTTCAATCCGAATGGCATGACCTTGTAGAAAAAGGTGCCCCATTATGTAATAAATGTAGTATTCTCCATGTCTTCGGGAGCCATCCTTATTTGATTATAGCCTGAGAAATAATCCATGAAAGAGAAGACTTTATGCTGAGCAGTATTATAAACTAAGATATCAATGTATGGTAGAGGGAAGTCATCCTTGAGGCTTGCCCTATTCAGATCCATATAGTCTACGCACATGTGAACTTTCCTGTCCTTTTTCGGCACTAGCACCACATTGGAAATCCATTGAGGATAGGATGTCACATCTAGGAACCCTGCATCAAATTGTTTCATCACTTCAGCTTTGATCTTTTCAGACATATCAGGCCTCATGCGACGGACCTTTTGTTTAACAGGAGGGCAGTCTTCTCTTGTCGGCAGACGATGAACTACGATGTCGGTATCCAACCCAGGCATATTTTCATAAGACCAAGCAAATACTTCCACATAATCACGCAACATTTGAACCAACCTGCTCTTGACACTGCTTTCTAAATTAGTGCCGATCTTGATTTCCTTCTTGTTTGACTCAGTACCCAAGTTGATAACTTCAACTGACTCTTTGTGCGATTGAATAGCTTTTTCCTCTTGTAATAGAAGTTTGGCTAGTTCTCCCGGTATGTCGCAATATTCCTCGCCTTCATCTTTGGCTTGGTTGATAAGACATCCAAACTCATAGTCGGCAATAGTAGAGTCATTGGCAATAGGATCCATAGTGGGTATGGACCTGTAAGAATGTGTGTGTGTGCATGTAAGATACATGACTATTTTTTTGAAAAATGTATTTGAAAGAAAGGAAAGACAATGAACACAAATATTTGAATGCAAAAGAGTCCAATGTACTGAATGATCATATGATTAGCTGCATGTGAATAAAACCCTTGACAAATGGACCAAAGTGCCCCGGGCCAGGCATATGGATGAAAAGTCATTGCTAAAATATTACAAACAACATGTTCTTGAATTGAAAGAAAAGAAATAACAAGTAGATTACTCCTCAATGAGGGAGATGGGCACAAATTCCTTTGCATGCCAATTCTTCAGCTCGGTTGTAGTTGGATATACCCAATCCTCATATGCAGCTTCTTCATCAGAATCACCCAGGGTGTTGACTTCCTGGCTTCTAATGCGGAAAGGCGGCTTTCCAGCACGCCTCACTTCTTTCTAAGCTTTGACGGTGAAGCCCAAACTAAACTTGTCCGCTTTAAATGGGATATCGAGGAGTTTCCCCTAAGTATCACAGTTTCCTTCTTCAATTGTCGCTCGAGCATCCTTGACTGAAACCATCTTTGGCGTGGCCTTAACAGCTTTAGACTCATCAGAAGAACATTTGGTAGCAACAATCATCGATGGAATGACTTCAAAGGCTTGATATGGGGTTTCAATGAATTCTCCATCCATCTCTACGTATTTGAACGAGTTAAGGTGGCTTACCATAAACTCTTCTTCTCCACAGACGGTGACTATTCTTCCCTTGACTGGATATTTGAGTTTCTGATGGAGAGTTGAGGTTACTGCCCTAGCTTTATGGATCCATGGGCGACCTAACAGACAAGAATAGGCAGGAAGAATATCCATAATATAGAAGGTGGAGTTGAATATTTAGAGCCCACTTTGATCGGAAGATCTACTTCCCCATGAACAATCCTCTTTGATCCATCAAACACCCTTACAATGATATCACTTGGCTTCAAGACTAAACCTTTACAGTCTAGACGGTCTAATGCCCCCTTGGGTAATACATTTAGAGAAGATCCAGTGTCGACTAGCACATGTGCGAAGGTAGTCCCTTTGCACTCGACAGAAACATGTAGAGCTTTATTGTGATTCTTCCCAAGAGGTGTTAAATCAGCATCTGAAAATCCCAAGCCATTATCAGCTGTCAGGCTAGCCACGCAATTCTCAAATTGGTTCGTTGTTGCCTCATGGGGGACATGATCCTTTTTTAGGAACTTGATTAATGTTTGAGCATGGGCATCAGAACAAAGCAGCAATGACAACATTGAAATCGTAGAAGGGGTTTGCCCCAACTGTTCCACAATCTTGAAGTCTCTTCTTTTTATTATCTTCAATATCTCGTCCATCTTACGGGCGGAGGGTTCTTCATCAACTATGTCCTTGGAGGGTACTTCAATCACATTAGGCTCAACAACCTTCTCATTCCCTCTTGTATCAGTACTCATCTTGGCAACAATAATGTGGATGAGCGTCTTTGTAACCACCGGTGGTGAGATATTGGGTGAAAATATTCTTCCAGTTCTGGTTACTTTGCTTGAGCCAGCTATGTTATCAACATTGTCATCTTTTTCTTATTCGGTCCAAGCGTCTTGTTTAATCCCATGATAGAACACCTCAACACCATAATTCCATGGTACTGCCTTATTTGAAGAATAGGGAATCGGTCAGGGATTGGTAATTACTAATGGAGCAAAAGTGGATTCATTTGAAGTCCTAATAGGACTTTTGGAGGTGATCCTAAGAGGCTTGTTTGAGATGGTAATAATAGAGAGGTCTTCACATTTTTTAGTCAAACTCTTGGCAAGTGGGGTTTTCTCGAATAGAATTTCATGGCTATCCATCAGGCGTTGTATGCCTTTCTTCATCCCTTCACAACCATTGTGTTGTCTTTCATAGCACACACAGTCTTTTACACAGCCAGGGAAAATCCATGCTTTCAACAGATTGTTTTTGATTATATTCAGCGGAGTGGTCAATTCTTCAATAGAGGCGACAAAAATTGTATCTTCAACAGCATTAACACTCTTGTCATGCTTCGGGATTGGAGAGGTAATTACATTTGGCGTCTGAGGAGGATAAAACTCAATAGTCTTATTGTCAATCAAATCCTGGATTTTGTTCTTCAAGGCCCAACACTGGTCAGTCTCATGCCCGAGGCCGCTGGAGTGGTAAGCACACTTAGCGTTCGGATTATACTTTGGTGACGAGGTGTCAGGGTTGGCGGGAGGATCACGCAATGTCACTAAATTAACCTTGAGCAAATGTTGTAAGGCTTGAGACAGTGACATGCCTAACCTCGTAAATTGTCTTCTTGGAGTTTCAAAACATTGATGATTTGCAGATGGTCTTGGAGTAGGAGTTGGATTAGAGATTCAGACAGCATTGATAGACGGACGATCATTCTTCTTGATACGAGACCTTTCCCCGTACACAACATTGACTTCCTTTTTTGCAGCAAAAGGTTTCTTGATAGGATTGGAAGTGGAGGTAGATGCCATAAAGATCTTCCCACTTTTGATGCCACTTTATACTCTTTCACCGGTTAAGATTAATACGGTGAAACCAGAAGAAGAGCATCCCACCAACAGATTAAAGAAAAGACCAGATAAAGTTACCATGAACATGTCAATGTGCTCCCTATCAGTCAAGGGCGGTTGGACCGTACTGGAAAGGTCTCTCCATTTTTGCGCATATTCCTTAAATCCTTCATTCTTTCCCATGGTCATATCTTGTAATTGAACCCTCGTTGGCGCCAAGTCGGCATTGTATTGATACTGATGGTAGAAGGCAGTATCTAAATCCTCCCAAGTATTGATACGCGGACCATATAATTGATAAAACCATTCAAGTTGCGTTCCAGCTAAGCTTTCTTTGAAAAAGTGAACCCAAAGCTTCTTATCAGAGGTGTGCGACTGTATCTTGTGCACATAAGATTTCAAATGGAGTTTTGGACAAGAAACTCCATCGTACTTTGCAAAGACAGGTATTTTGAATTTGTGGGGGATGACTACCTCAGAGATCAAACCCAAATCATCAAAATCTAAACCGGAGACGACCTGGATTTCAACAGCTTTCAAGCTGTCTTCTAACTGCTTGTATTTGATATCGGCGGGTGGATACTGCTCGTTGAAATAATCATCATCAGATACTTGATCATTAACACAGTCAGCCTGAGTACTCTTGACCTCACCGATCTGGTTCTTGTCCTCTTCAGATGAATCTCCTCCTACTGGGATTTGACAGACTGTCTCCTTGAACCTTCTACCCATGTTGAATAGAGCCTTCTTCTTTGGCTTCTTTTTAACAGCCAGCAAAGCCATCATATCTTGCTGCCCCTTGGCTAGGGCTAGTAGAGTCTCCTGAAACTGAGAATTTTGGGCTTGGAGATCCTTCACAGTTTTCACTAGATCCATCTTGCTGAAATAAACAGCAGAAAGATAAGGAAACCTGTTATGCGAAAACTTGTCATGTTATGATGCATGAAATATGTACGTGCAAATGATTTCAAGGATTAATGAGATTTTAAATTTGTATAGACAAAAGAATGAACAAACTTTAATTTTCATTAGAAAAAACAAGCAAGATTACATCATGCCTCTTAGGCTTACAAAATAACTTTCTAAGATAGAAAGACTGAACGCATCCTCTTTGGTGCGAGATAGGCGTTCACACATTGCTCTTCTTGTAGCTGTTTCATAAGTTCCAAGATTCTCCTTTCACTAGCATAGAATTGAGCCTCGAAAGTATCTCATTCTCCCTTCATCTGGATCCAACCCTTTTGCAAGTCTTCGATAGAGGTAGGCATGTCGGGATGAAGGATAGTGTAGGGAACATCTTCTTCAACCACAGGCTCCAAGACGACTGGTAAGATGGAAGGATAAGGCATCACAAGTTTCTGAGCACGAGCTCGCACCCATTTAAGGTAAGGCTCGAGGGGAATGGAATTATTGTTTCCTAGTGTCTTGCTATCCACCTTGTTAAACATCCTCCAAGCTCGGATAAACCTCTGGCGGTAACCTTGATCGTCATTCTCGTAGTCAAATACCACTCCTTGGATAAGCATCTCGTGGGCACCATCCCTCCGGGCATAACCAAAATGTCGTAGGGTTAAGCATGGGTTGTAAGTGATACCTCCTCTAATTCCAACAAAGTGACATTAGGGAATTCTCCACAACGGTCGATGATAGTAACATTCTCCAAAGAGCGGGAACACCAATGAATATCTGAATGTCTGAGCGTCATCAACCTATGGGACCATGTTGAACCTTGCTCATTCTTCAGCATAGATTGGGGAAGATGCGAAATAAACCATCTTTCCAAGAGAGGAATACACCAGATGAGGATACCTCTATTCCTCATAGTGCGAGTGTGAAAATAATGTAGGATGTCTCCTAACAAAGTAGGCACCGGGTTACGAGACATGAAGAATTTGACGGTGTTTACATCTATGAGTTGGTCCAGATTTGGAAACAAAACCATCCCATAGATGAGAAGGGCCACGATTTACTCAAAAGCTTGTAAGTCCAAGGATTTCCAACAATCTTGAGCTTTCTCAAACAAGAACTTGGCTAGGAAACCTTTGACACCACTCCTTATTTACCAATTAGTTGTGACATCAAATGGTTGCAAGTGTAAGGCTTGGGCAATCTCTTCTGGATTTGGATATCTTTTTGTACCGTTGAAAGGTAGTTGATTGAGAATGGGAATCCTCAAGAGTTTGGAAAATTCTTCCAAAGTTGGCACAAGTTCATAATCGGGAAATGTGAAGCAATGGTGTAAAGGATCAAAGAATTGGAAGAGCACCTTCATCATATCCTAATCAGCGTTGGAGGTAACCAAGTTTAGTAGGCGACCATGTTTTTCGATAAATGGAGAATTCTCAGGAACCCTTGATGCTAACTCTTTGAGTTGAGGATGGATTCTTACGAGATTGATTTGAATGGTTTTCCTGCGAATAGAATCCATGTCCTACAAAACAGAACAAAGATAAATCCCAAGATCATTGAAATGGTTAGTGAACATGAGTATGATGTTATGATGTTTATGATGTTATGTACAAGTATATATATACATACAAAACAAAAAGTCCTTAGGTTTAGGCTTGCATGGAGTCTTATAGGTAAGTACCCTCTTGAAGTTTAGTTGGCTCAAACCTGTCCTAGCAATAGTAACCAGATTCTAAGGGAGCTCAATATCACTGGCTTGTTTCCATGGGCATTGTTTCAGTGCAAGCCTCTTTAATGGCAACCGAAATATCCCAAAAAACCAAACCTCAATGAGTGCAGTATCGAGTATCTACCAATTTCTGACTGCACCAAAGTCGGTCATCTCACTATGTCCTAATGGCCAAGTTGGTCAAGTAAAGGTTCTAAAAGTTCATTAGTGATTCATGACATCACTCAGCGGCCCCGTATTCTCCTTGACTATTCAAGGGCTACCGGTACCCACAAATATGTCGCACTAACTTAGATATTTCTTAGACCATGTCGGTATACCCCGCATAGTTTCCACAACGTATTTCTACTTACCTATAAGGTATCCCAAATCCGGGTAGAGGATTCAAACACAAACAAGGAACCATAATGTAAAACATACAAGTTAAACAATGAAAGAAAGTAAATGTGATCTATCCCTAAGGTAACCCCACTTTTAAAATTATCCCCGACAGAGTCTCCAGTTCTGTGATACAGTGGAAGAACAGACTTGGGTGTTTTATGTTTTATCGCAAATGTTACGGTTAGCAAGAGTCGCCACCGACTTTTCTTTTATCCAAAATGAAAGATGAAAAAGCACAGGAAAGACCTTTGAGATTGTTTCTTGAGTTCGGGGGGTAGATTATGAAAAGGGAAGGTATTAGCACCATTTTCATCCATGGTTTTCCATGGGCTCTTAGTTACTTGCTAGATCACTTACTTTTGTTTGAATTTGTGCTTTCTGTGGTTTTGAAAGTATTTTTTAAAAGAGGCCATTTGTTTAGGAAAACTTTGTAATGATTCTCGTTCATAAGAATGTATATAAAGTGTTGATCTTTTGAAAATGTTTTCAAGTTTGAAAGGTGTTTTTGAAAGTGTTGGTGTTTTTTTTTTAAATTAGAAAGGTTGTTTTTGGTTTTGAAATTGAGCAAGTAACTAGGAATAATCTACTTACTCAAAATTCTTTCATGTTTATTTCCTCCTTCCTTTGACGTTGTTATCTTACCATTGATTTTGGTAAGTAACCCAATATTTGGATGTAAAAGGGACGAGCATGGGTCATCGTATAACCATGATTAGCAATGTTGCAAGATATCTTAGCATTTTCCTTTAGGGACTAAGATCATTTTTGGAAGGCAACTTTTGATAGCGTCATCGAGGGACTATGATCTTGTATTTTGCTTGTCTTTGCTAAGATACCTCACATGCGTAATATGGTCATTTTATAAGGCAAAAAAGTGGGTTTACCCTAAGGTTGTAAGTGTGCAAATGTGTTGGCTTACATGCTTGATTTGTCTTGATTAGGGTTTGCTATTTTGTTGGTTTTATTCTTTCCATACAAAATCCTAATTACTAGCATTTGTATATAAAACGATAAATTGCGGAAAATAAAAATAATAAGCTATTACAAATCTTTAGGGGATGGGGGTACAAATTTATGAATGGGGATTGCAAGAAATTAAAATCCTAATTATCTATTACAACCATATTGAAATAATATACAAGAAATGTAAAAGGGACTTGTTTTGTTTTTGTTAAGAAATTAATTTAATTAAGAAAATATTTTTGATCTTTTTGTTCTAAAAGAAATGATATAAAACATGTGAATATGAATTTTTTTTGGTGTTTTTGGTTATTAAAAGAAAAAAATAAGATAAACAAGAAAATGGAGTCAGAATCAGCACATTGCTGAAACGAGGAGGAACAGAAGTTCTGACTCTGATACGCTGCAAGAGAGAAAATGTTAGTAGGCAAGCAGAAGGTCAGAAGTTCTGGGCAGGGGTACACCAAGTTCTGAGATTGATGGGAATAAAGGAGGATCTAGAAGTTCTAATTATTGAACGGGTTCAGAAGCTATAATGTAGTTGGGAACCTAGAAGTTCCTATATCACTGGCAAGTCAGAAGTTCTGGCCATTTGAGAGAGCGAGGTGGCAATGCTGTTGGGTAAGGTTGTTTAGAAGTCCTGATTTAGGAATATTGTTTTCCAGATAAATGGGTGAAAAATGTCAATAAATAAACCTAAAAAGAGATGATTCTGGGGCTAGAACCCAGGACCCTTAGTACTAATGTCTTATGCACAAACTTTCTACCACTGGGGTGGCTGTACATCCGGTATTAGAAGCAAAAGCATGAACATATAACATAAAGTAAGTTATGATGATGAGCTTCACCTCTTTCTCCATGCTAATCAGAATATCTGCAACTTAGTCATTTCACAATAGAACAGAAAACACAAACATAACAATTATGGAAGGTTTCCATCATGGTTTCAGAAGCACAAAAAATATCAAGACTGTAAATCAGAAACAAGCATGTATTTGCTAATCCTAATTTCCTTAGGAAATTCTGAACTGATATTCTCCCTATTTAGGCATAAAAGTACATGAAACCTCAGAATATATACACCATCAGAATCAAGATGTCTACATTGTGTTTTGAACATGCAAGCCTAAAAATGATTAAGTGATATGATAAGGGTTAGAAGAAGCTTACCTTGTTGCTGAAAAATGTTCTGTGAGCTGGGGCCTGGTTCTGACTGCTTATAATATTCGGATCAACTTCCTCACGTATTCAGCAGGCTGGAACAGCCTTTGGCTTGGTTTATGAATGATGAATGGATGATTTGGTCAAGAAACACTTGAGGGAAGTTGGAGTTTCAATACAAGAATAAAAAAATAGCAGGTTTTGTATTTGTGTTTGCAGTTTAGGATTTTTGGAAATTTTAGCAAGGTTTCAAAGTTTTTCTCCATCAATTTTTCTGTCGGGATCCTCATAGTTGTCAATGAAGTTTAATTTATAGGTAAGAACTTTGTAGCTTGGAGAAGTCAAAAGTGCAGCCATCATACACTAGGCGTTGACTTGTTCTTGAAGCAAGTTCAAACAAGTAAGGTTAACAGCTTTTAGCCGTGCCTAAGCTGGATTTGTAAGCATGAATTAAGGAAAAGTACCCTCAGAGGTAAAAGCAAAGCATGGGCCCAACATAAACTCGTACAAATGTTTGCTTTTCAAGGACAACAATGGTACTTCTATCTCACACGTGGGGAAATCCTTTGGATAAAAACTCAAAAGTGGTTGTGAGCATTAAATGATGATGAGATTTATCAAACCAGAAATCCTGCGCTATGAGATTGTGCATCATAGCTTAGATCTGGGCCAGAAGTTCAGCATCAGTGCAAAACTTCTGATCCTTTAATCTTTTCGCTCCAACATGTTCTAAAGGAGTCCTCAGACTTTTCTGATAGTTTATAACACGCTTTGTAGACTTTCTTTAGATTACTTTTGCAAACTCTGGATGAACGTTTGTGAAAACTGGCCCAGAAGTTCTAAACAAAATCTGTCTTGAAAGTATCCAGAATTTGCTGAGTGTTCCAGTTTCATGGGCGTGTCTTTGAACATTTATAACTTGAAATTCCACCATTTCCAGGAGAAATTCCGTTCTGCAATATTTTAGGTGTTATTGAGATATAAAATTCTTGTGTTAGAAATTCTTCCAGAATCAGCTTGCATCATGGCGATAATCTGATCAAAAGTTCTGAGCTTGTCATATTTCTTAAACACTTAGAGAAATTTTAAGTATTTTAGAATTTTGACTTTTGAATTTCTTGATGAAACAAACTTCATATTTCAACATGTCTTAATTAAATATGATTCTTGAAACTTGACTTTGATCAAAAGTCAAAGTTTGACTTTTCAGTGCAAATGACCATTTTGCCCTTGTGCCAATTCCAAGTCTAAATTGATGTGTCAGTATTGCAAACATGACATCATAGAAGACCTTGTGAGAGAATCCTTGAGAAATGAGAGGGCAAATTTTGGGGTACAACACGCATGTTATTTTTTCGGCGACAAAGCATCAAGTGAAGATCAAGCTCTAGAACACGCAGACGTTCGGGCATTTTCAGAGGCACTTGATTTGCTGGTTTGAAGGAGACATTCATGAAGGTGAACAAATTAGAAAAATAGAAAGGCACATCACAGTGAGGAACGAAAATGGAGTAAGCCGATCATGGAAACATGTGAGATGCGACGCTGATGTTATGATGATGATGCTTGGACCAGAGGATATTGTGTTGATGGTCTTTATCTCTTAGATATTATAATTTGTTTATTTGTTTTGTCTGTTTATCATGTTGTTGTATTGTTGTCCCGAGTATGTGGTGTTGTAATTTTTTGTGTCATGATATGAAAGTTGTTGTAATCGAATGATAAATTGAACACGAAATGATAACTCGAATTTAAATTGAAATATATTGCATACAACAAATTAAACACTCCATATAGTTTTCTATAAAAATTTATGTTGCAGAGCTAGACCCAATATTGAGACAATTTTTCCCATTATGTCCAGGAAGACGACATGTATTGCATAATCTTATCATTTTGTTGGCCGTATCCATTTCAGTTCTAATACGTGTGATTTTTGGGCGCCCCTTTTTCTTCCGTCGCATTTGTTCATTGTGCCAAACAATGTCCCCTTGATAAGCAGGCCAGTAATCCTCCTTTGCCAACATGGAGAAGGTATTGATGTACACACTTAAAACGCTCTTTACCGTGTACACGGGGGATATATGTTGTATTGGGTCCAAGCGAACATGCGAACATGCCACTATGACATGAGAGCAAGGCATGTGAAATGCTTGAAACATTCCATAATCACACCAACCTCTATCTATTTCGACCCGATAATATCCCCTTGGCCTCCCCTTATTATGATCCATTGTCTCTTGTACACTGAATCAACCTTTAATACGGTCAAACACGGTGACACTATGGGTGTTTGCTTTCGCAGCCTCCTTGTTAAATGTTTTCATCGTGCATTCACTAAAAAAGTGCCTTGATTCTAACACTGCCCTCCATGTTGAACTTCTTGTGTCAAACAATGATCTCATTCTGAAATATGTTGCTCTAACCAAAGCGGCAATTGGTAGGTTTCTGATTCCTTTGAATACACAATTCAATGATTCCACTAGATTTGTTGTCATGTGGCCCCATTAAATTCCCGAGTCCACTTCTCCATTGGAATGTTATCGATCCACCTTAATGCTTCTGAGTTTGCCAGCCAGTTTTCTTTGCGATAGTATCAGAATGACGGTTCTTTTAAAGCATACACTACATTAATAACTTTCTTTAGAAGTGTCTTGTCTTTTATATGGAGCATGAAGTTTTGTGTGATATGTCTAATGCAATAAACATGTGTCGAAGGGGGATCCCGCCAACCGTTTTCAGGGTTATTGTATGCACTTACAATCGATGGATATCTGTCTAAAATCAAACAAAGGTTGGGTTGAGGAGCAACTTGTAATCGGAGATTGTTGTACCCAAAAATTTACCCTCTCATTTTATCAAGACTTCCCTCACAAGACTTCTTGGACTCAAGACGAGATTAGGGTTTGCTCAGCTTAAGACCTCTCCTTCCACTGATGACCTGAAATTAGGGTTTGAGTTTGCACGGGGATTTTTGGATTTCCAATGCCTCATGTGACTTTCATACTTCATGTTAGACCTCTAAGATTGCTCATACCAAGTTTCAAGCCTTGAATCACATTTTTGACCAGTCAATTGGACAGTTGACCAAAAAATCAACTGTATTGGGGAAAATTGGCTTCAAGCATGGTTTCAAGGACTCAATGGCACCATCTTGACCTAATCACAAGCTTCAAAAGATCTCAAATGCATTGGATTGACAGATGAATTTTCCAGTCAACTGATCAAAAATCAACTGTACACTGAAAAGTCAAACTTTGACTTTTTGGTCAAAATCAAGAGCCAAGGGTCATAATTCATCAAGATATGCCAAAATGTGAAACTTGTTGACCAATAAACATAATTTTGAAAATTAGGGTTTTAATTTGAAATTTTTCATAACTTAGAATTTTTCTAAGTTATGGAAATTTCTTATTTTTTCCCAACTTTCCACAACTTTTTCACCATGATGCAATTAGATTCAAAGAAAACTTCCAACATGAAAGTTATAGTCCTCCATGAGACCTACAACTTTTATTCACAAAGTTTTCCCAAAAGATGCTTGGATATCAAGTTATGATTTTGTGAATAGGGGTCCATAAACTTTTTAACTTAGTGAAAATTTGCCCTAGTTTAGGCAGATTTTTGACCTAACTTCATGGCAATTTTTCACCTAGTTTCAAGAGGAATATCAAAATTCATTTCAAAGATGTATTATAGATCATGTTATAAGCTTTCCAAAATGTCCAAGAACTCTCCAAGATCATTTATGGTTAGGGAGAATCGAAGAAATGAAAATGGTAATTTATCACTTTTGTCCAAGGCATTTTTCACAATGTTACAAGTTGCAAATCAGTTTCAAACATGGTTGTACTTTGTATTACAGGTCCTAATCCTTTCTACACTCATTAATTTAATGCAAACACAATGGATAATGGTCTTATTCTGATCTTTGAAGCTTTGTACATTGAATTAATCCAAAAATGGCATAAAATGCATAATACCATTTTGATAAAGCATACTTTTTGCAATTTTGTATTTCTTGAGCCATGGACCTGATATTTGGTTGCAAACAAGATCCACAAACTTTAGGCAAAGTACACCAACTATCATCAGGCCTTAAACTAGCAAGTACAAGATTTTGGGCATTGTCACTTCACCTTTTCTTCAAAAGCAAGAAACTTGCAAAAGTCAAGGGATCTCATCCATCTGATAAAGGAAAGGATTTGTATCATTTCAAACAACCTAAGAACATTATAACAAGTAAGAAGCACGAATTCATAACTTCTCAAACACATCAAAACACAAAAATCCCATTTTTCTTCCCAAACAGGGCAATCTTTGCAGAACTCAAGCCATTTCAAAATTGGCTCGTGCGTTTTGCTTTGAATCACTTTAAACACATTCCCTACCTCACACCTAAACTATCCAGACCTTTATCCAGCAACTGTAACCCCTGTTTCAAGTTCCACCATTTTCATTTTTTGAGTTTGCAGGTTGACTTCTACAAAGAGTTCCAAGCAACTTCAAGGCAAGTTGAGCATTGGGGTAGCTTGAGGGAACTTCAAGCAAGCTCACACGATCTTCAGGCCTCACTCAAAGTTCCCACATTGCCATGTCCAAACTCAATTGAACAAGGTATTTGTCAAGTTTCTATCTCTCTATTTAGGCATCCTTAAGTTAGGTTTGTGAAGCAAAAATGTAGTCCTTAACATGCTTGAGTTGTACATATGCGTAGATTCCATTTATATTAACTGAGCTAAGAGTATTTGGATGTTGAACATGCTGAAAAAATTAGGTCAGAAATTAGGGCCATTAAAATTCTCCTTGATCTTTTAGAGTTAGGTCATGTTTTTTATATCATTAGAATTGTGAGTTAACATGCTACAAGTTTCATGTTGCAAGATTTTGATTTTATGCATGTATGCAAGAGATACAGGTTTGCCTCAGAAACACGCGCAAGAAGTGTACAGAGGACAGGGATGAAGTTGGCTTGGGTCTGGCGCTTGGGCCTGTTTCTTTTTGCACCCTCTATTTTGCTTTTGCACCCCCTGATTCATACTTTGTTATTTTTTCCTATTTTCTTATTATTTTTATATTTTTGACTTTTATTATTTTTTTCTGAACATTAAAAAATCCCAAAAATATTTTCTTAATTTTTTCATTTTATTTTATTATTTTTATTATTTTTATGGCATAAAAATAATTTATTAGGTTAAATAGAATTTATTGTCTTAAATAAACTTGTAAATAATATTAAAATACTTAAATATTTTATTATATTATATTATACACATAAAATATTAATTTCTCACATATTTTAATTTTTAATATTTATAAATAATATTATTATTATTTTTCTTAAACAAAAATGGACAAGAATATTAGAAAACATATATTTTTCTTTTAATAAAAAATTAGGTTTTCCCCTTTCAAAAATAATCATTTTATTTTTCTTATTTTTAAGACTTGAATAAACTTATTTTTACATACATAAAATTAATACAAAAAACATTTTTTGCATACATACATTTAATTGCATATTTTAAATATTTGCTTATTTATTTATTTGTACAATAAATTCAATTTGGTTGTAATAGTTTTAGGGTTTTATTTTGAGCAATATCCCCCTATTCAAAACTTGTATCCCTCTTCCTATAATATTGTTGTAATAGTCTAGATTTACTTTACGCATTTTATTGCTTTCATATACCATGATAGTAAACTAGGGTTTTGAATGAAAAGACCAAAAATCAAACAAATAGCATGACTAAATACAAGACAAAAATGCATGAAAATGACAACACCTTGCACACAAGCACCCCTAGGGTTTCATCCGCTTGGTTGCCTTAAAACATGGCCATGGTATGTGTTGTACCCCAAAATTTTCCCTCCCATAATCTTCAAAGTTGTGACAAGCAAATGGTTCAAAGTCTACTCAAGGGCTACACAGTCAACCATCCTCCTAAGCCATGCAAACTAGGGTTTTGATTCTTGCAAGGAAGTTGAGTTTTTCAAGGGCTCAATCAAGTCTCCCATGCTCATACACATTGTCAAGCACCTACATGTCAAGTTTCAAGGCTCACAAGGTCAAGTTGCACAGTCAAAAACCCTAATTGCTCAACAGTCAACTGTAGGGGCAAAATGGTCATTTGGCAGTCAAAAGTCAAAATTTTTGGTCAACATCTTATTTTGAAGCCACAATCATCATTTGGTCAAATCTTGACCATGATTCCACAAGAATGGCTCAAAAATCATCAAGGTGTCAAAAGTTTCTATTTTTGGACAACTGAAAAGTCAATTGTAACTTGACCAAGGAATAACTTCCACATGGTTTATCAGAAAAATTCTATCCAAAGCTCATTTTGAAGAGAATGAAATTTCCTACAACTCATCTTCACATTCCAAGTCCAAGAAATGCTCTCACAAAAAGTTATCAATTTCAACATTATAGGTCATTTTCAAAAGTCAATAAAAAGGGACTTTAAGTCAAAGACCATAACTTGATATTGGTAAATCAAAATGACATGGGACCAAAGACATTGGTTAGAGGACTTCACGACCTTTCCAAAATGTCCAAGAACATGATCAAAGCTTAAAAATTGAGCAAGATATGCATTGGAGAAGTTGGGAAATGTTTGTGAAATGGCCAAAATCATTTATCCTTGAAATTTCATTTTTGACAAAAGGGGCCCACTTTTTCCATTTGAATCAGCTTGACCATGCTTCCCACGTGTCCCACATTTTATTTCAAATTTTAAAATTAATTTTTCCATTTTTATTTGATTTTATTAGATTTAATTCATTTTAAATCCTTTAAAATCAAATAAAAATCAAGAAGGTTAATTAAGGGGCATATTTGGTCTTGATTAGCTTTGAATCATCATTACACAACATCCCAAATTCGTTTCAAGACCTAATCAAGAAAGAATTCAAAATTGGTACCAAGATGGAAAGTTTGTTAATGGAGGTTTATGGAGAATCTTGAATTTGAATGCCTTGCATTATTGGCCCTTAATTCCAATTGAAATACATTACATATGACATATGCAAGTGATCAGAAACATACACAAGACCTAAGCTGCGCTGCAACCTCAGAATCAAGTTTGCATTTTTCACCAAAATTCTCAAAACTGAAAACAGAGATAGAGCTCCTTTCAAAGCTTACAATCCATTCCAAAGGCTTGCTGGGACATTTTTGGACGTGCCTCAATCATTTTCCACTCTCCATACACAAAGAACAGGTATAACCAAGTCACCCTGTTCATGGTATTTTGCATATTCGTGTTTATATTTTCAGGCCATATTAATGCATTTTAATGTCTCATTTGTATTAATATGATCATTCTAAAACTAATGGTGCCATCCAATTGAGTTTTCAAGGCCTATACAGAAATCTACCATGGAAGCATTCCAGGGTTTCAGGAGTTTGAATTTGGGGTTTTCCTAATCTGAAAAAATTGAACCTCAAAATCAGCATGGTTGAATTCGTCACAAGGAGCCTGATTTAATGAGACCTTCGCGCTCAATTTATGTGTCCATATGAGCTATTCGCTATTATCCATAAGCCTGTATTTTGGGGGGGTTTAAAACCCCCGCTATCCTTTTTTTACAGGAACGATTGGAGAAGAAGACTGTGTGGCACGACGTGAATGGAGAGTTTGAATTCCAGCGCCCTTTTTTTTATTTTCATAACATTGATTTTGATTTTGTTTTATATTATTTATTTCCAATTTCCATACAACACGCGCTCCACAGCTCACTTGGCAAAGGATGTATTTGGTAAGCCTTGGGACCTGGGTTCGATTCCCAGGTCCCCCACCCTCTCAATATTATTTTTCTTCATATGTTTCTATGCAGCACACGCCCAGAATTCCACCATACACTCTCATCAGTGGCTTGCCAAGTGGCCATGAGCGTCCATCTAGTGGCCAGGGACCAAAGTCCATGGAATACTCCAGTCAACGCGTAAGCATGTGATTCAAAAAGTCAACAAAGGGCCTCCTCCTGTTGGGCCAAAATTCCTCAATTTACCTCCAAATTGGGGTCAACACCCCCCATTGGTTTGCATATTGTTTTCTTTCTTTTTTTCATTTTTTTATTTGTTTTATTTATTTTAATTAATTCATCAAAAACAATTTTCATAAAAACCAAAAAAAATCAGAAACCATAAAATAAAAATATGTTTTATTTATTTAATTTTTAATTCACCAATTATTTTGTACATAAATTCCATTAATCAATTAGTTTAATTTTAGGTTTAACCTTAACATTTTTTCTTAAATAAACTAAAAAACATAAAAATTAGGTTTTAGCATTTTTTATTCTTTTTCTTAATAAATAATCTTTCTTTATTTTTATCATTTATTAATTATTAATTAATTTTGCAAATAAATATGTCGTTTAACCAATTAGTAATTTAGGTTTAAAATTAAACATTTTCTTTAAAAATTAAAAATAACTTAGAATTAGGTTTTTTTTTATTTTAATTTCTAATTTCAATTAATTTTCTTTATTGCCCTTAAATACAAAAACATCAAAAACAAGTTCTTTTCTTTATTTAACTTAATTAATTTATTAATTGTAATGTAATTTCTTTAAAGGGTCCAACGCCCTCGCATTCTCGATTCTTATTTCTTTTCGCACATTTACTTTTATTTCCCTTTTTTAAATTTCATGTAATTGCCCCAAAGCTTTGTAATAGATAATTAGGATATTTACCTTCCGCATTTTATTTATTTCAAATCGGGTCTTGGTTTAATTTGGCAATGTAGACCCGCGCCTTTGTAATAGCGTAGGACTTTTATCTTCCCACACCTTTTAACTACTAATAATTTGCATGAAAGAATGAATGGCCAAAAATAAAATCAAAGCTAGAACGCCAATGCATGACAAGACAAATAATAACTGAAATTGACACACAATTCACACACCACTCCTAGGGTACGCCTCACTGTTGCCTTGCCCTTCGAATTGTGGTCGTCGAGTAGAGGACGTTTTAGTAAGTCGTCATGTCCATGAACATGGCATGAGGGTAGCTTCTAAGGTGTCTTCCTATTGCTCTGGTGACCACACCGTGGCCTTGTCCCTCGAAACGTGGTCGTCGACTATAGGACGTCTTAGTGAGTCCTTATGTCCCATTGATCTGGTTGCCTCGAAACAAGTTGCCTCGGAATAGTTGCCTCGGAATAAAAGATCAATGGCATAAGGGTAGCTCCTAAGGTATCTTACCGTTGCTCGGTGACTACACTGTCCCTACAAACGAATTGACCCGAACACCTCCAACGGTGGTGCTACCTACCTCTCAATGGTGGGATGGCACTACCTTAAGGACATTTACACAGACTAATTCCTTAGGGTAGGTAGATGACTCGTAGATACTTGCTCTAATTCAAAACAAATCAAAAAACTCCTTTTCACACCGACACTTTGCAAAAAGCTTTCAAAAACAACTTTTCAAACACTCTTGAGGACTGATACAAGAGTCGATCTGAAACTTTCAAAGAAACTTTTTTCAAACCCACTCTGAAAAGCAAACAAACATTTTTGAAAACACAAGTGAGCAAGTATCTAAGAGCCCATGGATAACCATGGATAGAAAGGGTGCTAACACCTTCCCTTTCTATAAATCTACCTCCCGAACCGAGAACTAATCTCAATAAGGAATTTTTCTGTGCTTTTGTCCTTTCCATTTGGAGAAAATAAAAGACGGTGGCGACTCTTGCTTCCGCGACATTTCGCGAACCAGCGTTAAACAGTCAGTTCCAGATCCACCGATCACAGAACTGGCGACTCTACTGGGGACAACTACTTTAAAGTGAGGTGTACCTTAGGATAGTTCATAACTGTGTTTTCAATTGCTTTGACTTGTTTGCTTTAAATTGTGGGACTGTCTTGGGAGTTCTATAGATCCTAACCCGGATCTGGGGATACCTTCTTAGAAAGTGGCAACAAGGCTGTGAGGGAACTGTGCGGGGTATACCGACATGGTTGAAACAGTCTGCTACGTTGATGTGGCACTTTGGTGTGTACCGGTAACCCTTGAGTTCAGTCAAGGAGAGTACGGGGCCTCCATGTGGTGTCGTGAAGCATCAACTGACCTTAGGAACCTTAATTGAACCATCTTGGCCTCTTTAGGGTAGTGAGATAACTGACTTTGGTACAGTCTGAGGTTGGTTGATACTCGATACTACACTCAATTGAGGGTTGCTTTCCTGGGATATTTCGGTCGCTAGTTCAGTGGCTAAATCGAAACGATGAACAATGAAAGCAATCCAGTGATATTGGGACCCTTAGAACCCGGTTACTTCTAATAGGACAGGTTGAGCCCACCAACTTCAAGAGGGTAATACCCAGACCCCATGCTGGCCTAAACTCTAAGGGTTGTGGTGTGACTTGTGTGCCTTATCATGTTTGCCTTTGTAAATATTTGTGGTGTGTTTAATCATAGCATCATGACATCATCCAGCATCATATGCATTGGTTAACCATTTCAGGGGTTCGAACCTTCATTTTTGTTCTTGTTTTGTAGGACATGGAAACTGTTCGCAGAAAGACAATTCAGATCAGCCTTGTAAGGATCCCTTCTCAGCTTAAGGAGCTTATATCCAGGATTCCCGAGAGCTCTTCATTCAGTGAGAGACATGGAAGACTCATCAGCTTGGTCAACACCAACATTGAGGAAGATATGATAAAGGTCCTGTTCCAGTTCTTTGACCCTCTGCATCACTGTTTCACTTTCCTGGATTATCAACTGGTGCCTACATTGGAAGAGTTCTCCCGGCTTCTGAAGATCCCTATCCTTGATCAACTACCCTACAACGGTACGGAAAAGGAACCCAAACTTGAAGAGATTGCTAAGGCCTTACACCTACAATCATCTGACCTCAAGGGACATTGGGAAGCTATAAGTGGTATCAAAGGGTTCTTAGCCAGGTTTCTGTTTGAAAAGGCCCAAGAATGTTGGAACTCCCTTGACCTACAAGCTTTTGAAGAAGTTGTGGCCCTCCTTGTCTATGGTTTGGTGTTGTTCCCTAACCCAGATCAGCTTATAGATATCAGTGCAGTCCAGATCTTCATGTCCAGGAATCCTATACCTACGTTGCTAGGGGACATCCTTCACTCATGTTACACTCGAACCATGAGAAAAAGAGGTGTCCTTATGTGCTGTACTCCTCTCCTGGGAAGGTGGTTTATTTCGCACCTTCCGCAATCAGTTTTGAAGAACTAGCGGGGTTTGAGGTGGTCACAGCGATTGATGACCCTTACACATGCTGATATACATTGGTGCCCTCGGTCCAGAGAGGATGTCACTATCATTGATCGTTGCGGGGAGTACCCTAATGTTCCTTTACTTGGAATCAGAGGAGGAATTTCTTACAACCCGTGCCTGGCTTGGAGACTATTTGGTTATGCTCAGAGGGACGGCCCTCATGACATGTTAATTCCTGACATAGTTTTTGACTTCGACAACGATGCACAAGGACTTCGCCAGAGATTTATCAGAGCTTGGAGGATGCCCAGTAAGATAGACAACAAGGCACTGGGGCACATGAACTCCATCCCGTCGGAACCTTATCTCAAGTGGGTACGCGCCCGCTCCCAAAAGTTAGAGATGCCTTATCCTCATGTTCTCCCTGTAATCAAAGAGCCAGTCTTGGAAGGAGAGGTGTCCTACACCATTCAACATCCTGACATGCCCACGTCCTGGGAAGAAATGCAGAAGAGCTGGGTCCAGCTTAAGGAAGAACGGAATTCTCTTGAGACCAGTCTACAGGCTAGTGAAAAGAAGGTCTTGGAGCTCACCCGTCTACTGCACGAGGAAAGGAATCTCAACACCTACATTGCTCCGAAGAGGATGCGTAGTGTCTTTTGGGATTGATCTGCTTTGTAATATTTGCCCATGAGGCTTTGATGTATCAAACAATTATTTCCTTAATGATAACGTGTGTTCCTTTTTGTCTATAACAAATTTGAATTTTCGAACCCTTGAATGCATTGCATAAACACATATCATTCATCATGTGCATAGCAGGTACTCTTCTTTTCAGGTTGCTTACTGTTATTCGCTGTTTATTTCAGCATCATGAACCCTGAATCATCTACCGAGCTGTCTATCAAGGCCCTTCAGGCGCATAACGCACAATTTCAGGAGTTGATCATGGGTTTGGCTCAAGGTCAACAAGAGCTGAAAGCTATGCTCCTGAAGAAGAGTAAGAAGAAGAAGAGGACTGTGCTATTCAACACTGGGCGCAGGCTCGGGAACACTTTGCAAAATGAAGCTGAGAGGACTACTCCGTTTGTGGGGGAAGGTAGTCACCAAGAAAGGGAGGTCCCTAGTCCTGTGGTCTCTGATACTGAGACAGACTTCAACGACGAACAGTACCCTCCTGCTGGGGACCGGTACAAGCAGTTGGAGGACAGATTAAATGCTATGGAGATCCAGCGTGTGCCTGGACTGGATTTCGGAGACTTGGGGTTATCTACTGTGGTGGTGATCCCACACAAGTTCAAGGCGTGTGCCTTTGTGAAGTATGACGGGGCTTCCTGTCCCAAGATGCACCTCCGTTCTTATGTAAGGAAGATCCAGCCTTACACAGCAGACAGGAACTTATGGATCCACTTCTTCCAGGAGAGTCTTTCAGGGACTCACCTCGAATGGTTCTATCAGCTGGATGGAACCAACATTCGTAACTGGGAGGATCTGGCCACTGCTTTTTACAAGCAGTATCAATATAATTCCGACCTCGCTCCTACGCGTACCCAACTCCAGGGTATGTCGCTAGGGTCAGGTGAAGGTTTTAAGGAGTACGCACAGAAATGGAGAGATCTGGCTGGCAGGGTGCAGCCACCATTGACGGACCGGGAGCTGGTGGATATGTTCTTGGGGACCCTATCTGGTCCATTTTTCAATCATCTCATTGGTAATTCCTCTGCTGGGTTTATTGATCTGATCCTGACTGGTGAGAGGATCGAGGCTGGTATAAAATCAGGGAAGATACAGAAGGTTGCCTCCTCAAATGCTGAAAAGAAGCCCTTCAAGAAAGAGGCAAGTGCTGTGTATGGTCCAAGAAGGCAAGCCAAACCTGAACGCCGCCAAGCTGTCAACGCGGTGGTTATTTCTAAGCCTGCTACCGCTCCTCAACAATACAACCAACCCAGAGCTGAGAGGCCCAAACGACAGTATACTCGACTCAGCATGACTCTCTCTCAGATCCTGCCACAACTGCTGTCAACTAGCCTGGTAACTGTCAGAGAGGCTCCGAAGGTTGTGAATACTACATCCCCCAAGTTTAATCCAAATGCCCGCTGTGCTTATCACTCTGATAGCCTGGGGCATTCTACTGATGACTGCTGGGCCCTGAGGAATAAGGTTCAGGACCTTATTGATGCCAAGAAGATACAGTTCGAGGCGCCCGAGAGGCCAAATGTTGTTACCGCTCCCATGCCCCAGCATGGAGTGAATGCTGTTGAGGAGGATTTGTATGTAGCTTATGTGGATGATGTTGCTACTCCGCTGCTGACCGTCAAGAGGAACCTGTTGCTAGCCGGTTTATTTCCGGGATGTAGCAAAGGTTGCCCTCTATGTGTTGATTCCCCTGCTGGTTGTTCTTTGCTGAAATCAGGCGTTCAAAACCTGATGGATAGTAAAGAGATTTTGTTCAAAAAGACTGCTGTTCCTGCTGCCCCTGTTGAAGAAGCTTCAATTGTTACCATTTTCAACAACCCTTCCAAGGCTCCTTCAAAGAAGCCTGTCCAAATTTTGCCCGTTCACAAGATTGCTCCCATCACCATTACAGTTCTGGGGCCCATCCCCTACAAGTCTAATAAAGCTGTCCCGTGGCACTATGGGGCAGATGTTTATGTTCTGGGAGTGAAGCAAGAGTTCAATACTGATACTGGTGTCACCAACATCATTGGGCCTGCTAAGGTCACTCGTAGTGGAAGACTGTTCTCACCAGACATTGTTCCTCCAGTAATTCAGAGGCCTTTGATCATCACACCTGCCAGTGTGTTTGTCTCTTCCCCTGATCAAGTTTCTACCCCTGCTGTCGAATCATCTGACACTCGGGGCAAGGGGATTGCTGCTGATGTGCCTGCCCGGACGGAGGCACCAAAGACCATTGTTGAGGCTTCCAAGCAGGAGATGGAAGAGATCCTCAAGATTATAAAGAAAAGTGATTTTAACGTCGTCGAACAGTTGGGGCACACCCCCTCCAAAATCTCCATGCTATCACTGCTGCTGTGTTCAGAGGCCCATGCCAAGGCCCTGATTGCTTTCTTGAAGACGGCTCACGTACCTCAAGAGACGTCTGCTGATCAATTCACCGACTGTGTGGCCAACTTAACCGCTGATAATGGCCTGGGTTTCTCTGATGCTGATCTGACAGCCAAGGGGAAGAACCATAATGATGCCCTGCATGTCTCCATTGAATGCCGGGGCACTACTCTTGCTCACGTGCTGGTTGACACTGGTTCTTCACTAAACGTGCTACCCAAGAAGGCTCTGGACAGGCTGGACTGTGAGGGCCTAGAGCTCAAACCAAGTAACATTGTTGTCAGGGCCTTTGACGGGTCCAAAAGAATGGTACATGGTGAGTTTGACATCCCAATCAGGGTTGGGTCACAATTCTTTGATTCAAAATTCTATGTGATGGACATCCGTCCATCCTATTCTTGTTTGCTGGGTCGCCGGTGGATCCACAAGGCTGGAGCCGTGACCTCCACGTTGCATCAGAAGCTCAAGTACCTGGTCAGGGGGAAGATTGTAACAGTGCAAGGGGAAGAGGAATACATGGTCAGCCACCTCAACTCCTTCAGGTACGTGGAAATGGATGGGGAGTTCATTGAGACCCCATTTCAGCATTTTGAAGAGGTGCCACAAACATTGGCAGCAGCAGAAGCAGTGGTTGAAGAGGTTTCTCCTTTGAAGATGGCCTCCTTAAAGGACGCCCGGGCTGTGATTGAAAGAGGTGAATGTGCAAACTGGGGCAAGCTCCCTGATTTTACTCCTAAGACTAACAAGTTTGGGCTGGGTTTCACTGCAGAGGCTCAGAAAGCTGTGCGCAAGGCAAGGATTGGAAGACCTCCTGTGCTCATCACCAATCCAGGAGTAAATGCTGTTAGGGATGAAGACGAAGTGGAAGAATCCGAGTTCGATAGCTGGATCTACCCAACGACCAACGGTGGACCTAGCAACTGGATCGCAAAAGACTTTACACCCATTACTTTTGTCACCCAGTAATGAACTTCTTTGTTTTGGATTTGTAATAAACAATAATTTGAAACTTTATGGCCCGGTGTCTTACCCGGGGCACCGTGGTTTTATTTGTGAGGGCTTTTGTTTGTCACTTTCATATATCATGAATAAAAGCATTGGACGTTTTTCACATTTCAAATCTTGCGCTCCCTTTCTTTCTTTATATATTGCAAAGCAGCTGTATTTACACACACTCACTCATACAGGTTTCAATCCACTCTGGATCTCACTGGTAACGACTCTGCTACTGCCAGTTATGACTTCGAAAATCCGATCAACTTAGTCGAAGACGAAGGTGAAGATGATTGCGAAGTGCCTGGAGAGCTTGCAAGACTGTTACTCCAGGAAGAGAGGGCAATTCAACCACATGAAGAGCCAGTGGAAACGGTAAATCTGGGTACGGAAGCAGACAGAAAAGAAGGCAAGATTGGTGCTAATCTAGAGCTCAGTGTGAAACAACGGCTGATCCAGATGCTGCATGATTATGTGGAGATCTTTGCCTGGTCCTACGAAGACATGCCTGGGTTAGATACTGATATTGTGGTCCATCACTTGCCTACCAAGGAAGACTGCCCTCCAGTTAAGCAAAAGGTCCGCCGTATGCGTCCAGAGATGTCTGAGAAGATCAAAGCCGAGGTTATGAAACAATTCGATGCCGGGTTTCTTGTAGTAACTTCTTACCCTCAGTGGGTTGCTAATGTGGTGCCGGTACCAAAGAAGGATGGTAAGGTCAAAATGTGTGTCGATTACAGGGATCTGAACAGGGCCAGCCCCAAGGATGACTTCCCCCTACCTCACATTGATGTCCTTGTTGACAATACTGCTCAGCATAAGGTGTTTTCCTTCATGGATGGTTTTTCAGGGTATAATCAGATCAAGATGGCTCCTGAAGACATGGAAAAGACTACCTTTGTTACTCAGTGGGGCACCTTCTGCTACAAGGTCATGCCATTCGGGTTGAAGAATGCTGGGGCAACCTACCAACGTACCATGGTTGCTTTATTTCATAACATGATCCATCATGAGATAGAAGTGTATGTCGACGACATGATTGCAAGGTCCCAAACTGAGGAGGAACACCTTGACCATCTTCAGAAGCTGTTTGACCGTCTGAAACTGTACAAGCTGAGGTTGAACCCGAACAAGTGCACCTTCGGGGTAAGATCTGGAAAGTTGCTAGGCTTCATTGTAAGTGATAAGGGTATTCAAGTGGACCCTGCCAAGGTTAAAGCCATTCAAGAGATGCCAGTTCCCAAGACAGAGAAAGAGGTCAGAGGCTTTCTAGGACGCCTGAATTATATTGCTCGATTCATCTCGCATCTAACTGCTACCTGTGAACCAATCTTCAAGCTGCTGAAGAAAGATCAGGTAGTACGTTGGAATGATGAATGTCAGGCTGCTTTTGACAGAATCAAGGAGTATCTCCAATAACCACCCATTCTTATGCCACCGGTTGAAGGGAGACCTCTGATATTATACCTGACAGTACTTGACAACTCAATGGGGTGTGTGCTGGGGCAGCATGACGAGTCTGGCCGAAAAGAGCATGCCATTTATTACCTTAGCAAAAAGTTTACCGACTGTGAGACCCGATACTCACTGCTCGAGAAAACTTGCTGCGCTTTGGTATGGGATGCTCGCCGGCTGAGACAGTATATGCTGACTCGCACTACCTTGTTGATTTCAAAGATGGATCCTATAAAGTACATATTTGAAAAGCCTGCTCTATCTGGGAGAATAGCAAGATGGCAAATGATCTTGACGGAATACGACATCCAATACACAACTCAGAAAGCCATCAAAGGAAGTGTATTGGCAGACCACTTGGCACATCAGGCAGTAGACGACTATCAGTCAATGAACTTCGAGTTTCCAGACGAGAGTATCATGATAGTGACTGATTGTGAAGTACCTGGACCGGATGAAGGACCTGAGGAAGGATCCCGATGGTCTATGCACTTTGACGGAGCATCCAACGCTTTGGGTAACGGTATCGGCGCTGTGATCATATCCCCTCAAGGCACTCATACTCCACTTACTGCCCGGCTATGTTTCAACTGCACCAACAACATGGTGGAGTATGAGGCATGCATCATGGGTCTCCAAGCTGCGATCGACTTAAGGATCAAGTTTCTGAGTGTCTTCGGAGATTCCGCTCTCGTGATCAATCAGATCAAAGGGGAGTGGGATACGAAACATCCGAATCTTATTCCTTACAGAGAATGTGTGTTGACAATGATCCCCCACTTCAGAGATAACCTTTGAACATTTCCCAAGAGAGGAGAATCAGCTGGAGGACGCGTTAGCTACGATGTCTTCCATGTTCAAAGTCAAATGGGACAATGAGGCTCCCCGGATCATTATCTGGAAACTGGACGAACCGGCATACTGTTGTGATCTTGAGACTGAGTTGGTGACTGAGAAGCCTTGGTACCATGAGGTGAAAAGATACTTGGAAGCTCGGGAATACCCTGAAGGTGAATCTGTCAACGATAAAAAGTTTCTGAGAAGGTTTGCAGCGAAGTTCTTTCTTAGCAACGACATCATGTACAAGCGAAACCATGATTCAACCTTACTGCATTGTGTGGATAAGACTGAAGCAGAAAGGATCATGGCAGAGCTGCATGAGGGTACCTTCAGAACGCATTCCAGTGGACACACTATGGCAAAGAAGATCCTTTGGGCAGGGTATTTCTGGTCCACAGTGGAAGCCGACTGTTACCAGCATTCTCGGACATGTCATAAATGCCAGATTTATGCAGATAAGGTGCACGTTCCTCCGGTTCCTCTGAATGTCCTGACTGCACCTTGGCCGTTCGCAATGTGGGGCATAGATATGATCGGTGAGATTAAACCTACAGCATCCAACGGGCATCGCTTCATCCTGGTGGCGATTGATTACTTTACAAAGTGGGTTGAAGCAGCTTCCTACGCTACGGTAACCAAGAATGTTGTGGCACGGTTCATTCGGCATAACCTAATCTGTCGATACGACGTCCCAGAAAGGATCATTACAGACAACGGTACCAATCTCAATAACAAGATGATCACTGAGCTCTGCGAGCAATTTAAGATACAACACCACAACTCTTCTCCTTACCGGCCGAAGATGAATGGGGCTGTAGAAGCAGCGAATAAGAATATCAAGAAGATTGTACAGAAGATGACAGTGACCTATAAAGATTGGCATGAGATGTTACCGTTTTCTCTACATGGGTACCGTACCTCAGCAAGGACGTCAACCGGGGCAACCCCTTTCTCCTTGGTCTACGGCATGGAGGCAGTCTTACCGATCGAAGTGCAGATACCCTCTCTCCGGATAATGAAGGATGCAGATCTGAGCGAAGATGATTGGAACCAGACACGACTTGATCAGCTAAATCTAATTGACGAAAAGAGACTTGCTGCTATTTGTCATGGTCAGACGTATCAAAAGCGGATGATCAGGGCATTTAACAAGAAAGTCAGACCACAAGAGTATCAAGTTGGGGACCTGGTAATCAAACGCATCATCCTTCCTCAGAGTGATCCCAGGGGCAAATGGACCCCTACGTACGAAGGGCCATTTGTGGTTAAACATGTGTTCTCATGAGGAGCCATGATCCTAACCACCATGGATGGTGACGACCTTCCTCACCCCGCCAATGCAGACATAGTAAAAAGATACTACGCATGAAAAAGACCCGCTAGGTTGACATACCTAGGCAAAAATTAGGGCTTCCCGGCGAACCAAAAGGGTTCGGGAAAAATGAAGGGATGAAATGAAAAAATCTGTACACCCGGCAAGTCGAAAACCTGAAAAGGCGGCTTGGGAAAAAATGGGTATCCCGGTGGACTGAAAACCCGAAAGGGCGGTCCAGGAAAAAGTTAGGGATAAAGCGTAATACTATGTCTCATTGGGTCACCTCGCATCCAGAATCCGGTATCAACATCAAGTTCAAACGACATCAATCAATCAGCTTCATCTTCAGCTAGGTCATCAAGTGATGAGACGCTCGAAGATATAAAGGCAATAGCAGAGCTGGAACCCAGTGGGATTGTTCTTTTCACGCAGCTGTTTTATTTTCCTTTGTACAAATTGTATAAACTCTTTTGTTCAGCGGCGTTCTCTTACTAGGACGTCAGCCTCTTGTATATAAACGCCTATTTACGGGCAAATTCAAAAATCAATACAAATACACTTTTCAGACAAATTGCCTTTTGTTTTTCCTTTTTCTGTTTTGTTTTGCGAAGAACGTCCAAGGTTCAATTTGTGATATATGCATTTGACACTAATTGCTAACTCATAAATATTTGCATGCAAAACAAAGGATTAATTACAGGTGACATTAGAAACAGGGGCAATAATGAGTTGTCTAAAGCGATCTAATTGCTATATCCACCAAGGTACCAAGGTAAGTTCAGCTGAAGAACATAACCAAGATATCTTAATTCCCCAGAGAGTGAGCCAGTAAGTCAGTACACTCTCCCCAAGCAGAGTTAGCCTACTCTATCAAACCTTAAGGAAGTTGGGTATCCTCCAGCAGATCTCAACATTCCCCAAAAACATACAAACATTCTTAACAAGCATCCCCGACAGTCTTGATCTAAGATTGTTCCCCGGCGGTATGCTAAACATTCAGTGGAGACGCTTCCCCAAGGGTATCTCAAAATTTCCCCAGGAGAGTCCAGTCCAGAAGTTTCCCCAGGAAAGTTCAATCCATCTCCCCAGCACGAAGCTTATCCCTAGTAGATTCTGGAAGCTTATCCCTCGCAGAGCACGAACGCGTCCACCGGCTTTATTCAAAGGTTATTTCCCTACCAGGGTATAACTGGTTTATCCTCAGCCAAAAGCCACGGAAAGATCGTCCTCGGCGAAGTCTTCTTATCCCCAGCGGAGTCTATTAACACTCCCAACATAACGACGATATCCCCAGCGGAGTTATCATCAACATCTCAACAGCATACCTCTCTCCCCATAGAGTACTGTTCCCCATCAAGGTCGCTAGAGTATTCATTCCCCACAGAGCAATCTCTTCATCAAGTTTGTTCCCCAACAGAGTCATCTTCTCCTACCGGTAATCTTACAACCATCATCCCCAGCGGAAACAAAACTCTACTTTCCAACATCAGCCCAGGATGTGACTTCCCGGCACCCGTCAAGGATTTACTTTCCTAGACAAAAACATACATTCATAAACACATCTTCATACATTATAGCATGCATATACGCATCATGAACAACATACAATCTCATTCATTCTGAGAACATCTCGCATGTCATACATCATGACATCACATACAATTAATGTTTTGCCTTTTCAAAACAAAAGTTAATACAAAGATAATTGCTATCAACTGTCGTGATTCCAGATCCGATTCCTGTATCTTGCCAGGGTGTATCTGTTGATGACTACAGTACCAGACTCGATTCCTGTATCCTGCCAGGGCACGTCTGAAGAGTTTGAAGATCTGATTCCTGTATCTTGCCAGGGTGTATCTGTTGACGACTAATTCTAGACTCGATTCCTGTATCCTGCCAGGGCACGTCTGAAGAGTTTGAAGATCCGATTCCTGTATCTTGCCAGGGTGTATCTGTTGACGACTAATTCCAGACTCGATTCCTGTATCCTGCCAGGGCACGTCTGAAGAGTTTGAAGATCCGATTCCTGTATCTTGCCAGGGTGTATCTGTTGACGACTAATTCCAGACTCGATTCCTGTATCCTTCCAGGGCACGTCTGAAGAGTTCGAAGATCCGATTCCTGTATCTTGCCAGGGAGTATCTGTTGACGACTACAGTACCAGACTCGATTCCTGTATCTTGCCAGGGTGTATCTGTTGACGACTACAGTACCAGACTCGATTCCTGTATCTTGCCAGGGACCGTCTGAAGAGTTCGAAGATCCGATTCCTGTATCTTGCCAGGGAGTATCTGTTGACGACTACAGTACCAGACTCGATTCCTGTATCTTGCCAGGGCACGTCTGAAGAGTTCGAATGTCCGATTCCTGTATCTTGCTAGGGTGTATCTGTTGATGACTATATTCTCCGGACTCGATTCCTGTATCTTGCCAGGGCACGTCTGAAGAGTTCGAAGGTCTGATTCCTATATCTTGCCAGGGTGTATCTGTTGACGACTACAGTACCAGAATCGATTCCTGTATCCTGCCAGGTCACGTCTGAAGAGTTTGAAGATCCGATTCTTGTATCTTGCCAGGGTGTATCTGTTGACGACTACAGTACCAGACTCGATTCCTGTATCTTGCCAGGGCACGTCTGAAGAGTTCGAAGATCCGATTCCTGTATCTTGCCAGGGTGTATCTGTTGACGACTACAGTACCAAACTCGATTCCTGTATCTTGCCAGGGCACGTCTGAAGAGTTCGAAGATCCGATTCCTATATCTTGCCAGGGTGTATCTGTTGACGACTATATTCTCCGGACTCGATTCCTGTACCTCGCCAGGGCACGTCTGGAGAGTTTAAAGATTCGATTCCTGTATCCAGCCAGGGCACGTCTCCACAAAGAGTTTAAATGTCAACTCCTGCAGCAGACCAGTTAATTTTCTTTCTTTCTCAGGTACACAAGTTCTCGCTAAGGAATCTCTTACGCGATCGACACCACCCGATGGCATCTATAAGCCCATCTCCACAATTATCCATCACAGTTCCAAATGGCATCTATAAGCCCATTCCCGACAAAGTTCTGTCACACTTCCAGATGGCATCTATAAGCCCATCCTCCTATCCACCACCTCTCCAAATGGCATCTGTAAGCCCATTCCCGCCATCGCACTGCTGATACTCAACTATGTGAGCGCAAATTTCTGGGCACTCTAGTGTTCAATCATCTTCCACCTTCGGATCACGAAAGGCACACAAGCCAATCTACATCCTCAGGTCTAATAAGATTGAACAGGGGCAACTGTTGTACCCCAAAATTTGCCCTCCCATAATCTTCAAAGTTGTGACAAGCAAATGGTTCAAAGTCTACTCAAGGGCTACACAGTCAACCATCCTCATAAGCCATGCAAACTAGGGTTTTGATTCTTGCAAGGAAGTTGAGGTTTTCAAGGGCTCAATCAAGTCTCCCATGCTCATACACATTGTCAAGCACCTACATGTCAAGTTTCAAGGCTCACAAGGTCAAGTTGCACAGTCAAAAACCCTAATTGCTCAACAGTCAACTGTAGGGGCAAAATGGTCATTTGGCCGTCAAAAGTCAAACTTTTTGGTCAACATCTTATTTTGAAGCCACAATCATCATTTGGTCAAATCATGACCATGATTCCACAAGAATGGCTCAAAAATCATCAAGGTGTCAAAAGTTTCTATTTTTGGACAGCTGAAAAGTCAACTGTAACTTGACCAAGGCATAAATTCCACATGGTTTATCAGAAAAATTCCATCCAAAGCTCATTTTGAAGAGAATGAAATTTCCTACAACTCATCTTCACATTCCAAGTCCAAGAAATGCTCTCACAAAAAGTTATCAATTTCAACATTATAGGTCATTTTCAAAAGTCAACAAAAAGGGACTTTAAGTCAAAGACCATAACTTGATATTGGTAAATCAAAATGACATGGGACCAAAGACATTGGTTAGAGGACTTCAATACCTTTCCAAAATGTCCAAGAACATGATCAAAGCTTAAAAATTGAGCAAGATATGCATTGGAGAAGTTGGGAAATTTTTGTTAAATGGCCAAAATCATTTATCCTTGAAATTTCATTTTTGACAAAAGGGGCCCACTTTTTCCATTTGAATCAGCTTGACCATGCTTCCCACGTGTCCCACATTTTATTTCAAATTTTAAAATTAATTTTTTCATTTTTATTTGATTTTATTAGATTTAATTCATTTTAAATCCTTTAAAATCAAATAAAAATTAAGAAGGTTAATTAAGGGGCATATTTGGTCTTGATTAGCTTTGAATCATCATTACACAACATCCCAAATTCGTTTCAAGGCCTAATCAAGCAAGAATTCAAAATTGGTACCAAGATGGAAAGTTTGTTAATGGAGGTTTATGGAGAATCTTGAATTTGAATGCCTTGCATTATTGGCCCTTAATTCCAATTGAAATACATTACATATGACATATGCAAGTGATCAGAAACATACACAAGACCTAAGCTGCGCTGCAACCTCAGAATCAAGTTTGCATTTTTCACCAAAATTCTCAAAACTGAAAACAGAGATAGAGCTCCTTTCAAAGCTTACAATCCATTCCAAAGGCTTGCTGGGACATTTTTGGACGTGCCTCAATCATTTTCCTCTCTCCATACACAAAGAACAGGTATAACCAAGTCACCCTGTTCATGGTATTTTGCATATTCGTGTTTATATTTTCAGGCCATATTAATGCATTTTAATGCCTCATTTGTATTAATATGATCATTCTAAAACTAATGGTGCCATCCAATTGAGTTTTCAAGGCCTATACAGAAATCTACCATGGAAGCATTCTAGGGTTTCAGGAGTTTGAATTTGGGGTTTTCCTAATCTGAAAAAATTGAACCTCAAAATCAGCATGGTTGAATTCGTCACAAGGAGCCTGATTTAATGAGACCTTCGCGCTCAATTTATGTGTCCATATGAGCTATTCGCTATTATCCATAAGCCTATATTTTGGGGGGGTTTAAAACCCCCACTATCCTTTTTTTACAGGAACGATTGGAGAAGAAGACTGTGTGGCACGACGTGAATGGAGAGTTTGAATTCCAACGCCCTTTTTTTTTTTTTTCATAACATTGATTTTGATTTTGTTTTATATTATTTATTTCCAATTTCCATACAACACGCGCTCCACAGCTCACTTGGAAAAGGATGTATTTGGTAAGCCTTGGGACCTGGGTTCGATTCCCAGGTCCCCCACCCTCTCAATATTATTTTTCTTCATATGTTTCTATGCAGCACACGCCCAGAATTCCACCATACACTCTCATCAGTGGCTTGCCAAGTGGCCATGAGCGTCCATCTAGTGGCCAGGAACCAAAGTCCATGGAATACTCCAGTCAACGCGTAAGCATGTGATTCAAAAAGTCAACAAAGGGCCTCCTCCTGTTGGGCCAAAATTCCTCAATTTACCTCCAAATTGGGGTCAACACCCCCCATTGGTTTGCATATTGTTTTCTTTCTTTTTTTCATTTTTTTATTTGTTTTATTTATTTTAATTAATTCATCAAAAACAATTTTCATAAAAACCAAAAAAAATCAGAAACCATAAAATAAAAATATGTTTTATTTATTTAATTTTTAATTCACCAATTATTTTGTACATAAATTCCATTAATCAATTAGTTTAATTTTAGGTTTAACCTTAACATTTTTTCTTAAATAAACTAAAAAACATAAAAATTAGGTTTTAGCATTTTTTATTCTTTTTCTTAATAAATAATCTTTCTTTATTTTTATCATTTATTAATTATTAATTAATTTTGCAAATAAATATGTCGTTTAACCAATTAGTAATTTAGGTTTAAAATTAAACATTTTCTTTAAAAATTAAAAATAACTTAGAATTAGGTTTTTTTTTATTTTAATTTCTAATTTCAATTAATTTTCTTTATTGCCCTTAAATACAAAAACATCAAAAACAAGTTCTTTTCTTTATTTAACTTAATTAATTTATTAATTGTAATGTAATTTCTTTAAAGGGTCCAACGCCCTCGCATTCTCGATTCTTATTTCTTTTCGCACATTTACTTTTATTTCCCTTTTTTAAATTTCATGTAATTGCCCCAAAGCTTTGTAATAGATAATTAGGATATTTACCTTCCGCATTTTATTTATTTCAAATCGGGTCTTGGTTTAATTTGGCAATGTAGACCCGCGCCTTTGTAATAGCGTAGGACTTTTATCTTCCCACACCTTTTAACTACTAATAATTTGCATGAAAGAATGAATGGCCAAAAATAAAATCAAAGCTAGAACGCCAATGCATGACAAGACAAATAATAACTGAAATTGACACACAATTCACACACCACTCCTAGGGTACGCCTCACTGTTGCCTTGCCCTTCGAATTGTGGTCGTCGAGTAGAGGACGTTTTAGTAAGTCGTCATGTCCATGAACATGGCATGAGGGTAGCTTCTAAGGTGTCTTCCTATTGCTCTGGTGACCACACCGTTGCCTTGTCCCTCGAAACGTGGTCGTCGACTATAGGACGTCTTAGTGAGTCCTTATGTCCCATTGATCTGGTTGCCTCGAAACAAGTTGCCTCGGAATAGTTGCCTCGGAATAAAAGATCAATGGCATAAGGGTAGCTCCTAAGGTATCTTACCGTTGCTCGGTGACTACACTGTCCCTACAAACGAATTGACCCGAACACCTCCAACGGTGGTGCTACCTACCTCTCAATGGTGGGATGGCACTACCTTAAGGACATTTACACAGACTAATTCCTTAGGGTAGGTAGATGACTCGTAGATACTTGCTCTAATTCAAAACAAATCAAAAAACTCCTTTTCACACCGACACTTTGCAAAAAGCTTTCAAAAACAACTTTTCAAACACTCTTGAGGACTGATACAAGAGTCGATCTGAAACTTTCAACGAAACTTTTTTCAAACCCACTCTGAAAAGCAAACAAACATTTTTGAAAACACAAGTGAGCAAGTATCTAAGAGCCCATGGATAACCATGGATAGAAAGGGTGCTAACACCTTCCCTTTCTATAAATCTACCTCCCGAACCGAGAACTAATCTCAATAAGGAATTTTTCTGTGCTTTTGTCCTTTCCATTTGGAGAAAATAAAAGACGGTGGCGACTCTTGCTTCCGCGACATTTCACGAACCAGCGTTAAACAGACAGTTCCAGATCCACCGATCACAATATGCATGCTAGGTATCTTGGCAAAATCAATCCAAACAAAAAGATCATAGTCCCTTGATGACCCTATCAAAAGGTTGCCTAAACAAAGATGATCTTAGTCCCTCAAAACTTGCTAAGATACTTGGCACCATTGCTATCATGGTCATATGATGACCCACGCCCGTCCCGTTTAACATCCAAAGATAGGGTTGTTTACCAAATGCAATTGTAAAACAACAACGTCAAAGGAATAAATATTTGTAGGAAAGACTTTTGAGTAGGTAGAATGCTTCTAGTTACTTGATCAATTTGCAAAACATCCTTGCTATTTTCAAACACACACAATTTCAAAACAATTTCCAAACAACTTTCAAAACATGGAAACATTTTTCAAAAGACAAACATCTTTGTATACATTCTTACAAACAAGAATCATTACAAAGATTGCCAAAACGATGACTTCTTTTCAAAATACTTTCAAAACCATACAAAGAACCATTTAAAACAATTGGAAAAGCAAAGCAAGTGATCTAAACAAGTAACTAAGAGCCCATGGATAACCATGGATGAAAAGGGTGCTAGCACCTTCCCTTTTCATAATCTACCCCCCGAACTCAAGAAAACATCTCAAAGGTCTTTCCTGTGCTTTTTGACCTTTCCTTTTTGGATAAAATAAAAGTCGGTGGCGACTCTTGCTAAACCGAAACATTTGTGAATACAAACGCAAAAACTCAAGTCAGTTCTCCCACCATATCACAGAACTGGCGACTCTGCTGGGGACAATTTCTAAAAGTGGGGTTACCTTAGGGTTTTAGATCACCTTTACATGCTTATCCAATTTGACTTGTATACTTTACACTTTGGTTCTATTGTTTGGGTTTGAATCCTCTACCCAGATTTGGGAAACATTCATAGGTAAATAGCAATACATTGTGGAAACTGTGCGGGGTATACCGATACGGTCTAAGAAATAGCTATGTTAGTGTGACATATCTGTGGGTACCAGTAGCCTTTGAGTCAATCAAAGAGAATACGGGGCCGCTGAGTGATGTCATGAAGCACTAACGAACTTTTAGAACCTTTACTTGACCAACTTGGCCTTTTAGGATGTAGTGAGATGACCGGCTTTGGTGCAGTCCGAATTTGGTAGATACTCGATACTACACTCATTGAGGGTTGTTTTCTTGGAATATTTCAGTCGCCAGTAAAGTGGCTAAACTGAAACAATGAATACAGAAAACAATCCAGTGATATTGAGCTCCTTAGAACCCGGTTACTATTTACTAGGACAGGTTGAGCCAACTAAACTTCAAGAGGGTACTTACCTATGAAACCTCATGCAAGCCTGAACTAGGAATTTGTGTGATTTTCTTGTACATATATACTTGTGCATAACATCATGAACATCATGAAGCATCATATGCATCTACTAACCATTTCAAGGATGTTGGATTTTCATCTTTGTTCCTGTTTTGTAGGTTATGGATTCACTCCGCAGGAAAACTATTCAGGTCAACCTTGTGAGAATTCCTCCTCAAATCAAGGAGCTTGCTTCCAGGATTCCTGAGAATTCTCCGTTCACCGAGAGACATGGTCGTATTCTCAACTTAGTCACTTCTAACACAGAGGATGACATGATGAAAGTTCTCTTCCAGTTCTTTGACCCCCTACACCACTGCTTCACATTTCCTGACTACCAACTTGTGCCCACTTTGGAGGAATTTTCTCAACTCCTGAGAATTCCTATTCTCAATCAACTACCTTTCAACGGTACGGAAAGAGATCCAAAGCCAGAAGAGATTGCTCAAGCCCTACACTTGCAATCATCTAATGTCACAACCCACTGGGAGACTAGAAGTGGTGTCAAAGGCTTCTTGGCAAAGTTCTTGTTTGAGAAGGCCCAAAGCTGCTGGAATTCTTTGGACCTGCAAGCTTTTGAGGAGATTGTAGCTCTTCTCATCTATGGGTTGGTCTTGTTCCCAAACCCTGACCAGCTTATAGATGTGAATGTTGTCAAAATCTTCATGGCTCGCAACCCGGTGCCTACATTGCTTGGAGATATATTACACTCTTTTCACACTCGAACAATGAGGAAAAGAGGTGTTCTCATGTGTTGCACTCCTCTACTGGAAAGATGGTTTATTTCTCACCTTCCCCAATCAGTCTTGAAGAATGAGCAAGGTTTGAGGTGGTCACAACAGCTGATGACACTTAAGCATTCTGATATTCATTGGTGTTCTCGGTCCAGAGAAAATGTTATCATCATCGACCGTTATGGGGAATTCCCTAATGTCCCCCAACTTGGCATTAGGGGAGGCATTACCTACAACCCCTGCTTGGCTCTGAGACAGTTTGGGTATGCCCGAAGGGATGGCCCACATGATATGCTGATTCCAAACATGGTTTTTGACTTCGACAACGACGATCAAGGACTTTGACAAAGGTTCATCCCAGCTTGGAGGATGCTAAACAAGGTGGACAGTAAGACCTTGGGACACAAGAATTCCCTCCCCCTTGAGCCCTACCTCAAGTGGGTACGAACCCGCACCCAAAGTATTATGATGCCTTACCCCTCCATTCTCCCTGTGATTATAGAACATGTTATGGAAGGAGAGGTTCCATACACCCTCCTACATCCTGACATGCCAACATCACTCGAAGATCTGCAAAGGAGTTGGATACAGCTCAAGGGAGAACATGATACTTTTGAAGCCCAATTCTACACCAGCGAGAAGAAGGTTTTGGAACTTACTCGTCAACTTCATGAAGAGAAGACTCTCAACACCTACATAACACCAAAGAGGATGCGCAACGTCTTTTTACCTTAGAATTTTGTATTATTTTGCCCATGGGGCATTGATGTACTAACAATTCTATCTTATTAATATGACGGTGTTTCTTTTTTGTTTACAACAAATTTGAATTTCTGAATCCTTGAATGCATTACATGAATACATATCATTCATCATATGCATAAAAAGCTCTTCACACCAAGTTTCCTCATCTCTCTGCTGTTTCTTTAAGCAAGATGGATATTAAACAAATGGTCAAAGACTTGCAAGCTCAGAATTCACAATTCCAACAGCTACTCCTGACCTTGGCCAAGGGGCAGGAGGAGCTCAAAACTCTGATAGAGAAATAAAAAGAGAAAAAGAAGAAGAAGAGAGCTGGTGTGGCTACCATGGGAAGAAGGTTTTAAGGCCAAGCTAGAAGGGTCCTAGATTTTCCGTCAACCTATGAGGAAGGGGAGAGAAAGGGTAAGGAGACTGCAGTGCCTTCAGATTCTGAACCTGAAGAAGAGGAAGAAGAGGATTACTCTGAACAACAATACCCTCCTACAGATGACAAATACAAAAACTTGGAAGAATGTCTGGCAGTTATGGAGATACAGAGAGTGCCTGGGATGGACTTTGAAGAGTTAGGGTTGGTATCTGGAATAGTAATCCCTCCTAAGTTTAAGGTGACTCTATTTGCTAAGCACGATGGGGTGTCTTGTCCCAAGATGAACCTACGATCTTATGTCAGGAAAATACAACCGCATTCTTCTGACAAAGACCTGTGGGTCCACTTTTTCCAGGACAGTTTGTCGGGGACGCAGCTGGATTGGTTCTACCAGTTGGAGAGGTCTGATGTGCGTAATTGGGGGGACTTGGCGGCCGCCTTTTATAAACAGTATCAATACAATGCGGACTTAGCACCAACCCGTACTCAATTACAGAGTATGGGCATGGTCTCAAATGAAGGCTTCAAAGAGTATGCCCAGAAATGGAGAGACTTGGCGGGACGAGTACAACCACCTCTATCTGAAAGGGAGCTAGTAGACATGTTCTTGGGAACTCTGTCAGGGTCTTTCTTTAATCATCTGATTGGAAGCTCCTCCGCGGGGTTCACTGAGTTGATTCTAACTGGTGAGAGAGTTGAAGCTGGCATAAAAAGCGGGAAAATTCAAAAAGATGCACCTGCTTCCGCTGCCATCAAAAGGACTTTTCCAGCAAAGGAGGAAGTATCAGATATCTACTCCCAAAGAGGTCAAGGAAGAGTTGAGTGCCGGCCAGCGATGGGGGCCGTAATGATTCAGAAGTCTGCAGCTGATCAGCCCAGAAACAATCAACCCAGAACCAACCAAGCAAGGGTGGAAAGGCCTGTACGGAAATTCACCCAGATAAACATGACTCCTGCTCAGGTTCTACCCCATCTCTTGAAGTTAAACCTTGCCAGTATGAAAGAGGCCTCGAAGAATCCGAATACAGCTTCTCCTTACTACCATTCGAACGCCAAGTGTGCTTATTATTCAGGGATTCCAGGGCACGACACCAACAATTGTTGGGCCCTGAAAAATAAGATTCAGGATTTGATAGACGCTAAAGAAGTTGAATTCGATGCCCCTGAAAAGCCGAATGTAATCTCTGCTCCAATGCCGAAGCATGGCCACAATGCCCATGATGTTGAAGAGGATCTGATTGTTGCTACTATTGGTGATTTGATAACTCCGCTACCGATAATCAAGTTGAATTTGCTGAAGGCTGGGATTTTCCCAGGTTGTGAAGAAGATTGCTGCCTTTGTTCATCCTTACCAACCGACTGTCCATTGTTGAAGTTAGGCATCCAACGCCTAATGGATAACCAAGAAATCCTTTTTGAAAAGACTCTTGTTACACCGACTCTTGTCAATGATGTTTCAATAATAACCATATCCGCCAATCTTTCCAAGGTCTCCAAAAGACCTGTTAAGATTATATCCACTCCAAAGACTGCACCTTTGAAGATAACCATACTCGGGCCCGTCCCGTACAAGTCTGACAGATCAGTACCGTGGAAATATGGTGGAGAAATCTACTACCACGGTATTAAACAAATTGAAGCAACTGAAGAGAGTTCTGATGAAGAGACTTCCAACATTAGAAACATTGCTGGAATGAGCAAAATCACCCGCAGTGGAAGAATTTTCTCTCCAGAGATTGCCCCTCCAAAGGAAATCTTTGGACCCTCAGCTGCTCCTAAGGTTACCCCTGCACCGATAAACATATCTGCGAGAACTCCAATTATTGAAGAAGTTGTAACTCCTGTAGTTGTCCCTTATGCCGCTGCTGATGATAGAGGGAAAGGGATCCAAGAAGAGCCTGTCAAGACGAGGGCTCAGCCATTGGTCATCCCTGAAACCTCTCAAAAATAAATGGAAGAGATTTTGAAAATAATCAAGAAAAGCAATTATGATGTTGTGGAACAACTAGGGCAAACCCCCTCAAAGATCTCTATGTTGGCCCTGCTGCTTTGTTCAGAAGCTCATGTTAAAGCTTTGATCAGATTCTTGAAGACGGCCCACGTGCCACAGGAAACCTCCGCGGATCAGTTCCAGGAATGTGTAGCTAGCTTAACAGCTGAAAATGGTCTAGGATTCTCCGATGCTGATTTAACATCCAAAGGGAGAAAACATAAAGACGCTTTGCATGTCTCGGTGGAATGCAGAGGGACTACTCTAGCACACGTACTGGTAGACACTGGTTCATCACTGAACGTCTTGCCGAAGAAAGCCTTGGATATACTGGATTGTGAAGGTTTAAACTTGAAGCCCAGCAATATAATTGTCAGAGCCTTTGATGGTTCTAAAAGGATGGTCCACGGGGAGGTGGACATCCCGATTAAAGTAGGAACTGAAACCTTCAACTCCACATTCTATGTGATGGACATCCGTCCTTCCTATTCTTTCTTGTTGGGAAGACCCTGGATTCACAATGTTGGAGCCGTCACTTCTACTATGCATCAAATGCTCAAGTACCCTGTCCAGGGGAAAATCATAACTGTTCACGGCGAAGAGGAATACATGATAAGCCATCTAAATTCTTTCCGCTATATAGAATTGGATGACGAATTCATCGAAACCCCTTTCCAGCATTTTAAAGAGGTAGCTCAGGAGATTGCGGCAACCAAGACAATGTCTTCTGTACCCATGATTACCAGACCTCCGCCTTGGATGTCGTCTCTCAAAGGTGCAAAGGTTGTGATTGAAGAAGGAGGAAGCACAATCTGGGGGCAGCTTCCAAACTTTCCTTACAAATCAGATAAATTCGGCTTGGGGTTCACTTCTTCTGCTCAAAAGGCTGTACACCGCGCCCGGGCTGGAGGGCCACCAGTGAAGATCACCCATCATGGAGTCAATGCTTTAGAGGATAGTGAAGAGGAGAGCATCCTGGAAGACAGGATTTTTCCAACTGTTGACGGAGGACAGTGCAACTGGGAAGCAAAAGACTTTGTTCCGATTACTTTCATACCGCAGTAATTTATCTTTCAAACATTTCTATTGGTTTGTAATAATTCTCAAACAATTCGTACACTTTTAACCTTGTGCCTTACCCGAGGCACATAGGTCCATTTGTAAGGGTTTGATTTTTCATCTTCATATGCCATTTTAATGAATCATGGACGTTTTCACATATAAACTTTTGTGTTCATTGTCTTTCTTTTTACATTTTATTTGTTTAAAGGTTGCTATCCCTTACACACACCCACACTCACAAATGCAAGTATCCTTCCATTCCAGATTCCATAGGTAACAATTCTGCTATGGCCTTCAGTGACTCTGAAGATTTGGTCTACCATGCCGAATACGAAGGTGAGGAAGATTATGAGGTGCCGGGAGAGTTGGCTAGGCTGTTACAACAGGAAGAAAGGGCTATTCTACCTCATGAGGAGTTGTTAGAGACAATCAACTTGGGAACTGAGGAAGACAGAAAAGAAGTCAGAGTGGGTGCCAACCTAGAGCCAACTGTCAAAGAGCGCTTAATTCAGCTGTTACATGAATTTGTTGAGATCTTCGCCTGGTCATACGAAGACATGCCGGGACTCGATACATACATTGTGGTTCACCGTCTACCCACAAGAGAAGATTGTCCACCAGTAAAACAAAAAGTCCGCCGCATGAGGCCCGACATGTCAGAAAAGATCAAAGCAGAAGTTATGAAGCAGTTCAATGTTGGATTTCTTGCTGTTACTTCCTATCCATAATGGGTTGCTAACATTGTGCCCGTGCCTAAGAAGGACGGCAAAGTGAGAATGTGCATGGATTATAGAGACTTAAACAGGGACAACCCTAAAGATGACTTTCCACTACCGCACATTGACATCTTGGTTGACAACACAACTCAGCATAAGGTATTTTCTTTCATGGACGGATTTTCAGGTTACAAGCAGATCAAAATGGCACCTGAAGACATGGAGAAAACTACTTTTGTTACACAGTGGGGTACGTTCTGCTACAAAGTGATTCCATTCGGACTGAAGAATGCCAGGGTAACCTATCAACGCACTATGGTAGCTTTGTTTCATGATATGATACATCATGAGATAGAGGTCTACGTAGATGACATGATAGCCCGTTCACAAACTGAAGAAGAACACCTCGACCACTTGCAAAAGTTGTTTGTCAGGTTGAAGGAGTACAAGCTAAGGTTAAACCCTAACAAGTGCACATTAGGAGTCAGGTCCGGTAAACTCTTGGGTTTCATTGTCAGCAACAAAGGCATCGAGGTTGATCCTGCCAAAGTCAAAGCTATACAAGAAATGCCCGCTCCTTGCACTGAGAAGGAGGTCAGAGGTTTCTTGGGACGCCTAAACTACATTGCTAGGTTCATTTCTCACCTAACATCTACCTGTGAGCCAATCTTCAAGCTGTTGAAGAAAGATCAGGTAGTTAAATGGAATGATGACTATCAAATTGCTTTCGATAAAATCAAGGAGTATTTGCTAGAACCTCCTATCTTGATGCCACCCGTCGAAGGAAGACCGCTAATCATGTATCTGACCGTCCTAGAAAATTCAATGGGGTGCGTACCGGGGCAGCTTGACGAGTCTGGCCGAAAAGAGCATGTCATTTATTACCTTAGCAAAAAGTTTACCGACTGTGAGACCCGATACTCACTGCTCGAGAAAACTTGTTGCGCTTTGGTATGGGCTGCTCGCCGGCTAAGGCAGTATATGTTGACTCATACCACTTTGCTGATATCTAAGATGGATCCGATAAAATACGTCTTCGAAAAGCCTGCTTTGTCTGGAAGGATAGCTAGATGGCAGATGATCCTGACAGAATACGACATACAGTACACGACCCAAAAAGCTATAAAGAGAAGTGTGCTAGCTGACCATCTTGCTCATCAAGTTGTCGAAGATTACCAATCCATGAAGTTCGACTTCCCTGACGAAGACATCATGACATTGGACAATATTGAAGATTTCACACCATATGACAATTCTGAACAAGGATCCCGATGGACCCTGTACTTTGATGGGGCCTCCAATGCACTTGGCAACGATATCGGAGCGGTACTCATCTCCCCAGAAGGTTGCCATACTCCTTTCACCGCCATACTTTTCTTTAACTGCACCAACAACATGGCCAAGTATGAAGCTTGCATCTTTGGTCTCAAGGCTGCAATAGACCTGGGAATCAAATCTTTGGTTGTGTTTGGAGACTCAACTTTGGTCATCAGTCAGATCAAAGGAGAGTGGGACACTAGACATCCCAATCTCATCTCTTACAAAGAACATGTCTTGACATTGTTACCACATTTCGAGCAGATTACCTTCGAGCACTTCCAGCGAGAAGAAAATCAGCTAGCAGATGCTCTAGCTACAATGTCATCCATGTTTAAACTTAACTGGGATAATGAGGCTCCCCAGATGACCATCGAGCGAATGGACGAACCTGCACATTGTCACGAGATTAATACCGAAGAAGTAGTGGACCGACCTTGGTTTCATGAAGTCAAAAGGTATCTCGAGGCTCAAGAATATCCTGAAGGAGCTTCAGTCAACGACAAAAAGTTCTTAAGGAGATTCTCATCTAAGTTCTTCATAAGTAATGGTATCCTATACAAGTGCAATCATGATTGCATTCTGCTCCGTTGTATGGATAAGATTGAAGCTGAATAGATCATGGCTGAGCTGCACAATGGTACCTTTGGCACTCACTCTAGCGGGCATACGATGACTAAGAAGATCCTACGGGCAGGCTATTACTGGTCTACCATGGAAGCTGACTGCTATCAACATTCCAGGACTTGTCACAAATGTAAAATCTATGCGGACAAGGTAAATATACCTCCAGTTCCTCTCAATGTCTTAACAACTACTTGGCCAGTCGCTATGTGGGGAATCAACATGATTGGAGAGATCAAGCCTACAGCCTCCAATGGACACCCTTCATTCTGGTGGCCATTGATTACTTTACCAAGTGGGTCGAAGCAGCTTCCTTCGCATCTGTCACAAAGAATGTTGTTGCCCGCTTCATCAAGCAGAGCCTCATTTGCCGGTACGGTATCCCCGAAAGGATCATTACTGATGACGGTACAAACCTTAACAACACTATGATTACCGCCTTGTGCGAGCAGTTCCAGATTCAACATCATAATTCATCTCCCTATCGGCCAAAGATGAACGCTGTTGTCGAAGCTGCGAACAAAAATATCAAGAAGATCATACAAAAGATGACAATCACCTACAAGGACTGGCATGAGATGCTACCGTTTGCTCTCCATGGGTACCGTACCACGGCACGTACATCAACTGGGGAAACACCCTATTCTTTGGTATATGGCATGGAGGTTGTTTTACCTATCGAGGTTCAGATTCCCTCCTTGAGAATCATGAAAGATGCTGGTTTGAGTAAAGACGATTGGATTCAGACCCGGTTTGATCAACTTAACTTGATTGACGAAAAGCGAATTACTGTTGTTTTCCACGGTCAGACGTATCAAAAACGGATGATCAAGGCTTTCAACAAGAAAGTCAGGCGCCAGGTATATCAAGTCGGGGATCTGGTAATCAAGCACATCATCTTTCCGCAAAGCGATCCCAGGGGCAAATGGACTCCTACTTACGAAGGACCATTTGTAATCAAGAACATCTTTTCTGGTGGGGCAATGATCTTAACCACCATGGATGGCGATGACCTTCCTCACCCTGCGAACGCGGACATAGTCAAAAGATACTATGCATAAATGACCCGCTAGGTTGACACACCTAGGCAAAAAAAGGGCATCCCGGTGAATCGAAAACCCGAAAGGGCGGTTCAGGCAAAAGTTAGGGATAAAACAAAAAAAATTTGTACACCCGGCAAGTTAAAAACCCGAAAGGGCGACTTGGGAAAAAAAGGGTTTCCTGGTGGACTGAAAACCCGAAAGGGCGGTCCAGGCAAAAGTTAGGGAATTAAAGCGTATGACTATGTCTCGTCATATCACTTTAAAGACAATCTCTTCACAGACAAGCTTTGGGCTTCTGATCAACTCAATCATCTTCGAACGAAGCAACGAATGGACAAGATATTCAGAGTTACAAAGGCTATAGCATAATGGGAACCCCATGGAATTTTTACACATAGCCATCTTTCCTTGTATAAATATTTCTCATTTTTATGACAACATTCTCTTACTAGGATGTCTGTCTCCTTTGTACAAAATACTTACACAAAGTTAATACAAAGATACTTCAAAGTGCAGAAAACTATTTGTATTTTCCTTTTTACACTTGTGTTTTATTTGAAAACATCCAATGATTTATTAATGAGCATATGCATTTGAATATAATCATTGTTTACAAATAAACGATTTGGAAAAGATTAATTACTGACAGGTTGAGAGGATAGGAAAACGTCTTTCGGCTATTCCATGATCAATCCCTACAGTACATCATCTAGATCCAGAGCGGAGCTAAAACCTTGAAATACATATCCCCAACAGAGTTATAATTTCAAACCCTTAATTCCCATCAGAGTTAAGTTTTCAAGCTCCCAATCCACAACAGAGCCAAAGCTTTAAGTTACAGATCCCCAACGGAGCTAAAACTTCAACCTTTAAGCCCCAGTGGAAATCCTCCAGTTTCCTCAAATTCCCCTGCAAGTTATCTTAAAACCTGTTAATTTCCCAGCAAGTTGCTTTGAAGCTTGACAGCTAACCAGACGACAACTTCAAATAATTCCCCAGTAGATTGGCATACAACCCAAACTCCTGATCTCCCCAGCAAGATAGCTATTCCCCACAGAGTCTTCATCATTCCCCAGTGAAGTCACCAAAGTTTTCATTACTCCTCAACGGAATGAAGATTCTCATTCTTAGTTCCCCGCAGAAACCATCAGAGTTTTCCCTATTCCCCATCCGAGTAAGGATTCCCATGGTGTAATCCCCATCCATAGTCATCAAAGTTCTCGGGATTCCCCAAGCAGGTTTCTCAAGCAACACTTGGAATTATTCTCACAACATAATGTTTATCATCCTCCAACTTCAAAGACATGAAGGATCTCTATATTCCTAGAGAAGTCAGGATTTCTCTTAATCCCCAACAGTCTCCAAAGATTTCTCATCCTCAGCAATCAAAGATTTTGAATCTCCAACAGCTGTCAAGGATTTATCTTCCCCAGAAACATTCAAGGGTTTTGTTATCCCCAGCTATCAAGGATTTATTTTCCTCAGCAATACAGTGAATCAGCTTACATGCGCATACATTACATTCATATATCATAAACATTGATAAAACATATTTTATTGCATCATACATTTCATGCAACATAACTTTGTGTTTCAGCTAACATTTTACCCTTTTCAGAATAAGATTAACAGCTATCTTTAACAAATATTCAAAGATTTCAGATACAGTACGAATACACTCCAGACACGGAAGTCATTCTGTTACCCATTCATAATTCAAAGTCAAGATACAATATGGATACACTCCAGACACGGAAGTCATTCTGTTACTTATTCAGAATTCAAAGTCAAGATACAGTACGGATACACTCCAGACACGGATTTTGTTACTCATTCATAATTCAAAGTCAAGATACAATACGGATACACTCCAGACACAGAAGTCATTATGTTACTCATTCAGACTCCAACCTCATGATACAATTCAGATACGCTCCAGATATGGTTGCCATTCTGCCACTTATTCAAATTTCGAGTACAGATACAGTCCAGATACGCTCCAGACACGGTTGTCATTTTGTCACTTATTCTGACTTTTCCCCCAATCCAGATACGTTCCAGACACGGATGCCATTATGTCGCCTATTCAGAGTTCAGATTCAGATACAATACAGATACACTCCAGACATGGAAGTCATTCTGTTATTCATTCAGATTCAAGTATAGTTACAGCTCAGATACGCTCCAGACACGGACGCCATTCCATTGCTCATATAGACTTAGTCTCCAGATACAGTTCAGATACGTTCCAAATGCGGACACCACTCTGATACTCATTCTTTTGACTTACAACTTGCAACTCAGCAAACATTCTTGGATGGCATCTTTAAGCCCATCTCCAACAAGATTTTATCACATCTCCAAATGGCATCTTTAAGACCCTTTCCTCAACTACACTTTGACGAGTGCAAATTTACGGGCACTCTAGTGTCCAATCATCTTTTACCTTCGAGTCACGAACGGAAAAAATCGCCAATCTAACTCTTCAGGTTCAAGAAGATTGAACAGGGGTAGCTGTTGTACCCCAAAATTTGCACTCTCATTTTATCAAGATTTCCCTCACAAGACTTCTTGGACTCAAGACCAGATTAGGGTTTGCTCATCTCAAGACCTCTCCTTGCACTGATGACCTGAAATTAGGGTTTAAGTTTGCACATGGATTTTTGGACTTCCAATGCCTCATGTGACTTTCATACTTCATGTTGGACCTCTAAGATTGCTCATACCAAGTTTCAAGCCTTGAATCACATTTTTGACCAGTCAATTGGACAGTTGACCTAAAAATTAGCTGTATTGGGGAAAAAGTCAACCATGGCCAATTTACAGTCAAACCTCATAATATTTTATCCACTTAAACATTATAGACTCATATGAACCATTTGATCAAGTTTGGACCATAACTCCTCAAGAAATTTGATCAGATCATCAAAAGGGAAAACTGGTCAAAATTAGGGTTTTGACTGTATAAGGGCAATTTCTGATTTTTGACCTAGCCATTGGAAAATTGGGTTCAAGCATGGCTTCAATGACTAAATGGCACCATCTTGACCTAATCACAAGGTTCAAAAGATCTCAAATGCATATGGAAATTTCTTATTTTCCCCAACTTTCCACAACTTTTTCACCATGATGCAATTGGATTCAAAGAAAACTTCCAAAATGAAAGTTGTAGTCCTCCATGAAATCTACAACTTTGATTCACAAAGTTTTTACAAAAGATTCTTGGATCTCAAAGATGGATTGTAGAGCATGTTACAAGCTTTCCAAAATGTCTAAGAACTCTCCAAGATCATTTATGGTTAGGGGGAATCGAAGAAATGAAAATAGTAATTTATCACTTTTGTCCAAGGCATTTTTCACAATGTTACAAGTTGCAAATCTGTTTCAAACATGCTTGTACTTGGTATTACAGGTCCTAATCCTTTCTACACTCATTAATTTAATTCAAACACAATGGATAATGGTCTTATTCTTATCTTTGAAGCTTTGTACATTGAATTAATCCAAAAATGGCATAAAGTGCATACTACCATTTTGATAAAGCATGATTTTTGCAATTTTATATTTCTTGAGCCATGGACCTGACCTTTGGTTGCAAACAACATCCACAAACTTCAGGCAAAGTACACCAACTCCCATCAGGCCTTAAACTAGCAAGTACAAGCTTTTGAGCATTGTCACTTCACCTTTTCCTCAAAAGAAAGAAACTTGCAAAAGTCAAGGGATCTCATCCATCTGATAAAGGCAAGGCTTTGTATCATTTCAAATGACCTCAAAACATTGTAACAAGTAAGAAGCACGAATTCATAACTTCTCAAACACATCAAAACACAAAAATCCCATTTTCTTCCCAAACAGGGCAATCTTTGCAGAACTCAAGCCATTTCAAAATTGGCTCGTGCGTTTTGCTTTGAATCATTTCAAACACATTCCCTACATCACACCTAAACTATCCAGGCCTTTATCCAACAACCGTAACCCCTGTTTCAAGTTCCACCATTTTCATTTTTTGAGTTTGCAGGTTGACTTCTACAAAGAGTTCCAAGCAACTTCAAGGCAAGCTAAGCATTGGGATAGCTTGAGGGAACTTCAAGAAAGCTCACACGACCTTCAGGCCTCACTCAAAGTTCCCACATTGCCATATCCAAACTCAACTGAACAGGGTATTTGTCAAGTTTCTATCTCTCTATCTAGGCATCCTTAAGCTTAGGTTTGTGAAACAAAAATGTAGTCCTTAACATGCTTGAGCTGCACATATGCGTAGATTCCAATAATATTAACTGAGCTAAGAGTATTTGGATGTTGAACATGTGGAAAAAATTAGGTCAGAAATTAGGGCCATTAAAATTCTCCTTGATCTTTTAGAGTTAGGTCATGTTTTTTATATCATTAGAATCGTGAGTTAACATGCTACAAGTTTCATGTTGCAAGATTTTGTTTTTATGCATGTATGCAAGAGATACAGGTTTGCCTCAGAAACGCGCGCAAGAAGTGTACAGAGGACAGGGATGAAGCTGGCTTGGGCCTGGCGCTTGGGCCTGTTTCTTTTTGCACCCTCTATTTTGCTTTTGCACCCCCTGATTCATATTTTGTTATTTTTTTCATATTTTCTTATTATTTTTATATTTTTGACTTTTATTATTTTTTTATGAACATTAAAAAATCCCAAAAATATTTTCTTAATTTTTGCATTTTATTTTATTATTTTTATTATTTTTATGGCATAAAAATAGTTTATTAGGTTAAATAGAATTTATTTTCTTAAATAAACTTGTAAATAATATTAAAATACTTAAATATTTTATTTTATTATATTATACACATAAAATATTAATTTCTCACATATTTTAATTTTTAATATTTATACATAATATTATTATTATTTTTCTTAAACAAAAATGGACAAGAATATTAGAAAACATATATTTTTCTTTTAATAAAAAATTAGGGTTTCCCCTTTCAAAAATAATCATTTTATTTTTCTTATTTTTAAGACTTAAATAAACTTATTTTTACATACATAAAATTAATACAAAAAACATTTTTTGCATACATACATTTAATTGCATATTTTAAATATTTGCTTATTTATTTATTTGTACAATAAATTCAATTTGGTTGTAATAGTTTTAGGGTTTTATTTTGAGCAATATCCCCCTATTCAAAACTTGTATCCCCCTCGCCATAATATTATTGTAATAGTCTAGATTTACTTTATGCATTTTATTGTTGTCATATACCATGATAGTAAACTAGGGTATTGAATGAAAAGACCAAAAATCAAACAAATAGCATGACTAAATACAAGACAAAAATGCATGAAAATGACAACACCTTGCACACAAGAACCCCTAGGGTTTCATCCACTTGGTTGCCTTAAAACATGGCCATGGTATGCATGCTAGGTATCTTGGCAAAATCAATCAAAACAAAAAGATCATAGTCCCTCGATGACGCTATCAAAAGGTTGCATAAACAAAGATGATCTTAGTCCCTCAAAACTTGCTAAGATACTTGGCACCATTGCTATCATGGTCATACGATGACCCACGTCCATCCCGTTTAACATCCAAAGATATGGTTGTTTACCAAATGCAATGGTAAAACAACAACGTCAAAGGAATAAAAATGTGTAGGAAAGACTTTTGAGTAGGTAGAATGCTTCTAGTTACTTGATCAATTTGCAAACCATCCTTGCTATTTTCAAACACACACAATTTCAAAATAATTTCCAAACAGCTTTCAAAATATTGAAATATTTTTCAAAAGACAAACATCTTTGTATACATTCTTACAAACAAGAATCATTACAAAGATTGCCAAAACGATGGCCTCTTTTCAAAATACTTTCAAAACCACACAAAGCACCATTTCAAACAATTGGAAAAGCAAAGCAAGTGATCTAAACAAGTAACTAAGAGCCCATGGATAACCATGGATGAAAAGGGTGCTAGCACCTTCCCTTTTTATAATCTACCCCCAAACTCAAGAAAACATCTCAAAGGTCTTTCGTGTGCTTTTTGACCTTTCCTTTTTGGATAAAATAAAAGTCGGTAGCGACTCTTGCTAAACTGAAACATTTGCAAACACAAACGCAAAACTTCAAGTCAGTTCTCCCACCGTATCACAGAGATTCTTCAGAAAGAAATTCCATGCACCACCTATCTCACCTTCAACTAGAGCGAAGGAAATCAGAAAAACATTATTGTTTCCATCTTGTGCCACTTCCATGAGTAATGTTCCTCTATACTTCTCGTATAACCAAGTTTCATCAATCTGTATAATAAGTTTTAAAAATGCAAAACCCTTGATGCATGGTTCAAACACCCAGAACAATCGATGAAATATTCCATTTCCACTAACACGAGTTCTGTCTGGGGTAAAAGCCGGAAGTGTCTCCAAAAATAATAACAGTTCCCGGAGAATAATATTTGAGTGCCACCAAAAATCTTGGAAGTTCTTTGTACGATTCCTCCCAATTATCGTACACAAGTTTTACTACCTTCCTGATCCATGCCTTCCTGTAAGAGGGAGTATAATTGAATCTCGTTGTGATATTAGAAATAATTGTACTCACCTTTAATGATGGATCCTTGCTAATAAGAGGCAAGATTTCTTGACATATTAGTTGAGAACTAAGATTCTGATGATCCTGTGTCGGAACGGTGGTGATGCAAGTGTGGAATGGATCAATGGAACCTATTTCCCATGAATCATTTCTTGACATAAAATAACCTACCTCCCTGAATTATTTTTATCTACAGTGAAGTCAGCTAAATTTTCCATGTGGTATTTTTTGATAGCTCTAAGACACTCTTCTTTTGTTCGAAATTTGTCTCCAACTTTAAAGGCCCCTTCAGTCTACATATAAGGATTGTGAAAGATATCTGAGGCTGGTTCATCTACCCCCAAGTTCAAGTTCTTCGTGTGAAACAAAGGGTTGTACGCATGACTTGCAGGTATAGGTCCATGTTCTTGATCTACAGTGTCATTATTGACCATAAAATCAATCATTGCCTCATCATCTTCTTCTTCTTGGTCAATAACATTGACTTCGGGATGGTTGTCCTTGTCAGATTCATCCTCTTCTTCAAAGTCTTGAGAATGATCTACCACCTGAGATTGATATGGTTATTGTAATAAAACATACAGCTCAATCTCATCGAACCCGAATTGTTCATGAGTTCGAAACTTGTTTCGAACATCATCATTGTCGCGCACCTTAAGTTGATAAAATTTGAAATTTTGAAAATTAAATTCTGAAATGCCATTATTTATTCAAGATTTCACCCATGCCATGGACGATCGGGTGAACCCCAAAAAGCATTTCAATGGGTCGCCCTTCCATTGAATGAACCCATGTGTGGTTTTTTTTTCCTTTTTATTTTATTTAAAATGGTTTAAATGATATATTTTAAATGGTTTAAAGGATATATTAATTAATATAAAATAATATTAATTAGTTATTTAATATTATAAAATAATTAAAATCATTTTAAAAATTGTATAATGAATATTTTAACTAATTTTTTATTTTTATTAATATTACAAAAAATGAATAAAAAGTATAATAATTTATTAATTGTGAAAGTGACTAGTAATACATATCAGAAGCACTAAAAGTTTTTTTGTGGGGGTCTGGTATTGAATTTTGTGTGAAACCCTCTTCCAAACTGTTCTTCTGTTGAATTGTCGGATGATAAATTTTTGTCTTGCTTTGATGGACCTTCGTCCATAGCTTGTCGCATGTCGTTAACAAACAAGTCAACATATTCAAACAATTGGTTGTCATTTAGTTCAAAGTTAGAGAGTGATTGTGTCGTAGGTATGTATGTTTGTGGCTCAACCGACTTTCTCTGCCAATTGATGCATACCAAACTGCATCTTCTACGCTTCTGTGCAATCCATGACTCGAAATATCCTATCAATCTCCTTGAGCCAAGTCTGCGCTCCATCAGGATCATATCTACCTTTGAAAACAGGCGGATGATTCCTCTAAAACGTCTCTAAAACACGAGATCCATCATTCCTACCAACATTAGGCTGATGTTGCATAGCCTGTAAAGCAATTGCAATCGCAACATCATTTATTCCATCCATTTCTTTGTTTTCACATTAATAACAGTCACAATGATTAGAAACTATCTCGACAGTATTCCACTATCATACACTACAGACTCAACAACCTGGTCGGGCAGACTGACTTGCTCTGATACCACTAATGTAACACCCTTCTAAATCCACATATTTTTCACATGTATTTTTATGGAAATAAAACAAATTAAAACCACAAAAGAACACCATATGTTCATGTAAACGTCATATCAAACATAGTCCTGCTCCATAACACGGGTTTCAAAATTATTTAAGACAAATCCTTCATGGATAATAATTAATAGACATGTTCATACTTCTCGCAGCAGAATTCATAGTTCAAAAACTTCATAATATAATACTTCATAAAACCTCATCATACTTCATGATTCATAATCAGAATTCCAAACAACTCGAGTACCATGAAAGGTAACCCAACATCTTAGAAACAAAACAAAGAACATAAGTTCATAATTCAAATTTTCTCATCCCCAACGTTACATATCGGAGCAAGACTCACTCTACTCAACAAAAAGCAAACAAACACACTCCAAAGCTATCCTCTAATGCTTCGACGGGCTAATCCTGATCACCTGCAAGTTACCCACGGATAGAGGCAACATTTCCAAGCAGAAAGGATGAGTAAATCATAATCATTATAAAATACATAAGGAATAAATATAGTAGACATGCACTTAGGCAAGGCATCACACATCATTAAAATATCATGTTATACTCACGCCTTCATAACATCATCAATACATAACAACACATCATCAAAACACCAATTATCAACCAACATCATTTAATCACATCATTATGCAATGTCACTTATAATATAATGCAACATCATAGACTCATGCATGTTGTATCAAAAAATTCACTAATGACTCAGTCATCATTATCTCCAAAGATCCCCACCAATAAGATTAATTCCCATTTTGAACCAGAGCACTTCATAATTTTGCATTCAATCCACAGTATGGAATTGATGCCTTCATTAGACTATTATACTATCATCTTCACTGGACCGAAGTCCTAACAACATCATTTGAACTAATTCCTAAACTATACCATGAATACATGATACGCAACAATATAATAAATACAGCCATGGCTAGTCAAAATGCATCATCATTTATGAATTCATCATAATATCGTCATATCATCATAATGAATAAAACATCATCACAACATTTTCATATCATCACAACATCATCATATTATCATAATAGATAAAACATCATCACAACATCATCATAATCCAACACAGAAAACCTAACTTCACTCTAACTTAAGTATTTGGAATATATTTCTTATTTCTCCTTTTATTCCATCTAATTGAAGTTCATTATGTTAGCTATCCAAAACTTTGAACGAAAACTCAAACTGAGTTCTAAAACTCAAGTTATGGCCTCTTAAAAAATCCTGCACAACCCTTCCATTCTGGACACCATCGCCCGCCGACACCACTTCATCGCCTAGCAATGCACATTCACGTCTGCTCCACCCGGTGACGCTTGGAGAGGCACACTCCAGTAACATTCATCTTATCTCCCCTTTATCACTTCGTGTTTCTCCTAGCGACAGACATGCGACACCACCATCTCCAGATGACACTTCCCATCGCCTGACAATCCTGCGCGAACAAGATTTTTCTGTTGCAATTTCCTGCATAAAAACCATTCCCAATTCTCGTGATTTTGCACCGAAGCAGTCCTAATCCTCATATATTTTAACACTTAGTCATCATATAACAACTATAACATATTATAGGCATTATATTCACAAACTCATGGCAATTAAACAAGGTATTTTCACCAATTCCAACACAAATTCATCCATTGCAACACAAATCATCAAATCACCAAAATCCAACACAAACCTAAATTTATCTAGACCTTATATCGATTATAATAATCAAGATAAAACTCCCTTACCTTATATTATTTCTAGAAATCAAATCCTCTTCGTGCTCTACCAGAATTCCTATGCTCTTTCTTGCCTCTTTAAACGCTAGTTCAGCCTCTGCCTTTTCTCCCAAAATTATCATACAAAATGAGCGCTTCTAAAATCCCAAATATCTTTTGTCTCACTTAACCCTTGGACCCTTAATTGGTCTTCCACTATTGTCCTTACTTATTCTTCCTTAATGACCACCATGTCCTCATAGTTTTTGCCTCATATTTTATTTCTAATTATATAATTAAAATAATTCTAACTAATTATTTTAATTATTCTAAATTACTAAAAATCCTCTTAATCATCTTAATTCTCACTACACCACACATACCATCACATTAAACATCATATTAACCATCATATTCATCTCATCATCATAAATCATCACAGGGATTCACATAAAAACACCAAAATATCATATATATCAAATACTTCGCAATGACTCATGTATTCATGCTAAATTAATTAAATAATATTTAATCTAGAATTCGGAGTGTTACAACTATCCCCCACTAAAAGAATTTTTGCCCTAAAAAATTACTCAGTAAGAACAAGTTTGGATAAGACTTACTTATCTGATCCTCGCGTTCCAAAGTCCAACTTTCACCAGCTGGTCCACCTCATAATACCTTCACTAAGATGATGTCCTTGCCTTGTAATTTCTTTACTTCCCGACCTTCTATTCGCAATGATAATGCCTCAACAGTCAGGTTATCCCTCACCTATACATCATCCATTTGAATCACATGCGAAGGATCCGAAATATACTACCTCAACTGAGACATAAGAAACACGTCATGTAGATTCATGAGTGACGGAGGAAAAGTAACCCAATAGGCCACCTAACCTATATTATCTGATATCTGATACATACCAACAAAATACGACTTAAGTTTCCTCGCCTTAAAAGCTCTACCAACACCGGTTACCGGAGTAACTCTCAAAAACACACGATCATCTTTTTGAAACTCGAGATCCTTCCTCATCTTATCATGATAACTCTTCTGACGGTTATGAGAAGCTTTCATCTTCTCTTGGATCATATTTATCTTTTCATTTATCTCTTGTACAACCTCAGGACGAGTACAACACTCTCGCCCGATTCATATCAACACAATGGAGTTCTACACCTCCTACCATACAACGTTTCATACGGTGTCATCCCAATACTAGATTGAAAACTGTTATTATAAGTGAACTTAATCAATGGCAAGTGACTACCCAAGTTCCTCCTTGTTCTAGCACATAAGCCCTTAGTAAATCCTCCAAAGACTGAATAGTTATTTCTATCTAACCATACATCTAAGGATGCTATGTGGAACTCAATATCATCTTAATACCAAAAGCACTCTTCAAACCTGTCCAAAATTTTGACGTAAACCTCAGATCCCTATCTGACATGATACTTGAAGGTATCCTATGCAATTTCATAATTTACTTAATATATATCTCAACTAGCTTCTTGTCGCGTCTGGGATTTTATTCAAAGCGCAAAGGAGGAGAAAGACAGAAGAGTCGCCATCAATGTTTTTTATCCCAAGAGATGGAAAATAATCACAGAGTAAACCTGAGGAAAGGAAAGGAGAATGGTCTTCACGACCAAGAGAAAAGGGTAAGGAAGTCAGTTACGCGAGAGGAAGGTATTTGCACCCCTAACGTCTATGGTACTCCACAGGATCCACTTAAGTTTGTTCTAATCTAAGGGTGTATCTAATCTATGTCTTAAGCTTAATTCTAAAAAAGAGAATGCATGGATGCAAAGTATTATGTACAAAAAGAAAAGTTTTTATTAGTTGTGCCTTTCTCGGTTGCGAACCTTCGTGCCTATGTACCACTGACCGTGCAATGGAGATCAAGGCACTCATAGTTCACCTTAAAAGTTTTAGTGAGTTGTATGTTTTTTATGAACAATGTTAATTTCGTATTCTACTGTTGCTCGACCATTGGAGACTAACACTTTGTAGTAGAAAGGAATTAACACATTCTTTTATGAAAAGGTTTTCAAAGGAAAAAGGTCCGAAGACAAAAAAGTTTGCATTGCTTGATATTTTTTACCTTGAAAAAGGGTTTTTCATTTTTAGTGTGTTTTGTTAATTTTCCAAAGAATAGAGTTTTAGTTTTAGTCATGCAAAAAGGGGAAGTAAATGTATAAGGGAGACTAACCTAGTGATATCCCTATTGTTATTATGCAGTGATGGTCCTAAGGTTTGGATTAACAAAAGGGAGAATCTACCTAGTATTGGCAAGCATGGATTCAAGCCTAAGGTTTGATTAGTTCAAACTTGAAAGAAAGTGAACTAACAATCCTATGGAAGCATGTGATCAAGAAATAGAAATCAAACATACAAAGCTTGAGGAGTATCCACCCGCTCAAGTAGCCAACACCTAACCGATGTATCATGTCACCAAGGTAGGAAAGGGAGAAGGGTAACACCTAACCACAATATCATGTCATCAAGGTAGGATAAGGAAAGTGGGGCACCTAACCATGATATTGTGTCATCAAAGAATGATAAAGGGGGGGGGGGGGGGGGGCTTAACCAAGATATCGAGTTATCGAGGTAAGCAAAATAGTAGAAAATCGGTAGCTCTTAACTGTGATATCATGTCATCAAGGCAAGAAGAATAGGGGTGTCGACCCTTAACCAAGATATCATGTCATCTAGGTAAGAGACGAACAAAAGTGAATCGTCATATGCGACTAAACACCTAACCAAGATATCATGTCATCAATGTAGGTAATATAAGGCAATAATGAGATCATGTAGAAGCCTCAATGTTTGCAGACGTCAGATAACGATAAAGCGTGGGGGATTGGTTACAGATCCCTGTATTTCACTTGACAGACTCGATAACAAGAGTAGCACTGTTCATAGAATCGAAGTATGGCGTGAGATACGAACAACCTGGGGAATAGAGATGGCAGGGTCGATTACGGACCCTCTTATCACCTTGCCTCCTTTTGAGGACTTATCAATAGGGAATGGGAATGTGACGTCTTCTTTGAGGTCTTTGGCACAAATGATTAACACATAGAATTGCCTTTGTAGAGGACTAAAAACAAGCAAGCACAAGTAAGAATTTACTTCTAAAGGTATTTAAAACAACATTTCCCACCTAAAGTATGGACTCCCAGTCATGCATCTCTATTCTTACTTTTCATGGCAAGGAAAGCGAAAAACAAAGCAGGGTGCAATAGTCAAGAGAAAATACCAATCAGATATCAAATCCGTAATAAATTATAACGAGTGTAAGAAACCCGAAAAACTTTGAGCAAGCTAGCATCAACAACAAAAGAAGTCAGAAATCGGGTGTTTGGAATATGCATCGAAGAAACATGTGAAAATAAATCACAAATGGAATGTGTAGCATACAAATCTGAATGTCAATCGATAAACCTGCACAAACACAAGTCCAGACAAACACATAACAATACATGCGTCCCATAAAGTGAGAATATTAATCGCTCATGTCAGAAGCGAAATTGAACCACAAGAAAATGGAATAACATGTTTCAATTGGTTAACCAATAATCGATTAACCAATTGAAAACTTTCTCAAAAAACCTTGCACATGTACACAAGAGGAGTTAGTGATAACAAGAAAGCATTATCAAATTTAAGAAATCAAATCACAACTCAGAAGAAGATCACAACACGGAGAAATCTCATACGAACAAGTATCAGAACATGAAAGTAGAAATTCGGGCAGCACCACACTAGCATGTAGAAGTGCATAAAAGGTCGTCGTGAAAGTGTGAAAACTCAACTCTGATATCAAGTACTCGTAATATTAAGCTCACTTATGTGTTTAGAAATAATTAAAACAAAATGTATATGCAAAGTAGATTTCTCGGGCAGCAACATTTTACACATGGAAATGCATAAAAGTTGAGTTAAAATCAACACTACTTGATATCGTTGTCAAGCAAATATGCTAGCAAGCTCAAATAAGCACTTAGTTGGAATTAAATCATGCTACATGCCATACTTAGTACTCCATGAATCCGTATTGTAACACATTGAACCAGTGCAAAAACCATATTAAAAGCAACCAAACTTGGTACCGGTGTCAAAGGAATGACCGGTTAAGCACACAAATGCATTGTTCAAGAATTAAATCTCATTGTACATGCAAAATTGAATTTCGGACAGCATTGTTATAGGTATAGAAGTGCCCGAAAATATGGAATAAAATCCATCGGAATTGGTACCGGAATCCATCAAAAGTGCCAACAAGTTTGAAAAAATAACAACCCGAAATTAATTTACATGTTTCGGTACACTTGCAAATTCCGGACAACACTATGTGTATGTTTATGTTCACCATGAATTGATTAAAAAAATCAAGGTTTTTATGCATTAAATGTGAATATCGACATAAGGAAGTTTTATCGAAATTTACAAATGAAACACATCCGTAAAATCGGTGTAAAAACCATAATTTCAAGCCTTAAAATCACATATTACTTACGCGTCGAAAGTGATTAAACAAATTGTAAATTAATTCCGACTCATGAGTTTAAGAATTTGTTTAAGAATTTGTCAAGGAAATAATGAATCAGCATCAATTTACGACACGTATATTTTAAAAATCAAGTGCAAATGTGAATTTCGACATGCAAGCTCTATATGATTTTCAACAATTGGTTGAATCTAAAAAAATCACATCATTATCTCAATATTGATTCAACCAATTCCAAAAACATTTCTCATAATTAAAATTCAATAATTAAAGTAATTCATAACATGAAATTCAATTATGTAAACAATTTATCAATCAAATCAAATTCACAATTAACAAGATAATTAGAAATCAAGTGTAATTGATGAATTATCGAGTAGAAGCTTGAATCAGACGAAAAACTTGACCAGAAGGTGTACTCGATGGAGGAGAAATTGCGTCGGAGAAGAGGGAATTGCCGCCGACAAACCGTGACAGAGAGAGGAGGTTTGTGGACAGTCGCACGAACGAGAGAGATAGGCGGAGATTTTCCAGAATCCAAGGAGGCTGGAGGAAGTTGGACAGTGATGGACCAATTGTGATGGTGAGGGGACCAGAATTCTCGGTCCGGTGGCGGAGCAGAGTGAGGTCTCGCGGTGGAGGCTTAAGAGAGATGAAGATTGTTGAATTTTGTTGTTTTGTGTTCTTGAGCAATTTGGGGCAAAAGTTGAGAAAATAGTGTTTAATATTTGAGAGAGTGGAAAGAAAATTGTGAGAAATTTATGAGAGTGAGTGTTGTTATAAGATATTTTTTGAAATTCAAAATATATAGTTTTGGCTCCAAACTTGAATATTCAGATTATTTGATGCACAGTCCAAGGTCGAGTCACAAGGAAATGACAATCGGTGCAAAATATTGACGCAGGACTTGAAACATGTCGATGACAAAATTTGTGAAGCGGTGCCGAAAGAATCGTCTCATAAAAATAGAGCAAATTACGACACTCTGATCGGTGAGAAACTCAGTGTAAAAATCATCAGTGTAGATTTTTCAGCTTTTTTCACGCATGACACGTGAACGAACCACAAACTCGTGATGTTCGGTGCAAAATCACAATGTGAGCCCTGAAGCAAAATTATCGGTGACTAAATTCGTATGTCGTTCCGAAAGAACACCCCGATACGATAAAAATCAAGCGAGTTATGATTTTTCGAATGGCAAGAATAAGTGGACTTATTTCACTGTATTGAAAATTCCAGCTTATTTCCATGTGCACTTTCAGATGCTAACCACAAACGGAATTCTTCGAAGCACGATTCAGACTTGGGACCTGAAGCAAAGTTCTAGTTGGTAAAATTTGTGATCTCATGCTTCGAGAATCATCCTGATAAGTTAAAAATTAAGGAAGTTATGAATTTTTCAATATCAAGAAATGGTACGTCCGAAAACCATTTCGGGGCGTAATTTTCTTTGGTAATTTGTACTTTTTGAGATATTTTGCAATGAATTAACTCTTGATTAGAACATATGAATCAAAGATAAAATTAAAACAGTTTTTTCACCCAAAGAACCACTCTGATACCTTGTATCGGGCAAAAGTTATGAATTTTCAAACATAAAAAAAAATAGTTTAACACTGTATTTTCAATGGTTTTTCACTGTCTAGCTTCAAAGTACTCGTGTATTCAAAGATCTTCGTCACTGAATTAGCTTTCGAGTTGTATATGAAAGTTGGAGGAAATAATAAGACAATTCAAATTTTCCAAGAGGAACTCAAAGATGATTTTCTAAAATTATAAGTTACAAATTTTTAGGCATCCAAAAACCAGAGAAACAGTAAATCTATTATATAACGCATTTCAAGTATTTGGCGTTTAAAAAAATCTTCCTCACAAAAATAGCCTTTGATATGAATAGATGAAATGAAGAAGACATCAAGACGGTTCCAATTAACAAAGAATCATTCCCAAACCATTTTCTGATATCATGTTATGAATTTATGAGCTTGAAACGTACAATACTTAATTTCTATCTCCACTGTCTCAACTCAACTGAAATGCTTGACTTTTGGCGCAATTCAAAGCACGTTCGAACACATAAGAGCTTAATATGATGATGAATCGATTGATTGCTAGTTGAATAGATTATACGCCATGCGGGGTGCAGTTAAATATGGAAAGTTCTAAATTATACTCTACTATATCAACTGGCGGAATAATCATTCGCTCTAAATCTTGAAAGATGAACAACATGATCCCACGTCCACAGTAACAATGATATGTATGTATGCATATGATGAAAAATAAGCCAGTTATAGTTAGAATAAAGAGGGAAAATTATGGGGTACAACAGCTGCCCCTATTCAATCATCTTTAACTTGATAGGTGAGAAAAGCGACAACTTTCGAACATCCATGGTGGAAGAGGATTTAATACTAAAAGAACCCAAAAATTTATGCTTTGCACAAAACAAAGGGGCAACACACTCGTAACTGTATTTTTTTGGAATGGCTTCAATAATCTGGATATGGTTTACGGGTATTGATAAGAGAAATGACAAAGCTTAGACTTCGAAAGACAATATGCTAGGAATCAACTAGTCGCACACGACCCAAAAAAGAACAAGAACTCAACCCAAGATGTGGTTTAACGGAAACTAGATGCTAACAAACTCAACCCAAGATGAGGATTACTGGAAACTAGACGCTAAAGATAAGAGACTGAATCGGCCTCGATCACCATAGCCCATTGGCACCCGATAGGAACACTGGTAGGGACCGAGGGAAGGTATAAGGAGCAACCTTGACCTAAAAAGAGGAGTACAAACAAAGTGAAAAGTGGCGGCTCGACATAAGATTACTCAATAGGACAACAAACGGGCGGGCTTGGGTTCTAAAGCAAGGTGTCAGAAAGTGCATATTTTCAAAAGACATCTGCGGGTCTCAACCAAGGATTTACAAACTATTTATAGATGATCTAAGGTTACCAAGGTGTAGAAAGACATATATAACGAGTGGCGTACTTGACTCAAGAAGGGTATAATAGGGACTAATCCAACGTTGAGACTTTAGAAACAAGTGGCGAACTTGACTTAGAGGACTAAAGGTAGAAACTAGACTGAGTACCAGGACAAAACTGGATTTCACGCACAAGGGGTTTGATCATCATAACCTATTGGCACACTATAGGAATGCTGGTGATGATCGAAACATGGTAACGAGTGGCGACCTCGACCTCTAGGAGATGACAAAGCTCCAAAGGTATACAAGGGATAGAACTGGATTCTAAAAGGTACATCAATAGACATTGGTGATGACCTAAGAACGGGTAATATAAGCCCAAATGAAATGATGCCAGGAAGGGAATGAGCCATAGTTGAAAGTGACGACAAACATTGGTCAATCAGATGGTAACATCCAAAGGGTATTTGCAGGAATAAAACTTGGGATATCGGGTATATAGTAAGCTCGTTGAAGAATATCTCAAAGTTTTTTTTAATTCTGCTGGGGATAAGAAAAATAACCATGGTTTATGTTTCGATGCATGTTTGAATTTTTTTTCTATGGAGTATAGTTCCAAAGCGAATGGAAACAATTCATTTTGAGGATGGAATGCGATGATGCATGATTTTGCTGAAGAAGATACAAGGGATTACTGGAAGGGAACCCTTGAGAAGTTGAAACTCTGTCGGGAGTAACAAACTAAGTAACTGGTGAATACGGGTTACAAGCTCTTAATGGAGTTGCAAAAATAGATTGTGAGCTCGCTGGAGAAGATAAAATCTGGACTTTCTGAATACATTGTAAATACGTTTACTTTGTGAATAATTGTGTTTTTATGTAAATAGTGTACCGTTTGATAGTTTTGGTCTATTTTTTAGGTATTTATCACATATTTGGAGCATCGAAGAATAAGGTGTCGAAGGCACAACTCTGGATGCACGTTTTTAGAATAAAAGACCATTTTTGAGAAAGTTATGTCTAGGAAGGCACGCTAAGAGGAAGTTGTAGCATGCCACGAGTGATTTTGTGAAGTTTGGCAGAAGCATAAATTTTGAGCCTGCGTAGCATGGATAACACACATAACACAATTTAGGAGGTTAAGTGTGTAAATATCGTGCAACCCGCTTAGAGTGTTGAGGACGCAAAGCACGGTCTACTGAGAATAGTTTTATAAAACATATTTTAGTTCACTTTCTAGGTTATGGTTTTTGGGGTATTTGTTACCAAACTATATCACCTCCATTCTTTGATATTTAGAGCTTAGAAAACAACATTTTTCGCTTGCAATTGGATGATCTGGGGTCGGGAGCTTGATGGATCGTGTTTGACACCATGGGAAATTTGGTTTCTTCTCCTCTTCCTCTCTTTGTAACCATTATTTGTTGGATTTTGTATGTAACTTTACCTTGATTATATGTATATTTATTGCTCATGGTGTTGTATGAAACTTTCTTTACAAATATTTATTGATGTTTATCCTTTTTAGCTTGCTAAGGGTTTGGATTTGAGTTGTTGCAGATTTGGACGAATTGAATCTGGACTTAGGATGAATATTTATTGGGCTTAGATTCTAGGGATAAATTTATCTCAGTAATAAATTAGGTATCGAATCTTAATGCCTCTATGTTGTTTTGTGTTGTGTTAAGAAATCATCGACATAGTGCGATATAATTGGTATCTCGATATGCGTTAGAGATTTCCTCGGTGTGAGTGATACGTGATGATATTGACGAGTACTTAAGGTTCAGTGCAACTGGGTAGTAAGTTTAAGTATTTGATAGGGTAGATGAAATACAAATTTGAGAGTTCTTTACTAATCGAAGAATGAATTCATTTTATGTTTATAACTTTTAATTCATGTACCTTACAAACAAACCCATTCTATTCCCAAACTCATAAACGCGAGAAATTTTTGAATGACAATTCAATACACCAATATCTATGGACACGATAAATTTGCCGATAAATATTTCCAAAACTTTTATTGCTTGCCGCTACACCGCACCAACAAAATGGTGTCATTTCCGAGGATTGGTGTTTATTGTTTTGCATTGTGATAGTTTGTTTGCTTTTGATTTTTGTAATTAATGTACATATTGTATAGAATCTGTAAATAAACTTGTCAATTTTTAGTTGTAAATTTTTTGTGTTTACTTTCCATACTTGTGCATATGTGTTTTTATTTGTTTTCACGTATTATTGTGAATTGTCTTGTTTTCGTAACGTTTGTTGTGTGCTTGTTAGGACACTTTCTTTAGGTTTGCGCGGTGTGGCAATACCATGGCATGATGCGAGGAAGTTACTAGCTCTCACAATAAAGGGTTCGATCTTACGACCTAAAACAAGCATGTTTATGTTCCTTTATGTTATGTGTTGACTTGTGTTTTAAACAAGTTGAAATTGGATCTATTTTAAATTCTCAATTTTTCACTTTTTAACTTGTTTAATTCACTTTCACCCGCATGTTTTGTTATATCAATTTGTGTTTTTCCGCAAGCTTGTTGTGTTTAGCTTGAGGTCTGTTGTCGGTTGTAAATATTCTATACATTGAGGTTGTGTATGTGTAAGTGGAGCTTGCATAGCAGCTGCACCAGTTGTCCTATTTTTCTGCAACTGGTGTAGCGTGCTTAACGCGCCCTATTGTGCAGAGCCAGTGAATTATTTTTCCTTTTTTCGCTTGGCTCTCATTTTTCCCACTCTCACCCAGGCGTTTTATATTCATACATAATGGAGTTATTTTTCTAATTATTTTGTTTGTTGTTTGGACTCCAAATTTGGTCCGTTTCTTGAGGAATTTTGAGGCGACTTTCCAAGTCTGTACGTTTCAGCTTGAGGATGTATGGTAATAATAGTGTTTTGAAGTTGGTACGGGCCAGGTACTCATTTATTGATTTCTAGAACATAGCATGTTTATGAGACTTTTCTTTTGTACAAATTTTCATGTCATTCATTCTTTTGCAATTTGTGTTCACTTTTGAATCACTTTAGGACTAAACCCTTGTGAGGTTGCTTTCCATTGTTTAATATATGCGTGGGAGATCGACAATTTTATCTTAACTCAATTTTATTATGTTTAATCTTGCATTTATTTTGATTCGTATGAAAGCATGAAATTATCAAGGCATTTTGTTTGATTTTGAGAAAAACAACTTAACCAAAAGTAATTCATCTTGTGAGTGAGAAATCTTTTGTGAACCCCTTTGAGCCTTTTAGTTAGAATTTATCATAGATTATAATGTTGTTTGTTGGTACTTAACCCTCAATCGTGTATTGTGGTTGAATTTTTCCTTGACTTAGAAAGTGGGAGCAATTTATCACTATGTTTGGTCGTGTTTAAGTTGGGGAGAGAAATGTTGTTTGTTTATAAGATGATTGTTTGAGGTTGAAAAAACATTCATGGTGGAAAAAGAACCAAAAATATATGGTGGAAAAAGAAAAAGAAAAAAAAAATTGTGAAAAAGAAAAGAAAAACAAAAAAATGAGAGAAAAAGTTTTGAAAAAGGAAAAAAATGTATCAAATAAAAAGTTTTGTGTTGGGATGGCATTTGGGAAACATGAAAAAGTTATTTGAGTAGTGCTTGAGACTTTGTGAATTGATCACTCCCATAGAATTAGACATTGTTGTTTGTTTCAATTACCTTTAGATATTAATCCTTCCTTGTTACCCAAGCCACACTACAACCCTTGATGCCCTTGTGATTTTGCTTTTTTGCTTTTCAATATGAATTTGCTTTATGAATGCATAATTTAGTTGTTGTTAGCAAGATTGTTGGGTAAGAGTTGAGCACCTCATGTTTGTATTTTTCATCTACCGATGAAGTATGTGCTATGTGTGATTTATTTGTGCAAATTGTATTATTTTAGAATTTTTGACATGTGCTTTGTATTTAAGAGTTGTTTCATTTTCATATTATCATTATAGTTTAGTGGTACGTTTTTTCCTTGTATGTAGGTTTTTATTTTGGACCATACATTTGTTTTTCGTTTTAAAAACTTGTTGATTCGTGATTATTTGATTATTCTTTCTTTGTTCTTTGAGTTGTTTGGAATTGTTTGAGGATAAACAAGTTCAAGTTGGGGAGAGTTTGATAAGTGTAAATTGTAGCTATTTTGTATATAAGTTTTATTGCACTTATAAATTCTTTTGTTAATATCCTTTGAATAATTCCCCGCTTTGTTTGTAAATACGTTTACTTTGCGAATAATTGTGTTTTTATGTAAATAGTGTACTGTTTGATAGTTTTGGTCTATTTTGAAGGTATTTGTCGCATATTTGGAGCATCGAGGAATAAGGTATCGAAGGCACAACTCTGGATGCGCATTTTCGGAATAAAAGACCATTTTTGAGAATGTTTTGTCCAGGCAGGCGCCCTAAGCGGAAGTTGTAGCGCGCTGCGAGTGATTTTGTGATGTTTGGTAGAAGCATAAATTTTGAGCGCGCTTGGTGTAGTTTAGGAGGTTTAGTGTGTAAATATTGTGCAGCTCGATGAGGCTGCTAAGCACGGTCTGTTGAGAATAGTTTTATAAAATATATTTTAGTTTATTTTCTAGGTTATGGTTTTTGTGGTATTTGTTCCTAAACTCTATCACCTTCATTCTTTGATATTTAGAGCTTAGAAAACAACATTTATGGCTTGCATTTGGATGATCCAGGGTTCGAAGATTGATGCATCATGTTTATAACTGCGAGAAAATTGGTTTCTTCTCCTCTTCCTCTCTTGGTAACCATTATTTTATTGGATTTTGTATGTAGATTTACCTTGATTATATGTATATTTATTGCTCATGGTGTTGTATGAAAATTTCATTACAAATCATTATTGATGTTTATCCTTTTTAGCTTGCTAAGGGTTTGGACTTAAGTTGTTGCATAGATGGATGGATTGTATTCGGACTTAGGATGAATATTTATTGGGCTTAGATTCTAGAGATAGATTTATGTTTAGTAATCACTTAAGTATTTACTCTTAATGCCTCCGTGTTATTTTATGTTGTGCTGAGAGATCATCGACATAGAGCGATACAGTTGATATCTCACTCAGCATTAGAGATAACCTTTGTGTGAGCGATACATGATGATATTAACGAATAGTTAAGGTTAAGTGCAACTGGATAGTAAGTTTAAGTATTGATAATGCGAAATTATATATTTTATTCGACTCGACTCGCATGAATTATGTTACCGTTTTTATTTATTTATGTCATATTATGCTCATATTTCTATTGTATTTCAGGTATTTTCATCCACTAAGCTTCCATGAGAAAATAATAATAAACTGGAAAGATACGCAAAAGAATGGAAGGAATTGGCAAACTCACAGAAAGTAGCATAGAAAATAAAATAAACTTGCACACAGAAGGATGTGGCCCACATCACACCTTTTGTGGCCCTCGTCACACAGCTTAAAGTCGTGGCCCCGACCACGCTTTTTGTGACCACCGCCACAACTCTTTTATGAAGGCTGCATATTTAATTTTTATGGTTTTCTCTATGTAACCAACTCGCGATCCCAGTCCCTGATATTACTCCCATATACAGAGTCCCCGAGATACTTTGGAAGCCATGAAGTCACTAGTTTGGAGGGGTCTCCACAAAAGTTACAAGAATCTTGCAGTGATGTTATAAAAGGAAAGTAGTTCTATATGAAAAAGTCTCCATCATTTTTCGTTCAGAGAAGATTATTATTCTTAGTTCTTAGGAAAAAAAGTTTACCATGTAAAAGTGGTAGTTTCTCACATCGAGGAACTACCACAACATTAGTTTTAGATACAGTTTTCTTTTATTTTAATTATGCACCTAATTGTCAAGCATGCTGATATATTATGAATTGAGTTTCTTTTACAGGTTTCTCTTTATCGTATTTCTTATTTCTATTGTTTCATTTCTTTAATTTAATTACCATGATGTTCTCAATTTAAATTGTTATGTTTAGTGTGTTTACACTTAATTCCATGTTTAGCTAAACTATCTTGAGTCCGGTATGTGAGGACGGTCGTCTTCGACGAGACTCTGTAACAAAGTTGGCTTAAATCTTTATTTGAAAATTCTGTTTTGATCTTTATTTTTAAACTTAATTTAAATAGCCTTTTCACAAAAGTGAGAGGTTAGTTAACATGATTTTTCCATGAGATTGGGAAATTAACTAAGGTTCTAGCCGACACTGCGAGAGCGTGGGGGTCGAACTAGATAGTAGAAACTAAGCATTAATTCTAAACACAGCGAGAGGGCTTTAAGATTAATTAGAAATTGTCTAGTTTTCAAAACGCATTCCTTGATTCAAGTAGGCGAGCGAGAGCAAAATCTTAATGTTAAGGAGCGTGACTTTATTCAAAACCACGAGAGTGTAAGGTATTGTTTTTAAATTAACATTTTCTACGAAATTCATCTTTAGTATAGTTAAAAGCCTACAAGTTAAAAAGTACCTCAGATACGCTGAATCCACATTCCAGCCTCTCTTTTATTATATATTTCTTTAATATTATTTTAGTCTTTATTTAATCTTAATTTCCACTTAATCAATCATTCATTAGCCTTAGCTTTACAATGCGACGATAGATTATAGTAGGTTGATATTGGTCTCTGTGGGTTCAACAATCTTTTATATTACTTCGATATTTTTGTGCACTTGTGGACGCATTAAGTTTTTGGCACCGTTGTTGGGGACCAACAATCAATATTGTTATTCCGTTGTTGCACCATATAGAATAAGGCACTCTTACATTAATTAATATGTATCACCCAAATTTTTTCTACAAATCCCACTCTCAGTATTTCGAGGAATCACAAGAATCCCATAAAGTCGACCTCAAAATACTAATGAAGGATTTCAATGCATCACTAACTTGCTCTTATCCAAATTACCTCTACTACCAATCCAAACATTTTGAGGAGTTGCAAGAATCCCTTAAATCCGATCTCGAAACATCAATGGAGGATTATAATGTGACACTAACTTATCCTCAACCAAATTTCCTCTACAATCACCATATCCAATATTTTGAGGAATCACAAGAATCCCAAAATTTCACTCTCGACACATTAATGGAGGATCTCACTGCGACACTAACTCACTCTAGGCTAGAATCTATGATGATGGAGCGCTATGTGGAGACATAGAATGAGACGCTAACTCACTTTGAGGAACCGCAAGAATCCCATGATGTTAACCTTGAAACATCAATGGAGGATTTCAATGCGATGTTGACTCACTCTAGGCTAGAATCTATGATATAACACTATATAGAGACACAAGCTATACAAAATGAAGAGTTTAGAAAACAAAGTCTCCATAACAATGAAACCCTTAGGCAGCTGAACAATGCGGTCGAGTCCCTCGTGAATCACAACTTGGTATTGGAGACTCAAATCTCCCTGCTTTCACAAAATCCTCTAGGACCCTTCCCTGAGAAGCACGTGGATGTTGTAACAACCAGCAATGAAAAACAAATTGAAACCCCTAAGGAGAGTAATAATGAGGTTGAAGAAAGTAAAAATGAGGTTGAGAAGAGTTTTGATGCGAAAAGAGTCGAGATTGAGAAAAATAGACCGACACCATCCGAAAGGAAGTTTTTCGAAGAGGTAGAGAAGGAAACATCTGTTTTTGTTCCTCCTCCATATACCCCACTGATTCATTTCCCGCAAAGGTTTGGAGACACTAAGATAGACTCCAAATCTAAAACGTATGTAGAGGTATTGAAAAATATTCGCACCACTGCGACCTTGTTTAAAGTCTTGCATAAAAAGAGAAATTTAGAGGACCATGTGTTGTACCCCAAAATTTGCCCTCCCATTTCCTCAACATTTTCTCATCACAAGACCCTTGGAGCTCAAGATCCAGTTAGGGTTTCCTCTGCTTAAGACTTCTCCTTACACTGTTGACCCAAATTAGGGTTTGTGTTTGCACAAATATATTTTGACCTAAAATGCCTAAGATGACTTTCATGCTTCATATTGGACTCCCAAGTTTATCCATACCAAGTTTCAAGTCTTGATTCCAAATTTTGCCCAGTCAATTGGACAATTACCTAGAAATCAGCTGTATTGGGGAAAAAGTCAATTGTGGCCAATTGACAGTCAAATCTCATGAAAATTGACCCACATCAACATTATGAACTCACATGGACCATTTGATCAAGTTTGGATCACAATGCCACAAGAAATTTGATCAGATCACCAAAAGGGCAAAATGGTCATTTTTTAGGGTTTTGACTGCACAAAGGCAATTTTGACTGTTTGACCTAGACAATGGCAAACCAAACTCACATATGGACTCAAGGACCCCATGTAATTGTCTTGACATACTCAACAAGTTCAAAAGATCCCAAATGCACAAGATTGACAGTTGAATTTCCTAGTCAATTGATCAATTTTGACTGTATACTGAAAAGTCAAACTTTGACTTTTTGGTCAAAATCAAGTGCCAAGATTCATTTTTCATCAAAACATGCCAAATCATGAAACTTGTTCATCAAGGAATCAAGAATTGCAAATTAGGGTTTGAAATGAAGATTTTTCATAACTTAGAATTTTTCTAAGTTATGAAAAACCCTAATTTTTTCCTAACTTTGCCCCACTTTCTCACCAAGATTCATTTGGATTCAAGCAAAAGTCAAAACATGAAAGTTGTAGTCCATTGCAAAATCAACAACTTTGATTCACAAAGTTTTCCCAAAAGAAGCTTGTAGCTCAAGTTACAATTTTTGGAACAAGGGTACCAAACCATTCTTAACTTAGAGAAATTTTGAACCATTTTAGGCAGGATTTTTGCCTAACTTCAAGACCATTTTTCACATGCTCCCACTTGGAATTTCAATTTGAATTTCAAAGATGGATTGTAGTACACATTCCAAGCTTTCCAAAATGTCCAAGAACTCATCAAACAACCTCATGGTTAGGGAGAATCGAATTTGGCAAGTTGGGAAAAACTCACTTTGTTTAAGGCCAAGTTTCATGTTCATACACTCAAGAAATTTTGAACTCAGCTTGCATTCCTTGATTACAGGTCCTATATCCCATTTTCACTCATAAATTTAATGCTAACTCATTGTGCCAAGGCCTTATTTTGTGTGTCCAAGCATTATATGCAAGATTAAGCCATTTTTAGATAAAGCATTTTTGCCATTTTTGAAAAGTTAAACTTTATGTCAAATGCAAATCCAAGCAAGTACAGGGCAAATCCTTTTGGCACAAATTTATGAACAAAACAAACTGATCAAGGGGAAAGGTTGCAGCATAGATTGGGGGCCTGCATCAGTCTAGAACACAACTTGGACATTTGTTGCTTAAAGTTGAAGAAAGCTAGCATAACAACAACAACTCTCATTCCTGTAAACCAGAGCTTAAGCAAAGTTATCAAACACCTTCTAATCATCAAACCTAAGCTAAAACACAAGCCAACCAAGTTCCAAACATCCTAAAACACAGAATCACCCTAAAACTGCAAAAACAGGGCATAAGCTGCAGTTGGACTTCTATAGTTCATTCCACTTGTGCATTCTTGCTAAGACTTGTTCAAACACATCCCACATCACCCCTTGAAACTATTCCAAGCCTCAAACACGACCTGTAACACCCCTAGCTAACATCACCATTTCCATATTTTCTGTTTTGCAGTTGAAGTGCCATAACACGATTCACTTGGTTTCAAGGCAAACTAAAGCTTGGAATAGCATCCCTGGACATCAAGGAAGCTATACCAATCATCACCTTGCACTGAAAACACCTCCATCACCAGATACGATTCCAACTGAACAGGTAAGTTCATGAACTTGTATCTCTCTATCCAGGCATTGTTAGGTTTAGATTTGTGAAGAAATTATGTCACATTCATAGCCCTGAACATGCCCATATAATTAGTTTTCATTTATGTTATGTGTGCTATGAGAATTTGATGTCTGAACATGGAACAAAAACTAGGTCAGGAATTGGGGGAGAAGAAATTCTCTCTCATTTCTGAGAGTTAGATTGATTTCTTTATATGTCTAGAATCGTGGCTTCAAGCTCTACAGGTTTCATGTTGCAAGATTTGGCAAAAGATCAAGGAATCTGGAGATAGAAAACGCGTATTGTTGTTGTTCATACAAGTCCTGAGGTTGAAGACAAAGTCTTCTTGGGCTGGGCCTGAGTTGACTTTCCTTTTTGCACCCTATGTTTACTTTTGAACCCCCTTGGCCCATTATGCTTATTTGAGACATTTTCTTGACTTTTCTTTTTATTTCTGACTTATTTATTTTTTCTAATAATATTAAAAATATAAAAAATATTTCTCACACCATTTTTATATTTATTAGGCATTTATTTGTTTAAATTAATGTTTGTACATAAATAATACATAAATACTTTTATTTAAGAAAATACTAAAATTAATACCAATGCATTTTATTTTCTGATTTTCATTTTTATTTTATCTTTTGAAAATATTTTATGAAAATATACTTTTTTTTTTGTAAATATTAAATATTTTATTTTTATACATATTTAATATATTTATCATATAATATAAATATTTACATATTTATTAGGATATTTAGGATAAAAATACCAAAAATATATATTTTTATTTTTATTAATATTCAACATTAAAAATACCTTTTTGACAAATATACTTCTCTTTTATTTATTTTTTTTGTATATAATTAGTAAATATTGTATATAATACATAATAAATAATTAATACCTTTTATTTAGTAAAAATTAGGGTTTTTGCCCTAAACATGAAAATATTCAAAAATTAATTTTCTTTTAATTATTTTTATTTTTATTTGTGAATAAAATATACACTTACACAAAAAATACTTTCACATACATATTGTTCCTTTCTTATACATCTATACATTTATACTTGCGCAATTCAATTTGGTTGTAAATATTGGGTACCATCCTCCTATGAAGTCTCATCCCCATTTGAACATTTGTTCCCCCATTCCCATGATCATTGTGTAATAACTTAGAACTTTTAAATTTCGCACTTTAAATGCTTTCTAAATATACCATGCTAGAATTAGGGTTTGTATGCAAATCAATTAACCAAAATAGTTTGACCTAATTTCAAGATAAACAAGCATGAAAATGGACAACACTAATCACACTTGCACCCCTAGGGTATTCCACTTGTTGCCTTCAATAATGGGCCATGTTGCATGTTAGGTGTCTTTGGCAAAACAAATACAATTCCAATGATCATAGTCCCTCGATGACGCTTTCGAAAGTTGCCTAAAAAGTGATCAAGTCCCTTAAAAGAAAATTGCCCAAAGATACTTGGCACCATTGCAATTATGGTCTAAACGATGACCCGCGCCTGTCCCTTTCACATCCTAACACAAGATTGTCCACCAAATGCAATGGTGGAACAAAATTGTTAAAAGGGTTAAAAACATAGGAGAAATCTTTGAGAAATTTAGGAGTAGACAACCTCTTAGTTACTTGAATCAAACTTGCAAAGCAAAACACTTGCCTATTTTCCAAACCACACATCACTACACTTTCAAAATAACTTTCAAAAACATTGAAAACCTTTTCAAAAGACATACACCTTTGTATACATCCCAACATGGATCATTACAAAGGTTGCCACCACATTGGCTTCTTTTCAAAACATTTTCAAACCCACACACACAAAGCACCATTTCAAACAATTTAAAATTAAGGCAAGTTGATCTAAGCAAGTAACTAAGAGCCCATGGATAACCATGGATAGAAAGGGTGCTAATACCTTCCCTTTCTATAATCTACTCCCCGAACTCAAGAAAACATCTCAAAGGTTTTTGCTGTGCTTTTTAACCTTTCCTTAGGATAAAATAAAAAGTCGGTGGCGACTCTTGCTCAACCGAAACATTTGCGAAAACAAACGCAAAACCTCAAGTCAGTTCTCCCACCGTATCACAGAACTGGCGACTCTGCTGGGGAGAATTTTAAAAGTGGAGTAACCTTAGGGCTTAGATCACCCTCTTGCATGACTAATTGTTTGTCTTGATTGCTTTATATCTTGGCTCTCTTGTTTGGGTTTACAATCCTACACCCGGATTTTGGGAAACATTCATAGATAGCAATATGTTGTGGAAACTGTGCGGGGTATACCGACACGGTCGAAGCAATAGCTATATTAGTGCGACATATTTGTGAGTACCGGTAACCCTTGAGTTCAATCAAGGAGAGTACGGGGCCGCTGAGTGATGTCACTAAGCACTAATGACCTAGAACCTTACTTGACCATCTTGGCCTTTCATTAGGGGTAGTGAGATGACCGGCTTTGGTGCAGTCCGAAGTTGGTAGATACTCGATACTACACTCATTGAGGGTTGTTTTCTTGGAATATTTTGGTCGCTAGTTAAGTTGCTAAACCAAAACAATGAACAATGAAAACAATCCAGTGATATTGAGCTCCTTAGAACCCGGTTACTATTTATAGGAAAGGTTTTTAAGCCAACTACACTCAAGAGGGTACTTACCTATGAAACCCCATGCAAGCCTGAAACTAGGGTTTGGTGTGAATTGCTTGTACATATGTTTGTGCATACATCATGAACATCATAAAGCATCATATGCATTTACTAACCACTTCAAGGGTTTAGATCTTCATCTTTGTTCTTGTTTTGTAGGTCATGGAAATTCTTCGCAGAAAAACCATCCAAGTCAACCTTGTGAGAATCTCTCCTCAACTCAAGGAGCTCACATCAAGAATTCCGGAAAGCTCTCCCTTCAGTGAAAGACATGGTAGACTGCTCAGCTTAGTCAACACCAACATTGAAGAGGATATGATGAAAGTGCTATTCCAGTTCTTTGACCCTCTTCATCACTGTTTCACTTTCCCCGACTACCAGTTGGTGCCCACTTTGGAGGAATTTTCTCAACTCTTGAGAATTCCTATCCTTAATCAACTACCTTTCAACGGTACAGAAAAGGAACCAAAGCCTGAAGATGTTGCTCAAGCACTACATCTACAGCCATCTGACATCAAGGGGCATTGGGAAACTAGAAGCGGTGTCAAAGGCTTCTTAGCAAAATTCTTGTTTGAAAAGGCACAAGAGTGTTGGAACTCATTGGACCTACAAGCCTTTGAAGAGATTGTGGCACTCCTTATCTATGGGTTGGTCCTGTTCCCAAATCCTGACCAGCTTGTAGAGGTCAACGCCGTCAAAATCTTCTTGTCCAGAAATCCAATACCAACATTGCTTGGGGACATCCTTCACTCATTTTACACACGAACAATGAGAAAGAGGGGTGTTCTCATGTGTTGTACTCCTCTCCTTGCAAGGTGGTTTATTTCGCACCTTCCACAATCTGTCTTGAAGAATGAACAGGGCTCAAGGTGGTCCCAACGGTTGATGACTCTTACTCACTCTGATGTACATTGGTGTTCTCGGTCCAGAGAAAATGTCATCATCTTCGATCGTTGTGGAGAGTTCCCTAATGTCCCATTACTTGGCATTAGAGGGATGGCCCTCACGACATGTTGATTCCTGACGACATGTTGATTCCTGACCTAGTTTTTGACTTCGACAACGATGCGCAAGGACTTCGCCAAAGATTCATCAGAGCTTGGGGGAGGCCCAACAAGGTTGATAGCAAGACACTGGGGCACAAGAACTCCATCCCTCTTGAGCCTTATCTTAAGTGGGTACGAGCCCGAGCCCAGAGTCTAATGATGCCTTATCCTCATGTTCTCCCCATGATTAAAGAGCCCGTCAAGGAAGGAGAGGTTCCCTACACAATCCTACATCCTGACATGCCTACATTGTGGGAGGAAATGCAGAAGAGTTAGATCCAGCTCAAGGAGGAACGGAACACTTTTGAAGCCAGCTTCTACGCCAGCGAAAAGAAGGTTCTAGAGCTCACCCGCCGACTCCATGAGCAAGAGGCCCTCAACACCTACATTGCGCCAAAGAGGATGCGCAACGTCTTTTTACCTTGAGAAGTTGTTTTTGTAATATTTGGCCCATGGGGCATTTATGTACTAACAAATTGCTTCTTATTAATATGACGTGCGTTCTTTTTTGTCTGCAACAATTGTGAATTTCTAAAATCCTTGAATGCATTGCATAGATAGAATCTCATGCATCATGTGCATAACAGGTACCCCTTTTCTACAGGTTGCTTAATCCTCTTTGCTGTTTATTTTGAACAGTCATCATGAATCCAGAATCATCCAGTGAGCAAGCTATCAAGGCCCTCCAGGCCCAGAGTGCCCAGTTTCAAGAGATGGTCATGAGCCTGGCTCAAGGTCAACAAGAGTTGAAGGCTTTGCTCTTAAAGAAGAAGAAGAAGAAGAGGACTGCGTTGTTCAATACTGGACGCAGGTTTGGGAATACACTCCATAACGAGGCTGATCCAACTACTTCCTCTGCAGAGAAAGACAGTCCCCAAGGGGGAGGGGCTCCTAGTCCCGCAGTCTCTGACAACGAGACGGATTACAATGACGAATAATACCCTCCTGCGGCTGACAGATACAAACAATTAGAGGACCGCTTGAGTACCATGGAGATTCAAAATGTACCGGGGCTGGATTTCGGAGATTTAGGGTTATCTTCTGGGGTGGTAATCCCACACAAATTCAAGGCGCCTGCCTTTGCAAAATACGACGGGGCTTCCTGTCCAAAGCTGCATCTCAGATCGTACGTAAGGAAGATCCAACCTTACACGGCAGACAAAAATCTTTGGATCCACTTCTTCCAAGATAGCCTTTCGGGGTCACAGCTTGAGTGGTTCTATCAGCTAGATGGGACCAGTATCCGACATTGGGAAGATTTGGCTACCGCATTTTATAGACAATATCAATACAATTCTGACCTTGCTCCTACGCGTACCCAACTTCAAGGTATGTCTCTGGGAACGGGCGAAGGGTTCAAAGAATATGCGCAAAAATGGAGAGATTTGGCTGGCAGGGTGCAACCTCCTTTGACTGATCGTGAGCTGGTTGACATGTTTCTAGGGACCTTGTCTGGTCCATTCTTCAATCATCTGGTTGGTAATTCCTCCGCTGGGTTTACGGATTTGATCCTGACGGGTGAAAGGATAGAAGCTGGCATCAGGTCAGGAAAGATACAGAAAGCTGCCTCCGCAAGTACTGAGAAGAGGCCTTTCAAGAAGGAAGCTAGTGCAGTCTATGGTCCTAGAAGACAAGTCAAGCAAGAAAGCCGCCAAGCCGTCAATGCCTTAGTAATTTCAAAACCTGTTGCTGCTCCTCAGCAGTACAATCAACAAAGGGGTGAGAGGCCCAAGAGGCAATACACTCGGCTGAGTATGACCTTGTCACAAATCTTACCGCAACTGTTATCAACCAACTTGGTGACCATCAAAGAGGCTCTGAAGGTCGTGAATACTGCATCTCCTAAGTATAACCCAAATGCCCGTTGTGCTTATCATTCTGATAGCCCCGGGCATACTACTGATGATTGCTGGGCCTTGAGAAATAAGGTTCAAGACCTTATCGATGCGAAGGAAATTCAGTTTGAGGCGCCTGAGAGGCCAAATGTTGTAACTGCTCTTATGCCCCAGCATAGAGTGAATGCCGTCGAGGAAGATTTGTATGCTGTTTCGGTGAATGATGTTGCTACCCCTCTATTGACTGTTAAGAGGAACCTACTGCTAGCCGGTTTATTTCCGGGTTGTAGCAAGGGTTGCCTCCTGTGTGCTGTTATCCCTACCGGTTGTCCGTTGCTAAAATCAGGCATCCAAAGCCTGATGGATAGCAAAGAAATTCTGTTCAAGAAAACTGCTGTTCCGTTTGTTTCCGCTGAAGAAGTATCTGTCGTCACAATTTTCAACAACCCTACCAAGGCTCTCCCAAGGAAGCCAATCAAAATTATGTCTGTTGCACCCATTACCATTACTGTTCCGGGGCCTCTCCCCTATGAATCTGACAAGGCTGTCCCATGGCACTATGGGGCAGACGTATATGTGCTTGGAGTGAAGCAGGAGTTTAACACCGGTACCAGTATCAGTAACATCACTGGTCCCGCCAAGATTACTTGCAGTGGCAGGCTCTTCTCGCCTGACATTGCACCACCAGTTATCCGAAAACCTCTTATCATCACACCCGCAAGTGTGCATGTTCCAAATCAAGTTCCTGTGTCTACTACTGCCGCCGAGTCCTCTGATGCTCGGGGCAAGGAAGTTGCTACCGATTTGCCTGCCCGAACGGAGGCACCAAAAAAGACCGCTGTTGAAGCCTCCCAGCAAGAGATGGAGGAAATCCTTAAAATCATTAAAAAGAGTGACTTCAATGTCGTTGAACAGCTGGGGCATACCCCCTCCAAAATCTCTATGCTATCATTGCTGCTGTGCTCAGAGGCCCACGCCAAGGCCCTGATTTCATTTCTGAAAACGGCCCATGTGCCGCAAGAGACATCTGTAGATCAATTCACTGACTGTGTGGCTAATTTGACCGCTGACAATGGTTTGGGCTTCTCGGATGCAGACCTGACCGCCAAGGGAAAAAACCATAATGATGCCTTGCATGTCTCTATAGAATGCAGGGGCACTACTCTTGCACACGTGTTGGTGGACACCGGTTCTTCCCTGAATGTATTGCCCAAGAAGGCCTTAGATCGGTTGGATTATGAGGGCCTGGAATTGAAACCTAGTAACATCATCGTTAGAGCCTTTGACGGCTCTAAGAGGATGGTGCATGGTGAGGTAGACATTCCTATTCGTGTGGGATCCCAAGTCTTTGACTCAACGTTCTACATGATGGATATTCGTCCATCTTATTCTTGTTTGCTGGGTCGACTCTAGATTCACAAGGCTGGGGCGGTAACATCCACTCTACACCAAAAGCTCAAATACCCTGTCAAAGGGAAGATTGCTACTGTGCAGGGTGAGGAGGAATACATGGTTAGTCACTTGAATTCATTCCGGTATATCGAGATGGACGGGGAGTTTATTGAAACCCCCTTTCAAAATTTTGAAGAGGTACCTCCAACATTGGCGTCAGCTGAGACAGTGGTTGAAGAAGACTTTCCTTTAAAGATGGCTTCCTTGAAGGATGCCCGGGCTGTGATCGAGAAAGGCAAGTGTGCAAACTGGGGTCAGCTTCCTGACTTCACTCAAAAGAACGACAAGTTTGGGCTGGGCTTCACTGCAGAGGCTCAGAGGGCTGTTCGCAAAGAAAGGATCAGAAAGGCTCCGGTGTTTATCACCAACCCAAGGGTGAATGCTATCGAGGAGGACGTAGAGGAAGCAGAATTTGACAGTTGGATCTATCCGACAACCGACAACGGACCAAGCAACTGGACGGCCAAGGATTTTACACCTATTACATTTGTCACGCAGTAATTAACTCTTTTGTGTTCAATTTGTAACAAACAATATGTTGAAACTTTTATTGGCTCGGTGTCCTACCCGGGGCACCGTGGCTCCATTTGTGAGGGCTTTTTGTATGACATTTCCATATATAATTAATTAAAACATTGGACGTTTGTTGCATTTCAAATCTTGTGCTCTTTTTCTTTCTGTGTTATATATATTGCAAAACAGCTATATTTACACACACTCACTTATACAGGTTTCAATCCACTCTGGATCTCACTGGTAACAGCTCTGCTACTGCCAGCTATGACTTCGAAAATCCGATCAACTTGGCCGAAGACGAAGGTGAAGATGATTGCGAAGTGCCTGGTGAACTCGCAAGACTGCTACTCCAGGAAGAGAGGGCCATTCTGCCGCATGAAGAGCCGGTGGAAACAGTGAACCTAGGTACTGAGACAGATAGAAAAGAAGTCAAGATTGGTGCCAATCTAGAGCTCAGCGTGAAGCAACGATTGATCCAGATGCTGCATGATTACATGGAAATCTTTGCTTGGTCTTACGGAGACATGCCTGGTTTGGATGCCGACATTGTAGTTCATCACCTGCCTACCAAGGAAGACTGCCCTCCCGTAAAGCAAAAAGTCCGCCGTATGCGCCCAGAGATGTCCGAGAAAATCAAGGCTGAGGTTATGAAACAATTTGATGCCGGGTTTCTAGCAGTGACTTCTTATCCTCAGTGGGTTGCCAACGTGGTGCCAGTGCCGAAGAAGGATGGTAAAGTCAGGGTGTGTGTCGACTACAGGGATTTGAACAGGGCCAGCCCTAAAGATGATTTCCCTCTACCTCACATCGACGTTCTTGTCGACAATACTGCTCAACACAAGGTGTTCTCCTTCATGGATGGTTTTTACGGGTATAATAAGATCAAGACGGCTCCTGAAGATATGGAAAAGACTACCTTTGTGACTCAGTGGGGCACCTTCTGTTACAAGGTCATGCCATTCAGATTGAAAAATGCTGGGGCAACCTACCAACGTGCCATGGTTTCTTTATTTCATGATATGATCCATCATGAGATTGAAGTGTACGTCGATGATATGATTGCAAGGTCCCAAACTGAGGAGGAACACCTTGACCATCTGCGGAAGCTGTTTGACCGACTGAAGTTGTACAAGCTGAGGTTGAACCCAAACAAATGCACCTTTGGGGTGAGGTCTGGAAAATTGCTAGGTTTCATTGTAAGCGACAAAGGTATTCAAGTGGATCCTGCCAAGGTAAAAGCCATACAAGAGATGCCGGCTCCCAAGACAGAGAAAGAAGTCAGAGGCTTCTTAGGACGACTGAATTACATTACCCGATTCATCTCACATCTAACTGCTACCTATGAGCCAATCTTCAAATTGCTGAAGAAAGATCAAGTAGTACGTTGGAACGATGAATGTCAGGCTGCTTTCGAAAAGATAAAGGAATATCTCCAAGAGCCACCCATTCTTATGCCACCAGTGGAAGGGAGACCTCTAATACTATACTTGACAGTACTTGACAACTCAATGGGGTGTGTGCTGGGGCAACATGACGAGTCTGGCCGAAAAGAGCACGCTATTTATTACCTGAGCAAAAAGTTTACCGACTGTGAGTCTCGGTACTCACTGCTCGAGAAAACTTGCTGCGCTCTGGTATGGGCTGCTCGCCGGCTGAGACAGTATATGTTGACTCACACTACTTTGTTGATTTCAAAAATGGATCCCATCAAGTACATATTCGAAAAGCCTGCTCTGCTTGGAAGAATAGCAAGATGGCAAATGATCTTGACAGAATATGACATCCAGTACACAACTCAAAAAGCAATCAAGGGAAGTGTATTGGCAGACCATTTGGCACACCAACCTGTGGACGATTACCAATCATTGAACTTTGAATTTCCAGACGAAGATATCATGGTAGTAACTGATTGTGAAGTACCTGGACCGGATGAAGGACCTGAGGAAGGATCCCGATGGTCTATGCACTTCGACGGAGCCTCGAACGCTTTGGGTAATGGTGTCGGCGCTGTGATCATCTCCCCCAAAGGCACTCATACTCCACTCACTTCCTGGCTATGTTTCAACTGCACCAACAACATGGCAGAATATGAGGCATGTATTATGGGTCTTCAAGCTGCAATCGACTTAAGGATCAAGTTTCTGAGTGTCTTCGGAGATTCCGCTCTCGTGATCAATCAGATCAAAGGCGAGTGGGATACGAAACACCCAAATCTTATTCCTTACAAGGAGTATGTGTTGACTTTACTTCCCCACTTCGAAGAGATAACTTTTGAGCATTTCCCAAGAGAGGAGAATCAGTTAGCGGACACACTAGCTACAATGTCTTCAATTTTCAAAGTCAAATGGGACAACGAGGCTCCCCGGATCATTATCTGGAAGTTGGACGAACCTGTATACTGTTGCGATCTTGAGACCAAAGAGGTAACCGAAAAACCCTGGTATCATGAGGTGAAGAGATACTTGGAAGCCCAGGAATACCCCGAAGGCGCATCGGTCAATGACAAGAAGTTCATGAGAAGGTTTGCGGAAAAATTCTTCCTCAGCAACGACATTCTCTACAAACGAAACCATGATTCAACTTTACTGCGCTGTGTGGATAAGACTGAAGCAGAGAAGATCATGGTAGAGCTACATGAAGGCACATTCGGAACATATTCCAGTGGACACACCATGGCAAAGAAAATCCTTCGGGCAGGATATTTCTGGTCCACAATGGAAGCCGACTGTTACCAATATTCTCGAACCTGTCATAAATGCCAGATCTATGCTGATAAGGTGCATATCCCTCCGGTTCCTCTGAATGTCCTGACGGCACCTTGGCCTTTTGCAATGTGGGGGCATTGATATGATCGGCGAGATCCGACCGACGGCATCCAACAGGCATCGCTTCATCTTGGTAGCGATTGATTACTTCATGAAGTGGGTAGAAGCAGCTTCCTACGCCATCGTAACCAAGAGCGTCGTGTCACGTTTCATTCGGCATAACCTGATCTGTCGATACGGCGTCCCAGAAAGAATCATTACGGACAACGGTACCAATCTTAACAACAAGATGATCACTGAGCTCTGCGAGCAATTCAAGATACAACACCACAACTCTTCTCCTTACCGGCCGAAGATGAATGGGGCTGTAGAAGCAGCTAATAAGAACATCAAGAAAATTGTGCAGAAGATGACAGTGACCTACAAAGATTGGCACGAGATGTTACCATTTGCTCTTCATGGGTACCGTACCTCAGCACGGACGTCAACCGGGGCGACTCCTTTTTCCTTGGTCTATGGCATGGAGGCAGTCTTGCTAATTGAAGTCCAAATACCCTCTCTCCGGATAATGAAGGATGCAGACTTGAGCGAAGATGACTAGATCCAGACTCGACTTGATCAGTTAAACCTAATTGACGAAAAGAGACTCACTGCTATTTGTCATGGTCAAACGTACCAAAAACGGATGATCAGGGCGTTTAACAAGAAAGTCAGACCACAAGAGTATAAAGTTGGGGACCTGGTAATCAAGCGCATCATTCTTCCTCAAAGTGATCCCAGGGGCAAATGGACCCCTACGTACGAAGGTCCATTTGTGGTTAAACATGTGTTCTCAGGAGGAGCCATGATTCTGACCACCATGGATAGTGACGACCTTCCTCACCCCGCCAATGCAGACATAGTAAAAAGATACTACGCATGAATCAAAGACCCGCTAGGTTGACATACCTAGGCAAAAATAAGGGCTTCCCGGCGAACCAAAAGGGTTCGGGCAAAAATAAGGGATGAAATGAAAAAAATCTGTACACCCGACAAGTCGAAAACCTGAAAAGGTGGCTTGGGCAAAAATGGGTATCCCGGTGGACTGAAAACCCGAAAGGGCGGTCCAAGCAAAAGTTAGGGATAAAGCGTAACACTATGTCTTGTTGGATCACCTTGCATCCAGAATTCGACATCAACTATCTGGCTCAGACTTCGGCATTGATCAATCAACTTCATCTTCAACTAAGCAGCAAAGTGATGAGACGCTTGAAGACATAAAGGCGATAGCAGAGTTGGAACCCAGTGGGAATATTGTTCACATAGCTGTTTTGATTCCTTTTCAAAATTGTATAAACTTTATGATTTTCGGCTGCATTCTCTTACTAGGATGTCAGCCTCTTGTACAAAAAACGCCTATTTACAAGCAAATTTCAAAATCAATACAAATTCACTTTTCCAAACAAATTGCCAATTGTTTTTTCCCTTTTTCTGTTTTGTCTTGCATAGAACGTCCAAAGTTCATTTTTGATATATGCATTTGACATTAAATTGCTAATTCATAAATACTTGCATATGAAACAAAAGACTAATTACAGGTGACATCAGAAGTAGGGGCAATGTAGAATTGTCCAGGCAGTCTAGTTGCTTTGTCCGCCAGGGTACCAAGGTAGATTTAACTGAAGAATGTGACCAAGTTACCTCAACTCCCCATAGAGTAAGACAGGATTCAGCAATACTCTCCCCAGGAAGAGTTAGTCTATCATCAGCCCTACAAAAGGCACCCTGTTCTCCTAGCAAGTCAGCAATACTCTTCTCCAGCAGAGTTAGTCTACGGTCATCCTAAAGGAAGTTGGGTAGCCCCAGAAGATATCAACATTCCCCAGCGGAGTATAGGCATTCATCAGCAAGCATCCCCGACAGTCTTGATCTAAGATTGATCCCCGGCGGTATACCAGACACTCCAGTGGAACCATTTTCCAGTACAGTCTGAAGGTTTCCCCAGGAAAGTAGAATTCATATCCCCAGCAGGTCTTGAAGCTTATCCCCAGTAGATTCTGGAAGCTCGTCCCCTGTAGAGTACGGACGTCTCTCTCGAGCTTTATTCAAATTTGTTCCTCACAAGGGCTTATAACTGGGTTATCCTCAGCTAATTGCCATAGAAGATCGCCCTCGGCAAAGTTCTTTCAATCCCCAGCGGAGTTTATCATTTGTTATCCCCAGCGGAATCCATCATCGAAATCCTCAGCGGATCTCTCATCAAAACTTCAGCGAAGTATCTCTTCCCACAAAGTAATTCCCCTCAGAGTAATCTCTCCAACAAGTTTATTCCCAAACGGAGTCATCTTCTCCTATTGGTGTATTCCTGCGAACATCATCCCCAGCGGAAGCGAAGAACTCTACTCTTCAACATCAGCCCAGGATTTAATTCCCCAGCCGATCGTCAAGGATTTATTTTCCTAGACGAAAAAACATTCATAAACATTTCATATTTCATACATCTTGCTTACATACATGATAAAGTGCCTACAACACTATCTCATTTTGAACATCATAACATCACGCATGTCATACATCATGACATTGCATACAACTGATGTTTTGCCTTTTCAGGAAAAAGACAACTACCTTCAACTGTCACAATTCCAGATTCGATTCCTGTATCTAGCCAGGGCACATCTGTGAGTGATCAGTTTCCAGACTCGATTCCTGTATCTAGCCAGGGCACGTCTGAAGAATTTGAAGATTTGATTCCTGTATCCAGCCAGGGCATATCAATCAACTATCACATTTCCAGACTCGATTCCTGTATCTAGCCAGGGCACGTCTGAAGAGTTTGAAGATTCGATTCCTGTATCCATCCAGGGCATATCTGTTGACGACTATTTCCAGACTCGATTCCTGTATCTAGCCAGGGAACGTCTGAAGAGTTTGAAGATTCGATTCCTGTATCCAGCCAGGGCATATCTGTTGACGACTATTTCCAGACTCGATTCCTGTATCTAGCCAGGGCACGTCTGAAGAGTTTAAAGATTCGATTCCTGTATCCAGCCAGGGCATATCTGTTGACGACTATTTCCAGATTCGATTCCTGTATCCAGCCAGGACATATCTGTTGACGACTATTTCCAGATTTGATTCCTGTATCTAGCCAGGGCACGTCTGAAGAGTTTGAAGATTCAATTCCTGTATCCAGCCAGGGCATATCTGTTGACGACTATTTCCAGACTCGATTCCTGTATCTAGCCAGGGCATGTCTGAAGAGTTCGAAGATTCGATTCCTGTATCCAGCCAGGGCATATCTGTTAACGACTATTTCCAGACTCGATTCCTGTATCTAGCCAGGGCACGTCTGAAGAGTTTGAAGATTCGATTCCTGTATCCAGCCAGGGCATATCTGTTGACGACTATTTCCAGATTCGATTCCTGTATCTAGCCAGGGCACATCTAAAGAGATTGAAGATCAACACATGTAACAAGCCAGGAAATTATCTACATCACCACTTGGGGCATTCGAATGTCAAAAGTGTTCAAAAACCCGATGCAGCTTTACACGGACTCATCATCAGGAAATCCTACACAGATCTCCTCAAAACAAAAAGTCCCTAGTAGTTTGGCATACAACCCAAGCTTCTGATTTCCACAGCAGCAACCAAGGAATTGTTCTCCCCGGCAGCAGTCAAGATTCTTTTATCTTCAGCCATCCAGGATTCATTTATCCTCAGCAAGATAGCTCATCAGCTTACATGCGCATTCATTACATTCATATCATAAACATTGGTGTAACATACATTGCATCATGCATCATGACATTGCATACAACTAACCCTTTACCCTTTCAGGTAAGATCAGTCGACAGACAAAGATCATCTTCCGAGGTTCATCCAGAGATAGTTCAGATGTGACCCAGACACGGCGACATTCTGATACTTATTTCGGATTCACTCAGAAGTAGTTCAGATGTGACCCAGACATGGCGACATTCTGATACTTATTCCAGGTTCACTCAGAGACAGTTCAGATGTGACCCAGACACGACGAAATTCTGATACTTATTCCAGGTTCACTCAGAGACAGTTCAGATGTGATCCAGACACGGCGACATTCTGATACTTATTCCAGGTTCACTCAGAGACAGTTCAGATGTGACCCAGACACGGCGACATTCTGATACTTATTCCAGGTTCACTCAGAGACAGTTCAGATGTGATCCAGACACGGCGACATTCTGATACTTGTGCCAGGTTCTTTCCAAATGGCATCTTTAAGCCCATTTCCAGATGGCATCTATAAGCCCATCCTCCTACCAACAGTCACCAAATGGCATCTTTAAGCCCATTCTCAGATGGCATCTCTAAGCCCATCCCCCGACAAGATTCTATCGCATCAGATGGCATCTTTAAGCCCATCACCAAATGGCATCTTTAAGCCCATTCACCTCTACCATCACATCGCCGAGTGCAAATTTTAGGGCACTCTAGTGTCCAATCTTCTTTTACCTTCAAGTCGCGAAAGGCAAACTTGCCAATCTAACTCTTCAGGTTCAAGAAGATTGAACAGGGGCAACTGTTGTACCCCAAAATTTGCCCTCCCATTTCCTCAACATTTTCTCATCACAAGACCCTTGGAGCTCAAGATCCAATTAGAGTTTCCTCTGCTCAAGACTTCTCCTTACACTGTTGACCCAAATTAGGGTTTGTGTTTGCACAAAGATATTTTGACCTAAAATGCCTAAGATGACTTTCATGCTTCATATTGGACTCCCAAGTTTATCCATACCAAGTTTCAAGTCTTGATTCCAAATTTTGCCCAGTCAATTGGACAATTGACCTAGAAATCAATTGTATTAGGGAAAAGGTCAACTGTGGCCAATTGACAGTCAAATCTCATGAAAATTGACCCACATCAACATTATGAACTCACATGGACCATTTGATCAAGTTTGGATCACAATGCCACAAGAAATTTGATCAGATCACCAAAAGGGCAAAATGGTCATTTTTTAGGGTTTTGACTGCACAAAGGCAATTTTGACTGTTTGACCTAGACAATGGCAAACCAAACTCACATATGGACTCAAGGACCCCATGTAATTGTCTTGACATACTCAACAAGTTCAAAAGATCCCAAATGCACAAGATTGACAGTTGAATTTCCTAGTCAATTGATCAATTTTTACTGTATACTGAAAAGTCAAACTTTGACTTTTTGGTCAAAATCAAGTGCCAAGATTCATTTTTCATCAAAACATGCCAAATCATAAAACTTGTTCATCAAGGAATCAAGAATTGCAAATTAGGGTTTGAAATGAAGATTTTTCATAACTTAGAATTTTTCTAAGTTATGAAAAACCCTAATTTTTTCCTAACTTTGCCCCACTTTCTCACCAAGATTCATTTGGATTCAAGCAAAAGTCAAAACATGAAAGTTATAGTCCATTGCAAAATCAACAACTTTGATTCACAAAGTTTTCCCAAAATAAGCTTGTAGCTCAAGTTACAATTTTTGGAACAAGGGTACCAAACCATTCTTAACTTAGAGAAATTTTGAACCATTTTAGGCAGGATTTTTGCCTAACTTCAAGACCATTTTTCACATGCTCCCACTTGTAATTTCAATTTTCATTTCAAAGATGTATTGTAGTACACATTCCAAGCTTTCCAAAATGTCCAAGAACTCATCAAACAACCTCATGGTTAGGGAGAATCGAATTTGGCAAGTTGGGAAAAACTCACTTTGTTTAAGGCCAAGTTTCATGTTCATACACTCAAGCAATTTTGAACTCAGCTTGCATTCCTTGATTACAGGTCCTATATCCCATTTGCACTCATAAATTTAATGCTAACTCATTGTGCCAAGGCCTTATTTTGTGTGTCCAAGCATTATATGCAAGATTAAGCCATTTTTAGATAAAGCATTTTTGCCATTTTTGAAAAGTTAAACTTTATGTCAAATGCAAATCCAAGCAAGTACAGGGCGAATCCTTTTGGCACAAGTTTATGAACAAAACACACTGATCAAGGGGAAAGGTTGCAGCATAGATTGGGGGCCTGCATCAGTCTAGAACACAACTTGGACATTTGTTGCTTAAAGTTGAAGAAAGCTAGCATAACAACAACAACTCTCATTCCTGTAAACCAGAGCTTAAGCAAAGTTATCAAACACCTTCTAATCATCAAACCTAAGCTAAAACACAAGCCAACCAAGTTCCAAACATCCTAAAACACAGAATCACCCTAAAACTGCAAAAACAGGGCATAAGCTGCAGTTGGACTTCTATAGTTCATTCCACTTGTGCATTCTTGCTAAGACTTGTTCAAACACATCCCACATCACCCCTTGAAACTATTCCAAGCCTCAAACACGACCTGTAACACCCCTAGCTAACATCACCATTTCCATATTTTCTGTTTTGCAGTTGAAGTGCCATAACACGATTCACTTGGTTTCAAGGAAAACTAAAGCTTGGAATAGCATCCCTGGACATCAAGGAAGCTATACCAATCATCACCTTGCACTGAAAACACCTCCATCACCAGATACGATTCCAACTGAACATGTAAGTTCATGAACTTGTATCTCTCTATCCAGGCATTGTTAGGTTTAGATTTGTGAAGAAATTATGTCACATTCATAGCCCTGAACATGCCCATATAATTAGTTTTCATTTATGTTATGTGTGCTATGAGAATTTGATGTCTGAACATGGAACAAAAACTAGGTCAGGAATTGGGGGAGAAGAAATTCTCTCTCATTTCTGAGAGTTAGATTGATTTCTTTATATGTCTAGAATCGTGGCTTCAAGCTCTACAGGTTTCATGTTGCAAGATTTGGCAAAAGATCAAGGAATCTGGAGATAGAAAACGCGTATTGTTGTTGTTCATACAAGTCCTGAGGTTGAAGACAAAGTCTTCTTGGGCTGGGCCTGAGTTGACTTTCCTTTTTGCACCCTATGTTTACTTTTGAACCCCCTTGGCCCATTATGCTTATTTGAGACATTTTCTTGACTTTTCTTTTTATTTCTGACTTATTTATTTTTTCTAATAATATTAAAAATATAAAAAATATTTCTCACACCATTTTTATATTTATTAGGCATTTATTTGTTTAAATTAATGTTTGTACATAAATAATACATAAATACTTTTATTTAAGAAAATACTAAAATTAATACCAATGCATTTTATTTTCTGATTTTCATTTTTATTTTATCTTTTGAAAATATTTTATGAAAATATACTTTTTTTTTTGTAAATATTAAATATTTTATTTTTATACATATTTAATATATTTATCATATAATATAAATATTTACATATTTATTAGGATATTTAGGATAAAAATACCAAAAATATATATTTTTATTTTTATTAATATTCAACATTAAAAATACCTTTTTGACAAATATACTTCTCTTTTATTTATTTTTTTTGTATATAATTAGTAAATATTGTATATAATACATAATAAATAATTAATACCTTTTATTTAGTAAAAATTAGGGTTTTTGCCCTAAACATGAAAATATTCAAAAATTAATTTTCTTTTAATTATTTTTATTTTTATTTGTGAATAAAATATACACTTACACAAAAAATACTTTCACATACATATTGTTCCTTTCTTATACATCTATACATTTATACTTGCGCAATTCAATTTGGTTGTAAATATTGGGTACCATCCTCCTATGAAGTCTCATCCCCATTTGAACATTTGTACCCCCATTCCCATGATCATTGTGTAATAACTTAGAACTTTTAAATTTCGCACTTTAAATGCTTTCTAAATATACCATGCTAGAATTAGGGTTTGTATGCAAATCAATTAACCAAAATAGTTTGACCTAATTTCAAGATAAACAAGCATGAAAATGGACAACACTAATCACACTTGCACCCCTAGGGTATTCCACTTGTTGCCTTCAATAATGGGCCATGTTGCATGTTAGGTGTCTTTGGCAAAACAAATACAATTCCAATGATCATAGTCCCTTGATGACGCTTTCGAAAGTTGCCTAAAAAATGATCAAGTCCCTTAAAAGAAAATTGCCCAAAGATACTTGGCACCATTGCAATTATGGTCTAAACGATGACCCGCGCCTGTCCCTTTCACATCCTAACACAAGATTGTTCACCAAATGCAATGGTGGAACAAAATTGTTAAAAGGGTTAAAAACATAGGAGAAATCTTTGAGAAATTTAGGAGTAGACAACCTCTTAGTTACTTGAATCAAACTTGCAAAGCAAAACACTTGCCTATTTTCCAAACCACACATCACTACACTTTCAAAATAACTTTCAAAAACATTGAAAACCTTTTCAAAAGACATACACCTTTGTATACATCCCAACATGGATCATTACAAAGGTTGCCACCACATTGGCTTCTTTTCAAAACATTTTCAAACCCACACACACAAAGCACCATTTCAAACCATTGAAAATTAAGGCAAGTTGATCTAAGCAAGTAACTAAGAGCCCATGGATAACCATGGATAGAAAGGGTGCTAATACCTTCCCTTTCTATAATCTACTCCCGAACTCAAGAAAACATCTCAAAGGTTTTTGTTGTGCTTTTTAACCTTTCCTTAGGATAAAATAAAAAGTCGGTGGCGACTCTTGCTCAACCGAAACATTTGCGAAAACAAACGCAAAACCTCAAGTCAGTTCTCCCACCGTATCACACCATGCAACTAGGGAAATCAACATTCTTAAGAGGGGAAGGTTAGCCTTTGAGGTGGTGGATGAAATAACTAAGCCCAAATTTGAAAAGCTAATACTCAAGATAGATCCAAAACCACCACCACAAGTTCAAAATAATGAACCACCTACAGAAGAAAGAAAATAAAAGGTAAGGTATATGTGAGATGACTTGATAAATGGCCATGGAAACCAAAGATGATTAAAAATTTGATCGAGGAGTCACTCTCGAGAGAATCACCATGAGTGCTGACACTCTTGATTCGTCGAGCTACCGACGTTAAAAGAAGCGCTACGTGGGAGGTAACCCACTAGTTTTTTTAATGTTCTTGCTTTTGTTTGAGATTTTAAAAAATAAAGATATCAATTTCTTGGCACCTATCAGTTGCATGAAGGAGACTATCGAGGCAAGCATTGATCATGTTCTTATTCCTTTTTCCACTTTTTACTGTAACATTGAGGATAATGTTTGGTTTAAGTGTAGCGGAGGAATTTTACCGTTTTCCATTTATCACTTCTTATTTTGATTTATTGTTTTCTAGTTTATTGCATATTTTAAGGATTTTATTTGTTTTCAGTATTTGATCGTTTCATTGCATGTGATGTCCAGTCTGTATGCCTGTTTTTTAATTGTTACTGAATTTCCCCGAATTTTTAAATATTTAACCTCCAACGAAAATTTTATTTTTTATGCATGCCTCACACACTCTGAAAGTATATAGGTTGTCACGCTTTAGGTTGTGTTAGAGAGACTTAGGAAAGTTTCAATAAAATTGATACCGTTATGACACCCTCAACTCCCTCGTTATATGATAAACAATTTTGAGACCCACTATGGTGAGACCTTAGGCTCATGTTTTCAAAGTAGCTCTTAAGTAGTTTATATTAGTAGTCAACACCATCTTAAACACAAAGTACGTAGGGAGTCGATGAATATAAGTGAATGATCCCAAATTTTCTAAATAAATTATTTTCCATAATAAATTTAAAATAGGGAATGCACCTATTAAGTTAGGTGGCTCTCACCCAGTCACTTAATCCAACCATTGTGGAACCTACAAAAATATAATAAAACAACTCGTCATCAGTTGGTTCAAAGGTGTCTGGTGTTGAACTTGGTAGGGCGGATTACGGCCCGATCCACCGCAACTACGGTTGGTTAAATAAAAAGGGGTTACCAAACTTATGTACCAGAACCCCAATAAAATGATCATGGTCGCTAACCGATTTCCCTACTATGTGCATGTACGGATAACAAACTTAATGTGATTATGCTTGAATGAAAAGAGTGAAAGAAAAATGAGAGATATAAGTTAAGTTATAATGGCATGATTCAAATTGGTTTGCATAAAGAGTGATTCTTTGAACATTGTGTCGTTACGGTGTCCTTGGAATTAAACATTTAGTACCAATCAATCTAACATTAGCCTAGCAGCCACGTATGATTAGGAGTCGTGTCATGCCGTTGTTTCAAATCACGCTTAATCATTTCTTTTACCGTGTTGGTTGATTGCTTGAGGACAAACAATGGTTTAAATGTGGGGGAATTTGATAACGCAAAATTATATCATTCATTCGACTCAACTCTCATGAATTATGTTACTATTTTTATTTATTTATGTCATATTATACTGGTATTTCTATTGTATTTCGAGTATTTTCATCCACTACGCTTCCATGAGAAAAGAGTAAGAAACTGGAAAGATACACAAAAGAATGGCAGGAGTTGTCAAACTAACAGAAAGTAGCAGAGAAAAGAAAAGAAAATTACACGCAGAAGGATGTGGCCCTTGCCACACAGCTTAAAGTCGTGGCCCCCGCAACGCTTTTTGTGGCCACCGCCACAACTCCTTTATGAAGGCCACATATTTAATTTTCGTGGTTTTCTCCATGTAACCAACTCCTGAGCCTCGTCCCATGATATTTCTCCAATGTACAAACTCTTCCAAATACTTTGGGAGCCATGAAGTCAGTATTTCAGATGGGTTGCCATGAAAGTTACAAGAATCTTGCAGTGAGGTTATAAAAGGAAAGTAGTTCTACATTAAAAAGTCTTCATCATTTTTCGTTCAAAGCATATTATTATTCTTAGTTCTTAGGAAAAAAAGATTACCATGTAAAAGTGGTAGTTTCTCACATCGAGGAACTACCACACCATTAGTTTTAGGTTTTTTTTTTATTTCAATTATGTACCTGATTGTCAAGCGCACCGGTATATTATGAATTCAGTTTCTTTTACATGTTTCTCTTTATCGCATTTCTTATTTATATTGTTTCATTTGTTTAATTTAATTACCATGATTTTCTCAATTGCAATCATTATGTTTAGTTTGTTTACACTTGATTCCATATTTAGTTAAACTATCTTGAGTCCGGTATGTGAGGATCATCGTCTCCAACGAGACTCGGTAACGAAGTTGGCTTAAATCTTTATTTGAAAATTCTGCTTTGGTTTATGTTTTTAAACTTATTTTAAAAAGCCTTGTCACGAGAGCGAAAGGTTACTTAACATGATTTTTCCACAATATTGGGAAATTACCTAAGGTTGGGCCGACACTGCGAGAGCGTGGGAGTCGAATCTGATAGTAGAAACTAGGAATTAATTCTAAACACAACGAGAGAACTTTAGGATTAAGTATAAATCGTTCAGTTTTCAAAATGAGTTCCTTGATTCAAGTGGGAGAGCGAAAGAAAAATCCTACAATTAAGGAGCGTGACATTATTCAAAACCACGAGAGTGTGAGGTATTATATTTAAATTAACATTTTCTACGAAATTCATCATTAGTATAAGTAAAAGCCAACAAGTTACAAAGTCCCCGTGATATGCGAAATCCATATTCCGACCTCTCTTTTATTATATATATATATATATATATATATATATATATATATATATATATATATATATATATATATATATATATATATATATATATATATATATATATATATATATATATCTTTAATATTATTTTAATCTTTATTTTAGTCTTAGTTTCCCCTTAATCAATAATTCATTAGCCTTAGCTTTAAAAAGAGACTATAGATTACAGTAGGTTGATATTGGTCTTTGTGGGTTCAATAATCTTTTATATTACTTTGATATTTATGTTTACTTGCAGACGCATCAAGTTTTTAATAGGGTAGGTGAAATACAAACTTGAGAGTTCTTTACTAATCAAAGAATGAAATTCTTTTTATGTTTATAACTTTTAATTCCCACACCTTAAAGACAATCCAATTCTATTCCCAAACTCATAAACGCGAGAAATTATCGAACGACAATTCAATACACCAATATTTGTCGACACGATAAATTCGCGGATAAATATTTCTAAAACTTTTGTTGCTTTTCGCTACACCGCACCAACGCCTTGGCATAAGAGGCCCAACTGGAGATTTACCAATGATCTTTAATAAAAACGGGCTTTGTCGGATCCTTAGGCTGGAAACCAACGTAGCACACTACACTGGGGATGTGATATTTAGCAAAAACCAGGATTAAGATCTACTTGGAGTAAGGGAGGATCCTTGCATGAGAATGTTCTGGCTCCCCTGAGCAAAATATGAACTTCTGAATAAAAGACCTCAAAAGGGTCACTTTGTCGGGAAGATAAAATCCAAAGTAATAAATTTTATACATTGCCACTTTACTGAGATCCTGAGCAAGAGATCTTAGAGAGGCCACTCTGTTATACCCCAATTTTTGACCCTAAGATTTCTCATCATCTCATGTCACAATACATGAAGACACATACATTAGGTTTGTTTTTCTCTTTATCCTATCTTTAAGTTTACTCTTGAGAGATTACCAAGCACCTTAAGTTATGTATCTTGTACATGTGTTCTTCTAACTAACATCAATATTTGTATATATGTTTCTTTGAATGTTCATATTGTAGGTAATCACAATTGAATTCATCTCACCATCTAATCTAGAGTTTGAGGGTGATTATCAATCAAATGGTTCTCTAATGGATTGCAAGAGCTCAATCTTCAAGGTCAAGTCTATAACATCAAAGATTTGTAATTCAAGGAGCCCTATCACATTATTTAGGTCAAGATCTCCCCAAAGTTGATGGTGGAACCCATCAAGAAGATTCACAGGTTCATGTTTTTATTTCCATGCCTTCTTCCAACTTTTTTCTTCAGGTTTTTTCCAAATCGAGTAAGTTGTGTTTTATATAAACTTTTTGCGAGGGTACATTTGTCTTCTTCTTGATGAGACGAATCGAATGGAACCAGTCTGAACCTCTAATTTTTCCATTTGAGGGACCTATAAATCGCGTGTTTTGGTTGACTTTGTCAGCGATCTAAAGGTTGAAGACAATGACATGGACGTCTTCAACCAATCAGAGCCCCAAGTGTGGCTTATTTTATCAGCTTTTAAAATAAAGGATCCAGTGTGTTATTCACTAATGATTATAATGTACATAGCATACCAAATCCCTTGGATTTGATTGCTAATGCGTTTTGACATTGATTCAATGGTCTACATCTTTTTGACATTATTTTTATTTTCTGTTTTTTATTTAATTGTTTTAAACTTAAAAAATTCATAAAAAATTCATTTTAACTTCTAAAATTCCGAAACAATTCCCAAAAATCACTACGAAAAAAACAATTTTTGGCAGCGCATCTACGAAAGCGCTTTTAAGAGAAAGCGCTTTCGTAGCCTTTAAAAAAAATTCGCTTAAAAAAGCGCTTTTATAGGGTTTCCTACGAAAGCGCTTTTCAGAAAGCGCTTTCATAGGTATTTGAAATATCTAACCTACGAAAGCGCTTTTGAAAAGCGCTCTTATAGGTGGCCCTATAAAAGCGCTTTTGAAAAGCGCTCTGAAAGGGGGACCTACGAAAGTTCTTTCTAAAGCGCTCTTATATGGGGGACATACGAAAGCGCTTTTTACCTCAGAAACGCTCTCATATATGGGTCTTAGAAAGCGCTTTTAGAAGTGCTTTCGTAGGTTGTTTCCCTAAATACGAAATTTGCCCTCACTTGTTCATTTCTTCGTCTTCCTGTTCCTGTTCGTTCGTTTCTTGCCGCCGTTCCTGTTCCTGTTCCTGCCGCCGTTCTCTCATTCCTGCCGCCGTTCCTGTTCCTGTTCGTTCGTTTCTTCTTCCATTATCTGTTCACGAACAACAACCAACACACCATTCAACGACGACGTACTCCCTCCGTGCTTCTTTCGTCACAACATACAACTAGCTCCATCATGGCTTCCTGCTCCAGCCAACAATCTTCACCGTGACACCAGTCGTTGTAAGCATCACTATCATCTTTCTTTTGAGTTTCTTTTGGTATTTTCATGATACTGTTGGTGCTGATTTTGTTTTAAGGTGTTAATGTTGAATTAGAAATAATGAAATTAGGTTAATAGTTTAATGTAAGCCATGTTATTTTCCTGAATGAGGACTTGTTGCTAACATTGTTGTTATTGGTGTTAAATATGATTGATACTCATATCGGTGTTAGTATTTTCTTTTATGGTTGTGTGAATATGAATGAGATTCTGAATAGTAATTGTGTTAATCTGATTTCAAATTGTTTTTGAAATAATCTCCATCTGTGTATGGAAATTTGTTTCCTATTAGAATGCGGGCTTTAGGTGATATCTTATGATGTCAGCACCATTCTTAGGAGTATTTTGTGTGCTATTTTTCTTATGAGAAATACTACTTGATTTGAATTAATTTGAGTGAGTTTTTTGTTTCAATACCATAAAGTTTGAGTTTAACTCGAGTGATATTTTGATGTCGATGTCACTTTATCCGTATTGATTTTGAATAATAGAGTTTGGCTAATATCGGTGTTCAAATTATGTTGAAGTGTTGATGTTAGTTATGAAATTGAGAACAATTAGTTAATTTTCTGTTAGAGTGAATAGTTGGGCTGTTAGTAGTTAAATTGGCTTTGGCAATAAGTTAAAACTTTGTTAGTAGTTAAATAGTTGGACTGTTAATAGTTGGATTGTTAGTAGTTGGATTGTTAATAATAAATAGCTGGACTGTTAGTAGCTGGACTGTTAATAAGAAATAAGAATGAGTTATTCTACCTATGTATGAGATTCACCTACAAAAACCGAATGGCGTCAAATAATATATATGAGAATGAGTTCACAACTCACCTAATGTGTAAAACTATAACCACTACATTTTTTGTGAATTAAACTAAGAATTTCCATTCTTCTTCCTCGCAGCGTTTCCCGACCTAGTTTGACGTACGACGCTCATTCTCCGCATTTCTTAGAGTTCGAAACATCTGAGAGGTAACTTTCTTCCTCAAATTACTGGTATATATTGTGATGAATTTGTCTTAAATTGTCTTTCGTATGTTGCATTTTCTTGATACAGATTCATTCCGTGTATACTTTGCGTTTTGACATAAACGCAATATACTACTGTTTTGTGCACTAATTAGTTGATATGGATAAGACATGGATGTATTCCAATCGATTGTCGAAAGACTACGAGAATGGTGTTTCCGAGTTTGTTAAGTTTGCTGTTGCGCACGCCAAAGACCCCAGTCGTATGACATGTCCCTGTTTGTATTGTTGTTATGGGAACCGGGTTGACGCAGTTCAGTTGGCATCGCATTTAATTCGGTATGGAATTGATAGGAGTTATACATGTTGGAATATGCATGGTGAGAAAAGTAACGGGAATGTTGAATCGGGGTATGCAAGGACCTATGTTTCAAATGATGATTGCACAGATACATACGATTATGATCGAGTCAAAGAAATTGCAGAAGCGCTTGAAGAAGATCTTAACGATTGTCCCAAAATGTTCGAGAGGTTGGTAAGAGATGCAGAGAAACCGTTGTATAATGGTTGTACAAAATTCACAAGATTGTCTGCGGTGTTAAAGTTGTACAACTTAAAAGCCGGCAATGGATGGTCGGATAAAAGTTTCACAGAGTTATTAGCCCTTATGAAAGATATGCTACCAGAGGATAATGTTCTTCCCAATCGAACGTATGAGGCCAAAAAGATGTTGTACTCCATTGGCATGAGCTATGATAAGATACATGCGTGTCCAAAAGATTGCGTTTTGTTTCAAAACGAATATGCATCGTTAAATGAGTGTCCTAAATGCGGTGCCCCTCGATATAAGAAAAAGTTGTCTCCGGCAAAAGTCTTATGGTATTTTCCTATAATCCCGAGATTTAGACGGATGTATTGTAGTGAAACCGATTCAAGACACTTGACTTGGCATTCAGATGAAAGAATTATTGATGGAAAATTTCGACATCCGGCAGATTCTCCACAGTGGATGAAAATTGATAATGATTATCCTGAATTTGGAAAAGAAGCAAGAAACCTTCGCTTGGCATTGTCTATTGATGGAATGAACCCACACGGTATTCAAAGTATCTCGCATAGCACATGGCCTGTGATTCTTATGATTTATAACCTACCTCCATGGCTATGTATGAAGCGTAAGTACATGATGCTGTCTATGTTAATTTCTGGGCCTAAACAACCAGGAAATGACATAGACGTATACTTGGAACCATTAATCGAAGATTTGAAGATTTTGTGGGAGAACGGTGTGGAGGTTTATGATGGTTATAGGAAAGAAAGTTTCAACTTGAGGGCGATGTTGTTTGGAACAATTAACGATTTTCCAGCATACGGCAATCTATCCGGGTATAGCATTAAAGGTGAAAAAGCGTGTCCTGTTTGTGAAGACGAAACCGATACCATGCGATTGAAACTTTGTCAGAAGAATGTCTTTCTCGGTCATCGTAGATTCTTAACTTCTAAACATCAGTATCGTGGATGGAGAAAAGCGTTCAACGGAGATACCGAACAACGTAGAGCTCTGCCTGGTTTGACAGGTGATCAAATTTTTGAAAAGGTGAAAGATGTGAATATTCAGTTTGGCAAGCCTTTTGCACATAAAGTTGTCACAGGTGGGTGGAAGAAGAGGTCGATTTTTTTTGAATTGCCATATTGGAAATCTTTGTACGTAAGACATTTTCTTGATGTGATGCATATTGAAAAAAATGTATTTGACAGTGTTATTGGTACGTTACTCAATATAAAAGGGAAGTCTAAGGATGGCCTTAAATTAAGGGAGGACATGGTAGACATGGAAATAAGAACTGAACTGGGACCCGTGAAGAAAGGAAGACGGACATACCTACCACCTGCTGTTTACACTCTATCTAGAAAGGAGAAAAAAATATTGTGTAAGTTTCTGAGTGAAGTTAAAGTTCCAGAAGGCTACTCATCAGATATTAGAAGACTTGCGTCTATGAAAGACCTCAAGTTAAAGAGTTTAAAGACGCATGATTGCCATGTTATAATGGAACATTTTCTACCGATAGGTATACGTTCTATTCTGCCAGAAAAGGTAAGAAGCGCAATAACTAAATTGTGTTTTTTCTTCAAGTCAATTTGCAGTAAGGTGATCGATCCTGAGATCTTGCCAACATTGCAAAAAGAAATAGTTGTTACTTTGTGTGAGCTTGAAATGTATTTTCCTCCCTCGTTTTTTGACATAATGGTTCATCTTGTCGTTCATCTTGTGAAAGAGACACAATTGTGCGGACCAGCTTATATGAGATGGATGTACCCTGCTGAACGTTATATGAAAATATTAAAAGGGTATGTGAAAAATCGGAGTCGACCAGAGGGTTGTATTGCCGAAAGATACATTGTTGAAGAAGCGGTTGAGTTTTGTACTGAATATTTGTCAAATGTTCAATCAATTGGACTCCCCAAATCTCATGTTGTTGAAAAAAAAGAAGGTAAGAAGCTAATTGGAAATAAAGTTGTGACAGTATCAAGGGTCGAACGAGATCAAGTGCATTTGTATGTTCTGCACAATGAGATTGAGGTTGAGCCGTATGTTGAAATACACAAGGGTGTTCTTCGAGGTTTAAATTTGAATAGAAATGAGAATTGGATTGTACGAGAGCACAATCGAAGTTTCATACCATGGTTTAAGGAACATATTTATTCAAAGTATCGTTCAGATCCCTCCTTAGTGACAGAAAGGTTGAGATGTTTAGCATATGGTCCAAGTTTGGTTGCGTTTTCTTATAGCGCATACGCAATTAATGGATACACATTTTATACCAAAGAACAAGATGATAAAAGTACTGTGCAAAATAGTGGTGTCACCTTGGTAGCTGAAGCAATGCACATATCTAGTGTGAAGGACTTAAACCTGAAATTTGCAAATCTATCGTATTTTGGGGTTATCGAGCGCATTTGGGTCTTTGATTACGAGAAATTTCAGATTCCTATATTCGGTTGCAAGTGGGTTGAAAATAATAATGGTATACAGATGGATAAGTCAGGATTTTTGCAAGTGGATCTTAACAGGGCGGGGTACAAAGATGAGCCTTTCATTCTAGTCTCTCAAGCTAAACAAGTGTTCTATGTCACTGATCCGACAAGTACGAAATGGTCTATAGTACTTTTCTCTAACAAAGTAATTGATGAAAAGATTGGAGACCAAGGCGATACTGGTGTTGACATTGAATCTTTTACCAGAAATGATCAAAATGAGAATGAATCATGCATTAGAAATGATCATAATGAGGGTATTTGGATCAATCCAACCGTCCGCGTTGTTAAGAGACGAGTAGAACATATTCCTACCAAGAAAAGAAAGAGATGTTAGTGAAAAAGGTAATAGTATATATAATTATAGACAATGTCATTCAATAAAATGTATATATATGCCATTTCATTTTTTTCATTATAGTATAATCAATAGATGTGTATAATCTTATTTGTTTTTCTATGTAGTGCCCTCAACAACAAAACGACATAGATTGCGGATACTTCGTTTTGAAGTTTATCAAAGAAATCATTCAAATGAATGAAATCGAGATTCCAATCACGGTATGGATTTATACTTTGTTTTATTACTTATCGGATTTTGCATATAATTTATTACATTAAACTAAATCATGCATATATTTTGTTTTGTAATGTAGTATTTTGATCAATACAATTGTCCATATTACTCGCCACGTCAATTGGAAGAACTCAAAGAGGAGTTGTGCCAATATTTTATTGAGCTAAGAATCTTATAATAAGGTACAAATACATTGTTGTGTGAAAATTGGTTAATTATGAATATATTGTTTTGTGTATACAACACTGACCGTGTTATTATGTTCATATTGCAGGATCAGGACCTTGGATATATATGTAAATTATGATTGATTTACTTAGTGTTATATAGCTGATTTCTTAGGGTGTATTTTGTTACGTTTAAAAACATGTTAATATTGAATTACCATGGTGTATATATATTTTGGATATGAATTGATTATAATGGTATTTGTATATATATATATATATATATATATATATATATATATATATATATATATATATATATATATATATAATATTTGGTATTTGAATTACATTTGGTATTTGGATTAAAACTAATATATATTGGTATTTCTAGATTAGATTGTAAAATACCGGTTTAAGAATTACAGGTTTGCTGCAAAAAAATGCAGGTTTAGAAATTTTTTAAATTTTAGATTTTTCAGTAGAAAACCTATAAAAGCGCTTTTTTCTGAACAAAAAGCGCTCTTATAGGCCTACTTTAGATTGCCTGACACGCATTCTGAATACACCTATGAAAGCGCTTTTTCAGAAAAAAGCGCTCTCGTAGGCCTACCTATGAAAGCGCTTTTTATCAAAAAGCGCTTTCATAGGTAGGCCTACGAGAGCGCTTTTTTCTGAACAAAAAGCGCTGCTAAAACCTTTAACAGCGCCACTTACGAGAGCGCTTTTAAGCGCTTTTAAAGCCCCAAAAAAGCGCTTTCGTAGGTTATTTCTGGCATAGTGAATACTTTTGATTTTTCTTTTTCTGATTTCTATTTTTCACAATTTTATTTTGTGATTTGATATATTTTATGATTTTTCACTTTATTTAACTTGTTTTAATTGTTTAAAAATACTTTTCTTGATTTGTAAATTCTGAAAAAAAATTATAGAAGGATCGAATGACCTCTTGATAAATATTGGTGACCTCATTTTATTTTTATTTTAGTTTCCTATTTTTCACAAGTTTTGGTTTATTTTGCTTATTTCTTTAAATTTTAAAAATAGTTTATGACTTTAAAAATTCTGAAAATTTTATTCAACACTTATTGACCTTTGTTTGACTGCTGACTTTTTTTAAGGATTTTTATTTTTTGTTTTAACACATCTTGAGTATTTTTCCAATTATTCCCCTTTTATTAATCATTTAAATATTCTTTTATTAAGTATTATTTTATTATTTTTATTTTGGTCCTGATTTGGGTGTTGTTTTGAGACAAGTTCCTCAACCTCATTGGATCTTGGGTGTTGATAGGTTGAAAAACCATATCCACCAAAATGGATGAATGATGTTGATGATATTTGAAACCCTAATTTCATCTGATACATCCATTCCTTCTTCATCTTATCCCTTTCTTACTTGTGCTATATGTTGTTGGAGAATGATCTACATATCATTTCTCTAACACGTGGTACATAGATTGCTATTGACCGGTCTCAAAATAGGTGTGACTTCTACATAATTCCACTTACGATTGCTTAACATAGTGCTAAATTTGTCTCTATTCGAGAAATGATCATTCGTGACCCAAACCTATGTTTGCAAACCCAAGTATGTTAATTTGAAACTTTGATCCAATAAACTTGAGGTTCATTGTTAGGAGTCTTTGATCTTATCAATCCTCTAATGAACTTTGGTCCAAGTGAATCATTTAAACATCATTGATCATATATGCTTGCCTTGAGTACTTAAAATGAATGATATACTTAAGAAAAAACATATGAAACTTGTTGTTGATATAAGCTTTTATTTTATCAATCTTGTAATGAGTTTTCAAATGCAAGTTTCAAGATGGTCATTCAACTAACCTATAACTTCTAATTCTTTAACAATTGACTTTAGTTTTGTGCTTTTGCTTCGTGTTTTTACTTTATGCCCTTTATTTTTATGTCTTTACTTTTATGTACCATTTACTTTAGCATTTACATTTCATGTTATTTTTCATCTTTGCTCATTTGAGCATTTATCTTTATTGTTTCCCATTTATCTAAGCCATTGGATAAACTCAACTCGCACATATCACATAAAAATCGCCATGGTGCTTTATTGTTTCCAAAGGAAATGGGAAAAGTGAGAATAAATCCAAAAAGAAAGGGGAGAGAATCTAGGTACGGAGGTTGGTTATGCAAACAGAAGATATTAGAACCCTAAACATCTACGGTACTCCACAGGAACCTCTTTGAAAATATGTGTAGTTTGGCTGTAAATGGCGTATACAAAAATAGATGGTGAAGATGAGGAAATAAGTATTTTTTATAATTTTGCACCTACCACAGTTGAAAACCTTTAGTGCCTACGTACCACCTTCTATGAAATAAGGGATCAGGGTACTCGTAGTTCACCTCAAAAGTTTTGAAACACAAGTGTGTTGGTTAATTTTAAGAAAAGAGACGTCATTGTCATATCCGAGTGGAAAAAATACTTACTACCCATAATTATGAGAAGGGAGAATTTACATAATATCCAAGTGGAGGATATAGCTTGTATTTTTAAAATCAACAAAGCCTCACTCAACACCCAAGTGCAAAATATATCACTTTACTACATATCGTAGAAGTATAGTAGCTCGCATCACTACAAGAATCGACAAGAGTCTAATCTTTTGAGAAAAGTTTTAAAGTAAAAACTAAAAGTGGAAAAATGGTTTGAATGAGGTTAATGACTTTTATTCTTCTCATAAAAAATGTTAAAGTATGATTAATATGATTAAAATTTGATTAGAAAAGATTTTGAAAATACATAGACCTAAGTACAAGTTTATTATGAAAGCGATTCAAGTTAGAAAACAAGAAGAGTTTTGAAAATGAGGGAGATGATTTTTTTTGAAATTAAAGAAGACGGGAGGAGATGAAGAGACTATTCTAAAGCATAAGGTAAAAGCTAAGGAAAAGAAAGATCTAACTAAAAAGAAGCCAACACTTGACATAAAGAGTCAATGTAGAATTATCATCCTTTAGATTGAAACCAAGTAAGAAAGGATACTAAACCTTTGAGAAATACCAAGTTTCAGATGAATTATGTCTTCACAAAAATTTAACAGAGTAATAGCTGTATATAGAGGAATTCTCAATAACAGGCAAAGCATATAATTAGAATAACCTACACACATTGAAAATCAACCCAATGTCTTGGAGTAAACCACAAGAACTTTAGACAAAATAACAACAGGGTCACAAGGTCCCAAGGGTAATCAAGGCTTCTAATCCTAAGTCCAGGAGGTCCACAACCTCATAAAGCCAAGGATAGTAACCAAATAGTCCAAGTAACCTTAGAGTTTTTTAATATTAAAGTTGGTTATTAAGTGTCTTCAAATAGAAAATGAAATCTCAAGTGAGCAAAATAAAAAAAGACATAAAGATAAATGCTCAAACGGGCAAAGATAAAATGACATAAAGATAAATGCTCAAGTGAGAAAATATGAAAATAGCATGAAATGTAAATGATAAAGTAAATGGTGCATAAAAGTAAAGCCAAGAAATAAAGGACATAATAGTAAAATCATAAAGTAAAGTCAATTGTTAGTGAATTAGAAGTTAGAGGTTAGTATGACCATCTTTAATCTTGCATTTGAAAACTCATTAGAAGATTATTAATATCAAAGCTTCTCAACAACAAGTCTCATTTGCTTTTTGTCAAGTATATCATTCATTTCAAACACTCAAGGCAACCACATATGATCGACAATGTTTAAATGATTCACTTAGACCAAAATTCATGAAAGTTCTTAGATGATTGATAAGATCAAAGCCTCCTAATAATGAACCTCAAGGTTATTGGATCAATGGTTTCAAACAAAACATACTTGGGCTTACAAACATAGGTTTGGGCCACGAATGATCATTTTTTGAATCAGGAAATTTAGCTCTATGTTAAGTAATCATAAGTGGACTTATGTAGAAGTCACACCTATTTTGAGGTTGGTCAATAGCAATCTATGTACCATAAGTTAGATAAATGATATGTAGATTATTCTCCAACAACATTTAGCACAAGTAAGAAAGGGATAAGATGAAGATGGAGGGGATGTATCAGATGAAATTAGGGTTTCAAATATCATCAACATCATTCACCTATTTTGGTGTATTTGGTTTTTCAACCTATCAACATCCAAGATCTAATGAGGTCGAGGAACTTGTTCCAAAATAATACCCAAATCAGAACCAAACAATAATAATAAAATAATATTCAATAAAATAGTATTTAAATAATTAATAAGAGAAGTAATTGGTAAAATATACAAAGTATATTAAAAGACCAAATGAAAATCATAAAAAAATAGTCAGAGGTCAAACATGAGTCAATAAGTGTTGACAAAAATTATCAGAAATTTTTAAAGTCAGAAACTATTTTTAGAATTTAAAGAAATAAGAAAAATGAACTAAAATTTGTGAAAAATAGTAAAATGAGAAATAAAAATAAAATATGGTCACCAATACTTGTCAAGAAGTCATTGGATCCTTCCACTTTTTTTCCAGAATTTAAATATTAAGTATTTTTAAACAATTAAAATAATTCAAACAAAGTGAAAAAAAATAAATTAAATCACAAAATAAAATTGCGGTAAAATAGAAATCAGAAAGAGGAAAATCATAAGTATATTTGAGATTTTTTTCAGAATTTTTTGAAGATGAAATGAATTTTTTTATGAATCTTTGAAGTTTAAAACAATTAAATCAAAAATCAGAAAATAAAAATAATGTCAAAAAGATGTAGACCATATGATCGATGTCAAAACGCATTAGTAATTAAATCCAAGGGATCTGGAGCACTATGTATATCATGGTCATTAGTGAATAACACACATGATCCTTTATTTTAAAAACAGATAAAACAAGCCACGCGTGGGACTCTGATTTGTTAAAGACGTTGTGATACGGTGGGAGAATTGACTTTGTTGCTTTGTGTTTTATTGCAAATGTTGCAGTTAGCAATAGTCGCCATCGACTTTTCTTTTATCCAAAAGGAAAGGTAAAAAAGAACAGGAAAGACCTTTGAGATTGTTTCTTGAGTTCGGGGGGGTAGATTATGAAAAGGGAAGGTATTAGCACCCTTTTCATCTATGGTTTTCCATGGGCTCTTAGTTACTTGTTAGATCACTTGCTTTTGTTTGAAAAATGTGCTTTGTGTGGTTTTGAAAGTATTTTGAAAAGGCGCCATCGTTTAGGCAAACTTTGTAATGATTCTCGTTCGTAAGAATGTATACAAAGTATTGATCTTTTGAAAATATTTTCAAGTTTGAAAGATGTTTTTTTGAAAGTGTTGGTGTTTGTTTTGAAAATAGCAAGGATTTTTTTTTGTTTTTTGAAATTGAGCAAGAAACTAGGAACAATCTACCTACTCAAAAGTCTTTCATGTTTATCTCCTCTTTCTTTTGACATTGTCATCTTACCATTGATTTGATAAGTAACCTTATCTTTGGATGTAAACGGGACGAGTGTGGGTGATCGTATAACCATGATTAGCAATGTTGTAAGGTATCTTAGCATCTTTCTTTAGGGAATAAGATAATTTTGAAAAGGCAACATAGATAGCATCATCGAGGGACTATGATCTTGTATTTTTCTTGTTTTTGCTAAGATACCTCACATGCATCATATGTCCATTTTTATAAGGCAACCAAGGGGATTTTACGCTAGGGGTGCTTGTGTCAAAGTGTATTAATTTTCATGCTTTGTTTAGTCTTTGATTAGGGTTTTCTACTTGTTGATTTTGTCTTCTCATACAAACCCTAATTACTAGCATTTATATAAAGCGATAAATTCCGAAAAGTAAAATTACTACGCTATTACATCATTAGGGGAGGGGGTGTACATATTTACAAATGGGGATTACAAGAAAATTAAACCTAATTATCTATTACAACCATATTTAATATTGTACAAAATTGAAAATAAAATACAAGAATATAAATGGAAAAAGAAATGATTTTTGTTGTTTTTTATGAAAGGGGTTTTGTCTTGACCTAATTAAAGAAAATGATTAATTAAAATTATATAAAATTAACTTAAACTAATTAAGAAGTTTACTTTAAAAAAAGGACCTTTTTTAGGGTTTTTTTTTATGAAAAGGTTTTTAATTAATAAAAATAATATGAAAATTAATTAACTAAAAAAAACCTAAGTTCTAAATTAATTTTAACTAAGAAAATAAAATAATATACTAAATTATCCTAAGTCTAAAAAATAATTATTTAAGAAAAAGAAATTAATTTGTTTTAGAAAAAATGTTTTTTAGTCTTTTTGTTTTATTGAAAAAATAAAATACATAAGTATAAATAATAAATAAATAAAAAATTGGATTTTTTTGTGATTTATGAAAATAATAATAATAACAATAATAATATTAATAATAATAATAATAATAATAACAATGAGTAAAATAAAAAAAATATAAAGAAAAGTCAGGGGGGTTAGAAAATGAAACACGAAGTAAAATAAGCAAAAAAAGATTAGGCCCAACAAAAGGGAAGTCCAGCGCTGCAAAAATCCAAAAACTGTAAAAATATGAAAAAAGAAAAAAAGCAAAAGGCAGTGCTGAGTCTTGAACCCGTGACCTTGAGGTTACCAGCGCGCTGCCTTACAACTGGGGTGGTTGTACATCAGTTAATATAACTGAAACGATAAATATATAATACAAAATGCACCCTGATTACACTTCATCTTCAACCTCCAGCCAAAGGACCTGTATCTTCTTCATCTCTCAAAATTGGAAATTGTGAAATGGATTTGAGCTTGTTTTAGGCAGTGGTGATGATCAGGTTAGATTCCTTGGATCTCTAGGAAGCTAATGCAATGCTTAGCTTGAGTTGAGAGTGGCTGAAATGGCCTGGAGAAGTCCAACTGCAATGCCCTATTTTTGGCTATGGAAGTTCATGAAGATGATGTTACAGTCTGCAAACAGGGACAGGGATGGTTTGTATTTGATATGAGGAACCTTTTGAAACTAAAAGGCCAAGAAATGCACGAGTGGTTTTGAAGATTGAAGTTCAAAATCAGAAATGACACAAAAATGGTGGTTTTATGCAATCTGAGTTTTCAGAGAGTTTGATAGTGTTTTCAATCATGTGTTAGCTTGCAAATAACTTGTCTGGTTATATGAAAAAGGTTAGAGGACTTGAGGATGTCAGAAGCACAAGATATAGAGTTATGGCTATGTTACTTGATTTTGAAGAAAAGTGGAAAAATGGTTTCAAGGCATAGTACACGCATGACCTGAGTTTATGGGAGGCTCTATACATGTTGCTTTTGCCTTTGACATTGCTTGTGATTAAAAGGAACAAGTGCAAAGCTCTATGCATTGACTTTGTGATTAAAGCTTCTTTACAAGAATGAAATGGTTACTTTCTTCCAAAAATGGAAATGCAACTTGGATAATGATTCAAATGCTTGGACAATGGCTCCATATGTTGTGTAAACATTTAATTATGGAGTGACAAACAAGTTTTAGTCCTGCAAAGTGAAGATTATGCAGCATAGGCTTGGCTTTGAATTCTTGTTCATCATGAAATGACTTGTAATTCAAGTTTGAAAACCCTAACTTCCTCTCTTCGATTCTCCCTGCTCAAGAATGATCTCAAGGAGTTCTTGGACATTTTGGAAAGCTTTCAATGTTCTCTACAACCCCTCTTTGAATCACTTTTGAAAATTCACCTTGGAACTATATGAAAAAGTTCCATGAAGTTAGGTCAAAATCCTGACCAAAACTAGGGCAAAATTTCACTAAGTGTTCAATTTCAAGGCCATTACTTTATGAATTAATAACTTGAGATCCAAGAATTTTTAGGAGAAGTTGTGTAAAGCAATTTTGTAGATATCGTGTATATCTACAACTTTAATGTTGAAAGTTTCTTTTGAATCATCTTGCATCATGGTGAAAAATTGGCTCAAAGTTGTGAAAAAACATGAAGTTTTAAACACTTAGAAAAATTTCTAAGTTAGAAAACTTTGACTTTTCAAAATGAAATCTTGAATTTTTGATTTCTTGATGAATAAGTTTCATATTTTAACATGTTTTGATGAATTGTGATCTTTGACATTGGATTTTGACGAAAAAGTCAAAGTTTGACTTTTTAGTATACAGTTGACTTTTGATCAGTTGACTGAAAATTCACTGTCAATCCAATTGATCTTGAGCAATGTTTTGGGTCATGCCATTAGGTCAAAATTATGCAATTGAACTCTTGAAATCATGCTTCAAACCAATTGACCATTTGCTAGGTCAAAAATCAGAAATTGCCCTTTCTCAGTTAAAACCCTAATTTTGACCATTTTGCCCTTTTGATGATTTGATCAAATTTATTGAGGAATTATGGTCCAAACTTGATAAAATAATACATATGAGTTTATAATGTTGATGTGGATAAAAAGTTATGAAGTTTGACTGTAAATTTTCCATAGTTAACTTTTCCCCCAATACAACTGATTTTTTGGTCAATTGCTCAATTGACTGAGCAAAAGTGTGATCCAAGGCTTGAAACTTGACATGAGTAATCTTGGGGGTCCATAATGATCCATGAAAGTAATATGAAGCATTGAAAGTTCAATTATCCTTGTGTAATCTCAAACCCTTGATTGGAGGATCTGCCATTCGTGACTTGAAGGTGAAAGATGATTGAACATTAGAGTGCCCAGAAATTTGCACTCGAAGATGGATGGTGAATGGGATTATAGATGCCATTTGGAGGAATGTTGGTAGACACTGGAAAAAGTATCAACATAAATCTCTTGTTGATCTATACTAAAAGTTGGTGCTCTACCTGTGAGAAAAAGAGTTAGTAAAATGCATATGCCTGCATGATTTTCACCAGATGTGGTATTATGTTAAATGCATATGGTATGTATATGCTATGATGTATGAATGTGAGATGTATTTTTTTTTTCCGGGAAAATAAATCCCTGACTGCTGCTGAGGAAATTCTGGGGGGTTGAATCCCTGATTGTTGTTGGGGATGAAGAATATGCATATCTTCAAACTTTGTTGAGAGAATGCTTTCACTGGAGAATATCTCTTGAATATCAGCTGTTATCTGGTCGAATCCAAGCTTCACAATTTTTTGAGGATGAAGTAGTCAACTTCTATCTGGCCGGATCTAGGCTTCACAGTAACTGACTAGGGGAAGAAATGAATTAACTGTTATCTGGTCGGATTCCAGGCTTTGCAGAAAACTTTCTTGAAACTGAATAGTTATCTGGTCGGATCCAGGCTTCATAATAACTTGCTGGGGATACAAATGTTAATTGTTATCTGGTCGGATCCAGGCTTTGCAGTAACTTGAAATGGTAACTGCTATCTGGTCGGGTCAGGTTTCATGGTTTTTAGAAGGTTGTACTATTATCTAGTCGAGTCCAGACTTCATAGTGTCTCTCTGGGAATCCTAGTTAGTTGTTATCTAGTCGGGCTCCAGGTTTCACAATAAACTGTTTGAAAAACTATTATCTGGCCGGGTCCAGTCTTTGCAGATTTCTGAGGTTGATGAGGTTAATTGCTATCTGGTCGGGTCCAGGCTTCACCATAAACTGTTTGGGGATTTAGTTGTTATCTGGTCAGTTTCTAGGTTTTACAATGAATCTCTGAGGGTAATTGCTATCTGGTCGGATCCAAGCTTCACGACAACTTGCTTGAAAATATGAAATTGAAAACTGATATCTAGTCGGATCCAAGTTTCACAGTAATTTGTTGGGGCAGAGGCAAACTCTACTGGGGAAAAGAAGTTAAACCTTGGTCGGGTTGAGTTCAGGTTCTTCTATATCTTTGGAGAGTTAGACTATTATCTGGTCGGGTCCAAGTTTCGTAGTATCTTAAAATTGAGATCAACTGTTATCTGGTCGGGTCCAGGTTTCAGATACTCAAACTGTTTTCTGGTCGGGTCCAAGTTTCAGTAATTCACTAGGGATAGTGGCAAACTCTACTAGCGAAGAGGAGTTTTACTAATGACTTTGTAGGAATTAAACTGCTATCTGGTCGGGCCCAGGCTTCGGAAATTGAAGAAGTAAAATTATTATCTGGTCGGGTCCAGGCTTTAGTAATAACTTGAAAAGTATGCTAATATTTGGTCGGGTCCAAACTTCATAGTATCTTTTTGGAAATAGTAAAGGCTTTGCTGACGGCTTTACTGGGGATCATGGGTTGTCTCCCTATGATTTGCAATAATCTGAAAGGAAAATTCAAACTGGAAAGTGTAGACTTAGTCAGGTAGGACAGACTCAGCTTGGGGAGGATACACTCAACTGGGGAGGATATACACATCTGGGGAATAACGGGCTCATCTGGGGAGGATGGACTATGAAGGGGGAATACAGACTCGGTTGGGGAGGATATACTCGGCTGGGGAATTTTGTGGTTCCTCGATTATTGTTGGGGAAATAAAACCTGTTGGGGAAATAAACCTTGTTGGGGAAGCGAGTTCTTTTAGGAAGAGATCCACGAGGCTTTAACTTGTAAAAATCGACTTAGCTGGAGAGAGAGCTGCCAAGAGATTGAGATTCTGGTAGGGGATTATCCTATGCAAATAGACTTTATGGGAAACTCCATTGGGGAAAGGTTTATTGTAGTTGTCCTTGTGGGGATAATGATAATGAGATAACTATGTGGGGATATTTCATATACAATAAAGAGAAGCTTGCTGCTTCTTAGAAAGACACATGTGCCAAATAGTTTTAATTATGTTCATATGCATATGTTCATTCAATTTTAGTCATTGGAAAAATTTGCATTCAAAACAAAGACAGAAATTTTGCACTTCAAAGTATATTTGTATTGATATTTTGCCCATGAATAGGTGTTTTTATACAGAGAGATGGAGATCCTATTAAGAGGAAATCGTCGAAAGGAAAACAAAATTGAGAATGAAAACAAATATCCATGTGAAATGATCTCATTTCCTTCCAACTCTACTATTGCCCCAATATCTTTGAATGTCCCTTGCCGTTGATAGAAGTTGATTGGATTGATCTTGGATTGTTTGAACTTGGACCTTGGTGATAAAATTGACTGTGTTGATTCCACGGGACATAGTCATACGCTTTTAATCCTTAACTTTTGCCTGGACTGCCCTTTCGAATTTTCCAGCCCACCAGGATACCCTTTTTTGCCCAAGTCGCCCTTTCGGGTTTTCAACTTACCGGGTGTACAATCTTTTTCATATTTCCCTAATTTTTGCCCAAACCTTTTGGTTTTCTGGGATGCCCTTATTTTTCCTAGGTGTGTCAACCTAACGGGTCTCTTATGCATAGTATTTTTTTAACTATGTCCGCGTTTATAGGATGTGGGAAATCCTCCCCATCCATGGTAGTCAGCATCATGGCACCACTAGAGAAAACTCTCTTGACAACAAATGGCCCTTCATAGGTGGGAGTCCATTTGCCTCTGGGGTCGCCTTGTGGTAGAATGATGCGTTTTATCACCAAGTCACCAACTTGATATACTCGAGGCTTGATCTTTTTGTTGAAAGCCCTGATCATCCGTTTTTGATACGCCTGACCATGGAAAATAGTAGCTAATCATTTTTCGTCAATCAAGTTCAGCTGATCCAATCTCGTTTAAATCCAAACGTCTTCGCCTAGGTCTACCTCCTTCATAATTCTCAGCGAGGGAATATGAACTTCCACTGGAAAAACAGCTTCCTTGCCATAGAATAGAGAAAAGGGAGTTGCCCCAGTTGATGTTCTAGCTGAAGTATGGTAGCCATGTAGAGCAAACAGCAACATCTCATGCCAATCCTTATAGGTTACTACCATTTTCTGCACAATCTTCTTGATATTTTTGTTGGGCTTTTCGATTGTGCCATTCATTTTAGGTCTATACGGAGAAGAATTGTGATGCTTGATCTTAAACTGAGTGCAAAGCTCAGTGATCATAACATTGTTGAGGTTAGTCCCATTGTCGGTGATGATCCTTTCGGGGATACCATAATGGAAGATAAGGTTTTGTCTGATGAATCTGGCTACCGCATTCTTCGTGACTGAGGCAAATGAGGCGGCTTCGACCCATTTGGTAAAATAGTCGATAGCAACAAGAATGAAGCAATGTCCATTGGAAGCGGCGGGCTTGATCTCTCCAATCATGTCAATGCCCCACATTGCAAATGGCCACAGAGCGGTCATGAAATTCAGAGGGATTGGAGGCACATGGACCTTGTCAGCATAGATTTGGCATTTGTGATAAGTTCTTGAATGTTGATGGCAATCAGTCTCCATCGTTGACCAATAGTAACCGGCTCTTAAGATTTTCTTATCCATCGTATGTCCACTTGGGTGAGTACCGAAGAGACCATCGTGCATGTTTTCCATGATTTCCTCTGCCTATTTCTTGTCCACACATCGGAGTAGAGTTGAATCATGGTTACGCTTTTGTACAATATCCCATTACTTAGGAAGAATTTGGCTGCAAATATTCACAAGAACTTTTTGTCATTGATAGATTCCCCCTCTGGATACTCTTATGCTTCAAGGTAACTCATCACCTTAAGGTACCATGGCTTTTCCGCATCGGTGTCAAGCTCATAGCAATATGCAGGTTCATCGAATCTTTCAATTCTTATCATAGGGGCTTCGTTGTCGCATCTGACCTTGAACATTGAAGACATGGTTGCCAAAGCATCATTCAACTAGTTTTCTTCCCTATGGAAGTGCTCAAAAGTGATCTCATTTAAGTAAGGAATTAGGGATATCACAAGTTCCTTGTAAGGGATAATATTAGGGTTTTTAGTGTCCCAATCTCCTTTTACTTGGCTGATCACTAGGGTGGAATCCTCGAACACATCCAAATGCTTGATCCGTAAGTCAATAGCAGCTTTTAGACCTAAGATGCATGCTTCATACTCATCCATATTGTTTGTGCAATCGAAGCATAGTCTGGCAGTGAAAGGAGTGTGGACACCTTCAGGAGAGATGATCACGGCCCAAATTCTGTTACCTAATTCTGTTATCTGGTTTCACAGTCGGTAAATTTTTTTCTCAGGTAGTAAATAGCATGCTCTTTTCGGCCAGACTTGTCATGTTGGCCCAAAACACACCCCATAGAGTTCTCTAATACTGTCAAGTACATGATCAAGGGGCTTCCTTCAAATAGAGGCATGAGAATAGGAGGTTCTTGTAGGTATTATTTGATTTTGTCGAAAGCAGCTTAGAATTCATCATTCCAATTGACTACCTGATCTTTCTTCAAGAGTTTGAAGATTGGCTCACAAGTAGTAGTTAAGTGTGATATGAAGCGAGCAATGTAATTGAGACGACCCAAGAATCCTCTAACTTCTTTTTCAGAATTGGGGATCGACATTTCTTAGATGGATTTTACCTTGGTAGGATCAAATTTAATGCCTTTATTGCTGACAACGAAACCTAGAAGCTTTGAAGATCGTACTCCAAACATGCACTTGTTAGGGTTTAACCTCAACTTGTACTTTTTCAGCCTCTTGAATAATTTGTACAGGTGACCGAGATGTTCTTCTTCGGTTTGTGATATTGAAATCATATCATCCATATATACCTCTATCTCATGATGAATCATGTCATGAAATAAAGCTACCATAGCCCTTTGATATGGTGCCCCTGCATTCTTTAATCCAAACGGAATAACCTTGTAGCAGAAGGTGCCCCATTGCGTAACAAAAGTAGTCTTCTCCATGTCTTCGAGGGCCATCCTTATTTGACTATAGCCTGAGAATCCATCCATGAAAGAGATGACTTTATGCTGAGCAATATTATCAACTAAGACGTCAATGTGTGGTAGAGGGAAGTCATCCTTGGGGCTTTCCCTATTCAGATCCCTATAGTCTATGCACATGCAAACTTTTTCGTCCTTCTTCGGTACTGGAACCACATTTGAAACCCATTGGGGATAGGATGTCACAGCTAGGAATCCTGCATCGAACTGTTTCATCACTTCAGCTTTGATTTTCTCATACATATCAGGCCTCATGCGAGGAACCTTTTGTTTAACAGGAGGGCAGTCTTCTCTTATCCCGCTGACGATGGACTATGATGTTGGTATCCAAACCAAGAATATATTCATAAGACCAAGCAAATACTTCTTCATAATCATGCAACATCTGAACCAACCTGTTCTTGACACTGCTTTCCAAATTAGTGTCGATCCTGATTTCCTTCTTATCTGACTCAGTACCCAGGTTGATGACTTCAACTGACTCTTCGTGCCGTTGAATAACTTTTTCCTCTTGTAATAGAAGTCTGGCTAGTTCTCCCGGTATGTCACAATCTTCCTCGCCTTCATCTTCAGCTTGGTTGATAGAACATTCAAAGTCATAGTCAGAAATAGTAGAGTCACTGGCAATAGGATCCAGAGTGGATGTGGACCTGCAAGAGTGTGTGTATGTGTGCATGTAAGATACATGGCTATTTTTTTGAAAAATGTATTTGAAAGAAAGGAAAGACAATGAACATAAATATTTGAATGCAAAAGAGTCCAATGTAATGAATGATCATATGATTAGATGAACATAAATAAAACCCTTGACAAATGGACCAAAGTGCCCTGGGCCAGGTAAATGGATGAAAAGTCATTGTTAAATTATTACAGACAACATGTTCTTGAATTGAAAGAAAAGCAATAACAAGTAGATTACTCCTCAATGAAGGAGATGGGCACAAAGTCCTTTTTATGCCAATTCTTCAGCTTCGTTGTAGTTGGATACACCCACTCTTCAAATGCATCTCCTTCTTCAGAATCACCCACGACGTTGACTTCATGGCTTCTAATGCGGAGAGGTGGCTTTCAAGCATGATCACGCCTCACTTCCTTCTAAGCTTTGACGGTGAAGCCTAAACCAAACTTGCCCGCTTTAAACGGGCTATCGAGGAGTTTCCCCCAAGTATCACAATTTCCTTCTTCAATTGCGGCACAAGCATCCTTGATTGAAACCATCTTTGGCGTGGCCTTAACATATTTAGACTCATCAGAAGAACACTTGGTAGCAGCAATCATCGGTGGTACAACCTCAAAGGCTTGACACAAGGTCTCAATGAATTCTCCATCCATCTCTACGTACTTGAAAGAGTTAAGGTGGCTTACCATAAACTCCTTTTCTCCACAGACGGTGACTATTCTTCCCTTGACTGGATATTTGAGTTTCTGTTGGAGGGTTGAGGTTACTGCCCCAGCTTTATGGATCCACAGGCGACCTAACAGACAAGAATAGGAAGGACGAATATCCATAATATAGAAGGTGGAGTTGAAGATTTGGGAGCCAACTTTTATCGTAAGATCTACCTCCCCATGAACAGTACTCTTTGATCCGTCAAATGCCCTTATAATGATATCGCTTGGCTTCAAGACTAAACCTTCACAGTCTAGACGGTATAACGCCCCCTTGGGTAATACATTCTAGAAGAACCAGTTCCGACTAGCACATGTGCTAAGGTAGTCCCTTTGCACTCGACAAAAACATGTAAACTTTATTGTGATTCTTCCCAAGACGTGTTAAGTCAGCATCTGAAAATCCCAAGCCATTATCAACTGTCAGGCTAGCCACGCAATTCTCAAATTGGTTTGTTGTTGTCTCATGAGGGATATGAGCCTTTTTCAGGAACTTGATTAATGTTCGAGCATAGGCATCTGAGCAAAGCAGCAATGATAATATTGAAATCTTAGAAGGGGTTTTCCCCAACTATTCTACAATCTTGAAGTCGCTTCTTTTTATGATATTCAAAATCTCGTCCATCTCGCGAGCGGAGGGTTCTTCATTAGCTACGTCCTTGGAGGGTACTTCAATCACATCAGGCTCAAAACCTTTTCCTTCCCTCTTGTATCGATACTTGGCTTGGCAACAGTAATGCGGATGGGCGTCCTTGTAACAACTGGTGGTGAGATATTAGGTGAAAATATTTTCTCTGTTCTAGTTACTTTGCTTGAACCAGCTATGTTACTAACATTGTCATCTTTTTCTTCTTCTATCCAAGCATCTTGTTTAATCCCATGATAGAACACCTCAACACCATAATTCTATGGTACTGCCTTATTTGAAGAGTAGGGAATCAGTTCGGGACTTGTAATTATTAAGGGAGCGATAGTGGGTTCATTTGAAATCCTAATAGGACCTTTGGATGTGATCCTAAGAGGCTTGTTTGAGATGGTAATAATGGAGAGGTCTTCACATTTGTTAATGAAACTCTTCGCAAGTGGAGTCTTCTCAAATATAATTTCGTGGCTATCCATCAGGCGTTGTATTCCTTTCTTCAGCCCTGCACATCCATTGAGTTATCTTGTACAGTACACAGTCTTTTTCACATCCAGGGAAGATCCCAACTTTCAACAGATTGTTCTTGATTACATTCAGCAGAGTAGTCAATTCTTCAACAGAGGCAACAAAAATTGTATCTTCAACAACATTAACACCTTTGTCATGCTTCGACATCAGAGCGATAATTACATTAGGCGTCGGAGGAGGATCAAATTCAATAGTTTTGTTATTAATCAAATCCTGGATTTTGTTCTTCAAGGCCTAGCACTGGTCAGTCTTGTTCCCGTGGCTGCTTGAATGGTATGCACACTTAGCGTTCAGATTACACTTTAGTGACGAGGTGTCAGGGTTGGCAGGAGGATCGTGCAATGTCACTAAATTAGCCTTGAGAAAATGTTGAAGGGCTTGAGACAATGACATGCCTAACCTCGTAAATTGTCTTCACGGAGTTTCAAAACATTAATGATTTGCAGATGGTCTTGGAGTAAGAGTTGGATTGGAGATTCAGACAACATTGACAGACGGGTGATCATTCTTCTTGGTATGGGCCCTTTCCCCGTACACAACATTGACTTCCTTATTTGCAGCAAAATGTTTCTTGATAGGATTAGGAGTGGAGGTATATGCCACATAGATCTTACCACTTTTGATGTCATTTTCAACTCTTTCGCTGGTTAAGATCAATTTGGTGAAACCAGAAGAAGAGCAGCCAACCAACAGATTAAAGAAAGGACCAAATAAAGTGCCCATGAACATTTTGATGTGCTCCCTATCAGTCAAGGGAGGTTGGACCCTAGTAGCAAGGTCTCTCCACTTTTGCGCATATTGCTAAAATCCTTCATTCTTCCCCATGGTCATATCTTGCAACTGAAACCTCGTTGGCGCCTAGTAGGCGTTGTACTGATACTGATGGTAGAAGGCAGTAGCTAAATCCTCCAAAGTATTGATACGAGAACCATCTAACTGATAAAACCATTCAAGTTGTGTTCCAGCCAAGCTCTCTTGGATAAAGTGAACCCAAAGCTTCTTATTAGCAGTGTGCGGCTGTATCTTGCGCACATAAGATTTCAAATGGTATTTTAAATTTATGGGGGATGACTACCCCAGAGATCAAATCAAAATCATCAAAATCTAAACCGAGGATGGCTTGGATTTCAACAACTTTCAATCCGTCTTCTAACTGCTTGTATTTGATATCAGCGGGTGGATACTGCTCGTTGTAATAATCATCATCGGATACTTGATCATTGATATAGTCAGCCTGAGTACTCTTGACCTCACCAATCTGGTTCTCGTCCTCTTCAGATGAATCTCCTCCTACTGGGATTTGACGGGATGTCTCCTTGAACCTTCTACCCATGTTGAATAGACTTTCTTCTTTGGCTTCTTCTTAACGGGCAGCAAAGCTATCATATCTTGCTTCCCCTTGGCTAGGGCTAGTAGGGTTTCCTGAAACTGAGAATTTTTTGCTTGGAAATCCGTCACAGTTTTCTCTAGATCCATCTTGCTGAAATAAACAGCAGAAAGATAAGGAAACCTGTTATGCATAAACCTGTCATGTTATGATGCATGTAATATGTATATGCAAATGATTTCAAGGATTAATAAAATTTAAATTTGTATAGACAAAAGAATGAACAAACTTTAATTCTCATTAGACAAAACAAGAAAGATTACATCATGCTTCTTGGGATTACAAAATAACTTTCTAAGATAAAAATACTGAAGGCATCCTCTTCTGTGCGAGATAGGCGTTCACACTTTTCTCTTCTTGTAGCTGCTTCGTAAGCTCCAAGACCCTCTTCTCACTAGCATATAATTGAGCTTCGAAAATATCCCATTTTTCCTTAAGCTGAATCCAACCCTTTTGTAAGTCTTCGAGAGAGGTGGGCATATCAGGATAAAGGATAGTGTAGGGAACATCTCCTTCCACAACAGGCTCTACGATGACTGGTAAGATGGAGGGATAAGGCATCACAAGTTTCTGAGCACGAGCTCATACCAATTTAAGGTAAGGCTCGAGGGGAATGGGATTCTTGTGTCCTAGTGTCTTACTATCCACCTTTTTCATCATCCTCCATGCTCAGATAAACCTCTGACGGTAACCTTGATTGTCATTCTCGTAGTCAAATACCAATCCTTGGATAAGAATCTCATGGAGACCATCCCTTCGGGCGTAACCAAACTGCCGTAGGGATAAGCAGCGGTTGTAAGTGATACCTCCTCTAATGCCAAGCAAAGGGACATTAGGGATTTCTCCAAAACGGTCAACAATAGTAACATTCTCCAAAGAGCGGGAACACCAATGAATATCTGAATGTCTGAGCGTTATCAATCTATGTGAACACCTTGAACCTTGCTCGTTCTTCAATACAGATTGAAGAAGATGCGAAATAAACCATCTTGCCAAAAGAGGAGTACAACACATAAGGATACCTCTTTTCCTCATAGTACGAGTGTGAAAGGAATGTAGGATGTCCCCTAGCAAAGTAAGCACTGGGTTACGAGACATGAAGATTTTGACGGTGTTCACATCTATGAGTTGATAAGGATTTGGAAACAAAACCATCCCATAGATGGGGAGAGCCACAATTTCTTCAAAGGCTTGCAAATCTAAAGAGTTCAAACAGTTTTGGGCTTTCTCAAACAAGAACTTTTCTAGGAAACCTTTGACACCACTCCTTGTTTCCTAGTTGTGATATCAGATGGTTGCAAGTGTAGAGCTTGAGCAATCTCTTCCGGCTTTGGATCTCTTTCTGTACCGTTGAAGGGTAGTTGATTGAGAATAGGAATTCTCAAGAGTTGGGAGAATTCCTCCAAAGTTGGCACAAGTTGATAATCGGGAAATGTGAAGCAATGGTGTAAGGGATCAAAGAACTGAAATAGCACCTTCATCATGTCTTCATCATTTTTGGAGGTAACCAAGTTTAGTAGGCAACCATGTCTTTCGGTAAATGGAGAATTTTCAAGAATCCTTGATGCTAACCCTTTGAGTTGAGGAGGAATCCTTACGAGATAGACTTGAATGGTTTTCCTGCGAATAGAATCCATATCCTACAAAACAGAACAAAGATAAATCCCAAAAATCCTTGAAATGGTTAGTGAGTATGAGTATGATTCTATGATGTTTATGATGTTATGTACAAGTAAATATATACAAACAAAGCAAACAAGTCCTTAGGTTTAGGCTTGCATGGAGTCTTATAGTTAAGTACCCTCTTGAAGTTTAGTTGGCTCAAACCTGTCCTAGTAATAGTAACCGGGTTCTAAGGAGCTCAATATCACTGATTTGTTTCCTTGGCCATTGTTTCAGCGCAAGCCTCTTTAATGGCGACAAAAATATCCCAAAAAAAATAACCTCAATGAGTGTAGTATCGAGTATCTACCAACTTCGAACTGCACCAAAGTCGGTCATCTCACTACGTCCTAATGGCCAAGTTGGTCAAGTAAAGGTTCTAAAAGTTCATTAGAGCTTCATGACATCACTCAGTGGCCATGTATTCTCCTTGACTACTCAAGGGCTACCGGTACCCACAAATATGTCGCACTAACGTAGCTATTTCTTAGACCGTGTCGGTATACCCCGCACAGTTTCCACAACGTATTGCTACTTACCTATAAGGTATCCCAAATCCAGGTAGAGGATTCAAGCCCAAACAAAGAACCATAATGTAAAGCACACAAGTCAAACAAAAAATGCAAGTAAATATGATTTAACCCTAAGGTAACCCGACTTTTACAATCTTTTCCCCAACAGAGTCGCCAGTTCTGTGATGCGGTGGGAGAATTGACTTGGTTGTTTTACGTTTTATTGCAAATGTTGCGGTTAGCAAGTGTGATCGGTGGATCTGGAACTGACTGTTTAAATCTGGTTCGCGAAATGTCGCGGAAGCAAGAGTCGCCACCGTCTTTTATTTTCTCCAATTGGAAAGGACAAAAGCACAGAAAAATTCCTTAAAGAGATTGCTCTCGGTTCGGGAGGTAAGTTATAGAAAGGGAAGGTGTTAGCACCCTTTCTATCCATGGTTATCCATGGGCTCTTAGATACTTGCTCACTTGTGTTTTCAAAATTGTTTTGTTTGCTTTTCAACTGTGGGTTTTAAAAAGTTTCTTTGAAAATTCCAGTTCGACTCTTGTGTCAGAGTGTTTGAAAAATTGATTTGAAAGCTTTTGAAAAGTGTCGGTGTGAAAAGATTTTTGTTTGTTTTTGAAGAGAGCAAGTATCTTCGAGAACCTACCTACCCTAAGGAATTCGTCTGTGTAAATGTCCTTTAAAGTAGTGCCATCCCACCATTGAGGGGTAGGTAGCACCACCGTCGGAGGTGTTCGGGTCAATTCGAGGTTCGGGACATGGTGATCACCAGAGCAATGGGAAGACACCTTAGAAGCTACCCTCATGCCAGGTTCCCGGATCATGAGGACTTACTAAGACATCTTCTACTCGACGATCACCTTTCGAAAGCAAGGCAACAGTGAGGCGTACCCTAGGGGTGGTGTGTGCGATTTGTGTGTCGTTTTCATTTGTATTTATCTTGTCATGTCATTGGTGTTCTACGCTTGATTTTATTTTGGTCCATACATTCTTTCATGCTTTTTGTTAACAGTTAAAAGTTGCGAGAAAAGTAAACCTAAAGCTATTACAAATGGCGCGGGTCCACATCGCCAAAATTAAACCGGACCCGATTTGACAGAAAATAAAGAAATTAAAAGTGCGAGAAGTAATTACAAGGCTTTGGGAGAAGTACATAATTATTTAAGCGAAATAAAATAAATATGCGAAGTTAGACAAGAATTAAGAACATGGGCGTTGGACCCTTTTGCAAAAAATTAAATTTACATGAATTAATTAATTAAGAAAAGAAATTGTTTTTGATTTTTGGTATTTTATGTATTTTAAGATTTAATAGGAAAAAGAATTAATTAAAATTAACTAACCCTAATTCTAATGGTTTTTAAGTTATTAAGAAAAAACATTGAAATTTTTAATCTAAATGAAACCCTAATTAATTATGTACAATTTTAATTATGAAAAATAAATAAAATAAATATTATTATGGTAAAAAAGAAAAATTAAAAAAAGGACAGGAAATAAAAGTATTAATTAAACCTAATTCTATATTTTATTTTATTTTATTATGAAAAGAATTAATATTAAAACCCTAATTTAAAGTTAATTTATTTACATGCAAATTGTTTATGAAAATAATTAAAATAAAGTATTTATTATATTTTTTGTCTTTTCTGATTTTTAGGCATTTTTATATTTTGTAAAAATAATTAATTAAAGCAAAACAATAAAGCAAACAAAATAGTAGTTGAAAATAAAATATAAAGAAAATGTAGAGATTTGCAAACCAGGGGGGTTCAGTCCCAAATAGGAGGTATAATTTTGAATAATCTGGCCCAATAACCTTGATCCACTTGACCTTTCCATGCAGCGTGCACATGCGTTGACCATGGTATATGATGTGCCTTCAATTTTGCACCCTTGGATTGCTTCTGATGGACGCGTGGCTGTTGATCTTTGAGGATGCATGGTGTGTCTTAACGCTGGCGCTGCATAGGAATCATTACTGAAAAATAATATGGAGATTATACAGACCTGGGGCTCGAACCCAGGTCTTAGATGTCAACACAATGAGCGCTTGCCAGCTGAACCACTACAACACGTTTGATATATTAGTAACAAGTAAATAATATAAAAGAAAAGCAAAACATTAGTGGATTAAAGCGCGAAATATTCAAACGTGCCAATCAGCGTGTGACACGGCTTTATCTTCTTCATCATCCCTGTAACATAAAACACACAGGCAACGGTTTTAGACGCGTTCCATTAGGTGGCTTTAGAGAAAATAGCGAATAGCGCTACAGTGTTCATAAATTGATCGCGAGTGTGGTATCTCCTTCGTCCAAATGCGATGAGTTGGATGGTGGTGGTCTCAAGGGCTAATTTTGCCTCGTTTCAAAAGCCCCAAATTAAGGTCCTGTAAACCCTAGAATTCAAGCATGGCGAAATCTCGTATACAGCACAATAATTCAATTAAACATAATGGTTAGCTTGAGAATCAAATGAGGAATAAGAATCCATGAACAAAATGTTGTAAAAATGCTTAAAACATGAAACACGATAATCAATTTTTCTCTGTACAGTTCATGTTCGTTTTACCAATTCTTGGCGTGGTGATGGATGATTCTGATTGGAATTCGTTCAGTAGGCCTTCAGGAAGCTATTGGAACAAGAATTGCGCTTTGAATCCACCTAAAAAGCTGTTTTCAGAATTGAGTTTTTAGAGAATTTTCCAAAGTTTGTCAATGGCTTTCTTGCGCAGTTTTCTGTCTAGCATGATTAGGTTTATGGTCAGGCATATGTAGTGAGTGCATTAGGTTAACAAAAGTAGAACAAATCCAATGAATTAATGGTTTTTGAAAATTTGATTTCAAGGATCTTTTCATATCTTTTTCCATGTGTTCTTTGTGTCAATTAGGATCCAATCACTCCAAATCTTTCCACATTTAGCTAAGCACGAAATATTGAGTCCAAAACATGTATAAAAAGATTGGTTAGGTCAAGTTAGATATTTTTCATATATTTAAATGATTTAAATGAATTAATATAAATAATAATTCAAATAAATAAATAAAAAATGAGAAAATACTTCCCTTTGGGCCAAGTGGTCGTGCATATGCTTAGAATGATGAATCATGGAAGAAAAATGGGCCCATTAGCAATTTTAGGTCATTTGAATCAAAGTTGACTTTTCAAAATATCCAAAAATTCCCCAACTTCCACAAGGCATAACTTGCTCAATTTGTATGCATTTCTCATGTTCTTGGACATTTTGGAAAGGTCTTTGAGTCCTCTAACCAATGCCTTTGGTCCCATGTCATTTGGATTTACCAATCTCAAGTTATGGCCTTTGACTTAAAGTCCCTTTTTGTTGACTTTTGAAAATGACCTATAATGTTGAAATTGATAACTTTTTGTGAGAGCATTTCTTGGACTTGAAGTATGAAGATGAGTTGTAGTAAATGTCTTTCTCTTCAAAATGATCTTTGGATGGAATTTTTCTGATAATCCATGTGAAAGTTATGCCCTGGTCAATTTCAGTTGACTTTTTCAGCTGTCCAAATAAGGAAACTTTTGCATCTTGATGATTTCTGAGCCAAATTTTGAGAATCATGATCAAGCATTGATCAAATGATGTTTGTGGCTTCAAAATGATATGTTGACCAAAAATTTGAACTTTTGACTGCCAAATGACCATTTTGCCCCTACAGTTGACTGTAGTGCAATTTAGGGTTTTGACTGTGCAATTTTGAGCTGAATGCCTTGAAACTTGATATGAGGATGCTTGACCATATTTGTAGGCATATGAGACTTGATTGGGCCTTTGAAAACTTCATTTTCTTGATCAGAACACAAACCCTAGTTTTGACTGTATAGGAGACAGTTGGACTATGCAACCCTGGGGGAATTTTGCAGCTTGGCTTGGCAATTTCTTGAAGAATATGGGAGGGCAAATTTTGGGGTACAACAGTTGCCCCTGTTCAATATTCTTAGACCTGAGGATGCAGATTGGCTGACGTGCCTTTCGTAATCCGAGGGTAGAAGATGATTGAACACTAAAGTGCCCAGAAATTTGCGCTCACATGTTAGCAGTGTGATGGGGGAATGGGCTTATAGATGCCATTTGGAGATTGCTGGATAGGATGATGGGCTTATAGATGCCATTTGGATGTTGATCGCGTAGGAGATTCCTTGGCGAGAACCTGCATACCTGCAAAAGAACAAATGAGTACCTGACACGTTGCAGGCGCTGGTTTTCAGATGCTTGGCATAGATATGTCCTGACTGGTTACAGGAACTGAGTCTGGAGCTTCAAACGGCGATGAATGAACCAGGGATGGTTACTGCCTTAGCACGAATGGTAAGAGAACCTTGGGCGACTTTAACTTCAACAACGCTCGTTGAGAAAAATCTTGGGTGTCTTCTACTGGGATAAGAATCAGGAAGATCTTAGAGTCGATCGGACTGAACCAGAGAAGGCCTTTGACTGGATAAGCATCAGGAAAATATTAGGGTTGATTTAACTGAACCGGACAAGGTCTTGAAATATCTTCAACTGGATAAGCATCAGGGAGATCTTAGGGTCGATCTGACTGAACCAGAGAAGGCCTTTGACTGGATAAGCATCAGGAAAATCTTAGGGTCGATTTAACTGAACCGGACAAGGTCTTGGAATATCTTCAACTGGATAAGCATCAGGGAGATCTTAGGGTCGATCTGACTGAACCAGAGAAGGCCTTTGACTGGATAAGCATCAGGAAAATCTTAGGGTCGATTTAACTGAACCGGACAAGGTCTTGAAATATCTTCAACTGGATAAGCATCAGGGAGATCTTAGGGTCGATCTGACTGAACCAGAGAAGGCCTTTGACTGGATAAGCATCAGGAAAATCTTGGGGTCGATTTAACTGAACCGGTCTAGGTCTTGAAATGTCTTCAACTGGAATAAGTGTCAGAACATCGCCATATCTGGTTCATATCTGGACTATATCTGGAAGGAAATCTGGAAGCAGCATCAGAACGTCACCATATCTGGTTTACATCTGAAACTACATCTGGAAGGAAATCTGGAAGCAGTATCAGAACGTCACCATCTCTAGTTTACATCTGAAACTATATCTGGAAGGAAATCTGGAAGCAGTATCAGAACGTCACCCTATCTGGTTTACATCTGAAACTATATCTAGAAGGAAATCTGGAAGCAGCATCAGAACGTCACCATCTCTGGGTCATATCTGAAACTATATCTAGAAGGATATCTGGAAGCAGTATCAGAACGTCGCCACATCTGGGTCATATCTGAAACTATATCTAGAAGGAAATCTGGAAGCAGTATCAGAACGTCGCCATATCTGGTTTACATCTGAAACTATATCTAGAAGGAAATCTGGAAGCAGCATCAGAACGTCACCATCTCTGGGTCATATCTGAAACTATATCTAGAAGGATATCTGGAAGCAGTATCAGAACGTCGCCACATCTGGGTCATATCTGAAACTATATCTAGAAGGAAATCTGGAAGCAGTATCAGAACGTCGCCATATCTGGGTTACATCTGAAACTATATCTGGAAAGAGTTGCGATAGTTGATAGTAATCATTTTTGTATTGACCTTTCCTGAAAAGGTAAAGCATCAGTTGCATGCAAGATCATGATGCATGAACTGCATGATTTCAGGATGTACTCAAAATTGATGAGATTCGTGTAGTATGATGCATATGCATGCTATAATGTATGAAGATGTAATGTTCATGAATGTATTGTTGTCTAAGAAAATAAATCCTTGACGGGTGCCGGGAAGTCACTCCTAGGCTGATGTTGAAGAATAGGTTTTGCTTCCGCCGGGGATGATAGTTGCAAGAATTCCGATAGGAGAAGATAACTCTATTGGGGAATAAACTTGGCGAATGAATAATTCTGCGGGGAGAAAAGATACTCTGGCGACCATGCTGGGAAGCAATACTCTGTGGGAAGAGGGATGCTTTGCTGAATTGTTGATAATAATTTGCTGGGGATATCCTCGTTGTTGGGAAGTGTTGATGGACTTTGCTGAGGATAAGAAGAGATTTCATCGGGGACGCTCTTTCCTTGGCTTTTGGCTGAGGATAACCCAGTTATATCCTGTTAAGGAAATAACTCTTTAAATCAAGCCGGACGACGCGTTCGTGCTCTGCGAGGGGATAAGCTTCCAGAATCTACTGGGGATAAGCTTACTGTTTGGGGATATGAATTCCAACTTTCCTGGGGGAACTGGATTGGATTCTCCTGGGGAGTTTTGGAACTGCGGGGGAGCGATTCCTTTGAATGTTGGTACACCGCCGGGGAACAATCTTTAGACCAAGACTGCCAGGGATGCTTGTTAAGAATATATGCTGCTGGGGAAGTATCGAGATCTACGGGAGGATACTCAATTTCCTTGAGATTTGATAATTCTGCTTGGAGAGAGTGCCCTGACTTGCTTACTCTCTCTGGGGAATTGAGATGTGCTTGGTCGTGTTCTTTAGCTGAACCTACCTTGGTACCTTGGAGGATAGAACAATTAGATTGCTTAGACAACTCTTTATTGCCCCTGTTTCTAAGGTGGGAGAGGAAGACCTGTGAGGTGCTGATAGTTGTTGATGGACAAACCTTCTTCTGGTAGGCAGGTGATAAGATGACAGGACATAGTCGTACGCTTTGATCCCAAACTTTTGCCTGGACCGCCCTTTCGGGTTTTCAGTCCACCGGGATACCCATTTTTGCCCAAGCCGCCTTTTCAGGTTTTCGACTTGTCGGGTGTACAGATTTTTTTTATTTCATCCCTTCATTTTGCCCGAACCCTTTTGGTTCGCCGGGAAGCCCTTATTTTTGCCTAGGTGTGTCAACCTAGCGGGTCTTTGATTTTGCGTAGTATTTTTCGACTATGTCCATGTTCTCAGAATGTAGGGAGTTGCCCCTGTTTAGAAGTGTTTTTGTCATGCCACCAGAAGATGTTTAATCAGGCAAGATTCATTGTTGGAATGCCCCAAGTATTCAGGCAGAGATTTGCCCCAAGCTATTTGGCCTTTTGAGAGATTCTCCGAATCTTGATTGGATTGCCCCAGATGGTTGGACCATGATCATGTCGTGCCCCTTGATTGGAAGTACTTCTGTTCATTAGGCATTCGTCGTGCGAATTTCTATATTGTTCAAACAAAAAGTCATATGCAAACAAAGTTATGTTAAAAATGCAAAGCTTATGTCTGTCTTGAAGATTTTGAAAATGCATTATCTTTCATAAAATGAGTGAATGTTTGTAAAACGTGATGTCAACTCGTTATTTTATTGCGAGCCTTAAGGAGTCAGGATACCTTTCGTCACAGTATGCTTTCGAACTAACCCATGCTTCGGCTAGGACTATTAAGGGTTATAACGTGGCCTGGTTCACGGTTTTAAGAAACAAAGGATAAAGGCTCAAATTATTTGTACCCACCCGCTCTTCGTGATGTTCTCCAAACCTAAACTCAGTTGATCGTGCGTTAGACTTTGCTTGAGTCTTTGCTTTGATGTTCCAATAATGGTTCAGATGTTGATGATTTCTTTTGAATAGGCAATCATTTTTTGCTTTGGTTGAGGGTTTGTGAGACCTCTTTCTTGATTTTTGTTATCCCTTTCTTTTTTGCCTGAACTGTTTCCTTTTTTGGAATTACAGTCAGCGGGATGCCCCAGTTTTGTAAGTCTCCTTCATGGGTTTTGACTTAATGGGTTTTTATTTTGAGAAGTAATGACTGCCTGTCTTTATTGATTATTCGGAACCATCACTGTCTTCTTTTTTGTAAGGACCTCTTTGGTGCCATTCGTTCTGCACTTGGATCAACTGAGGGAACTACCCTGCCCCAGGTTATGATTAAGGGTTTTAAATTTCGAAAAGAAAAACTCCTACTTCTTTGGCTCAGAGGGTTTGACGAGGGATTATCCTCCTTATAACTCCAGTGTTTAGGGATTGAAACAATGCCTGTGCCTCATCAGCGGGGTCTGTTCAAAAGCATACTGTAAAGATCGTGGTATCGTTTTCGTCATCCTCCCTCAAGAGGCTTAGAATTTTAGATCCAGAGTTGACATCAGAAAAAATATGAAAAGAAATTTGAACATAATGAAAACAATTGTATTAATTCCCGAAACAGACGTATGCGATGCATTGATAGAATAAAAGAGTTTGCTATGACATTAATTGTTTGTATAAGCAAAGAAAAATACAACTCAAAAATTCAAATAAACAAAAGGCTTCAATGATTGGGCAACGGAGCAGTGATTATGTTCGGAGTCTCAGGCACTTCAAACTGAATCTCCCCGGCGTCGATCATGTCTTGAATCTTGTTCTTGAGAGGCCAGCAGTTGTCCGTAGTATGCCCCGGGCTATCAGAATGATATGCGCACCTATCATTGGGATGATAGTTGGGAGCAGAAGTGTTCGGATTCCGAAGAGGATCCCTTAAGGTGATCAGCCCTGCCTTCAACATTTGTTGCAGTGCTTGATCCAGCGACATGTTGATTTTGGTGTACTGTCGTTTTTCCTTGCGCTGCTGCCCCTGTCCTTGTTGAGCAGGTCCAGGATTGGAGATCTGAGTTGCCCCTACCTCATGACGGCTCTTTTTACCGTGCACAGCATTGGATTCTTTCTTTCCATGATGAGGCTTTTTATCAGAAGGTGCAGCCTCTTGAATTTTCCCAGACCGGATGCCAGCTTCTATTCGCTCTCCAGTCAAGATAAGATCTGTGAATCCAGCAGACGAATTCCCAATTAGGTGGTTGTAGAACGGACCAGACAGGGTCCCCAAGAACATATCGACAAGTTCCCGATCAGTCAGAGGTGGTTGTACCCTTCCAGCAAGATCCCTCCATTTCTGCGCATATTCTTTAAAACCTTCACTTGATCCTAACGACATACCCTGGAGTTGGGTACGCGTAGGAGCAAGGTCGGCATTATATTGATACTGCTTGTAGAAAGCAGTAGCCAACTCCTCCCAGTTACAAACCTTGGTCCCATCTAGCTGATAGAACCATTCGAGATGAGTCCCTGAAAGACTCTCCTGGAAGAAGTGGATCCACAAATTCTTGTCCACCGTATATGGTTGAATCTTCCGAACATAGGACCTGAGATGTAACTTGGGACAAGACGCCCCGTCATACTTGGTAAAGGATGGTGCTTTGAACTTCCGAGGAATAATCACACTAGTTGACAAACCCAGATCTCCAAAATCCAGCCCAGGTACCTGTTGGATCTCCATAGCATTTAGCCTATCCTCCAACTGTTTGTACTTGTCTTCGGCAGGAGGGTATTGTTCGTCGTTGAAATCTGTCTCGTTGTCGGAGACCACTGGACTGGGAACCCTTTCCTCCTGATGACTACCTTCCCTCACAGATGGGGTTGTCCTCTCAGTTTCAATCTGCGGTGTATTCCCAGATCTGCGTCTAAGGCTGAACAAAACAGTCCTCTTCTTCTTCTTTTCTTTCTTCAAGAGCAAAGCCTTCAGATCTTGTTGCCCCTGAGTCAAATTCATGATCAGCCCTTGGAACTGGGTGTTCTGAGCCTGGAGGGCCTTGATAGTGTGCTCGGTCGAAGATTCAGGATTCATGACGAGACGGCTGAAATAAACAGCGAAGAAGGTAAGTAACCCGCAGAGAAAGGGTACCTGTTATGCAATGATATGTATGATATGCATGCAATGATTTCAAGGACCTCGCGGGGTAAACAGAGATACTTGTTAGAGTTGAGAACCGGTAACTTGATTGAAGGCATTTCATGTTGTTGAGAGTCCTTCTTTAAGGGTCAAAGGCTCACCATACCCAGTGGGTCATAGCCCCTGACAACTTTGGCTAGAGGAAAATAAATCCTCTTTGCCCCTTGCTAGATGTTTGATTTATTATGACCTGCATCACAAGCCCTTGAGATCCTTGAAATGGGTTAGGATGTATGCAATGTTATGATGTTATGGTATGCATGGGGTAATGTGAGTAAACCCTGTTATGAGTCCTTATTAAGGACTGCAAACCAAAACCTGCAAAAAATTCAGTATACTTTGTTATGAATCCCAATTAAGGACTATAAACAAAACCTGCAAGAAACTCAGTATACTTTGTTATGAGTCCCAATTAAGGACTATAAACAAAACCTGCAAGTAGCTTATGTGTCAGATAACAAGCATGCAAGTAGTCAAGTACGAAGGCACACAAGTCACACAAGAGAAACCCTTAGAGTTCAGGCCAGCATGAGGTCTAGGCATTACCCTCTTTCAGTTTGTTGGTTCATACCTGTCCTATCAAAGTAACCGAGTTCTTAGAGGATCCCAATATCATTGACTACCCTCAATCGGTCATAACTCCAGCATCGCAATCTTTTCTTGCGGCCAGAACCATCACGAGAGTTTAGCCTCAATGGGCGTAGCGTACTGCTACTGTTCTAATGGCCAAGTTGTGTCAATTAAGGTTCTAAGGTTGTTGGTGCTTAATGACTCCTCAGAAGACCCATATTCTCCTCGTTGCGACACAAGGGATATCGGTACAGACCAAGGTGTCACACCAATGTAGCCACTGCTTCACCCGTGTCGGTCTACGCCGGACAGGTCCCTCACAGCTTATTCTACCTAAACAGGGTATCCCCAGATCCGGGTTAGGATCTATAGAACTCCCAAGCAACCCACAATTTAAAGCAGGCAAGTCAATACAATTGAAAACACAGTTATGAACTAACCCTAAGGTACACCTCACTTTATAAGTTTGTCCCCAGCAGAGTCGCCAGTTCTGTGATCGGTGGATCTGGAACTGACTGTTTAAAGCTGGTTCGCGAAATGTCGCGGAAGCAAGAGTCGCCACCGTCTTTTATTTTCTCCAATTGGAAAGGACAAAAGCACAGAAAAATTCCTTAAAGAGATTGCTCTCGGTTCGGGAGGTAAGTTATAGAAAGGGAAGGTGTTAGCACCCTTTCTATCCATGGTTATCCATGGGCTCTTAGATACTTGCTCACTTGTGTTTTCAAAATTGTTTTGTTTGCTTTTCAACTGTGGGTTTTAAAAAGTTTCTTTGAAAATTCCAGTTCGACTCTTGTGTCAGAGTGTTTGAAAAATTGCTTTGAAAGCTTTTGAAAAGTGTCGGTGTGAAAAGATTTTTGTTTGTTTATGAAGAGAGCAAGTATCTTCGAGAACCTACCTACCCTAAGGAATTCGTCTGTGTAAATGTCCTTTAAAGTAGTGCCATCCCACCATTGAGGGGTAGGTAGCACCACCGTCGGAGGTGTTCGGGTCAATTCGAGGTTCGGGACATGGTGATCACCAGAGCAATGGGAAGACACCTTAGAAGCTACCCTCATGCCAGGTTCCCGGATCATGAGGACTTACTAAGACATCTTCTACTCGACGATCACCTTTCGAAAGCAAGGCAACAGTGAGGCGTACCCTAGGGGTGGTGTGTGCGATTTGTGTGTCGTTTTCATTTGTATTTATCTTGTCATGTCATTGGTGTTCTACGCTTGATTTTATTTTGGTCCATACATTCTTTCATGCTTTTTGTTAACAGTTAAAAGTTGCGAGAAAAGTAAACCTAAAGCTATTACAAATGGCGCGGGTCCACATCGCCAAAATTAAACCGGACCCGATTTGACAGAAAATAAAGAAATTAAAAGTGCGAGAAGTAATTACAAGGCTTTGGGAGAAGTACATAATTATTTAAGCGAAATAAAATAAATATGCGAAGTTAGACAAGAATTAAGAACATGGGCGTTGGACCCTTTTGCAAAAAATTAAATTTACATGAATTAATTAATTAAGAAAAGAAATTGTTTTTGATTTTTGGTATTTTATGTATTTTAAGATTTAATAGGAAAAAGAATTAATTAAAATTAACTAACCCTAATTCTAATGGTTTTTAAGTTATTAAGAAAAAACATTGAAATTTTTAATCTAAATGAAACCCTAATTAATTATGTACAATTTTAATTATGAAAAATAAATAAAATAAATATTATTATGGTAAAAAAGAAAAATTAAAAAAAGGACAGGAAATAAAAATATTAATTAAACCTAATTCTATATTTTTTTTGATTTTATTATGAAAAGAATTAATATTAAAACCCTAATTTAAAGTTAATTTATTTACATGCAAATTGTTTATGAAAACAATTAAAATAAAGTATTTATTATATTTTTTGTCTTTTCTGATTTTTAGGCATTTTTATATTTTGTAAAAATAATTAATTAAAGCAAAACAATAAAGCAAACAAAATAATAGTTGAAAATAAAATATAAAGAAAATGTAGAGATTTGCAAACCAGGGGGGGTTCAGTCCCAAATAGGAGGTATAATTTTGAATAATCTGGCCCAATAACCTTGATCCACTTGACCTTTCCATGCAGCGTGCACATGCGTTGACCATGGTATATGATGTGCCTTCAATTTTGCACCCTTGGATTGCTTCTGATGGACGCGTGGCTGTTGATCTTTGAGGATGCATGGTGTGTCTTAACGCTGGCGCTGCATAGGAATCATTACTGAAAAATAATATGGAGATTATACAGACCTGGGGCTCGAACCCAGGTCTTAGATGTCAACACAATGAGCGCTTGCCAGCTGAACCACTACAACGCGTTTGATATATTAGTAACAAGTAAATAATATAAAAGAAAAGCAAAACATTAGTGGATTAAAGCGCGAAATATTCAAACGTGCTAATCAGCGTGTGACACGGCTTTATCTTCTTCATCATCCCTATAACATAAAACACACAGGCAACGGTTTTAGACGCGTTCCATTAGGTGGCTTTAGAGAAAATAGCGAATAGCGCTACAGTGTTCATAAATTGATCGCGAGTGTGGTATCTCCTTCGTCCAGATGCGATGAGTTGGATGGTGGTGGTCTCAAGGGCTAATTTTGCCTCGTTTCAAAAGCCCCAAATTAAGGTCCTGTAAACCCTAGAATTCAAGCATGGCGAAATCTCGTATACAGCACAATAATTCAATTAAACATAATGGTTAGCTTGAGAATCAAATGAGGAATAAGAATCCATGAACAAAATGTTGTAAAAATGCTTAAAACATGAAACACGATAATCAATTTTTCTCTGTACAGTTCATGTTCGTTTTACCAATTCTTGGCGTGGTGATGGATGATTCTGATTGGAATTCGTTCAGTAGGCCTTCAGGAAGCTATTGGAACAAGAATTGCGCTTTGAATCCACCTAAAAAGCTATTTTCAGAATTGAGTTTTTAGAGAATTTTCCAAAGTTTGTCAATGGCTTTCTTGCGCAGTTTTCTGTCTAGCATGATTAGGTTTATGGTCAGGCATATGTAGTGAGTGCATTAGGTTAACAAAAGTAGAACAAATCCAATGAATTAATGGTTTTTGAAAATTTGATTTCAAGGATCTTTTCATATCTTTTTCCATGTGTTCTTTGTGTCAATTAGGATCCAATCACTCCAAATCTTTCCACATTTAGCTAAGCACGAAATATTGAGTCCAAAACATGTATAAAAAGATTGGTTAGGTCAAGTTAGATATTTTTCATATATTTAAATGATTTAAATGAATTAATATAAATAATAATTCAAATAAATAAATAAAAAATGAGAAAATACTTCCCTTTGGGCCAAGTGGTCGTGCATATGCTTAGAATGATGAATCATGGAAGAAAAATGGGCCCATTAGCAATTTTAGGTCATTTGAATCAAAGTTGACTTTTCAAAATATCCAAAAATTCCCCAACTTCCACAAGGCATAACTTGCTCAATTTGTATGCATTTCTCATGTTCTTGGACATTTTGGAAAGGTCTTTGAGTCCTCTAACCAATGCCTTTGGTCCCATGTCATTTGGATTTACCAATCTCAAGTTATGGCCTTTGACTTAAAGTCCCTTTTTGTTGACTTTTGAAAATAACCTATAATGTTGAAATTGATAACTTTTTGTGAGAGCATTTCTTGGACTTGAAGTATGAAGATGAGTTGTAGGAAATGTCTTTCTCTTCAAAATGAGCTTTGGATGGAATTTTTCTGATAATCCATGTGAAAGTTATGCCCTGGTCAATTTCAGTTGACTTTTTCAACTGTCCAAATAAGGAAACTTTTGCATCTTGATGATTTCTGAGCCAAATTTTGAGAATCATGATCAAGCATTGATCAAATGATGTTTGTGGCTTCAAAATGATATGTTGACCAAAAATTTGAACTTTTGACTGCCAAATGACCATTTTGCCCCTACAGTTGACTGTAGTGCAATTTAGGGTTTTGACTGTGCAATTTTGAGCTGAATGCCTTGAAACTTGATATGAGGATGCTTGACCATATTTGTAGGCATATGAGACTTGATTGGGCCTTTGAAAACTTCATTTTCTTGATCAGAACACAAACCCTAGTTTTGACTGTATAGGAGACAGTTGGACTATGCAACCCTGGGGGAATTTTGCAGCTTGGCTTGGCAATTTCTTGAAGAATATGGGAGGGCAAATTTTGGGGTACAACAGCAAGAGTCGCCACCGACTTTTCTTTTATCCAAAAGGAAAGGTAAAAAATCACAGGAAAGACCTTTGAGATTGTTTCTTGAGTTCGGGGGGTAGATTATGAAAAGGGAAGGTATTAGCACCCTTTTCATCCATGGTTTTCCATGGGCTCTTAGTTACTTGCTAGATCACTTGCTTTTGTTTGAAAAATGTGCTTTGTGTGGTTTTGAAAGTATTTTGAAAAGGCGCCATCGTTTAGGAAAACTTTGTAATGATTCTCGTTCGTAAGAATGTATACAAAGTGTTGATCTTTTGAAAATGTTTTCAAGTTTGAAAGATGTTTTTTTGAAAGTGTTGGTGTTTGTTTTGAAAATAGAAAGGATGTTTTTGGTTTTTGAAATTGAGCAAGCAACTAGGAACAATCTACCTACTCAAAAGTCTTTCATGTTTATCTCCTCTTTCCTTTGACATTGTCATCTTAAAATTGATTTGGTAAGTACGTAACCCTATCTTTGAATGTAAACGGGACGGGCGTGGGTCATCGTATAACCATGATTAGCAATGTTGCAAGGTATCTTAGCATCTTTTTTTAGGGACTAAGATCATTTTGAAAAGGCAACATAGATAGCGTCATCGAGGGACTATGATCTTGTATTTTGCTTGTTTTTTCTAAGATACCTCACATGCATAATATGGCCATTTTTATAAGGCAACCAAGTGGATTTTACCCTAGGGGTGCTTTTGTGAAAGTGTATTGATTTTCATACTTTGTTTAGTCTTTGATTAGGGTTTGCTACTTGTTGATTTTGTCTTCTCATACAAACCCTAATTACTAGCATTTATATAAAGCGATAAATTGCGAAAAGTAAAATTACTACGCTATTACATCATTAGGGGAGGGGGTGTACAAATTTACAAATGGGGATTGCAAGAAAATTAAACCTAATTATCTATTACAACCATATTGAATATTATAAAAAATTAAAAATAAAATGCAAGAATATAAATGGAAAAAGAAATGATTTTTGTTGTTTTTTATGAAAGGGGGTTTGTCTTGACCTAATTAGAGAAAATGATTAATTAAAATTAAATAAAATTAACTTAAAATAATTAAGAAGTTTACTTTAAAAAAAGACCTTTTTTAGGGTTTTTTTATGAAAAGGTTTTTAATTAATAAAAATAATATGAAAATTAATTAACTATAAAAAACCTAAGTTCTAAATTAATTTTAACTAAGAAAATAAAATAATATACTAAATTATCCTAAGTATAAAAATTAATTATTTAAGAAAAAGAAATTAATTTGTTTTAGAAAAAATGTTTTTTTGGCTTTTTATTTTATGGAAAAAATAAAATACATAAGTATAAATAATAAATAAAAATAAATTTGGATTTTTTTGTGATTTATGAAAATAATAATAATAATAACAATAATAATAATAATAATAATAATATAATAATAATAATGAATAAAATAAAAATAAAATATAAAGAAAAGTCATGGGGGTTAGAAAATGAAACAGGGAGTAAAATAAGCAATAAAGATTAGGCCCAGCAAAAGGGAAGCCCAGCGCTGGAAAAATCCAAAAACTGTAAAAATGTGAAAAAGAAAAAAAGCAAAAGGCAGCGTTGGGTCTTGAACCCGTGATCTTGAGGTTACCAGCGCACTGCCTTACCACTGGGGTGGCTGTACATCCGTTAATATAACTGAAACGATAAATATTATAATACAAAATGCGCCCTGATTACACTTCATCTTCAACCTCCAGCCAAAGGACATGTATCTTCTTCATCTCTCAAAATTGGAAATCGTGAAATGGGTTTGAGCTTGTTTCAGGTAGTGGTGATAATCAGGTTAGCTTTCTTGGACCTCTAGGAAGCTAATGCAAGCAATGCTTAGCTTGAGTTGAGAGTGGCTTAAATGGCCTGGAGAAGTCCAACTGCAATGCTCTGTTTTTGGCTATGGAAGTTGATGAAGATGATGTTACAGTCTGCAAACAGGGACATGGATGGTTTATATTTGATATGAGGAAGCTTTTGAAACTAAAAGGCCAAGAAATGCACGAGTGGTTTTGAAGATTGAAGTTCAAAATCAGAAATGACACAAAAATGGAGGTTTTGTGCAATCTGAGTTTTCAGGGAATTCGGGAGTGTTTTCAATCGTGTGTTAGCTTGCAAATAACTTGTCTAGTTATATGAAAAAGGTTATAGGACTTGAGGAGGTCAGAAGCACAAGATACAGAGTTATGGCTATGTTACTTGATTTTGAAGAAAAGTGGAAAAATGGTTTCAAGGAATAGTACAAGAACGACCTGAGTTTATGGTAGGCTCTAGAAATGCTGCTTTTTCCTTTGAGATTGCTTGTGATCAGAAGGAACAAGTGCAAAGCTCTATGCATTGACTTTGTGATTAAAGCTTCTTTACAAGAATGGAATGGTTACTTTATTCCAAAAATGGAAATGCAACTTGGATAATGATTTAAATGCTTGGACAATGCCTTCATATGTTATGTAAACATTTAATTATGGAGTGAGAAAACAAATATGAGGCCTGCAAAGTTATGATTATGCAGCATAGGCTTGGATTTGAATTCTTGTTCATCATGAAATGACTTGTAATTCAAGTTTGAAAACCCTAACTTCCTCTCTTCGATTCTCCATGCTCAAGAATGATCTAAAAGAGTTATTGGACATTTTGGAAAGCTTGCAATGTTCTATACAACCCCTCTTTGAATCACTTTTGAAAATTCCCATTAGAAATATATGAAAAAGTGCCATGAAGTTAGGTCAAAATCCTGACCAAAACTAGTGCAAAATTTCGCTTTGTTCAAATTCAAGGCCATGACTTTTGAATTAATAACTTGAGATACAAGCATTTTTAGGAGAAGTTGTGTAAAATAAATGTTGTAGATATCATGGAGATCTACAACTTTCATATTGAAAGTTTATTTTGAATCATCTTGCATCATGGTGAAAAATTGGCTCAAAGTTGTGAAAAAACATGAAGTTTTAAACACTTAGAAAAATTTCTAAGTTAGAAAACTTTGACTTTTCAAAATGAAATCATGAATTTTTAATTTTTTGATGAATAAGTTTCATATTTTGACATGTTTTGATGAATTGTGATCTTTGACATTGGATTTTGACCAAAAATTCAAAGTTTGACTTTTCAGTGTACAATTGACTTTTGATCAGTTGACTGAAAATTCAATGTCAATCCAATTGATCTTGAGCAATGTTTTGGGTAATGCCATTAGGTAAAAATGACGCAATTGAACTCTTGAAATCATGCTTCAAACCAATTGACCATTTGCTAGGTCAAAAATCAGAAATTGCCCTTTCTCAATCAAAACCCTAATTTTGACCATTTTGCCCTTTTGATTGTTTGATCAAATTTCTTGAGGAATTATGGTCTAAACTTGATCAAATGATACATATGAGTTTATAATATTGATGTGGATAAAAAATTAGGAAGTTTGACTGTAAATTGGCCATAGTTGACTTTTTCCCTAATATAGCTCATTTTTGGTCAACTGCTCAATTGACTGAGCAAAAGTGTGATCCAAGGCTTGAAACTTGACATGAGTAATCTTGGGGGTACATAATTATCCATGAAAGTCATATTAATAATTTAAAGTTCAATTATCCTTGTGCAATTTCAAACCCTAATTTTGGTCATTAATGCTTAAGGAGGTGTCTTGAGCTTATCAACCCTAGTGCAGTCTTGAACCAAGAGAGATCTTTGTGATAAAATATTTGATAAATGAGAGGGAAACTTTTGGGGTACAATAGAAGTCTATGTCATCGTCTTCAACCTTCAGATCATTGATAAAGTCAACCAAAACACGCGATTTACAGTTCCCTCAATCAGAAAAGTTAGAGGTTCAGACTGGTGCAATTCGATTCGTCTCATCAAGACGAAGACAAATGTACCCTCGCGAAAAATTTATATAAAACACAACTTACTAGATTTGGAAAAAACCAGAAGAAAAAAGTTGGAAAGGGATTTGAAAATTCATGAGCAAAACTCGTTTCCAGTTAAAAACTAATGATGCGACCAATATCAGAGTGATGAGAGCTATATTGCAGCAACAAATTTGGAGAGAATTGATGGAGAAATTTACCTGTTGAAGTTCAAATTTGAAGTTCTGAAACTTGACTTGGTTAGAACAATTGAGGGAACCTCAAGGCTTGGTTCTTCTTCTATTAGCTTAACTGAAGTTCAAGGATGAAGAATCAATAAAGAAATTGGATCGAAATATGCTTTAGAATTGAATTCAAAGTTGCAGAATTATGAGTTATGGAGGAAGTTCAACAAAGGTTATTTGGCTCTCTAAATCTTGTCCAAATGAGTGGGATATCACCCTTTATTTAAAGGTAAGAAAACGGGATCCTCAATCGTGTGAACTGATGAGATTTTAAGAGAATTTGTGTGAAGTTGCAAGCATGAAAAGTGTAACTCATATTTGCTTAAAACTCAGCCAAAACTTGTGTTTCAAGGTGCTAATCACTTCTGAAAGATTGTTAAGCATGATTAGAAGTAAAAACATGCAACAATTTTGTGATTAGAGGCCGTATTAACCAATTTGCAATCTGACTGTTTTGACAAAATCAGTTTCATGGTGCCAACTTTGAAGACATGGTACAAACAACTCAAGGGGCTTTATGACATTATTCTTAAAGCATTTGGAAGACAAAATTTGGATATTTGAGCAAAAAGTTATGTCCAATTGAATTTGTGAAAAACACACAAATGTTTTGTACTTAGAAAAATTCTAAGTGTTGAACTTCAAAATGACCTATATTGTTCGTCAAAATAAAATGACTTTCCACTCAAGATTTCGTCTTGATATCTCAAGATGACATAAAGTAGACCTCTTGAATTGAAGTGTGCAATTGAGATAACTCAAGAATAATAAAAATTGAAAGTGTTATGGTCTTTGGAAGATGATGAACAAATTTGGGAAAATTCACAAAAGACCTATAATCTTTTCAATTCTTCAACCACTTTTCAAGCATTCTCAAGTCTTTCACATAAAAACAAAGTTGTAGTAGACATCCCAAAGATTATTGAGGAAAAGAATGGGCTCAACGAGGTAAAAATTTACCAAGTTATGATCATTTGAAGTCAACCCCTAAAATTCAAAGGCTCTTCAAGGAGTCTTGTAATCTTTCTCAATTTTTAGTGATCTTCATTCAAAATTAGCCTTAGACTTCTGAAGAGAGCTTGTTAAGGACCATTTAAAAAGAATCATGGCTTTAGAGTCTATCATACCCCAAATTTGCCCCATCAATTAAATAGTCATATTATTATTATGTTTCTAATCTCTAATCCACATTGTTCAAATCTGTTTATTTTTTAATGTTATTTTAATGAGGGTTTAAAATCTAAAAAGAGGGGTATATTTCTAGTATAAAGGGTTTATTTCTAATCAGAAGCCCAATAAGGTTTTTTGGCCCATTTTAAATAATTGAGGGGAGTGTTTTAATAAAGGGTTATTGTATCATTTATAATCAGATTGACCCATTAAGGTTAAGCCCCTTCAAAAACAGGGGGTTTACGTTTTTTATAACTTATAGCTTCATTTTTTTATCGGATAGGTCCATTATTTATTTATATATTAATATTGTTATTTTTTTATTTGATTACTATTGTTTTAATTGTTGACCGAGACAACTAAAAAGGGCTTGGAACCCTAAGGCATGCCGCGACACTGTTGTTTCTCTTATTCCCTAAGCAAACGAGATGCCCAAGGCCTAAAGACAACAACTAAAATGAATTGTAACAAAATCAAATCTCCAAAACAATAATTGAATCAAGCATTGAACAAAAGAATCAAATTTCATTGAATTATGCACAAAATCAGAATCAATTATAGACTAATTTGCAAACAAAATCTTAATTACATCCAAATCAAATCTCTAATTTCTTTCAATCAACAATACATAACGACAATCAATAAGAAACTTCCTAATTTATCTCTGATTCCTAACCTATATATAACCCTAAGATTTCTAAGACAAGGGGACGAATTTGAAAGGACGAAAACGAGGAAAAGAATCCCAGAAGAAGAAGAACCTGTGCTTTGGGTTTCAAATTCCGAAACCCTAGATCTGTGTCTGTCGTCGCCTTCAAGCCCTCAAATCTTCATCTGCTGCGTTCGCCACCCACAAACATCTTCAAACCCTGCAAATCAAAAAAAGAAAGAAGGGATTAGAGGAGAAAATACGAAGATCAGAGAAAGAAGAGACTCGAAAGTTCACAACATCAGAGGTAACAAGCATTTTTCTTAATATTTGTTTGATTGTTGAGGCTTTAGGCTAATAGGGGTAGAGATTAGGGTCACATTTGTAGATCACCGCCGTGGAGGCTGATTAGGGTTTAGGGTATTGTTGTTGATCACTATTATAGAAGAGAGAAGAATGAGTGAAAAGCAAGGAGAGAGAGAGAGAGAGAGAAACTGATGAAAATGAAAATGAAATGAGAAGAAGGAAAACATATAATCTCTTTGCGATCTTGTGCTTCATCGTTACCATACACCCTCAATCACTACCCTTATGATTAAATCAAATGATCTTGACTCCTCTAGCTCACTGTGAGCCCATGCGATACACATACGATCCCATCAGACCAAACCCAAACACATTTTGGGCCAGGGGCCCATCTCTCTCTGCACCTCCCCTTATTATTTGTTCACTATGAAACACCCCCCCCCCCCATGATTTGGATAAAAAATCAAGCTATTGGGCTCAAGCCCGCTACTATCCAGAACCTCATGATTACTGCTCAGGTAAAACATGCACCCCCTACACCATTGGGCCTAAATTGAATATCTGGATTTAGGGTCCTGATATTCACACCCTCTAGTTTTTGGTACTCAACACAAAATGCTTTGGGCTCAGATTCTCTTTTGGGCCTAAATATATTTCTAGTACCCCCCCCCCCCTTCCCGAACCTAATATTTACACCCCCTTAACTTATTTAATTAATTTTCAACAATTAACTTTATTATTATTTTTTAATTCACATGTTTTTTAGTATTTTTATTAAAATAATATTTTGTAAAATTAATAAATAATTATTATATTTTTCTATTAAAAATACTTAATATATTTTAATGTTTATTGCTTAATCAAAAAAAATTTTTCAAAAGAAATAATAACTCTCTTTTATGTATTTGCATTAAATTTTTTTCATTCTAAAATTGCGTCATATAACATGAAAATATCTAACCAATTAAATACTAACTTTTTTCTTACTAACCTAATTCAGACTTATAGATTTTCAAAAAGGATTATGGAAATTTCTTTTATTGACTGCGAACTTCGTCTACAATTCCACTATTCACACACCCAGACTTGGTTCAAGGAGAATTCGAGATATTTCCATAATCCATAAAAAACACCAACCAACAACTACAAATTGTGAATTGGGGACTCTGATTCCTCATAAGAAGATATGTAGGCATACGACTTTAAAAAATCATGGTGAGTTCCCCTAATTAAAACTAAAACCCTATTCCTAAACCATTTACCTAAACCATAGTATCCTTGTGAACAAGGTAGATGAGGGGTGCCTAACACATTCCCTTTGTCTAAAGCGAGTCAAAAACTTAGAATCTCTGATGCAAATTAGGGTTATCTGTTATATTCCATTCCTTAGAATAAAAATTAATGAGTCAGTTATTACAGCTGGAGACTCTGCTAGGAACCTAACCCTAGGGTTTAGAAGCCTCTCTCTTTTAGGTTTAGGGTTTTGACTAGGGTTTTGCTATTTTTTTTATTTTTATCCTTATTTATTTATACTATTTATTTTGTCCATTTATTTTTGTTTTATTATTATCACTATCTTTTTATTTATTTTTTGGTGGGATTTTACTTTAAAAAAAATTATTTTCAAAAACCTTAGAAAGAAGGTTCGTCTATTGGCCAAGGGGATACATCATCCCTATGAGTTTTTGTGACGAATTCATCTAGAGTCGGTGGAATTCCAAAAAAGAAATATGTCTCAAGAGGTATCCTCTTGGGGGTAGGACTTCGGAACAAAGCCTATAACTTTTTGTATAAACCCTAAACCAAAAACTCACGGTGAGACCTTTCACGACCTTAGAGACGAAAGTTTTGGTCTGTAAAGAGGCTCCACTTAAGGGAGGCCCTTGTGCCTTTCCCTCTTGTGTTATCCATGATACCCTTAAGGAAACCATATTATGGGGAGGGTAGAATATCCGTAGGTCAAAACTAGGAACCTACCAACTAAGGATACATGTCATAAACGTTGTCATTATGTTGCATCATCATGCATTCATACATCTCACATATTCATCATTTCCCACTCTCTTTGTTTGTCTTATTCAAAGGATTTAAAAATAATTAAAGGTTTTTAGTGAGTGTTTTAAAAATGGATGCCAGGGGGAAACAATTTATCTGTGTTAGTGTTGTCAGGCTAGATATGACAAAGATAATAATCATCAAGGAGAAACTTCCTGAAATATCCATGAAGATGTTAGTGCTTCCAATAGTTGCTTTTTGGTTCGAATGTTTTTCAATATCTGAATTGTATTCCCTTTTGAGGATGATTATTATTAATGAAAGTACTTTTGTTTCCATATTTGAAATGCGTATTTATTTCAAGATGCTCACTAATAAAAAGCAAAACCTAGAATAAATATATAAAGGAATCCAACGTGAATAAGACAAAGGTAAAAAACGTTTAGCATATTCATACACATTCATGCATAAGAATCCCATTTCACATTTCATAACAAAAAAAACTCATTATTTTTCAAAATCATCTCCAGTTAAACCATTGGTAAATAAAGCACCACCTCTCTGACCGCCATATCAAACAATAGCCCCACAAAAGAAAGTGATGGAACAAATCAAAGAAAACCAAGCTGCTTTCAAAGAAGATTTGGAGCAAGTGAAGGGTAATGTCGACTCAATGAAAGGAGACATGAGTCGAGTTCTTCTAGCCTTAAAGAACATTATTGAGAGGCAAGAACAGATTCCTAAGGCAGCCTTTGAAGAAGTAGCCTAAACTATTGGTGCATCGAGCAGTCACCAACCAAAAAGAGAACCAGAGTTAGGACCTCAAAAGTCAACTGTAGCACAACAAGAGGTTAGAAAAGTTGATATTGAAGGGTTTGTCCCACCTCCAACGAAGGTAGGGACATCCCATAATTTTAATATTTTGATCAACAATGCAGACAACTACATAGATCTACAATATGGAGATCTTGATTTGGAAGGTGATACTCAGGCACACCAACCTAATATTGTTGAGAATCCCTTGCCACTCAATCAATATAAAGCCATTGAAGAAAGGTTGAAGGCTGTAGAGGGTTACAATGCTTTCGATGCCGATGCTCTCGAAATGGATCTAGTTCTTGATGTGGTGATCCCTCCAAAATTCAAAGTACCTGAATTTGTAAAATCTAAGGGAATCACATGCACAAGCAACCATCTACGCATGTATTGCAGAAAAATGCATGCATATGTTCAAGATCATAAGTTGATGATCCATTGTTTCTAAGACAATTTTAGTGGGGCACCTCTAGATTGGTACATGCAATTGAACAACCTCATATCCAAACATGGGTAGACTTTGCCAATGCTTTCCTGAGACAATACAAATATAATTTGGGCATGGCGCCTTACTGCATGCAGCTCCAAAACTTATCTCAGAAGAAGGATGAGTACTTCAAAGAATATGCTCAAAGGTTGAGAGAAATGGCAGCCCGTGTATAACCACCACTCCTAGAGAAATAATTGGTCAATATGTACATGGATACTTTGCAAGGGTTGTACTATGATAAGATTGTAGGAAGCATCTCTTTCGGATTTTCTGATTTGGTAACTATTGGAGAAAGGATTGAAGCAGGATTGAACCATTGGTAATTCCTCGGGAACAACAACAACAAAACAGGTTTGAAAGGCCTCCAAGAAGATTTAATCATATCCCCATGCCTTATAGTGAATTTTTGCAACACTTACTCAAAGCATCTTTGGTAGAGCTAAAACCTCTAGCTCCTCCAATTGGGGCACTTCTGCCAAAGCATGACGCAAATCCCAGGTGCGAGTATTATGCCAATTCTCTAGGGCATACCATAGAAAAATGTTGGGACTTTAGACATAAGGTTCATGATTTGTTGGATTCTCATGATATCACTTTTCACAAACCAAACATCAAGACAAATCTCATGCCTTTGCATGGTGGGTCAACTGTGAATGCAATTGAAGTGGTGATTGACTTTGGGGCAGCCGGACGAGAAAAGGCTCCGATAAAACTTTTGAAAGAATATTTGTTTGAATGTGGGTTCCTCTTGGAACACAATGAGGATTTTGAGAAGACACTACAAAAATTGATAGATTTAGGGATAGTCCAATTCAGGAAATACCCTAAAGAAGAACACGTATATGCGATAGAAGTACAAAGAATCCATTGGTAATTTCTTTCCAAGGGCCTAGTCCTGCTAAGAAAACTCTTGTGATTCCTTGGGGAGAGTTAACAAAAGCACCAGTGATGATACAACACCAGACTCTGAGAATTCCAGTAATTCCACAGACTATAATGGCCATCTCCCACTCCATATGAAAGTAACAAAGTGGTACCGTAGAGTTATGATTCTACTGTCTATATAAATGGTTTAAAGCAAGGATGTGAGCCATCGACAAGTCAAGAACCTACAATCACAAATATAGCAGGGACATGGGGCATGACTCATAGTGGTCAAATCTATGGTCCCGAACCACAAAAGAATAATAATGTTATGGTTAAGGATTAATGCGTGACTTTCGCAACTATACGAATCGTGTCAGAGTAATATAAAAGATTATCGATCCCACAGAGAGAAAAACGTAAATATGTCAAATTCTATTGTCAATATGTTTATCTAAGGCAGATCAAATCAGGTTTTTATAGCAGGCAGAGTAAATAAAGTAAAAGATGTCAATTCAGATAAATCAACGGGTTCGAATGCAAATCACAATAGTCAGATAATACTCTAAAATGCTTCTATAGAAATACTTATGGGGAAATATTTCCTACTTTGAAAAGAACTAATTTAACATGAACTGTCGCTTTCGCGTGTTCAAGATCGAGTTTATTATTTAAATAATGCCTTTTTATTGTCACGGATAAAAGGTGCGTATTGTGTTAAAGTAATAAACCTATTTTTAAGAAATATAGTTACTTGACTAAGTTGAAAAGTGATTTCGACTCAAAAATTCTAACCAAGAGATGATTAGACGTTTAAATCTATAAACTCGTCCGAAAAAGGTTTTGAAATCATTTCTTCTAAAAAGTTATAGGTTCTTAATTGAACAAAACACTTTCGCTCTCTTTGAGAAATTAAGACTAACCAAGTTTATCAATGGTTGGACGACTTTCGATCTTACCCAACAGAAAATAAAATGCAGAAAACTTATGTTAAAAACCAAAACAGCCCCTAAAGTATTCCTACAGATGCAATGTTTAGACAATTACCTTAACCATGATCATTACATTCTAACTCTAAAGGAAATTAGCCAGACATGGAAAAAAACTTATTAAAGCAAATCATGTTTAAGAAGAAAGTAAAAAGGTTAAAAGATAATTAAATGCGATGCGAGAAAATAAACAAAGTAAAGCAAGTGCAAGGAAATAAGTGCGATAATTGTGGAATCTTAAATAGAAACCTTCTCCAAATGGAGGGCTTTAAAGCAACTTGACTGGAAGGTAAATTTGACTAAAATAAAGGAAAATTGAATTAAAATGGAGGCAAGATTGTAAAGTGCTCCAAACTTGATTACAAACTCAATGACTCGTGCGATAACTCTTCGATGTGAAGAGATTACCACTTACAATTGGACAATATATGGCTTAAGTCAGTGCAACTAAGCTTGGATGAAGAACAAGAACTGAAATCACTTCTATTTATAGGCCTAGGAGGATTTTGGAAATCATAGGAATGCCCTCCAACTGCTTTTGAGCGAGAATCGAATTTGCAAAGGTGGCGCCCGCCATGGGGGTGTGGCGGCCGCCATGCTCCAAAAATGAAGAAGTAGCAGAGAATGTGGCAGTTGGATGAAGTTAGCCACCTCATGGATGACCCTATGGCAGGCGCCATGGTGGAAGCCACGAGTGCAAAAACTCCAAAATCTTGATTTTTAGCACGTTTTTCTTCATTTCTTCAAGCAAGGCTTATGAAAGACAAAAAACTGAAAACAAAACAAAATGCAAATATAACACAAGAAAATAACAATAAAAACCTAATAAACATGTGCGAATCGAGTCAAATATGCAGTGCGATTCAGTGTTACCAAATTCTCCCACACTTAGACCTTTGCTTGTCCTCAAGCAAAAACTCTGTATAACTCAGCAAAGAGAAACAATATTATAAAACAATTTGGGAAAAAAGGGCTTCTAAGTTTAAAGTAGGATGTAATGATAGGTACTAGCCAAATGAACCAAGGGTATTGTGACAACACATTCTGCAAGAATACAGACACAAACATCGATCCTATACAAACTGATCCATTCAAAACCATCACACTTAGACCTAATTTTCAAATCTTTTTCATTCATGCGCAATAACATTAACCCCTCAAATGACCCAATTGTGGTTGTGGGGGATCGAGTCGTAACCTGCCCTATCAAGTCCAGCACCAGAAACCTCTGAGCCAACCAACAATGAGCAAAAATTATTCTTTTATTCTTTTTGAAATTTCTCACAACCCCTTTTTAGGTTAAGTGACTTTGTGAGGGTCACCTATCCCGGAGTTGTAGCATATGAATCATGAAATCAAAGCACAAATAATTTGGATCACTCACTTATATTCATCAGTCTCCTACGTAGAGCATGTTTAAGTCGTAGCTGTCTGCTAGAATAAACTACTAAAGATGAAGGTTATGGGCATAACATAAGGTTATCAAGATCGGTTCCTATAATTACGAAGGTTATGGTGTTGGAACAATACCGATTTTTAAAAAGGACTTCCCAAGTCATCTATATCCTATCTTAAACCTGTTCTAAAGCCCAAAATTTTTCAAAGGATATTGTTTTCTTTTGTCAAAAATTTTTTGTAGGGCTAAGAAATGGGGAAAAATAGAAATACACCACACAAATGACTCGGAAAGCACATGAATTTTATTGAAAACAAAAAAAGCAAGGTAAATAAACTAAAAAAGAAATAAAGACTTAAAAATAAAGAAAAGGAAGAGCAATAAAATCTTCTCCCACACTTAAATCGAACATTGTCTCCAATCTTTCGAAATAAAATATGGAAAGAGTAACCTGGATGTATCTAGGGGAGGCCACTGGTGCCCTCGCCATCCTGTTGAAGCCTAGGGTGACGAGACCTATTGCGACGATGATCGCTCTAGGAAGAGGCTAGCTTCTCCACTCTGGCTGATAGAGCGGCCTGAGAACTCTGAACCTGTCGAAGGTTCCCTAATAGGGAACCCTGAGTGGCCTCCATGAGTGTAAAGTGCCTCTCAAAATATCCCTGCTTACGTTGCTGCTCATTACTGATCGTAAGCTAAGATTGCATGATATTCTGAAGACACTGATCAATATGTTTTTGAGAAGTTTGCATGAAGCTCATATTGTCAGTCAGTTGCTGTTGCAATGTGGTGAGCATGCCATCTCGCTTCTCCTCTCGAGCAAGATGCTCTCTCCACATCTCCTCAGTGATGTAAAATCTAGGGACAACACCTACAGAATGATGTGAAGAAGATGGTGCAGTGTGTGTTGGTGAATCATGGTGGGGGGCATATGTGGAATGGGAGACTGGTCTCTTTATTCATACTTCTCATCAGTCTCATATCCGTCCCCAAGAGGAAAATTAGGGAGCAATTGTCCCCTAATAGGTGGAGCGGACAAATCATAAGTCCAGTTTCTCTCAAGCAGCACATCAGTCATCCGAGAGCAAGGTAAAGCAACACAAGGAATAGCCACACCATGGATCATGAGGTTAAAACCTCCCTATTTTCTAACATTGCATAATTTTATATCTTTCAAAAACTTTAAATTAATTATGCGGTTAGGTAGAGGTACCAAAGTGGCTAACTCAGTGTCCAAGTTCAAAGCCCGAGCAATGGAGGTAATCAATCCTCCAAAATAAATAACGCCCCCCTTTTCTCAAAGCGGAAGACATGTGTGCAATCATAAATGGAAAAACATTAATTTTTAAACTAGTGAGGCTTCCTTGTAAAAACAAAAGTTATTTTGCATTGACCTTGTTTGGATTCTCCCGGGAAAAAATAGTACAAGCCAATAAATAACAGAAAACATGAATGGCCGTGTTATGAATCATTGAGGCAAGAATACCCTCAAAAGAGGAAATGGTGGAACTAGACAATCTAGCCCAAGAAGCAAATTCCTCAATTGACCAATCATAATCCAAAGGGGTCTCACAGATAAATCATTCCCTATGAGGCATGTCCAATAACTTTGCTAAAGCATCGGTAGTGTACTCATATTCAACATTAAACATTCTAAATTTTACCGTACCGATTGTGCTAGCAGTGTTGGGACTGACAGTATAAACCAATGAACTTAAAAATTCTTTGGTCAGCCTCTCATAGGTAGGTTCTCTCCTAGAAAAAATATCGTGCAATCCTAAAGTGTATAACATGTGAAAAACACTGATAAATTCCTAAAGTGTACAGACAGTCAGTACCGATATACCTTGTCAGAGCAATTTCTTGTGTATGCGACTTCTCGAGAACTTTCCTCTGCCTCGACCCCGATTTTCCATCACAAAGCAAAAATCCATCTAACTCCATTGTTGCCATTGTTGGTGAAAGAGGAGAAAAATGAGTTTTTATGGAAAGAAGGTGAAAAATGGTGGTTTTGTGAATTTTTAATGAGGGAAATAAAGTGGTGGAATAGGAAATGTTAGTGGGGTTGTGAGATGAAAAATGGTGGTTTTGGTGGTTCTGCCCCGTAAAAGGTACAGACTCTATGGCGTGCACCATGAGGGTTATGGAGGGCGCCATGTGTGTAAAATCTGGATGGGCCAGATTTTGAATTTTTGCTCATGGGCCTTGTACTTTTGGCGTGGTGTATGGACCACATCTTTCACAAATAAAAATAAAAATAAAATAAAAATTGAAATTCATAAAATAAAATAAAATAAAATAAAATTCAAAAATAAGAGAAAAGTAAATAATGAAAAACATCAACATGCACTATATTAATATATATGTAGATATGCAATACGATTGTTAGAGATAGATTCATAAAAACGAAACAAATCCAGGAAGAAATCAAATATAGATAACGATAAGTATGGAGAGAAAAAATGATAAAGCATATGAATAGAATCTCTGTCTCAGATGGGAGAAACACCGTCAACACCAGCAGGGGGATCGTTATCAAGGTCAGAGTCAGAGCCTCCTGGGGCTTGTGGGCCTCCTACTATCTGTCAGTGCAACTCAACAATCTCCTGGTAAAGAAGGTCGGCCTCCGTTGCATGAGTCAAATCAGAGACCTCATGCTGCAAGGTGAGGTCAGTAATCTATTGTCGAAGTCGGGCCACCTCCATACGCAGCTCAGCTAGCTGCGTATGCACATCTGGCTGCTGCAAAGAGAAATTATTAGAAAGTACAGTGAACCTGGGTGAAAGTGGTGCAGGGATGTACTCTGCCATAGGTGGCGATCTAGGTGCATCGATGGTTTCTCCCTGGCCTTCCAAAATGTAGGTCCAATTAGACGGATCATGTACATTGGTCATCATAGGATCTGGCAAAGTGAAGTAGAGTATCGTCTCATTCTTGATTAGGAGCCTGAAAAAGTCTGCGCTGAAGGAGACCCACCTCATTAATCCACGATCCAAGCAATACTGATATCCAACTGTGTGTATCCACAATAATGGGTCAAGTGACATAATTTCATCTCAAGACCCAAAGCAATAGAAATGTGCATCACCGTCCCTCCCACATGTATGATACTCTCAGAGGGAAGGGCAGTGGCATGCAGATTCCATATCAAGAAGTTACCGCAGGCAACTGGACGTGACTGATTATCACAAAACAAGAAGAATACCTCTTCATCACCTACATTGTGGTCAGCATCACTCCTTCCTAAGAAGGTATGGGCCAGAATCATCTGAAAATAGCGGAGGGACAAATTATGGATGACGTTTGACATCATGTGGTCAGGATCATGGCTACTCCCAGCAGTGATGTCATCCCAAAACTTCTCCATGTCTCTAGTCATGAAGTAACCCAAGGGTAACTCTGAAATAACATCAGGATAAGTCCGAAAACCTAAAAGATCACTGAACTCCTTGTGGTTGAAAGCATGCTTTGTCCCAAACAATCTGAAACTGATGTGGCCATCTGGATCAACATATGGTACATAGTCCAATGAGCTGAGGAACTCTAAAGTGAGGTTCCGGTAAGTCTTATTCTTGCTGTCAACATACTCCTCCAAGTTGAGTTGGTGGCATAGGAATCTAACACTAGGCTCCAAGTCTAAGACTTCCAATCAACCTTCGTCTGGATATTGGGTAAGATCCATCGGGTGAAGGGACAAGGCCTTATAGCGATGTTTTTGAATCTCATTTCTGAAGTTGACATGCATGTCATCAAGAGGCGGCATCCTGAAAAGGTATGGTTAGACCATAATGCTATCCTGAAAAATACAAACATTAAAATTGTTATTCCAAAAATAGGGAAACATAAGGTGATTAAATTATAAAATAAATAAATAAATGAAAGTAAAGAAAAAGGAAAGAAAATAAAACTTATGGGATGTAAGCTGTAGGATCCTTCCCACCAAAATATTGTCCTTTTTCAAAGCGAATACTTTTCCAGGCCTTGATATCCCTATTCATCCATCTGGTGTTATCGGGAACATCATAGAATAAGGATTCTCACACATGCTCAGCTTCAGGTGGTCCTCTTAGAGCATAACCCAATTATCTTCGAGAAAGAGTCAGATTATAGTTGATACCACCCCTTATGCCTATGACAGGTACATTAAAGAATTCTTCGCAATGAAAGATTACTTTTTATCTTTCAGTTCTAGACAAATCATGCTTATACCATTCAATATCTTTGAATGTAAGCCCCATCAGCCTGGGAGCCCACTTCAGAGTACGCTGAGTGTCAATAAAAGCACCATGTCGAGGAAGATGACCTCTAAACCAATGATACAGTAATGGCGCACAACAATAAACAACTCCGCCTTTTCCCTTATAGCTCCGGGAGTTTATGGAATGATAAACATCTCCCAGGTTAGTTGGCACAAGATTATTTAGAATGAATATGGCAATAGCGTTTTTGTTAACAAACTTGATCTCATTGGGAAACACAATTGTCCCATAAATGCAACAAGCTAAGATAGAATTGTAACCTCTCAAATATCTCTTATTAGCTTTGTACTTAACTTCTTTCAAGAGAAAATTCAGATGAAAATCGTGCACAAATCCTTTCTTCGTATAATTGGCTTTTACAACAGATTCACCCAAATAAAGGGCGGCAGCGATCTGATCAGTCTACGACTTCTTCATAGAAGAACGGAAAGGTACTTGGTGTGGGATAGGAATTACCAATATAGTGGAGTGCTCTTCCGAATTTGGAGCCAACATATAATCAGGAAACATAAACCAGCTGAGTGTGCGGTTAAAAAACTGAAATAGAGCTTGGAGTGCATCTTTGTGGTACTCACTGAGTGGAGACTATAGACACATCAAAATTCCCCATAATATTTGGTAAAATTAGTAACATTCTCGGGAGGAGACATCTTGGATAATAAGAGAAGATTGTCGAGAACTGGCATAGGAAACTTGTAGATGATATGATATCGGTGATTGTCTTTCTTCTCGGTATCCATCTTCCAAGGCGGCCTAACAACAAGACTCAAAGACTATAATACTTGGATATAAGAATACATGTATGTCAAAATGCGGTTTACATAATGTTTCATGAATGAAATAGGATCATGGCTTCCATAAACTGAACTACTGATGTGTTGATAACATAACCACAATCACATGTAATAGGATCAAAGGTCCAGATCATATTAGAATACCAAGAACTGAATACCAAGATTCGAGTATCAAGAATCGATTATCAAGGACCAACATTTGTACCTGTAAGAATGATTTCCCTCCCCACCTCACGGGTAAATTATAGTTAGAACAGGGTCCCTAATGATAAATAGAGCCGAGAATTCTCCATCGGAACACCTAGTCTATGCAGAAAGGGCGCAAAGCAAAAGGCATCATCAAGAAAACCTCGTCGGAGTATGGTATATCATGCCTCCTCACACGTGTCAACGAAACACGAGATTTGACATGAAAAGCCATCTAAGCTATGTGTCACTAACCTGGGTAATGGGCCTTTTACCTCATGGAACACCCTCACAACAAGGAAATAGCACAACACATCGACACTGTATGGAAAGCGGTAAAATGCTATGCAAACATATGCATGAAATCATGTAAATAAACAAAACCTAGGATCGACTCGCATAGGATGAACCATCAATTTGTCAACATGTCCCCAGCGGAGTCGCCAGTTGTCGCGTTTGGGATTTTCATCAAAGCGTGAAGGAGGCGAAAGACAGAAGAGTTAGCATTAATGTTATTTATCCCAAGAGAGAGATAAAGGAATCATTGAGTAAACCTAAGAGAAGGAAACGAGCATGGTCATCACGACCAAGAGAAATGGGTAAGGATGTCGGCTACGCGAGGGAAAGGTATTACCACCCCTCACGTCTATGGTACTCCATAGGGTCCACTTAACTTTGTTCTAATCTATGGGTTTATCTAATATATGTCTAAAGCTTAATGCTAAAAAAGAGAATGCATGGATGCAAAGTATTATGTACAAAAATAAACGTTTTTATTAGTTGTGCCTTCCTAGAATGCGAACCTTCATGCCTACATATCACCGGTCGTGGAATGGGGATACAGGCACCTGTAGTTCACCTCAAAATTTTTGGTGAGTTGTATGTTTTTTATGAACAATGCTAATGTCGCATTCTATCGCTGCCCGACCATTTGAGACTCTCGCTTTGTAGTATAGAGGAATTAACATGTTCTTTTATGAAAAGGTTTTCAAAAGAAAAAGTTCCAAAGACAAAAAGGTTTGCATTGGATGATATTTTTTACCTTGAAAAAGGGTATTGCTTTTTTAGAGTGTTTTTTGAATTTGCCAAAGAAAGGAGTTTTAGTTTTAGTCATGCAAAAAGGGGAAGTAAAAAGTATAAGGGAGACTAACCTAGTGCTATCCCTATTGTTATCATGAAGTGATGGTCCTAAGGTCTGGATTAATAAAAGGGAGAATCTACCTAGTGTTGGCAGGCATAGATTCAACATTTTCATACATGAGCTAAAGAAAAAGCATGGGGGATTGGTTACAGATCCATGCATTACACTTGACGGACTCAATAACAAGAGTAATATTGTTCATAACATCGATGAATGGCGTAAGCTATAAACGACCTGGGTACTCAGATGTTGGGGTCGATTACGAACCCTCTACTTGCCTTGCCTCCTTTTGAGGACTTATCAATGGGGAATGGGAATGGGATGCCTTCTTTGAGGTCTTTGGCACAAATGATAAACACACATAATTTCCTTTGTAGAGTACTTTAAACAAGCAAGCACAAGTAGGATTTTCCTTCTAAAGGTCTTTTAAAACAGCATTATCCACCTAAATTAGGGTCTCTCAGTCATGCATATTTATTCCTACTTCTCATGGAAAGGAAAGTGGAAAAAAAAGTAGATTGCAAATAGTCAAGAGAAAATACCAAACATATATCAAATCCATAATAAAGTTCAATGAGTGTAAGAAACTCGGAAAACTTCGAGTAAGCTAGCATCCATAATAAAAGAAGTCAGAAATCGGGTGTTCGGAATATGCATCGAAGCAACATGTGAAAATAAATCACAAATGGAATGTGTAGCAGACACATCTGAATTTCAATTGATAAACCTTCACAAACAAAAGTCCAGACAAACAAACAACAATGCATGCATCCCATAAAGTGAGAATATCAATGGATCACGTCAGAATTGAAATCGAACCACAAGGAAATGGAATAACATGGTTCAATTGGATAACCAAGAATTGATTAATCAATTGAAAACTTTCTCAGAAAAGATTGCACATGTACACAAGAGGAGTTACTGATAACAAGAAAGAAATGTAAGCAATCAAATCACAACTCAAAAGAAGATCACTATGCGAAGAAATCTCATCCGAACAAGTATCAGAACATGAAAGTAGAAATACGGGCAGCACCACACTAGCTTGTAGAAGTGCACAAAAGGTCGTCGTGAAAGTGCGAAAACTCAACTCCGATATCAAGTACTTGTAAAATTAAGCTCACTTATGTGTTTATAAATAATTAAAACACAATGTAGATGCAAAATAGGTTTCTCGGGTAGAAACTTTTAACACATAAAAATGCACAAAAGTTGAGTCAAAATCAATAATACTTGATATCGGTGTCAAGAAAACATGCTAGCAAGATCAAATAAGCACTTAGTAGGAATTAAATCATGTTACATGCCATACTTAGTAATTCAGGAAGTGGTACTGTAACACATAGAATCAATGCAAAAGCTGGATTAAAAGCAACCAAACTTGGTACCGGTGTCAAAGGAATGACTGGTTAAGCACACAAATGCATTGTTCAAGAATTAAATCTTATTGTACATGAAAAATTGAATTCTGGAGAGCATTGTTGTAGTTTTAGAGGTGCTCGAAAATTTCGAATAAGATCCACCAGAATTGGTACCGGTATCCATCAAAAGTGCCAACAAGTTTGAAAAAACAACAATCTGGAATTAATTTACATGTTTCGGTACACTTGCAAATTCCCGAAAACATTATGTGTATGTTAAGGTTTGCATGCATTAAATGTGAATATCGACATAAGAAAGTTTTATCGAAATTTACAAATGAAACGCATCCGAAAAATCGGTGTAGAAACCAAAATTTCAAGCCTTGAAATCACATATTTCTTACGAATCAAAAGTGATTAAACAAGTTATAAATTAATTCCGGTTCATGAGTTTAAGCATTTGTCAAGGAAATAATGAATCAGAATCAATTTACGACACATAAATTTCAACAATCAAGTGCAAATGTGAATTTTGACACATAAGCTCTACATGATTTTCAACAATTGGTTGAATCTTTTAAAAATCACAACATTATCTCTATCTTGATTCAACCAATTACAACAACATTTCTCATAATTTAAATTCAAGAATTAAAGTAATTCATAACATGAAATTCAATTATGTAAACAATTTCTCAATCAAATAAAATTCACAAATTAACAGGATAATTGGAAATCAAGTGTAATTGATGAATTACCGAGTAGAAGCTTGAATCGAACGAAAAAATTGATCGGAAGATGTACTCACCGGAGAAGAAATCGCGTCGGAGAGGATGGAATTGCCACCGGAAAATCGCGATGGAGAAAGGAGGTTCACGGATAGTCGCGCGAACTGGAGGGATAGGAGGAGATTCACAAAAATCAAGAGGCCGAAGGAAGATGGACAATGACGGACCAATTGCGACAGCAAGGGGACCAAAATTTACGAACTGGTGGCAAGGAAGAGTGAGGTCTTGCGGTGGAGGCTTGAGTGAGATGAAGATTGTTGATATTTGTTGTTTTGTGTTCTTGAGAAATTTGGGGGAAAAGTTGAGAGAATAATGTTTGATCTTTTAGAGAGTGGAAATAAAATTGTGAGAGTGAGTGTTGTAATGACATATTTTTGAAATTCAAAATATATAGTTTTGGCTCCAAACTTAAATATTCAAAATATTCCATGCACAGTGCGAGATCGAGTCACAAAGAAATGACAATTGGCGCGAAATCTTGATGTAGGACTTGCAACAAAGATGTCGATGATGAAACTTGTGACAGGATGCCAAAATAATCATATCATAAAAATCGAGCAAGTTACGATGCTATGAGTGGCGAGAAACTCAATATAAAAATCATCAGTGCAGATTTTTCAGCTTTTTTCACGTACGGCATGCGAACTAACACAAAGCTTATGATGCTCGGTGCGAAATCTAGATGCGAGCCCTGAAGAAAAATTTTCGGTGACGAAATTCATGATGTAGTGCCAAAATAATAACCATGATACAATAAAAATAGAGCAAGTTATGATTTTTCGAATGGCGAGAAACAATGGACTTTTTCACCATATTGAAAATTTCAGCTTATTTCCGTCCGCACTTTCATATGTGAGCCACAAACGAAATCCTTCGAAGCATGTTCTTGACTCGAGACATGAAGAAAATTGGTATTTGGTCAAATTTGTGATCTCATGCTTTAAGAATCGTCCTGATCCGGTAAAAATTGAGGAAGTTATGAATTTTTCAATATCAAGAAACAGTATGTCCGAAAACCATTTCGGGGCACGCTTTTCTCTGGTAATTTGAACTTTCAGAGATCTTCTGCAATTAATTAACTATTCATCCAAATATATAAATCAAAGATAAAAATCAAGATGTATTTTTCTCCCAGATAACCACTCCAAAAACTCGAACCGGAAAAAAGTTATGAATTTTTGAACGGCCAAAAAATAATGGTTCAGCGCAGTATTTTCAATGTTTTTTCACTGTCTAGCTTCAAAGTACTCGTGTATTCAGAGATCTTACCCACTGAATTGGCTTCTGAGCCGTACATGAAAGTTGGAAGAAATAATAAGACAATTTAAATTCTCCAAGAGGCACTCAAAGATGATTCTTCGATCAGAAGTTAGAAATTTTTAAGCATCTGAAAACCATAGAAACGATAAATCCATTGTATAACACATTTCAAGTATTTGGAGTTTTAGAAAATCTTTCTCACAAAATTAGACTTCGAAATGAACACATGAAATGAAGAAGACATTAAGACGGTTCCAATGAAATAATAATCATTCCTAAACCATTTTTTGATCTCAAGTTGTGAATTTCCTAGCTTGAAACGCATAATACTGAATTTTCATCTGCACTCTCTCAACTCAACTAAAACACTTGACTTTTGGCGTAAATCAAAGCGCATTGGAATGCATAAGAGCTTAATATGATGATGAATCTATTGATTTATACTTGAAGGACGCAATTTGGGGTAAAGTTGAATGTGGAAAATTCCGAATTATACTCTACTGTATCAATTGACGGAACAATCATCCATTTTAAATCTTGAAAGATGAACACCATGATCCCACGACCACAATAACAATGATATGTATGTATTCATATGATGAAAAATACACCACTTATAGTTAGAATAAATATGGAAATTTTTGGGGTACAACACTTCTCTATAGGATGATTAATTTTCATCGGCAAGAAATGAGCCGACTTAGTAAACCTATCCACAATCACCCAAATCAAATCATTGCCTTTATCAGTCTTCGGAAAACCTGACACAAAATCCATGGAAACACTATCCCACTTCCATTTTAGAATACACAATAGTTTCATAAGACCTATAGACTTATGATGCTCAATCTTCAACTTCTGATAAGTCAAGTAAGAATAAACAAATTTAGAAACTTCCTTTTTCATACCAGACCACCAAAATAATTTCTTCAAGTCTTGATTCATCTTTGTAGCACCTGGATGACTACTCAGCCCACTTATATGCCCTTCCTCGAGAATGCTCTTCTTAAGTTCAAGAATATTTGGAACACACACTCTATCGCCAAACCTCATCACACCATTTTCATCAATTCTGAAATTATCTCCTTTACCTTGGTTAATCAGATTCAATTGGTCGACTAACCTCAAATCAAACTTCTGACCTTCTCGGATTTTCACTATTATTCTACTAGTCAGTTTTAACATTCCTAAATTTACACTATTAGGAGTCACTTCACACACTAAGCTCATATCTTTGAATTGTTCAATCATTTCTAATTCTCTAATTATAAGCATTGACATATGCAAGGACTTCATACTCAATGCATGAGCAACTACATTTCCTTTACCAAGATGGTAACTCAAATTTAAATCATAATATTTTAGCAATTCAAGTCACCTTCTTTGTCTCATATTTAACTCCTTCTGATCAAACAAGTTCTTTAGAATCTTGTGGTCACTAAACACTTCGAGTTTAGATCCAAAAAGGTAATGTCTCCAAATCTTCAGTACAAACACTACAACTGCTAATTCTAAGTCATGCATGTCATACCCCAAATTTTCCTGTCCTTTATTTCTACGGTCAAAAAATATTTTCAAAATGTTGGTTTTATAAATTTCTTTGATTTTTACAAATATTTGCTTCCCAACCTATTTAAAAATATAATAATTTATTTCACATTATTTATATTTTTAAAATAGCAAATATCTGCACACCTTTCATTCACTTTCAAATTGAGTTTATTTACAAATCAGTAACATAACACAATTGGTAAAGAATGAAGCTTGCTAGCATAAGGTCACGGGTTTGAATCTCTTGTGCTGCACTTTTAACATTTTCTTTTTTCTATATTTTGTCACTAATTTTATTTCTTTTTTTGGAAATCACACTTTATGCTTTTTTTGGGAGTTTCTAAGTTTTTGTTAACCTAATTCACTCCATAAATAGGACTATTATTTTCCTAAGATTTCCATCCACAACTCGACACTTTTGCAAATCCAGAATATCACTACACACAACTTTGCAATTTCTATTCAAAACTCTTGTTTTCTAAAACTTCGATATTTATTTCCGGCCGATGTATTCATATGAGGCCCACCTCCCTTATTATTTTCAATTTCTTTTAATTTTAAATTTCTTTGTTTTTCCACAAGATGATGGCTCTCTTTTAAAAGAAAATTCTTTCTATGATTTTCTTACTAACATATTACTTAACAATCTCTTATTTTCTTGTAACGTTAATATAACACTATGAATATTTTGGATAGTGAAAACATTGTCTTGTGATAATTTTCGTGCTCCTGTGAATTCAAATCAACGACCTTACTTCTATAACCCGTGGAAATTTCCAAAACAAATTCAAACACAAACCTTATTAACATAGATGCATCACTATATTTTGTGTAAAGATTTTTTGCAAGAAAAAAAGCTACAATAAAAAAATCACAAATACCATCCAACCTTCAATCAAAAAAATGTCCAGAATCAATTTCAACAACACAAAGCTTGTTACAACAAATCACAACATCAATATAAATTGTGCCGGTTTCTTTTTTGCAGAAAACAGAGAAAGAAGAAGAACAACTAGTTCCCGTCGTGCCCACAACAATAACCTGCAGCTATTTTATAGAAATAAGTCACAATTCAAATTATTGTTTGTTTCTGTTTTTCCATGTTGTGTTTTACAGGAAAAGAATTGAAGAAATTGAATATGAAAAACTTCATAATAAAACCTCCACTAGAGTTTACAAACCAAGTTCACTAAAACAAATTACACAGAACAAACTCACAACACAAATTGGAATTGCATATATATATATTTTCTTTTTGCTTGCTGGAAAAGGAGAAAATATGAAACATAGAAAGTTAATTCGAAAGATGAGCTAGAATCGAACCGACGAACAACCGCCGCGATCTGATCTCAGATCCACAAATCCTTAGACCGCCGCTAATCACCACACTGTAGATTCTCCGCCACCACTTGCATATTTGTCGATGATCTGTCTTCTCCTTTTTCATTCGGTAATCTCTATTATTCATTGACTTTAATTGTGTTGTTTAAATATGTTGAATAATGTTATCATGTTGAGAATCCTGGCTATTGTTGCTTCTCGAATCACATGGCTGTGGTAATTTGTTTTGAAACGCTAATTAGTTGTTCTTGTTTCATTGATGTCATTAACAGTGAGAGAAATAAAGAAAGTTTATGTTGGAGTGAAATGAAGAAAATACTATGCCATTTTTTCTTCTTACTTTTAATTTATTTAGTTTATTTTAAATTAATAATAGAAAAAAAGGAGGAAGTGGATACATCATTTTTTTGTTATGATCATTTTTTAATTTTTATTTTAACAATAGTAATAGAAGAAGCTTCATCACATTTTTCTTCTTTCCTTTCGTTTTCTATGTTTTTTCTTAATTTATTATTTTACTTTAATCATTTCATTAGAAACTAATTTTTATTTCATTTAAATAGCTCTAGTCTTGTTTTTATTTAAACTTTTATCTTAGGTAAATATTTTTTTAATTAATCTAAGTTAGGGTGATGTTGAGTAGGTTAATTTTATTAAGGTTTTCAATTATGATTCACAAAACAAATCTTTTCTTTATTTAATAAAAAATACAAAACAAATATTTTCTTTAATTAATAAAAAATACAAAAACACAAGTCTTTTTTTTAAATAAAAAAAATATATGACTAATAGTTTCTTATAAATAAATTCCATGCACCTGTATATACTTAACTTATTACTAAATAATATTTTTGATGTATTTGATTTACTTTTTTTTCATTATCACGTAAACATTAAAATACTAAAAAAATCGAATACTATAAATTCAAACACTTTTTTTCAAATTAATTAATTCAAATATTCTACAAATAATAGGATGTCTATCTTTGAGTAATTAAATCGGTCGACACACTATCTTCTAGTTTATTATTCAAAATCGAAATATTAAAACTCACACAACTCATTGAATACTCCATCCCATAATGACACGTGGCTAATATCTAGCCATGTGACGAGGAGACCATATCAGGCTCCGTTGCTCTACATTTTAAAACAACTAACCAAAATCAAAATATTTTTCAACTAACATTACAAAACTACAAGATTATTTTCAAAAAAGGATTAAGGAGAATTTTTTATGAAATTAACTGCAAACCATATCTATGATCACTCAATTTATAACCCAGACAAGGTTCAAGGTTAATTCGAAAGCAATTCTACTTAATCTTATAAAAAACACAAATCCATCACGAACTACAAAATGAGACTTTGATTCCTCCTAAGAGGATATGTAGGCATACGATTAAAATTGTGGCGAGTCTCCCTATTTAAAATTAAAACCATTTTCTCCTAATAAAACATTAAAACCCTTTTTTCCTAAAAAGGAATTTCTAAACCTAGTATCATTGTGAAAAAGGTAGTGAAGGGTTCCTAACACCTTCCTTTTTTCTAGAACCGAGTCAAACCTAGAATCTCTAACTTTTAGGGTTATCCTTTATATTCCCTTCCTTAGGATAAAAATTAAGGGTGGCGACTCTCAAACTTAAAAACCATTTGCAACAACAGGTGTAATACGGTGGAAGAACTGACTTTAGGGTTTTGCATTTTATTGCAAATGTTGCGGATATCAAGAGTTGCGGATATCAAAAGAACAGGAAAGACCTTTTGAGAATTTTTTGAGTAAGGGGGGTAGGTTATGAAAAGGGATGGTGTTAGTACCCTCTTCATCCGTAGTTATCTACGGACTCTTAATCGCTATCTCACTTTAAAAATGCTTTGTGTCTGTGTATGTTTGAAATTATTCTGAAAATGCCTAAGTGCGGCAATTTTGTAATTATTCTCTTATCGTTGAGAATATATACAAAATGTTTGTTTTGAAAATTTTTATGAAAGAAAGTGTTATTTTATGAAAAGATGTTTTTGTTTTGAAAAGTTTGTGAGCAAGCGACTGCGAGCGATCTACCTACTCAAAGAAGTCTTTTTTTCTTTTCCTCCTCCTTTAGATAGTGCTATCCTACATTTATTTAGTAGGAAGCCTTATCATTGGATGTGAGGGACAGGCGCAGGTCATCGTATAGTCATAGAAGGAAACTTGTGGGATGATTTAGAAATTTTTGTAAGGGACTAAGATCGCTTACCGAAGGCAGCATTGAAGGGTCATCGAGGGACTACGATCTTTTAACTAAGGGTCTTTGCTAAAGCGTCCCATGTTTGAGGGATATGACTATTTAATCTGAAGGCAACAAGTGAGGTTACTCGAGAGGTGCGTGTGTGAGTAGTGATTGGTTTCAGTTATTTTTGTCTTGAAATTAGGGTTTTGCTATCGGTTGATTTTAATCTTTCCATACAAACCCTAATTACTAACAGTAATAAGGAAAGCAGTAAATTACGGAAATTAAATGTCCTACACTATTACAACGCTTCGGGAACGGGTGTACAAATTTATGAATAGGGATGAAAAGTAAAGTAACCTATAATTAAACTATTACATATTGGAGCAGTTACAATAATTGGGAAATAAAGTACGCAAAGATTTGTAAAATAAAGAAAAGAGAAAGGAATTTGTTGTGATTTTTTTTATAGAAAAAAGTTTGAAGATTAACCTTATTATTTGATTAATTTTCATTACATTTTTTTTAGTAAAAACCGAAAGAAACTAAATTAAATTTAATAATAAATAAAAAAAAGACAATTAATTTAATTAATTAAAAATAAAGCTAATTTAGTTAAAAAACCTAAGTCTAAATTAATTTTAATTTTAAAAAAGAAACTAATTGTTAGAAAATATCTTTGACGTTTTATTTAGAAAAATATTTTATAGTATAAACCCCAATTCTAATTAATTTACAAACTAATTAAAACAATAAAACAAAATGATAAAATTAAATTAATTTTTTTATTTATAAAAATAAAATTAACTAATTAAAACCTAAATCTAATTTTTTTTATGATTTTTATGATTTTTTCATTTTAAATAAAATTAGTTAAAAGAAAAGAAAATAATTAATTAATTTAAAAGAACAAAAAAAGTAAACGGGCCAAAGAAAAAATGCAAAGAGATAAATGGGCCTGAGATGTAGAAAGAAATCTGGGAGGTGCAAGAGAATAAATCCACCAGGCCAAACAAGCTCCAGTGCAGGATCTTGTGTAGGGAATCCTTGAGGGTATAGTATGGATATTAGATCTGGATTGTTGAATTTGGATCTAAAATTCTGGTATCAGATATGTGATATCGAATGAAATGTCATGAAACAAATATTTGTTTGCAAGTAACGTGCAATAAAATCAAAAGCAGTAAAAACACAAGAGACTGTTCACCCAGTTCAGTGTACAACAACACCTACTTTGGGGGCTACCAAGCCAAGGATAAGTTCACTAAATAGTATCAATTCATAGACCCTCAGTAAATAACCAGTTTACGATCTAATCACTTAATCACTACCCAAGCTAAACTTTTACCTAAGACTCACCTAGGTATGAGGCCATCCTCAAATCCCTTCAATCACTTACAGTGAAGAACTTAATAGAATTAATAAGTTTGAAACACTTCAATCATTCAACCCATAAAAGCTTATGAATGATACACAATTAACAACCCAAATAACAACTCAAGTATTTAAACCAATACTTAGAGTGTATTACAAATAAAAAGCCCAGACTTCTAATAAAAAAGAAAGTATTCTTCTTCAAAAGTTGCTTGTCTTTGAATAAGGAAGCAAGTCCCTATATATGCGAAGCTTTGGGCTTGGGCTTAAAAACAAATATTCAAATCTTTTAATTATTTCCATAAAAACAGGCCAAGATAAAATTATGCAATTTGAAAAATATTGCTCCATATTTTTCGCAGCTTGTAGATCACAAATTCTGAATTATGCCACTCATAAAAACAAGAAACAAAATAATTAACTAATTTTGGATTGAGATCAATTCAGTAGGCAGATGTCAAGACATCTGCTTTGACATCATTCAAAACAGTTTTGCTCCAAATGTTAAGAAATTTAGTGAAACATTAACAAGTCATTGTTTTACCAAAATTGCTACCAACAAACACTTACAAGATCAGATGGTGATGATTGAGGAGGTGCATGGCATGCACGTGTTGGCTTATTGCACTGGATATGCAAAGACAATATGTGAAAAAAAACAAAGGGTACCACTGGAGTCTTCACCTTCAGAGCTCACTGTATCATCCGGGTTGTTGTCCTTTTACAGGTCCTTGATCATCTTTTCAAAGATTTTCTTCCTAGCTGAGCTCACTCTGATCACATCATCTAATTCCTTGCAGGATTCCCTTAATTCATTGATCATTTCATCCTTGGGGGAGGCCTTTTCAACAGGACAAGATGTTAAAACAATGTCTGCTACATGTTTTCCTGAAAAGAGCTTAAAATGTAGGGTCAAGGCAGACTCCCTCTTGCATACAACATCATTTCCATTTAGGATTCCAGGATGCTGATTTAGGATAATTCCACAAAGGAGGGAAGGAAAAGCAATTGGCATCTTAATGGCACAATTTCCTGCATGTTTGATGGTCTGATCAAAGGTATAAGTCCCATAATAAAAAAGTTTCTGGTTTCTTACAACATAAATGAACTTTCCTAATCCAATGGAGATGGTTGAAGTGTGATTCATGGGAACCCAATTCGTAGCTCCAATCCTCTGTAAAATTGCATATTTCACACTCAATTTGCTGATAGGAAGTTCGGTTTTCATTGGCCACTCACTTACTTGATTAGCAGTAATGGCTTTACACACTTGATTGTCTGTTACTTCTAGCTCACAACATACATCATCAGACCTATCTAGAATTTTGTTTATAATGGCAGGAGAAAATTCTACACACTTTCCTCTAACAAAAACCTTTCTATACTCCTTACTCTTATGGTCAGCTTAGTCAATAGGAATATTAACAATAAACTCTTTAACAAGAGTTTCATAGCAATTTGCAAACCTGGTAACTTTTTTCATCAGTCTAGCATATGAGATCAGCTCCATGATTTCCTTACATTCCAAAGCACCAGCTCCTAGTTCACTCTCTAGGGTAATCCTTCTTTGATACACATACTTCCACTTTTCAGCATTCCCAACAGAGTCAAAGGAGATGTTATCAAGTGGGGCATCAGGAACCCTAACAGACAGTTTCTTACTTTCATATTTTTTGATAGGAGAGATGTCCTGGACATCTTGCTCGACATCATACTCAAAGTCTGCCTTTTCAACTAGAACATCTTTCTTCTTATTCTTGGACCTTTTTTACAGCATCCTCATCCTCATCAGTAAAGGTAATAGCTCTAGCTTTTCTCTTTCTAGAAGGAGGGACCACTTTACTTCCTGCTTTTGAGGGTCCATACATGGTTTTCTTCTTGATTTTCTTGGGAGGGGATGTGATACTTGTATCTTTCACTTTCCTGGACTTTAGCCTTCTAGCAATACTAGGTACAACATTAGTGATGAGTTCATTATTAGACATCTCTTCAACATTGACTACATTCACAACATTGTGACATTCTCCATCCTTGGAGGCAACAACATTTTCTTTAGAAGGAGTGCTTTCTTCAACATTTTGTTAAATATTTTCCTCAATATCTTGATCAACATTTTCTTCTTCCACGTCTTTTAGGGCATAGGTAGCAAGCTTCTCAAGTTTGCTATTAACAACATCATTCTTGGATGATTCAACAGCATCATTTTTAGGATTACTTCCTTCGTCAGCAGGAGGAGGCATGCGAGCAAGGGGAGAAGAAATCCCAGGCACAACAAATCCTTCATTTAATACCCTGTCCACAAGCCTTCTGATGCTTATATTAACATTGACAATTTCTTCTTCAGTTCTATTATTAGTAGCAGTAGAAGAGTTACCTTTATCATCTTTAGATTTCTTAGCTGGTGATGATCTAGGTTTCTTGACCTTTTTATCAAGCGGAGGGATCGCTGATAGAGGAGTAACATCTAGTAATGTGTCAAGAGAAAGATTTTCATTTGCAAATTTTGAGGAATATGATGTGTGGTGTTAAGACATGTTTGAGAATTTTTAAGCAAGGTGATAAAGAATGGCCAGGGTCCTTTTTCTGAGGAGGAGAATAAAGAGTTTGTGAAAGTAGAGAGATGAAATTTCATAGCGTGTGGGAAACAAATTGAGGCAGTCTTGTAATGATTGCTTTCTAACTTTTATTTATTAGAAACACAAATAATACAATATCACTTTAATGATATTCCCACACACTTTTAATTTCTACAAACCCTCATATAAACATATCTCTAATTTTCCTCTTAAATTCTTAAATTGATTAGCATCCAAAGCTTTTGTGAAGATGTCAACCAAATGCAATTCAGTGGCTACATGTTCTAAGGCAACAATCTTTTCTTCAACAAGCTCTCTTATGAAGTGATGACGAATGTCAATATGCTTGGTCCTGATGTGTTGAATGGGATTCTTTGATATGTTTATGGCACTTAAATTGTCACGGAATAATGTCATGACATCTTGTTTGTCATTGTATTCTGATAACATTTGTTTCATCCAAACCAATTGAGAACAACTGCTTCCTGCAGCAATGTACTCAGCCTTAGCAATGGACAAAGTAACACAATTTTACTTCTTATTGAACCAAGATATGAGATTATTTCCCATAAATAAGCATCCTCTTTATGTACTCTTCCTATCATCATCACTTCATGCCCAATCAGCATCACAAAAACCAGTTAAGGGATAATTTGATCCATGAGAGTACAACATACCATAATCACTTGTCCCATTCACATATTTAAGAATCCTCTTCACATGGTTGGCATGGCTAACTTTGGGATCAAATTGATATCTTGAACACACCCCTACAACAAAGGTAATGCCTGGTCTGCTAGCTGTAAGATATAGAAGGCTTCCTATTATGCTTTTGTAGAGACTTTGATCTACACTTACTCCTTTTTCATCTTTAGTCAGCTTCAAATGTATAGGAGTAGGGGTTCTTTTGTGATTGGCATTCTCCATCCCAAACTTTTTCACTATATTCTTGGCATACTTGCTCTGAGATGAAAATATGGAGTCTTCCATTTTTTAAACTTGTAGACCAAGAAAATAGGTTAATTCACCAACAAGACTCATTTCAAATTCTGAGTGCATTTGCTTGACAAAATGTTCCAGCATCTCATTTAACATCCCTCCAAATACAATATCATCAACATAGATTTGAGAAATCATGATTTCCCTTCTTCTTCTTTGGAAAAGAGGGTTTTGTCTATGCCACATTTCCTATATTCATTCTCCCCAAGGAATTTTATCAGTCTTTCATACCAAGCTCTTGGAGCTTGCTTCAATCCATACAGAGCTTTCTTCAATTTATAAACATGTTTAGGAAAACTTGGATCAACAAATACTTTTGGTTGTTCAACAAAAACTTCTTCATTCAGGTATCCATTTAAGAAGGCACTCTTTACATCCATTTGAAACAATTTAAACTTCAAAATGCATGCAATTCCCAACAGTAGTCTGATTGATTCAAGTCTAGCCACAAGAGCAAAGGTTTCATCAAAGTCCACTCCTTCAATTTGAGTGTATCCTTGTGCAACTAACCTGACCTTATTTCTAGTGACGACCCCTTTTTCCTCAGATTTATTCTTGTATACCCATTTAGTACCAATCACATTTGTCCCTTTAGGTCTTGGAACCAGATCCCAAACCTCATTCATATTGAATTGTTCCAGCTCCTCTTGCATAGAATTAATCCAGAACTCATCAGTTAGGGCCTCTTTGACATTCTTAGGCTCAATTTTTTATACAAAGCAAGAATTTGAAATCCCTTCTCTTGATATAGTGGTAACTCCTTTGTTTGGATCTCCTATGATAAGCTCCTTAGGATGATCTTTTTGAGTTCTAATTGAAGGTCCTTTTATTGATGTGACTAGGATAGGGATCTTCTTGAGGAGCATTAGAATCAATACTTATGTCATTTGATTTTGTTTGACAATCAGGAAAATATGTTCCAACATATTATGAGACATCTTCTTTAACATTCCATCCTCTATCACCAATAGTAACATTTATTGACTCCATCATAACTTTAGTTCTGGAGTTAAAAACTCTGTATGCTCTACTGTTTGTAGAGTAGCCCAGGAATATTGCTTCATCACTCTCAGGGTCCATCTTTTTCCTTTGTTCTCGATCAACTAAGATGTAACATTTACTTCCAAAGACATCAAAGTATTTAACAGTTGTTTTCTTCCCCTCCATATTTCATATAAAGTATATGAAGTGTCTTTCCTTAGAGTGACTTTTTTATGAATATAACATGTAGTATTCATAGCTTTAGCCCAAAAATGGAAGGGTAGCTTCTTAGCATGAATCATGGCTCTAGCATATTCTTGGAGAGTTCTATTATTGCGTTCAACAATGCCATTCTGTTGAGGAGTAATAGGATAAGAGAATTCATGGTTGATTCCTTCAGAGGAGCAAAACTCAACAAATTTGTTGTTCTCAAATTCCTTTCCATGATCACTTCTTATTCTTATGAGATGGCTTTCCTTTTCCCTTTGAAGTTTTTGACAAAGATCTTTGAATACTTCAAAAGTTTTTTTTATTTTTCTCTAATAATGTTTATCCATGTGTATCTAGAAAAGTCATCCACAACAACATAGGCATACTTCTTACCACCAAGACTTTCAACCTGCATAGGTCCCATCAGGTCCATGTGGAGAAGTTACAAAACTTTTGATGTAGTAAGATGTTGAATCTTCTGATGTGACATCTTAGTTTGATTTCCAATTTGACAATCACTACATACCCTTCCTTCTTCTATCTTGAGCTTAGTAATCCCTCTCATTGCTTCTTCAGATATAATTCTTTTCATAACTTTCAGATACAAGTGCCCCAATTTTTGGTGCCATAGTTTAAATTCATTCTCTTTGGCTAAAACACATGTTGAGGAGAGGTTTAACTCTTTAGGAACCCATAGGTAACAGTTGTCTTTAGATCTGATTCCTTTCATGATAACTTCATTCTTTTCATTACACACAAGACATTCTTCCTTGGAGAAGTTAAATTTGAATCCTTGATCACATAGTTGGCTTATGCTTATCAGGTTAGTTGTTATCCCTTTTACAAGTAATACATTATCAAGCTTAGGAACTCCTGAACAGTCAAGCTTACCAACACCTTTGATTTCTCCTTTTGCTCCATCACCAAAAGTCACATAACTGGTGGAATGAGATTTGACATCCACCAACAGATTCTTGACACCTGCAATGTGTCTAGAATAACCACTATTAAAGTACCAGTCATATTTGGTTGATACTCTGAGGGAGGTGTGAGCAATGAAACTACCAACCTTGGACTTGGGAAACCACTGTTCCTCCTTTTTGCTATTTTTGGGAGTCTTATCAGTTTTGGGAAGAGTAGAATTTTTAGGGTGTCCATACAACTTGAAATAGAAGGGCCTTATATATCCAAGCCTTCCACAGTGATGACATCTCAAGGGCTGGGGATTCTCCCTGGTGTGATTAAGCTTTTTCTTCCCATGATGTTTTCCATGAAGTCCTTTCTTCACATGAGGTTTCCCAAGATGTCCTTTATTATTATGATGTTGAGACATTTGATTCAAAATCTTTGGTTTAGGCTTGGCATGAGTGGAAACAGATGAAGGCTATTTGTGATGATGATATTTTCCAATATGTCCTTTCTTACCATGATGTTTTCCCACATGTTGAGACATTTGATTTAACATCTTTGGTTTAAGCTTGGCATGAGTGGAACCAGGTGAAGACTCTTCTAAGTTAGGTTCCTTTTTCTCATTGAAACCTAAACCACTCTTATCTCCTATCACTCTTCCTGCTTGGAGAATTTCATCTAATGAGTTATACCCATTATTCAGCATCTTAAAAGATTTGACCACTTTTTCACTTCTGAGACATAATTCTTTGTATGAAGCAGCTAAATCATCAAAGGTAAGTTCCCCCATCATTAGACTCTTCATCAGATACATATTTTCCTGTCAAAGTTTTAACATATTTGGAAGATTCTTCAAGATCACTCTCTGAGTCCTCTTCAGACCAAGTAACAAATAGATTCTTTTTCTGTTTCTTTAAATATGTAGGAAATTCATCTCTAATGTGACCAAAGCCTTCACATTAATGACATCGCATTCCCTTCCCTTTAGAAGAGTTTTCTTCATCCCTTTTTCTTCCCACCTCATTTGACTTATAAATGTCAGATGGGATGTTCTTGACATTTGATCTATGGTTCTTGTCCATTCTTTTTATCACCTTATTGAATTTGATCGCGACTTTATTATTCTATCGGGTGTAGTGACTGCAAGTGCACAGTCTATCACGTAGTTTTAAAAGATATCGAACCCACAGGGACTGATAGTCGAAAACTACTGTTATCTAAAGGTTACCATGTAGATCTAAGGCTAATAATAAATTTGGGGGTTTGGGTTTAATTGGGAATTAACTAGAATTTAATAATTAATGAAGGACACTGGTATGTATTTCATTAACTTAAGGGGTTCAGTACATCATTGGCATTTGTTTTTAGTATTAAAACACAATTTCGGTGAAACTATTTGTTTAAAAACCTTCGTCTCAAACTTCCGTTCTATTGAATTAGATCATATCAGTTAAGCTCGAAATGAGCGCTTCTGCTGTTTCATTTAAAACTCAAAAGTATTTTTTTGAAAACAAATAAGATTCAATTAACTTTAAAGTGCTTCCACTGTTTTTAAAATCAATGTTTCAATAACCACTATCTGGTTAAAACCTCAAACTTCCGCTCTATTGAATTTTAACCTTAGACTGTTTCTTACTTCCATACAAAAACTATTAAACAATCAATTGGAAATTAAAACCAGAAAAGTATTCTTTTTGTAAAAATAATAACGCCAATTAATTAATGAACCCTTTTCGGTCAAGTTCTACATACCTGTAGAGGGAATCTAGCCAGACATAATATTATTTCAAAACATCATAAAATTAAAATATAAATTCGACAACGCATTCATAGCAGAGAATAATTAAATACGCTTATTAAAATAAGAACCTAGAAGCGAATACAAAGCAGTAAATTCCAATAATGTGTGTGTCCTCCACAAGCCGGAAGGATTGACTTTAAGTAAAATAGCTCGAATAAAATCAAATTAATCCTAAACAATTTTTGGAGGTTTGGAAACAAACTAATGTTTCTGTATTTCTCCAGTGTGGAAAAATAATGCTCTGACGGTGAGATTTTTACTACCCACAGAATAAAATTATCGGAAAATTAATTCTGAATTCTAAAACTAGAAGGTATCAAAAAGCATAATACAAGCAGAAAATAATGTTTTCAGAAAAAATAAAACTTCGTAAATAGTAATTGTTTAAAGTGCAGGCTAGAGAGAATCAAAACAAAAGAATCAGGAACGAGAGCGTGCCCCCAAATTGGTAACTGCTTGCTTAAATATAGAGTCCATTTTTGTTGAGGAAAAATAGGTAGCTTCCATGATTCACGTTGTTTATGCGGAGAAAATCCAGGTGATGTGCGCTAAATATGCTTATACTGGCGAAGACTTTGTAACTGCTTGAATTGTAGAATGTAACCACAAGTGTGCCGGTCGTAATGTGAGCATGCCAAGGAGCACACTAATTCAACTCGTGCCGGTCTTAATGGCTTTGTGGCGGGCGACACACATCTCTTGTACAAAACTGCATTTTTGATGTTTTTAAAACCATTTCTTCTTCACTTTCCATTATTTTTTTCCCTTTTCTTATCTATGCCTTGCAAATGCTAAGTACCTGAAATATATATCAAAAACTACAAAAAGGGATAAAATGTGATATAATAATTAAAGAATCGGGAATTTAATCTATGTAATTCGAACTGAAAATGCTATATATTTTCATGTCATCAGAATTGTCTTCCAAGCATAGCTAAAACATTTGATATTCCTCCATCTGTATCCAGATCACAGTCTTCTTATTCATCTTCAGTATTAGATACAAAGGCTATGCTTTTGTTTTTCTTCTCAGATCTTTCATTTATGCTTAATTCAAATTTAGAAGGGACCCAACAAGTTCAACCACTTTCATTGTCAATGTCTTGGGCTTCTTCTATAACAGTTACTCTCATATCAAATCTCTTGGGAAGAGACCTGAGCATCTTTCTCACCAATTTGTCTTCAGGTATTTTCTCTCCTAAAGCACTGGAGGAATTAGCAATTTCAAGGATGTTCATATGGAAGTCATTTATACTTTCATCATCTTTCATCCTCAAATTCTAAAATTTCTTGGTGAGTAACTGAAGTCTTGACATCTTAACTTTGGATGTGACTTCATGAGTAGATTGAAGAATCCCCCATGCATCCTTAGCAACTTCACATGTATTCACTAACCTTAAAATGTTCTTGTCAATTTCATTGAATATAACATTCAAGGCTTTAGAAATTCAAAGAGAAATTTCATCTTCTTCCTTAGACTAATCTTCTTCGGGTTTTAATTCATAAGTAGGTTCTCCATTTTCTCCCAATTTGACAGGGTGTTTCCATCCTCTTAAAACAGCTTTCCAAGCCCTGCTGTCTAAGGACTTTAGAAAGGCAACCATATGTGGTTTCCAGTAGTCATAATTGCTTCCATCCAGAATGGGTGGTCTATTCACAAATCCTCTTTCCTTGTCCATAGTACCAGAAAATATCTCCCCTGGATCTCACCCAGATAAAGTGCAGGATGCCAACTCTGATACCAATTGAAATTCTGGTATCCGATATGTGATTTCGAATGAAATGTCATGACACAAATATCTGTTTGCAAGTAAGGAGAAGTTAAATCAAGAGCAGTAAAAACACAAGAGATTGTTCACCTAGTTCAGTGTACAACAACACCTACTCTGGGGGCTACCAAGCCTGGCTTAAGTTCACTAAATAGTATCAATTCATATACCCTCAGTAAACAACCAGTTTACAATCTAATCACTTAATCACTACCCAAGCTAAACTTTTACCTAAGACTCACCTAGGTATGAGGCCATCCTCAAATCCCTTCAGTCACTTACAGTGGAGAACTTAACATAATTAATAAGTTTGAAACACTTCAATAATTCAATGCTTAAAAGCTTATGAATGATACACAATTAATAACCCAAATAACAACTCAAGTATTTAAACCAATACTTAGAGTGTATTACAAATAAAAAGCCTAGACTTCTAATAAAAAAGAAAGTATTATTCTTCAAAAGTTTCTTGTATTTAAATAAGGAAGCAAATCCTTATATATGTGAAGCTTTGGGCTTGGGCTTAAAAACAAATATTCAAATATTTTTAATATTTCCATAAAAACAGGCCAAGATAAAATTATGCAATTTGAAAAATATTCCTCCATATTTTTCGCAGCCTGTAGATCACAAATCCTGAATTATGCCACGCATGAAAACAGGAAACAAAGGACTTAACTGATTTTGGGTTGAGATCAGTTCAGTAGGCAGATGTCAAGACATTTGCTTTGACATCATTCAAAATAGTTTTTCTCCAAATGTTAAGACATTTAGCAAAACATTAACAAGTCATTGTTTTACCAAAATTGCTGCCAACAAACACTTACAGGATCAGATGGTGATGATTGAGGAGGTGTATGGCATGCACATGTTGGCTGATTGCACTGGATCTGCAAAGAAAACATGTGGAAAAAAACAAAAGAATACCACTGGGGCTCGAACCCAAGTCCCTAAGGTTAACACGCACTTGTTTTACCTCTGGGTGGTTGTTTCATCTAGTTATGAAACGCCCCCAATAAATATAATGTGAAACACATTATGAAATTTGAAATATGGCGCCATGGCCTTCTTCTTCCTCACATTGTACAACAACATAACTTCACCATTGTTTATTTTGTAAATCCTTCATTCCTCAACCAAATCGAAAGTTATAAAAACAAAAAATGCTTGATTTTTAGCAAGGAATCCAACCATATAATTTTCAAAAGCTATAGATTAATGATTGAAATGAATTTTGCTCAGTACCAAATTGAAACCCTAACAATTCAAAAACTTCAGTTTCAAAATTCTCATCACACAGTCCATTAAAAAGGAAACTAAAGATATGGTTAGCTTCATAAACATGATATCTACATTTTATCTTTTGAAAGTATGTATAAATAATGAGTGTATCAAGATTTCACAGTTCAAGGAAACTCACCTCTTGAAGAAAAATCCAATACCCTCTACACGACTTCCAGAAGTGAAATGATTATCCTAACACCTTCCTGGGACCTTGCTGATGCTTAGTGAATGCTCAGCTTGCTTGGAAGCTCTCTAATCCTCCCTACCCGAATCAAATTGCACATGGCCAAAATAAAAATGGTGAATGATGATAGAGGTGTTATATAAGCTAAATGATGGCTTGGATAGCTTCTATAGGATGTATATGGAGTGTTTGGATTGTTGGTTTGTAAAGGACTTGAGAGCTTTTGCAAACTCATAAGTTTGTGACTTTGTGCAAAAATCAAGCTTTGTGTGAGGTAGTGACTTTGAGCATTGAGGTTACCTTTAAATTGGAAGCGAAGTCCTCTATTTATAGGCAACATTTCTGGTTTGTGAGAAAAGGAATTGGTTCAATTGGAGTTGTAGAACAAAAGTTGGGTTTGTTGGATTGTAAGTGAACGTACATGGCCATTCCATAGTTCCAATGTGAAGTACAATATAATCTAAAGTGGTTAGAGCCTTTAGACATGTTGCTTCTGGATTTTATGTTGAGTGTGTGTAGAGGAAACAATTTAGAGGCTCAAGGAGAGTGGACTTTATGATTAAAGTCACTTTACAAGAATGGAAGTGTTAGCTTTAGTTCCAAAAATGGCATGATGTATTGGACAAGGCTTCTAATCTTTGTGTAATGGCTCAAGATTTAGTGTAATCTTATGATTATAGATAGATTTAGGATTTTAGAGGCCTGCAAAGTGAGATTGTGTAGCATGCTTATGAGATTTGGTCATGAGTTTATCACAAAAATGACCTATAATTCAAGAATAAAATGCCAACTTCATGTCTTCGAATCTATTAAATCAAGCATGATAAATTTATGCGCTTGGACATTATGGAAAGCTTGAAACATTGTCTATAACTTTTATGTTGGCAACTTTGGCTAAATCAACAGGGAAACTGGTGAAAATTGGCCAAGAAGTTGAGATAAAAAACTGATCAAAACTTGTTGAAAATTTTTCTATGTGTTGGATAAAAAATATCACAACTTCATGGGCTCATATCTCTTAAATTAAGCACTTTTTAAGGACCATATCACATTAAGAAAGTTGTAGAATTCATTAATCCCTACAAATTTCATGTTGAGAGTTTTCTTTGAATCAACTTGTATCTTGAGGAAACTTGCTTGTAAAGTTAGGGTTTTCTAAGCACAAAAATACTTGAATTTTTTCTAAGTACTTGAAAATCTTCCAACTTTGAATTTTGTTGACTTTCTTGATCTTCTTGATTCTTGATGACAAAGTTTGATAGTTTTTAATGTTTTTATGATTCTTGATTTTTGAATTCCAATGTTGACCAAAAAAGTCAAAGTTTGACTTTTGTGTAACTGTTGACTTTTTAATAATTGATTCAATTCTTCAACTATCAATCACTTGCAACTTTGGGAAATGTCTTGATCCATGTAATTAGGTCAAGATTTTGTATTTGAGCCCATGAGATCATACTTTAAGCCATTAGGTCATGCACTAAGCCAAAAGTCAATGATCACTCATCTTCAATCAAAATCTTAATTTGGCAATTTTTGACCTTTGATGATTTGAGGGCTTTCCTTGAAGAATCATGATCAAACATTGATCAAATGATGAATATCACCTCAAAATTTTGATGTTGACAAAAAAATCTTGAAGTTTAACTGTATGTTGACCACAATTGACTTTTTACTCAATATAATTGACTTTCAATCTTGAGCAAACATGTGATGAAAGACTTGAAACTTGACATAAGCACTATTGAGGACCTATGATGAACCATGAAAGTCATTTGAGACTCTTGCAACCCAATCTTCCTTGAGATACACAAAACCCTATTTGAAGATCCTTGCTTATGAGGAGGTCTGACCAGTTAACTCTTGAGTGGTTTTGAATATTTGAGACCTTTGTGAGTATGTTTTAAAGAAAATAGGAGGGAAACTATTGGGGTACAATAACTGGAAACTCTTCTGGGGACTTAATCTTAGGCTTAGAAGCCTTATCTTTCGGTTTTATGGTTTTTGTAGGGTTTTTTGTTTTTATATATTTTCTTATTTAATTATTTATTTATTTGCTTATTTTATATTATTATTCATTATATTATTATATTTTTGGTGGGATTTAATTTTATCAAATTTTTTTTTTCAAAAACCCTTAGAAAGAAGGTTCGTCTATTAACCAAGGGGATACATCAACCCTATGAGTTTACGTGACGACTTCGCCTAGATTTGGTGGAATTCCACAAAAGGAATACCTCTCGAGAGACATCCTCTAGGGAAGTAGGACTTTGGAATGACAACTATGACTCTTTGTATAACTCTTAAACCAAAATCTCATGACGATACCTTTCATGACCTAGAGACAAAAGTTTCGGTCGGTAAAGAGGCTCCACTTAAAGGAGGCCCTTGTGCCTTTCCCTATAGTGTTATCCATGATACCCTTAAGGAAACCACCTTATAGGGAGGGTAGAATATCTTTAATTCAATACTAGGAACCTACCAACTAAGGATACCTCTCACAAATCCCACTACAATCTCTAAACCCACAAGGCCTATCTTTTCTTCCACTACTATCTTTAGCCCGTAGGGCTCCCGTCTTTCTGATATAACCCCTAGCCAGTAGGGATTTTCTTTTGAAAATCTTAATCCTTGGCCTGTAAAGACCCCCTTTCGTCCGACATTATCCTTAGAGCTCTTATAGGATCTTGTTGTCTTCCCATGAAGGACGTCCTCACTAATGCATGCCATGTGGCCTACATCAGGCCATCAAATCTGGTGACTGTTGATTGGTCACCATGTGCTCTATTCCACGCCATTCCCTCAAATCCAGCCTTTATATCAACCGCACATTGGTCTATCACAATTTCTATCCTATAGGAGTGCTCGTCCCTCTATTATAATCCCTAGCATGTAGGGATTCTTCTTCATCTTTCTTTATCCTTAAGGAGTTCATGTCTGTCTCAATCTCTGAGTCAGTGTAGGACATCATCATTTTCATATCTACCATTAAACATGTATAGGGAATTCCTATGTCTACCCTCATATTATGTCTGCATCACATTGCATATCCATGAAACTTTTTCCATTACCAAAAGCCAAAAAAACAATTTTGCATACCCATGCATTTTCGGACATTCATACATTTTCATGTCATGCATTTCCACCTTCGACCTTGGTCCCTATCATTTCGGCTAACAAATTTCCCGATGCTCAAGAACAAAGTCCATGCATTTAAATAAAATCTTAGATTGGTGAAGGAAAGGTCAAACATTTGAGATTCAAAGGAGCTTGGTCCTACAAATCTTATTGTGGAGAGAAAGTAGCCCTTCACTATACAAGTTTATGTAACGCCTCAATTTCAACTTTCATTGGTTATTCCCACATTGCCCTATTGTTGTACCCAAATTTTTGCCCATAAGATGCCTTTACCATACCATATTGATTCAATCACAACAAGATCACATTAGGGCTTTTGGTTCTCCTTCCTATCTTTAGATTTGTCTTTGAGGAATCACCAAGCACCTTGACTTGTTTTTCTTGTTTAATAATTCATGTTTTTGTTTTGACTTTCCTTTTAATTAATAAAATGCAATGTTGTTTTGTATTACTTGTCAACAATGCAGGTAAAGGCAATGGGGCTTAGCAAGTTAATCCATGGGTTCATGAGTTTATTTCCATGACCTAGTCAATGAAACTTGAGAAGTTCAAACCTCACCATGGAAGTTGTTTTGGAAGGGATGGCATGGCAAGGTTATTTTGGTTCACTACATTTCCAAATTATCAAGGTTGATTCAAAAGTACAGGGGGTTGATTGAAGGAGTTGTCATGCTTGGACAAGGTCTTGTTCCCATTGGTCACAAGTGCATATTTCTCTTAATTATCAAGATATGGAAGTGGTTGTGGTTGCTATGAGTTCTCATTATCATCCTCAACAACTTATATTTACAAAGAATTTTTTGAGGTACAAGAAGTTTGTTCAAAATTGTCAAAGTTCCTCAAGGCATGTTTATTAATCTAGGAGCTAGGGTTTTGAACTTCAAAGGAGTATATCTTGGCCATATTGTGGTATTTTTGAGTGATTCCAAAGACATCCTTCTCTTAAAAGGGATATCAACAAATAACTTCAAAAGTTCCAATGAGTTTTCATGTGGAAGAAACTTGATGATGAAGAAATATTACAAGTCTTCCAGATGAATCCCCATTTTTCTCAAGTTTGACTTCAAATAATCATAACTTGGTCAATTCTTATCCCCTTGAGCCCATTCTTTTTCAATAATGATCTTGAAGATGTGAACTTTAATCCTTCCTTTATGTTCAAAGTGAGAAAATAGATGGAAGTTGCCTTAAGGATACTAAAGATTATAGGTCATTTTATGAAATTTTGCTAACTTCAACAAGTCATAACTTTCTCAATTTTTGGAGATTGTGAATGGTTCAAGTTCAAAAATGTCATTAAAGAGATCTACTTCATGTCATCTTTTTTTCTTAAGAGCAAATTCCATGTATAAGCCTATGTTTAGATGCAAGACATTATAGGTCACTTTTGAAGAAGAATTTGAAATATTTATAAGTATGGAAAGTCAACCCTTTTTCCTCAACTTTGACTCAACATAACTTTCAGCTCAAGCATCCATTTGATTTCATTCTTTTTTCATTGCAAAGCTTGAAACCTCACCTTCCTAAAGCATTAAGAATCATGCCCTAAGACCCCTTGAGTTAAAAATGCCATTGATCAGAAGTTGGCACTTTGAAACTGAATTTCTCACCAAGTCAGAATTTTGAAATCCATAATGTGGCCTCTAATCACAAGTTTTACACGCGTTTTTGATTTTAACTTGGTTAACAAACTTGCCAGAATTGTTTAGCACCTCAAAATGCAAGGATTGGATGAGTTTTGGTGAAAATTAGATCACACTTCACTCGTGCATCAGGTTTGCACGAATTCCCTCCAAAATGCATCATTCACTCTTCCTTTTGATTCCATTTACTTCTCCTATATATACATGAACTATCCCATTCATTTTCTCAAGCTTGGATAGCCAGAATCACCTTGCTAAACTTGTTCCCTAACTAAGAATTCAACAACTTCGAAATCCATTCTCAAGCCTATTCAAATCCAATTTTTTCATCAATTCACCTTCCTTGATCTTCCCTGAAGCTAACCATATAATTACATTCAAGAATCGTGCCCTATATTGCTCCATAGAAGTCCAGTTTCAGAGCTCTGCAACTCAACTTCAATAGGTAGATTCCTTCATCAATTGTGATGCTCTCATTGCCATGGTTCTAGTTGCAACACTTACTTCTTACTGGAAACATGTTTTAACCATGAAATTTCAAATTCCTTTTCAAAACTTTCTTTCCAAATTGCTTGAGCTACAGTTTATATAAATTTGGCGCGAGGGTGTGGTTGTCTTCGTCTTGAAGAGACAAAGCGAATGGCATAGGTCTGAGCTTCTAATTTTACAGTTTGAGAGACCTGCAATTCACATTGGATGGAGGTTGAAGAATACCAACGTGTCATCTTCCAACCAATGATGACACGCCACTTGTTATTTTTGAATTCTGATTTTATTTCTGATTCAGTGCTTTATTCACTAATGACCATGATATGCACAGCGCGTCAGATCCCTTGGATTTGATTACTAACGCGTTTTGACTCTCATCCAATGGTCCACATATTTTTGAATTTTCTTTTCTTTTTTGATTTTTTATATTTAATTGTTTTAAACTTCAAAAAATCATTAAAAGAATTCATTTTAAGTCCAAAAAATCTGAAAAAAATTATGAAAAATATTTTTGATTATTCTCTTTCTGATTTTTATTTTTTCACAATTAAATTTTGTATTTTGGTATTTTTTATAAATGTACACTTTATTGGAATTGTTTTAAATGTTTAAAAATACTTTTATGCATTATTAAATTCTAAAAAAATTATGAAATGATCCAATGATATTGTGACAAATATTGGTGATCTTATTTTATTTTTGTTTCTGACTTTGCTATTTTTATCATTTCTTGGTTTATTTCACCCATTTCTTAAAATTTTAAAATAGTTTCTGACTTTAAAAAATTACCAAAAAATTTATAAAATTACTTTAGTTCATTTCTTATTTTTCTATGGTCTTACTTTTTATTTCCTGATTAATTTAAACATAGTTGACATTTTTTCTCTTTTATTTCTATTTTAAACATTATTTTTAAACCTTTTTGTATATATTAAAATGTAATATTATTTTGTGATTATTTTTTGGCTGATCTTGGGTTAAATTTTTAATCATGAACTTTATTAATATCATTGGATCCATGGTGTTGAGTCTAACTCCACAAAAATGGATGAATGATTTTAATAATAGTTTGAATAAATTTAATCCAAAAGTGGTTTGTATATTCTCTCCCACCCATCTTCATCTCATCCTCTTCTTATTGCACTAAATGTTGTTGGAGCATGATCTCTATATCATATCTCAAAACAAATGGTGCATAGATTGCTATTGACCGACCTCAAAATAGGTGTGACTTCTATATAAGTCCACTTACGATTGCTTAACATTGCGCTAAATTTTGTCCCGATTCGAATAAATGATCATTCGTGGCCCAAACTTATGTTTGCAAGCCCAAGTATGTTAATTTGATATCATTGATCCAATAACCTTGAGATTCATTGTGTGGAGGCTTTCGTTCTACCAATCCTCTAATGGATCTACAACACCTTTGGTCAACACGGACCACTTAAACATCGTTGATAATTAAATGATACTCATAAGGATTCTAAATGGATGATATACTTGACAAAAAGCAAATGAAAATTGTTGTGTGGAGGCTTTGGTTCTACCAATCCTCTAATGAGTTTTAAATGCAAGTTTCAAGATGATCATCCAACTAACAACTAATCACTAATAATTGATTTTATTTTGCGTTTTTATTTTATGTTCTTTACTTTATGCACCATTTACTTTTAGCATTTACATTTCATGCTATTTTTAATCTTTGCTCACTTGAGCCCCTTTATATTCTTGTCATTTTTTATTTTGCTCACTTGAGCTTTTCTTTTCTTTTAAAGACAACTAATAATCAACATAAACCCTAAAAATCTTTAATGATACTTGGACTATTTAGTTATTATCCTTGGCATTATGGAGCATTGGACTTTTTGGACTTAGGATTAGAAACCTTGTCCTATGATTGGAGACCTTGTGATCTTATCTGATTATTTTTTCTGGAGCTCTTGAGGTTTACCTCAAGACATTGGGTTGTTTGTTTGTTTTGTGTGGAGGTTATTGTGATTACACCCTTTGTTTGTAATCTGGAATTCACCCGTATACAGCCGTTACTCTTCCCAATTTTTGTGAAGACTTAATACACTTGAAGTTTGGTTCTCTCAAGAGGTCTAGTATCATTTGCTTGTTTTGTTTCAATCCAAAGAATGGGAATTCTATTTTGGCTCATAATGTCAAGTATTGGCTTCTTGTTGGTTAGATGGTTCTTATCCCTAGCTTTCACCTTATGCTTTAGGATAGCCTTTTCTTCTCCTGCCATCTTCATTAATTTCAAAAATATTCTCCCCCCTTTTGAAAACTCTTCTTGTTTTAAACTTGAATTACTTTTATAATAAACTTGGACTTAGGTCCATGCATTTTCAAACATTTTCATAAATAAACTCCAATAAACTTAACAATACTTTGACATTTTTGTGAGAAGACTAAAAGTCAATCAATCTCATTTTAAACCATCTTGCCACTTTGGCCTTTATCTTTAAACTTTTCTCAAAAGATTGAACTCTTGTCAATCCTTGTAGTGATGCAAACAATTATACTTCTACAATATATAGTAAAGAGAGATATTTTCCACTTGGGTGTTGAGTAGGGCATTGTTGATTTTAAAATCCAAGCCATATCCTCCACTATGAGATGATGCAAATTATCCTTTCTCATGATTGTGGGTAGTAGGTATGTTTTCCACACGGACAATGATGATGATGTTTTATCTCATAAAATTAACCAACACATTTGTGTTTTAAAATTTTTAAAAGAGGAACTACGTGTACCCTGATCCCCTATTGCACGAAAAGGTGGTACGTAGGCACTAAAGGTTCGCAACCACGGCGGGTGCAAAAATAATAAAAATATTTTTCTTTTCCCACCTCCACCATCTATTTTATACAACATTTTTCATAGCCAAAATATACAGAATTTACAAAGAGGTTCATGTGGAGTACCGTAGATGTTTAGGGTGCTAATACCTTCCCTTTGCATAACCAACCCCCTTACCTAGAATCTTTCCCCTTCTTTTTGGGATATTCACTATTTTCTCATTCCTTTAGAAACAATAAAGTGCGGTGGAGATTTTTATTTTGATTTGTATAAGTCTAGTCAATCCAATGGCTTAGTCTTGAACATTTCTACCGCTATAGAAAAATGGCGCCTTCACTGGGGAAAGATTGACCTTTTGCTGGTCCATCCCTAAGTGGGTTGAGCCTATCTTTTTTTATATTTGTATATGTGTTATTATTGTTTTTGTGTTATATGTTGTATATATGTTTGTCTGGATTTTCCTGGTTTTCAGGGTGCTTGGTGATTACTCATAAGTCCTATACCCGGACTTGGGCAAAATTTAAGATAGGACGGGCGGTATAGTCATGTTAACTTTGAGGGAGTAATCCAAAAAACGGAGGCATGATATCCCCCATGCAGTGGAGGCCCCTTTGACTGTAGTGTCGTTTACCGAGTAAGCGGCAAGACGTACTGCTTTCGACCTGGGAGCCTGCTAAAACTGAGGATCGTAGAATACGAAACCCATCTTGGCCTTTTAGGAGTAGTGAGGAAACTATGATGGAGTAATCCGGAAATAGTTGTCACGTGATACTACGCTCGGACGAGTTTTTCTTGAGAATATTATTAATTACCGAGTTAATCGGGAAGTTGGTAATATCCAAAGGAAGGATGTAGACTCTAGGAACCTCTAGAACCTTGTTTGGCAGGTGATAAATTTTAGACCAATACCTTATGGGTAGTACCTTCGACCTCATGCTCGTGACGTTGAACTTATGAACCCTATATGTTTGATCTTGTGTGTGATTGCTGATGCATCCATGCACTCATAAGCATCTTTTGGAGAAATCTTATTTCAAGGGATTTAAAAGTTGACCATTTGTGAGTATCTCAGGTACTTTTTAACCATGGATCTGGAAAGAGAAAGACCGGGAAGTACAGTTTCAAGGATCCCAAGATAGATGAGTTGATCAGTCTAATTCCCGAGATCGAGTGTTCTGCAGACTTTCGGAAGAAGTATTGATCCATTATTCCTCTCATGAAGCTGAAGATGAAGGAGGGTATTCTCTCGACCTTGGTCCAGTTCTAGGATTCTATGTATCATTGCTTTACTTTTCCCGACTATCAGTTGATGCCTACACCAGAGGAGTATTCTTATTTATTGGATTTACCTCTTACCGATCGTGTTCCTTTTACTGGTTTGGAGGATGAGCAAAAACCACATGAGATTGCTGCTTTGATTCATCTAGGGAAGTGTGAGGTGGAAGCCCATATGACTACTAAAGGAGGGATTAGAGGATTGCCAGCTCAGTTATTATTGGAAAAAGCTCGTTACTTTGCCAGGATGAAGAGTATAATCGCTTTTGAGGCCATCTTTGCTCTACTTGCTTACGGGTTGTTCTTATTTCCTAATATGGACAAGTTTGTTGACATTAACACTATCAAGATCTTCATGATTGAAAACCCAGTTCCTACCTTGTTGGGTGATGCCTATTACTGTATTCATCTTTAAAATTCTTATCATGGGGGGATGATTATCTGTTGCTCGCCTCTGTAGTACCGGTGGTTCATCTCTCATATGCCTCAGTCTGATGCTTTTTGGGATGTCATGAAAGAACCCCGTTGGGCTCCTAAGATCATGGCACTTACTTATTCGGATATTGATCGGTATCATCGAGCTTACTAGGATATAGAGATTATTGACATTTGTGGTAGGTTCCCCAATGTACCTCTTCTCGGTACAAAGGGAGGAATTAACTATAACCCTGTTCTTGCACGTCGACAGCTTGGTTATCTGATGGGGGATAAACTAAATAGTATTCATTTGAGTAGTTTCTTTCTGAAGGATGGAGAAGACCATAGGGAAGCTATGGAGCAGATTGCGAAGGCCTGGAGTCACATTCATAAGAAGAGTAGGAAGGATTTGGGACCTAGGGGTGCTGTTTCTTTAGAGCCATATCTTCAATGGGTCTGAACGAGAGCTATTCAGTTGAAGATTCCGTATTCTCGGGAAACACCTATGCCTGATCTATTCGTGAAGACCACTCCTCCCTTATTAGATGATCTAGAAGAGCTGCAACTTACTTTGGTTAGGATGCAACAGGAAAAGGACGCCTGGAAGAATAAGTGCCAAACTTTAATTTCCTATAGAGCACACTTGAAGGTGAAAGACGACTTGATTGAGATTCTTGAGAGTCGGGTTGTAGAGATGATGGAGAGGCAAGGGGATTTATTTTCTCCTAAGCCTCAATCAGATGCTATTTGTTCACTTCAAGATTCAGATGATTGGAGGAAGGTCGCCACCAGGTATGCAGAAGAAAACCAGATATTGAAGGCTCATATTGCCAGGCTCACAGGGAAGCGCCAGCGTATAGAGTGATCTCCATCAGTTTTACTTCTCAGGGTTTTAGATTTTTATTTCATCTTGTACTTGGGATCATTGAAACTTGTAATCCATTTTAGAATTGTTATAATAAAAAATTTCAGTATTTCAAATGCGTTATTACTTTGATATTTGCAATATGTCCACAAATTTTAAATCCCTTGAAATATCAAATAAAATCATGTGCATTTCATATCATGCATCATATTGTACATATTTCTTGCATTTGTTATGCATATCCAAGTGTCTTACCAATCTTATTTACTTCGTCCAAAAAGCTGACTCACCACTACAACACTCGGGCTAATTTTAGAAAGAAGATGGACAACCTAGAACAAGAGAAACGCGAGCTGCGTGAGGAGGTTTCTGCTTTGAAGTCCGGCATAGCCAATATGACTATTCTGATGGAAGCTCTGGTGGCTGCTCAGAATCAGCCACCGAGTGTTCAACCTCAACCAACAAGGGCAACTACTGAAGCTCTGACTGTTCCCGTATCTACTACTCTAGCTGCTGTTCAGAATCGCATGCCTCAAGGTTATCCATGGGGAATGCCAGAGAATTTTACACCTGAAGGTTCTAACCTTGGTCCTCAAGATACTCCGATTGTTCAGACTATTGTTACTCCGGCACCTCCTGTGGTGCTTGCTGCTCCTGTTGCGCCTCCGTCGGTGAATATGGTTTTGTTTGTTAATGATAATGTGTGTAATCCTTTCCCTCCACCGAGTGAAGACTTGGGTCTTTATGATAGAATGGATGATTTTCAAGTGCATTTTGACAAGATGCAAAGAGAGATGAAGGCCCTCAAGGGAAAAGAGCTATTTGGGCAGAATTTGAATGAGCTATGCTTGGTCCCGAATGTTAAGATACCTGCTAAGTTTAAGGTCCCGAAGTTTGAGAAGTACAAGGGCAACACTTTCCCTCGTGCTCATATGGTGATATACGTGAGAAGAATGTCTACCCATATTGATGAGTAGCGTCTGCTGATTTACTTTTTTCAAGATAGTTTGACCGGTGTTGCGCTAAAGTGGTATATGAGTTTGGACAACGCCAATATCCATACTTTCAATGATTTTGGGGAAGCATTCATCAAACAATACGAGTACAACATGGACATGGCGCCTGACCGTGATCAACTCAAGGCCATGGTTCAGAAAGACAGGGAATCGTTCAAAGAGTATGCACAGAGATGGCGTGAGGTAGCCGCCCAAGTGATTCCTCGCATGGAAGAGAAGGAGATGACTAAGATTTTCTTGAAAATGCTGGGTGCTTTCTACTACGAAAGGATGGTGGCAAGTGTGCTAAGTGACTTTACTAAAATGGTAGGAATGGGTATCCGCTTAGAAGAGGCTGTAAGAGAGGGCCGCTTAACGAAGAGTGAAATTTCTGGAGGTGTGAAGAAACCATCTTATGGGTTTACCAAGAAGAAGGAAGGGGATGCAAATGTTGTTATGCAAGAGAGGAGGGTTAATAATCCTAGAAGGAATTATCAGCGTCATCAGCAGGTCGCCTCAATTACTCCAGTTGTGGGTACAGATCCAACTACTGTTGCTTATCCAAGACCATCCCAGCAGGGGAATCAAGGGTATAATCAGAGAAGGGAGAGTTATGACCTTATTCCTATGAGCTATTCAGAGTTAATACCGGCATTGATTCAGAAGAAGCTAGTTCAGATCCGACCACCTCCCGTCGTACCATCACCATTGCCTTAGTATTACAAAGTAGACCAAACATGTGCTTTTCATCAGGGAGCACCAGGGCATAATATTGAGAATTGTTATCCTTTGAAGACTGAGGTGCAGAAGTTGGTAAAGTCTGGTGTTCTATCTTTCAAGGGCGTGGGACCTAATGTGAAAGACAATCCTCTACCCAAGCATGGGGGAGTAAATGTTGTGAATATGGTGGCCGGTTGTCCAGGCAACATCCGGATTTTTGATATTAATCTGGTTAGAGGAGATTTGGTGAAAATGCATGCAAACCTTTGTGAATTTAGCTACTATACGCATGACCATGTGAGTTGTGCTATTTGCAGTACAGATATATTGGGTTGTGATAAGATAAAGGCTGATTTACAAGAGATGATGGATGAGGGCCTAATCCATATAATCAGGCTTAGGGCAGAGTATGAAGAGGAGGTGAATATGGTTTCTGGATGTCCTGGAGAATTCAAATTTTTTATGTATAGCATATGAATGAAGACCTTGTGCAATTGCATGCTACCTTCTGCCATATGGCTGGCCATATGGAACACCAATATGGATCTTATCGAGTTTGCTGTCGAGATTCCCGAGGATGTTTAATCGTGAAGAAGGGTGTTCAGTTGTTGTTAGACAATGGAATTATCAAGGTTACAAGTCAAAGGGATGATTACCATGAAGTTGATATGGTTGAGGTTTGCTTGACTGAAGAAGGGTCGGATGAAGAGTATGCCTCAGAATATGAGTGTTTCTCCTCAGATGTGGATTTATTTTCTAGAAATGAATCAATAATTGTTGATTGTGTTGAAGAAGGGGTAAACGTCATTGTACCTTGTTTTGGGGCACCCGCCCATCTTGAAGTTGAATATTATAGCAAGCCAGTTGTTACCCCATTGGTGATTAGTTTGTTGGGTCCTATCCCCCACAAATCAGATAAGGCTGTGCCTTACAAATACAACGCTACAATCTTAGAGGATGTAGTGGAAGTTCCCATCCAGCCAATTATTGATGTTGGGAATATTTTTGAAAATAGTAGGGTGACCTGCAACGGCCGTGTGTTTGCACCAGTTGTTCGAAGAGATGTTAGTGATGGAAATAAAATTGCTGAGAATGTTAAACCCAAGAAGGCTACGAGTGAGACTAGTGGGGCTGCGTTAGAGAAAGAAGTGGATGATATTTTGAAGATAATCAAGATGAGTGACTACAAAATTGTAAATCAGCTACTGCAGACTCCTATAAAAATATCTATCTTGGCTCTATTGATGAACTCCTGTGCTAACAAAGAATCCTTGATGATGGTACTGGACCAAGCTTTTGTGGAGAGTGATATGCCAATAGACCAATTTAGCAGTGTAATAGGGAACATTACATCATGTAATAACTTGAGCTTCTGCGATGATGAATTACCAAATGAAGGAAGGAATCACAACTTGGCCCTCCACATCTTTATGAACTGCAAGAATGATTCACTATCCAATGTGCTGATTGATAATGGATCTGCTTTGAACGTTATACTAAGGAGTACGCTCATGAAGTTGAAATATCAAGGAATATCTATGCGCCCGAGTGGCATCATTGTGAAAGTGTTCGATGGATCAAGGAAATCTGTTATTGGTGAAGTGGACTTGCCTATTCATATAGGACCACATTTGTTTCAGATTACTTTCCAGGTCATGGACATTGTTCTCGCTTATAGTTGTTTGTTGGAATGGCCGTGGATTCATGAGGCAGGGGCTATCACTTCAACTTTACACCAGAAACTGAAGTTTGTACGTGAAGGGAAAATAGTGATCATAAATGGGGAATAAGAATTATTGATATCTCATTTGTCTTCTTTCAGCATTATGGAGGCGGATGAAGCTGCTGTTGGAACCCAGTTCCAAGCCTTATCCATTGACAATATAAGAGGAAATGAGAATTCCATGGTTTAACTTAAGGATGCGCAACAGGTTGTGCGTAATGGTCATAAATAAGTGTGGGGACGGATTATGGATCCACCTGTGAACAAGAACAGATCTAGCTTGGGGTTCTCTTTGAAGAATGACAAAGGCAAGGGAATGAAGCCGAAGTTTGCTGCAAGCAAATATCCATACATCTTCTGTAGTGGGGGTTATCTTCATCCAACTATTTCCAGGATCAATGCCATTGTGGAAGATGAAGCAGAGCAAGAAAGGCCGAATTATGTGATGCATGGAGTTAGGGTTCAGAACTGGATCACAATTGTTGTTCCTTCTTGCATACATGTTTCAAAGTAATTTGTTTTGTTAATCTTTTTGAAAAGCTTTCATTCTTCCCAAGGTGAAAGTATTAATATTATATGGGCTTATCTGTTGGCTTTGATTTTTAAAATCAATACTAAAAGTTGTCTTTGTTTCCCAAAATTGTGTTTTTATTTGTTACTTTTTTCTTGGAAAATGGTAATCTGAAAAAACCCTTCAAAATAAATAATAACTAAAATTCAATATGCATGATCTCTTGTTATATGTGTCAGTTTCTAAAAGCAATCATAAATCATATGTGCAGATTAATTAAAAAATCCGTTGAATACAATAACCTTGCACCCTCTCCCAACATTGAATGTCTTGTGTATGGGGATGAAGAAGAAGATTATGATGAGATTCCAGAAGATGTCTCACGGTTGCTTGAGCATGAGGAAAATACCATTCAGCCATATAAAGAGCCATTGGAAGTGATTAATTTGGGTTCAGAAGAAGATCCAAAGGAAGTCAAGATTGGAGCATTGCTGCATCCTGATGTGAAGAGCAGGTTGATTGATTTGTTGAAAGAGTATGTGGATATTTTTTCTTGGTCTTACCAAGATATGCCTGGTCTAGATACAACTATTGTAGAGCAGCATTTTCCGTTGAAGTCAGAGTGTCCGCCAATCAAAAAGAAGTTGAGAAGAACTCACCCAGATATGGCAGTGAAAACCAAAGATGAGGTTCTAAAGTAGATTAATGCTGGTTTTCTTGTGACGTCAGTGTATCCTCAATGGATTGCCAATATTGTCCCAGTATCGAAAAAAGACGGAAAAGTCCGCTTGTACGTAGATTACAGAGATCTAAATAAAGCTAGTCCAAAAGACTGTTGATTATATATCTGATAGTGTTAGATAATTCCATGGGTTGTATTCTGGGACAACAAGATGAAACATGGAAGAAGGAGTTCTCCATTTATTATCTCAGTAAAAAATTCACTGATTGTGAGTCGTGGTATTCCATGCTGGAAAAGACATGTTGTGCTTTGGCCTGGGCGGCAAAGCGTTTGCGGCAGTATATGTTGAATCACACTACTTGGTTGATCTCTAAAATGGATCCAATCAAGTAAATTTTTGAAAAGCCTGCTCTTACTGGGAAAATTTCCCGCTGGCAGATGTTGCTATCTGAATATGATATTGAATACCGCACTCAAAAATCTATTAAAAGCAGTGTGTTGGCAGACTATCTTGCTCACCAACCAGTCTGTAGAATAATAATTCCCCTATGAGGATGTGATGTTCCTAAAAGTGAAGGATTATGATGAACCATTTCCTGAGGAAGGTCTTGACCCTGAATCTCATTGGAGTATGATATTTGATGGAGCTGTGAATGCTTATGGTAAAGGAATTGGTGTTGTGATTGTCACTCCACATGGATCGCACATTCCTTTTACTGCAAGGTTAACGTTTGATTGTACTAATAATATGGCAGAATATGAGGCTTGCATCATGGGTCTCGAAGAAGCTATTAATCTCAGAATTAAAAATCTAGATGTGTATGGTGATTTAGCTTTGGTAATAAATCAGATTAAAGGAGAATGGGATACTCTTCACCCCGGCTTGATCCCTTACAAAGATTATGCTAGAAGATTGTTACCCTTCTTTAACAAAGTTGAATTCTAACACATTCCTAGAGATGAAAATCAAATGGCGGATTCTCTGGAAACTCTGGCTTTATGTACCAAGTGAATACTTGGAATGATATACCTCGAATTATGGTTCGGCGACTGGATAGGCCTGCTCATGTGTTTACAACAGAGGAGGTAGCAGATGAAAAACCTTAGTATGATGATATCAAGCATTTTCTTCAGACTCAAGAATACCTGATCGGTGCATCGAAGAAAGATAGAAAGACACTGAGAAGATTGGTTGGCAGTTTCTTCCTCAGTGAAAATGTATTGTATAAAATAAATTATGACATGGTCTTGCTCAGATGCATGGATAGACACGAAGCATACATGTTGATGATAGAGGTTCATGAAGGTTCATTTGGCACTCACGCCAATCGACATTCGATGGGTAAAAATATGCTAAGGGCAGGTTACTATTGGCTGACAATGGAATCTGATTGTTATAAATTTGCAAAGTAGTGTCATAAATGCCAGATTTATGTGGACAAGGTCCATGTACCTCCGACACTTCTCAATGTGATTTCCTCCCCGTGGCCTTTCTCTATGTGGGGTATTGACATGATTGGGATGATAGAACCCAAAGCTTCGAATGGACACCGTTTTATCTTGGTAGCAATTGATGACTTCACCAAGTGGGTGGGAGCTGCTTCATATGCCAATGTTACTAAGTAGGTGGTTGTGCGCTTCATCAAGAATAATCTTATATGTCAGTATGGTGTGCCGAGCAGAATTATTACCGACAATGGCTCGAATCTGAACAATAAAGTGATGACAGAACTGTGAAAAGAATTCAAGATTGTCCATCATAATTCGTCTCCGTACAGGCCAAAGATGAATGAGGCTGTTGAAGCTTCTAATAAGAATATCAAGAAGATTATCCAGAAAATGGTCGTTACTTATAAGGATTGGCATGAAATGCTCCCTTTTGCTTTGCATGGATATCGAACATCTGTCTGCACATCAACAGGAGTAACCCCGTTCTCCCTGGTGTATGGAATGGAATTTGTACTCCCAGTCGAGGTTGAGATTCCCTCTTTGCGTGTGATAATAGAAACCAAGTTGCCAGAGGCTGAATGGGTCCAGAACCGGTTTGACCAATTGAATCTGACCGAAGAGAAGAGGATGACAGCTTTATGTCATGGACAGTTATATTGGAAAAGGATGAAGAAAGCTTTTGATAAGAAGGTCAAACCTCGTAAATTCAGAGACGACGACCTCGTGCTCAGCAAGATCATGTCTTTCAACACTGATTCTAGGGGCAAGTGGACTCCCAACTTTGAAGGCCCATATGTTGTCAAGAAAGCCTTCTCTGGCGGTGCATTAATTCTTGAAACTATGGATGGCGAGGAGTTCCCACGTCCCATGAATGCTGATGCAGTCAAGAAATACTTCTCCTAAAGAAATAAAAGAACAACTCACTAAGTAGAAAACCCGAAAGGGCGGCTTAGGCAAAAAAGAGTGTCTCAGTAGGCCAAAAACCCAAAAGGGTGGTCTAGGAAAAAATTAGAGACATAAACAGAATAAATTTTCCGCTAAGCTGAAAACCCGCAAGGGCAACCTAGGCAAAAGTTAGGGACTTTCTTGGCAAGTAACTACATCGGACAAGACTTGATAGTTGGAGCAACAATCTTCTAGGATTCTCATCACAACTTCAACAAAAGTTGCTGCTCAGGATTTCAAAAGTTGTTAGAGGGGATAGTGGTCATTGTATCTCAATGTATCTTTTCCATTATATATTACCATTTTCCGAACTTTGTAATTATCCATGGAGTCTCGCCATTTGCAGACTACCATTCTATTAATGAAATTTGAGCTTTTACCCAATTCTTTGTATTTCTTATTTTATTTAGCTTGCAAAGACTCCATTTATTATTGATAATAACTTTAAAAGAAAAAAATATTAAATAACGAAATCGATTTTTCAAAAAGAATTTACAATTTACTTTTACCTTGGAATCTGTGATGAAATAATGGCAACAAAAATGGTGATCCCAATAATGGACAAACTCGAGTTTATTTTAAGAAGTTTTTGTTCCCCTCGGGAAGGTTTACTCAAGATGATTCTCCGTATTGGGTTCATGACTCTGGTATCCTTGGTAAAGTTTGGATCCATTTCTCCTCTTTTCTGAGTTTTCATGATGTGAAGTCTCAATCCGATAATTCTCTAGTGATGTTTTCATTCGGTCTAATGGAAGTTCTTTTTCCCGAGAAGTTGGTACCATAATCACTGTTGAAGAGCGCAAGTCCCTGGTTTCACTAGTGAAGAACGTATTATGGTTTTCCCTTTGAAGATGTGGTGTTAATCTCCCCAATGAAGTAGGCCTGAATTCCCTAGTGAATGTTATGATGATTTGGTGTCCATCTGCTTTACTTGAGACTGGTTTTGCAATCCCCAGTAGAAGTGTTACTTTTGAAAACATTTGTTTCCCCGGTGAAGCCTGGAGAAATATGTTCTATCCCTATATCTGTATTATTTTATCACTTTGTTTTGCTTACTTCCGGATTATGTTTCTCCCCAGTAAAGCTAAAGCAGGCAGTAGGTTTTGTTTCCTTAGTTCACATTTACTTTTTCTTGGAATGATCATTTTGGATGTGGTTTAGCCGAGTGTTGTTTGTGCCAGAGTTGGTTTTGCTTGGTTACTCCCAGGGTTGTGTATCTATTTTGTCAACATACGCACGATAACACTCATACATTCATACATACATCTTGCATAGCTAAAATTTGCAAATCATTATTTAGTGACATTTTTTAATGTTTTGTTGACATATCACCCTGTTTTGCAGAGTTACGTTGTCCTCTCTTCCATAGAGTGTTGGCCCTAAGCAGAAAGCGTATATTCTTTCAATTTCCCCACTGAGTTATCCCCCGTGGAAGATTTTTGCTTTATCCTTCCTATACAGCTCCTTGCTTGGATGGATTTGGTTTTCCCCCTTGAGTTTATTTCTCAAAGGATGTATTTTGGTTGACTGTTCCATTCCAGTTTATTTCTGGTTTGAATCTGGGGTTCCACAACAATATTATTTACTTCGGATTTCTGAAAGCTTTGATTTTTTATTTGTGCATTTATTTTGCAAAAGAAGGCTTTATCTCCTCAGCAAGAATATCATGGAATTTCCCCAGGAAGTCATATTTATTTCCCCCGAAATCCATATTTCTATCCCCGAAAGTAATTTCTTTTTACAATCCTCCATGACAACAAGTAGAAGGTCTCTTTATTTGAGCAACTTGTCCTTCCCCGTAAAAGTCGACGTAACTTTTTCTTGCTATCTCCTCTGTGAGTGGATAGTTTATAGTCTGTCGTTAGTTTACACCAGTGGATGGCAACACTTTCAAATTCGCAGAATCAGCTCGCTGTGAAATCTCCGCAAGTGGAAGTCTCCTTATTTGAGATGGCTTACATATTACCCTTTCTAGGCAGAGCGCCTCGGTTAAAGAAGAAGTTGAGACACTTTCTAGGTGAAATTCCAGAATTTTAGGGAAGCTTGTTATGTTTTTGCTACCTTCAGTGAACGTTGGTAGTTCATCGTCAGTGAAGAGAGGTGTTATGATACATTCTCTTTCTACCTTCAGTGAAAGTTGGTAGATCACCATCAGTTAAAGTTGGTGTTTGTTATTTTTTTCTACCCTCAGTGAACGTTGGTAGTTCATCGTCAGTGAACGACGATGCTATGATATATATTCTCTTTATACCTTCAGTGAAAGTTGGTAGATCACCATCAGTGAAAGATGGTGTTTGTTATCTTTTTGCTACCCTCAGAGAACGTTGGTAGTTCATCATCACTGAACGGCGATGTTATGATATGTTCTCTTTCTACCTTCAGTGAAAGTTGGTAGATCACCATCAGTGAAAGTTGTTGTTTGTTATCTTTTTGCTACCCTCGGTGAACGTTGGTAGTTCATCGTCATTGAATGGCGATGCTATGATATATTTTCTCTCTACCTTCAGTGAAAGTTGGTAGGTCATTGGCAGTGAGCATCGATGATTGTTATCTTTTTTCTACCTTCAGTGAACATTGGTAACTCACCGTGAGTGACCGTAGATGTTGATATTTCTTTTCCTTCTACATTCAATGAACGTTGGTAGCTCACCATCAGTGAACATCGGTGTTTTTTTTTCTTTCCTCTTTCTACCTTCAGTGAATGTTGGTAGCTATACCTCAAGTAGGAGTTGGTGTATCCTTTGACCATTTTACCATCCTCTCTGGGTCGGGTCGCTCTCTTATTTCTTTATCATTGTTACATCCCAAATGATGTTTTGTGTCTCTTTGGTTTTGTTCATATGCATTCATGATCATAAACATTTGCATGGCATCTTAGGGCCAAAAATAGGGTTTATTTTATATTTAAGTATCTTCGATCGCGTCGACACGAAGACTTTTAACCTTCATATCTCCGGATAGAAGAAACTTAAATAAGAGCAGTTGTTGTACCCCTAATTTTTTCCACTAAGATCCCCTTACCATACCATATTGATTCAATCACAACAAGATCACATTAGGGCTTTTGGTTCTCCTTCCTATCTTTAGCTTTGCTCTTTGAGGAATCACCAAGCACCTTGACTTGTTTTTCTTGTGTAATCATTCATGTTTTTGTTTTGACTTTCCTTTTAATTAATAAAATGAAATGTTGGTTTGTCTTACTTGTCAACAATGCAAGTAAAGGCAATGGGGCTTAGCAATTTGATCCATGGGTTCGTGAGTTTATTTCCATGACCTAGTCAATGAAGCTTGAGAAGTTGAAACCTCAACATGGAAGTTGTTTTGGAAGGGGTGGCATGGCAAGGTTATTTTGGTTCACTACATTTCCAAATTATCAAGGTTGATTAAAAAGTACAAGGGGTTGATTGAAGGAGTTGTCATGCTTGGACAAGGTCTTGTTCCCAATGGTCACAAGTGCATATTTCTCTCAATTATCAAGATATGGAAGTGGTTGTGGTTGCTATGAGTTCCAATTATCATCCTCAACAACTTATATTTACAAATCATTTGTTTTGTTACAAGAAGTTTGTGCAAAATTATAAAAGTTCCTCAAGGCATGTTTCTTAATCTAGGAGCTAGGGTTTTGAACTTCAAAGGAGTATATCTTGCCCATCTTTTGGTATTTTTGAGTGATTCCAAAGAAATCCTTCTCTTCAAATGGATATCAATAAATCACTTCAAAATTTCTAAGGATTTTTCATGTGTAAGAAACTTGATGATGAAGAAAGATTACAAGTCCTCCAGATGAATCCCCATTTTTCTCAATTTTGACTTCAAATGATCATAACTTGGTCAATTCTTATCCCTTTGAGCCCATTCTTTTTCCATAATGATCTTGAAGATGTGAACTTTAAGCCTTCCTTTATGTTCAAAGTGAGAAAATAGATGGAAGTTGCCTTAAGGATACTAAATATTATAGGTCATTTTATGAAATTTTGCCAACTTTAACAAGTCATAACTTTCTCAATTTTTGGAGATTGTGAATGGTTCAAGTTCCAAAATGTCATTCAAGAGATCTACTTCATGCCATCTTTTTTTCTTAAGAGAAAATTCCAAGTAGAAGCCTATGTTTGGATGCAAGACATTATATGTCACTTTTGAAGAAGAATTTGAAATATTTATAAGTATGGAAAGTCAACCCTTTTTCCTCAACTTTGACTCAACACAAATTAAAGCTCAAGCATCCATTTGATTCTGTTCTTTTTTCATTGCAAAGCTTGAAACCTCGTCGTTTTAAGGCATCATGAATCATGCCCTAAGACCTCTTGAGTTGAAAATGGCATTGGTCAGAAATTGGCACTTTGAAACTGAATTTCTCACCAAGTCAGAATTTTGAAATCCATAATGTGGCCTCTAATCACAAGTTTTACACGCGTTTTTGATTTAAACTTGATTAACAAACTTGCCAGAAGTGTTTAGCACCTAAAAACGCAAGGATTGTATGAGTTTTGGTGAAAACTAGATCACATTTCACTCGTGCATCAGGTTTGCACGAATTCCCTCCAAAATGCATCATTCACTCTTCCTTTTTATCCCATTTTCTTCTCCTATAAATACATGAACTAGCCCATTCATTTCAAGCTTGGATAGCCAGAATCACCTTGCCAGACTTGTTCCCTAACTCAGAATTCAGCAACTTCGAAATCCATTCTCAAGCTTGTTCAATCCAATTATTTCATCAATTCACCTTCCTTGATCTTCCCTAAAGATAACCATATAATTACATTCAAGAATCGTGCCATATATTGCTCCATAGAAGTCCAGTTTCAGAGCTCTGCAACTCAACTTCAATAGGTAGATTCCTTCATCAATTCTTCAAAACTTTGATATCATTGTGATGCTCTCATTGTCCTGGGTCTAGTTGCAACACTTACTTCTTACTGGAAACACGTTTTGACCATGAAATTTAAAATCCCTTTTCAAAACTTTCTTTCCAAATTGCTTGAGCTACAGTTTATATAAATTTGGCGCGAGGGTGTGGTTGTCTTTGTCTTGAAGAGACGAAGCGAATGACATAGGTCTGAGCTTCTGATTTTATAGTTTGAGAGACCTGTAATTGACGTTGGCTGGAGGTTGAAGATGACAAACGTGTCATCTTCCAACCAATGATAGCACGCCACTTGTTATTTTTGAATTCTGATTTTATTTCTGATTCAGTGCTTTATTCACTAATGACCATGATATGCACAGTGCGCTAGATCCCTTGGATTTGATTACTAATGCGTTTTGACTCTCATCCAATGGTCCACATATTTTTTACTTTTATTTTCTTTTATGATTTTTTATATTTAATTGTTTTAAACTTCAAAAAATTATAGAAAATTCATTTTTAGTCCAAAAAATCTGAAACAATTATGAAAAATATTTTTGATTATTCTCTTTCTGATTTTTATTTTTCACAATTTAATTTTGTGTTTTGGTATTTTTTATAAATTTACACTTTATTGGAATTGTTTTAAATGTTTAAAAATACTTTTATGCATTTTTATAAATAAATTATGGAATGATCCAATGATATTGTGGCTACTATTGGTGACCTTATTTTATTTTTGTTTCTGACTTTTCTATTTTTTTAAATCATTTTTTGGTTTATTTCACCCATTTCTTTAAATTTTAAAATATTTTATGACTTTAAAAAATTACCAAAAAATTTATAAAATTACTTTAGTTCATTTTTGATTTTTCTATGGTCTTACTTTTTATTTCCTGATTAATTTGAACATAGTTGACATTTTTTCTCTTTTATTTCTATTTTTAAACATTATTTTTAAACCTTTTGTATATATTAAAATGTAATATTATTTTGTGATTATTTTTCGGCTGATCTTGGGTTAAATTTTTGATCATGAACTTTATTAACATCATTGGATCTGTGGTGTTGAGTCTAACTCCACAAAAATGGATGAATGATTTTAATAATAGTTTTGATTAAATTTAATCCAAAAGTGGTTTGTATATTCTCTCCCACCCCTCTTCATCTCATCCTCTTCTTATTGCACTAAATGTTGTTGGAGCATGATCTCTATATCTTGTCTCAAAACAAATGGTGCATAGATTGCTATTGACCGGCCTCAAAATAGGTGCATCTTCTATATAAGTCCAGTTACAATTGCTTAACATAGTGTTAAATTTTGTCCCGATTCGAATAAATGATCATTCATGGCCCAAACTTATGTTTGCAAGCCCAAATATGTTAATTTGATCTCTTTGATTCAATAACCTTGAGATTCATTGTGTGGAGGCTTTGGTTCTACCAATCCTCTAATGGATCTACAACACCTTTGGTCTACGCGGATCACTTAAACATCGTTGATCATTAAATGATACTCATAAGGATTCCAAATGGATGATATACTTGACAAAAAGAAAATGCAACTTTTTGTGTGGAGGCTTTGGTTCTACCAATCCTCTAATGAGTTCCAAATGCAAGTTTCAAGATGATCATCCAACTAACCACTAATCACTAATAATTGATTTTATTTTGTGTTTTTAATTTATGTTCTTTACTTTATGCACCATTTACTTTTAGCATTTACATTTCCTTCTATTTTTCATCTTTGCTCACTTGAGCCCCTTTATATTATTGTCATTTTTTATTTTGCTCACTTGAGATTTTCTTTTCTTTTAAAGACACCTAATAATCAACATAAACCCTAAAAATCTTTACTGATACTTTGACTATTTGGTTACTATCCTTGGAATTATGGAGAATTGGACTTTTTGGACGTAGGATTAGAAACCTTGTCCTATGATTGGAGACCTTGTGATCTTATCTGATTATTTTGTTCGGAGCTCTTGAGGTTTACCTCAAGACATTGGGTTGTTTGTTTGTTTTTTGTGCAGGTTATTGTGATTACACCCTTTGTTTGTAATTGGAATTCACCCGTATACAACCGTTACTCTGCCCAATTTTTGTGAAGACTTAATACACTTGAAGTTTGGTTCTCTCAAGAGGTCTAGTATCATTTGCTTGTTTGGTTTCAATCCAAAGAATGTAAATTCAATTTTGGCTCATAATGTCAAGTATTGGCTTCTTGTTGGTTAGATAGTTCTTATCCCAAACTTTTACCTTATGCTTTAGGATAGCCTCTTCTTCTCCTCCCTTTTGAAAACTATTCTTGTTTTAATCTTGAATTACTTTTATAATAAACATTGACTAAGGTCCATGCATTTTAAAATATTTTCATAAATAAACTCCAATAAACTTAACAATACTTTGACATTTTTGTGAGAAGACTAACAGTCAATCAATATCATTTCAAACCATCTTGCCACTTTGGCTTTTATCTTTAAAATTTTCTCAAAAGATTGAACTCTTGTCAATCCTTGTAGTGATGCAAACAACTATACTTCTACAATATGTAGTAAAGAGAGATATTTTCCACTTGGGTGTTGAGTGAGGCATTGTTGATTTTAAAATCCAAGCCATATCCTCCACTTTGAGATGATGCAAATTCTCCTTTTGCATGATTGTGGGTAGTAGGTATGTTTTCCACACGGACAATGACGATGATGTTTTATCTCATAAAATTGACCAACACATTTGTGTTTTAAAATTTTTAAAAGAGGAACTACGTGTACCCTGACCTCTATTGCATGAAAAGGTGGTACGTAGGAACTAAAGGTTCACAACTGCGGCGGGTGCAAAAATAATAATAATATGTTTCTTTTCCCACCTCCACCATCTATTTTTATACAACATTTTTCATAGCCAAAATATACAGATTTTACAAAGAGGTTCCTGTAGAGTACCTTATATGTTTAGGGTGCTAATACCTTCCCTTTGCATAACCAACCCCCTTACCTAGAATCTTTACCCTTCTTTTTGGGTTATTCGCTCTTTTCCCATTCCTTTGGAAACAATAAAGTGCGGTGGCGATTTTTATTTTTATTTGTATAAGTCTAGTCAATTCAATGGATTAGTCTTGAAAATTTCTACCGCTACACCTATCGACATAATTTGTATGCCTGAAGAGAATTAAAGGGTTATCCCCATGATTTGACAATTCCAAAAACTACAAAGCATCTCTTGAAGTCATGTGGATCAACAAAGGGGTTCTTCCATAGGATCATTAGGGTTTATCAGTAACAAATTGTAATTTCCTAGTTGCTAAGTTTCATTTGGTGTAAATTTTTTCTTTGGATCAGTAATTCTAATAAAATAATCATGCATGTTTTTGAAATCGATTTATTCCACAAATAATCAACGACTTTAAACTTTCACTCTTCTTTTCTATCTTCAATTGCATAGCTTTAACAAATTTTAAGGGAGAATGATGAAAATACAAAATAATCGAATTTTGTTGACGTATGCTTTTTAATAGTAAGGCTTAACTGACGATGTAAGCCATTATTTCAAATCCTAAACAATGGAGAAATAAGAAGTTAATCCGTATTTAACCCCCTCGAGCAAGAAGTTGGAGTTCTTTCTAGTTTCTAAAAAAAACCCTTAATCTTAATTAGGAGCAGGTAGATTTCAATTAATTTAACGATGCATTCAAATCCCAGGAGAATCAAAACGATCTAAGAAAAGGATCAAGCATATCTATTTCCTCGATACATCATTGAGGAAACGATCTAGGCAAAGTTTCAAGCACATTATTTTCTCCCTGCACATCAACAAAGATTGAGGAAGCAATCAATAAAAATAAATTTCACGACATCTTCTTCCTCAGGACATCCTTTAAGACCGAGGAAACGATAAAGACAAAGCTTATAATATCAACATAGACAGTCACAAATGTCAAAATCAAAAAGCAAAAAAAATAAATTCAAAAGATAAAAATAAAAAAGGGCCCGCTAAGTCAAAAAAAGAAAAAAAAATACTTGACTTAGGCAAAATTTAGGGCGTCCCGATGGATCGAAAATTCAAAAGAATTGGTCCATGCAAAATAAGAGATTAAAAAAAATTGGAGAACAACCTTGTAACTGCCATCTCAAGAACCTCAAAAGCTTCTCAGTAACGCTTGGATATTATCGATGGTTGGATCTTATCAATGCTTGGATCCTATCAATTCTCAGATATTTATATACACTTATCATCATCTGCGCAACTACGAAATTTCTCTTGGGAATTAAACGCATATGTTGCATTAATTGAAATTAGGACTGGAGAACATCAAGGAGAATGGGGTGGGCTAAATAAATTTTGAGCCTTATATATTTTGTTTCTTAAACCACGAACCATGGCCATGTTATAACCTTTAAAAGTCCTAATTGAAGTTAGGTTCACTATGAAAGCATACTCAGCAAGATTTGTGTTAAACTGACTCCTATGTTTGTTAAAATTATTAATCACTTTGCTTCTTCAAATCTATATCTCTAATCATCCATTTCTATTCCATAACCAATTTCGATTTCAAGAACTTACATGTGCATTACATTAGGATTACTTTTCAAAATGTACAAATATTATCTATGAATTAATACTTAGCATCAAGGATATTTTTACAGAAAAGGTCTGAATAAAGGCAACATTTCCTTGAAGCTTATAACTAGGGGGAAAAGCATCTAGGAGAACCCATATAAACATGGATAAATATTAATGATTGTAGGAGTATATCACTTGAGGATACTATTGACAACGGGTGATCATTCTGAGATTCAATCAACTTCAATCAAAATTCAAAGCACTGTTCAATCAGGGGCATACCTTTCGAACAACCATTCTTTAATCAGGTCATATCACAACAAGGTATGAATCGATTTCCTCGTTTTAACAAACCTCTCGAGGTCTTGATAATCAAGGGTAACCTTCCAAGATTCAAATGTTGGAGAAATACGTACCAGGTTCATTCTACTGCATTTAGAGTAAAGTTTCTTCAAGAAACTTCAAGTACAAAGTTTTCAAGCTTTGAATACCTGAGGCAATCTATGTCAAGTTCATGGTGAGATCTAAGTTCTTTCTAAAGGTACTTCCTCCAGATCTAGGAGATTTAGGGGCACATCTTTCAAAATTTTGAATGTTGGGTTAAACCACTACGAGGCTCGATCAAAAGGTGTTGATTCAAAAGGGTTCATCAAAGACAAACATTTTCAAGAATATTTTAATCAGGGGCATAATACAAAATAGTGGGGTCATTCATATTATGATCAAACTTTTTCCAAACTCATATCAATGAGAATCTCCTCCAAGACCCTACCAAAAAATTGACGAAAAACAATCCACATAGGGGCAAGCTCACTGCATACTCTCATAACCTTCAGTGGATCTTTCTCCTACATCAGCAATCTTTAATTTCAAATCGAGTATCAAGAAATCATGATAGCATAACATTCAACCACCATGTGACAAGTAACCTTGTTGCATAGGCAAACCTCAACGCTTTAATCATCTATGACCCATCATAGGGGCACCATTCAAAAACCATTAGAGTCATAATAATAAAGCATAAAGCTGCATAAATCATGCATTAGGGTTTTTCGATCCAAAATCAAGCTATACTTATCATCTCATCCATCTGACAAAGTCTGACAGCATGGGTCGATAATATCTCAAAAAGCCCAATTACGCATTCGCATTTCAAAATCCAATGTCCATTTACATATATCTAAGCCCTTCATGACATACATCAATCAATCATTACATTACATGCATCAATCAATCATTACATTTCACGCATCAATCAAATTTGCACGCATAACACTAAACCTTATTTTACGTGAAAGCAATCATCATTTTCAAACAAGCTATCAATTCTACATCGAATTTTGGAAGTAGATTCCCCTGGTTGATCACAATAGTTGATTTTCCAAAAGACCTTGGCATGAGGTATTTCATTAAAATCTCGGCAGTAGATTCTCCGGGTTAATCATGGAAGATCATTATCTAGAAGACCTCGGCATAAGGTAGTTCTCAATTGAATCTCGGCAGCAGATTCCTCGAAAATCTCAGCAGTAGATTTCCCATTGAAAAGCATCACATCAAACACATAACCCTATCGAAATCTTGAAGTCATTCACAACATTTGGTTCACCTAACATACTGAAACACTGAAGAACATCTGAAAAATCATCAAAGTTTATTCTGGTTATAAGAATGTCAAATTAAAGTCTACGCCTACCTCTACGCCCACGCCTACGCCTACGTGCACGCCTACGCTTATGTCCACGACTATGTAAACGTCCATGCGTACGTCCACACCTACGCCTGCACTTGCGATAAAGACGTCAAGGTCTTACTAACACTTTTTCACCAAATTCAAATCAACTAGGAGATACAATAATTGGCAACAAACAATATTGGGAAGTTGATAACTATAACAACCCGATGCTTTAACAAAGGAGAATTATCAAAAACATTTTCCACAATATTTGGGGAATATACACATAGTTTTCACCAACATATATTTGATGCATACACACATTTGTTACATATGAACTCTAAAGTCCATGTTTCCATACATATGCATCATGCATGACATTTCTTAAAACCTACTACGAACAGAGCTAATATCTTAGGGCCCTCCATCAGTTCTTACCTCAGTTAGAAACAAATAACCAGTAAAATCCATTCTCATCTCTGATTTAGTTATCTAAGATGTGGAGCATTCAAAACAACCTCCTATATACTCCACCCATTGTGTCAGTCTCTATGCGACAATGTGTGAAATTTTCTATATTCAACTTATTGGGTCAGTCTCCATGCAGCAATATGTTCTTTCTTTGCGATCTAGCTCATTGTGTCAAACCCCAGACAACAATGTTGCGAAATAAGCAATTTCGCCCATTGTGTCAGTCTCTATGCGACAATGTGTGAAATTTTCTATATTTAACTTTTTGTGTCAGTCTTCACGCAATAATATATTCTTTCTTTGCGATCTAGCTCATTGTGTCAGACCCCAAGAAACAATGTTGCAGAATCAACAATTCCACCTATTGTGCCAGTCTCTATACGATAATGTGTGGAATTTTCTATATTAACTTATTGTGTCAGTCTCCACGCAACAATATGTTCTTTCTTTGCGATCTAGCTCATTGTGTCAGACCCTTGGCAACAATGTTGTGAAGTCAGTAATTCCACCTATTATGCCAGTCTCTATGCAACAATGTGTGAAAATTTCTATATTTAACTTATTGTGTCAGTCTCCATGCAACAATATGTTCTTTCTTTGCGATCTAGCTCATTAAGTCAGACCCTAGGCAGCAATGTCGCGAAGTCAGCAATTCCACCCCTTGTGTCTGTCTCTATGCGACAATGTGTGAAATTTTCTATATTTAACTTATTGTGTCAGTCTCCATGCAACAATATGTTCTTTCTTAGCGATATATCCCATTGTGTCAGACTCAAGGTAGTAATGTTACGAAATCAGCAATTCAATTCATTGTATCAGTCTCTATGCGACAATGTGTGCAATTTACAATCTAGCTCATTGTGTCATACCCTAGGCAGCAATGTTGCAAAGTGAACAATTCCACCCATCGTGTCAGTCTCTATGCGACAATGTGTGAAATTTTCTATATTTATCTTATTGTGTCAGTCTCCATGCAGCAATATATTCTTTCTTCGCGATCTAGCCCATTGTGTCAGACTCCAGGAAGCAATGTTGTGAAATCAGCAATTCCACTCATTGTGTCAGTCTCTATGCGACAATATGTGAAATCTATAATCTAGCTCATTGTGTTAGACTCCATGCGAAAATGTGCGAAATATGCAATTCAGCCTATTGCGTCAGTCTCCAGGAAGCAATGTTATCATCAAAGTCTCTTCCTCGATCTAACTCTTTGTGTCAGTCTCCTAGCAGCAATACATTATTTTTTTCTCGATCTAGCTCATTGTGCGAGACTCCAAGCATCAATGTTGTGAAATCAACAATTCCACTCATGGGGTCAGTCTCTATGCGACAATGTGTGAAATCTACAAGATAAATCATTGTGTTAGTGTCCATGCAACAATGTGTGAAATCCGCGATATAACTCATTGCATCAATATCCATGTAGAAATGTTGTTATCAAGCTTGCTCTGTGATATAACTCATTGCATCAGTCTCCATGCAACAATGAGTTAAATCTGCGATATAACTCATTACATCAATCTCCATGCAGCAATGTTGTTATCAAGCTTTCTTTGTGATATAACTCATTGTGTCGGTCTCCATGCAGCAATATGTGAAATTCGTGATATAACTCATTGCATCAGTCTCCATGCAACAATGTTGCTATTAAGCTTTCTCTGTGATATAACCCATGGTGCCAGTCTCCATTTCAGCAATGTCTGAAATCCACGACATAACTCATTGCGCCAGTCTCCATATAATGATGTTGTTATCAAGCTCTTTTTCAAATATATATCCCCTAGGTTGCGATAGATATGTGAATAAACCTGCCTAATCCATTGCATTAGTCTCCATGCAGCAATGTGTTATCAGACTTTGTTTTATCCATCTCCTAGGTTGCGATGAATAAACAAAATCTAATTAAACCAAAACTTACTATATTAGTCTCCAAGTGTTAGTAAGTCAACTTTTCAAGCTTGTATCGTTTACATTGTAGGTTACAGTAAATATGCAAAATTCTACAATCTCTTTTAGATATTGATGGGATATTCACGTCGTCATATTTAAGTCAAATCAACTTTGTTTCAAACGTTGGTAAGATGATACATCATCATATGTGCCTATTCTTCACACTCATGGGAATGTTGTACAACGTATCCTTATAATCTTTTGGACAAATTTTGAGGTCTTCCATTATTTAATAACCCTCTGATTCGAATGTGCGAGACCTACGTACTCTCGCATGCTTCAATCGAAGAGCAATTAAATAGGGGCAACTGTCATACCCCAAATTTGCACGTCCTTTATTTCTACGGTCAAAAAATATTTTCAAAATGCTGGTTTTATAATATTCTTTTATTTTTATAAATATTCTCTTCCCAACCTATTTAAAAATATAATAACTTATTCCAAATTATTTGTATTTTTAATATAGAAAATATCTACACACCTTTCATATACTTCAAAATTGAGTTTATTTACAAATCAGTAACATACCACAATTTGTAAAGAAAGAAACTTGCAAGCATAAGGTCACGAGTTTGAATCTCTTGTGATGTAATTTCAACATTTTCTTTTTTCTATATTTTGTCACTAATTTTATTTCCTTTTTTGGAAATCAAACTTTGGACTTTCTTTTGGGTTTTTGGATAACTTAGTCTCTAAGTTTTTGTTAACCTAATTCACTGTATAAATAAGACTATTGTTGTCCTAAGATTTCCATCCACAAATCGACACTTTTGCAAATCAACAATATCACTACACACAACTTTGCAATTTCTTTAAAAAACTCTTTTTTTTCAAAACTTCGATATTTATTTTCGGCCCATGATTTCATATGAGGCCTCCTCCCTTATTATTTTCAATTTATTTTTATTTCAAATTAATTTGTTTTTCCACCAGATGATGGCCCTCTTTTAAAAGAAAATTCATTTAATTAGAAACTAATTTTTATTTTATTTAAATAGCTCTAGTATTGTTTTTTATTTAAACTTTCACCTTAGGTAAATATTTTTTTAATTAATCTTAGTTAGGGTGATGTTGAGTAGGTTAATTTTATTAAGGCTGTCAATTATGATTCACAAAAAAAATCTTTTCTTTAATTAATAAAATCTACAAAACAAATCTTTTCTTTAATTAATAAAAAATACAAAAAACAAGTCTTTTATTTTCTTTAAAATACAAAAAATACATGACTCTTAGTTTCTTGTAAATAAATTCCCTGCACATGTATATACGTAATTTATCACTAAATAACATGTTCGAAGTTTTTGATTTACTTTGTTTTCATTATCACATAAACATTAAAATACTAAAAAACAAATTAAATTCTATAAATTCAAACACTTATTTTTCAATTTAATTAATTCAAACGTTCTACAGATAATAGAATGTCCATCTTCTAGTAATTAAATCGGTCGACGCGTTGTCTACCAATTTATTATTCTAAATCGAAATATTAAAATCCACATAACTCACTGAATACTCCATCCGTGAATGACATCTGGCTAATATCTGACCACGTGATGGGGAGACTATATCAGAATCCCTTGCTCTACATTTTAATACAGCTAACCAACATCAAATTATTTTTAACTAACATAACAAAAATTACAAGATTATTTTCGAAAAAGGATTAAGGAGAATTTCTTCCGAAATTAACTACGAACCATGTCTACGATCACTCGATTTACAAACTAGACAAGGTTCAAGGTTAATTCAAAAGTAATTCTATGCAATCTTATAAAAAACACAAAGTCTCCACGAACTACGAAATGGGACTCTGATTCCTCCTAAGAGGATACGTAGGCATACGATTAAAATCATGGCAAGTCCCCTTATTTAAAATTAAAACCCCTTTCCCCTAATAAAACATTAAAACCCCTTTTTTCCTAAAAAAAATGCGCTTCTAAACCTTCCCTTCATCTAGAACCGAGTCAAACCTAGAATCTCTAACTTTTAGGGTTATCCTCTATATTCCCTTTCTTAGGATAAAAATTAAGGGTGATGACTCTCAAATTTAAAAACCAGTTTCAACAATGCGTAGGATAATTCCTTTCATGAACTATGAGTTGCCTAGAAGCATAAGCAACCACCTGTCCATTTTGCATTAGCACACCACCAAGACCCATCTTAGACGCATCATAATACACCACAAAAGACTCACTCGGATTAGGAAAAATCAATATTGGAGCAGTCAGAAACCTCTTTTTTTATTCTACAAAGCTTTCTTCGCTTGCAAAATCCCACACATAAGCTTGACCTTTTCGAGTCAAATGAGTCAAAGACAAAGCAAACATAGAAAACCCTTCAATGAATCTTCGATAATAACCTACCAAACCAAGAAAACTTCAAATCTCGGTTGCTGAATTTGGAGTCTCTCATTGCAATACAACATCAACTTTAGAAAGATACACAACAATCCCACCATTAGAAATCACATGCCCAAGAAAACTAACCTCCTTTAGCCAAAATTCACACTTAGACAACTTTGCATATAATTTATTTTCCTTTAACACTTGCAACACAATTCTCAAATGCTCTGCATGCTCATCCTTGGATTTGGAATAAATCAGAATATCGTCAACGAACACCACGACAAACTTATCCAAATATGAATGAAAAGTTATATTCATATACTCCATGAAAACACGCGGCGCATTAGATATAACAAACATCATCATAGTGTATTCGTGATTACCATACCTTGTTCGAAAATCCGTCTTCGAAATATCATCTGGTTTAACTTGAATCTGATGATAACCCGACCTCAAATCAATCTTGCTGAAAACACAAGCACCCACTAACTGATCCATAAAATCATTGATCCTCGAAAGTGGATACTTATTCTTAATCATCACTTTATTCAATTGTCTGTAATCTACAGACAACCTCATACTTCCATCTTTCTTCTTGACAGCAGCACAGGAGCACCCCAAAGTGAAACACTTGTGATGGAAAAAGTGAAAGAACTGAGTTTTAATGCTTGTCAAAAACCTATCTGTGAAAATATGTCATGCTTCAAATAGGTGCAAGTGAAAAACATCAAAAACAAGCATTTTTCTCTAAACAGACTGCATGAGCCGGCTCATGGAACCTTAGGTCGGCTCATGAGAAAAAGATGTTGGCTTGGAAACATTCGGGAAGGTGCAAACTTTCTCTATGCATCGACGCATAGTTCTGGGAGAACATGAGTCGGTGCATCAAGGAATGAGTCGACGCATGACTGAAGGAATTTTAACCTCTCTCGCTCGGGAAGGTGCACGCCTTCTCTATGCGTCGATGCATAGTTCTGGGAAAACATGAGTCGGCGTATCAGACAATGAGTCGGCAGATAACTGAAGGAATTTCAACCTCTCTCGCTCGGGAAGGAACACGCCTTCTGTATACCCTGTATGAGCCGATGCATCGCTATATTGTCTCATTTTTCTACTATGTTGTTACATCATGGGAATCACTTATATATATTGTTTGGCCTCTATTTTCCAAGAACAACAAGAAAAAGTGAAAGATAGACACAAGAGCTCTCTTCATGTTTAACCTCGCATCAACCATCAACAACTACACACAATCATTTTTGTTGATCAAGTTTTTGGGATTGTGTTGATAACGTCCGAATTGAAAGTGCAATTTCAGATTTTGGTAGAGATCTTTGTGGGTTTTTTCTTGAATAAAACCATTGGGGTTTTGTCCTCCAAAATTGGGGTTTTTTATCACAAGTCTTTGCTTCATTGAATTCAGCCGAGCTAAGGGATTGGAAGACCGTGAGGTGTTCAATCGGGAAGCGGTAACCGGAGGATTGTGAAGAAGGATTTGGGGCCAATTTCTTGGGTTCAAAATCATTCAACGTAGAAGGAGATTTTGTTCAAGATTTGGCATACTTGATTCATCTAGAATCAAGGGAAGAGGAGTGCAACATATAAGATTCATCAAGTGACTTTAAATTGTGGTGATTGTATCTTCTCTTACAAAATTTGCAAAATTAATTTCATATCCTAATTCTAGATTCTAGAATTGGGGGCAGAGTAGCCCACGCGAGGACAACAGGGTGAACTGCCTTAACAAAAACTGTGTTCATTTTAGTTTTCTGCATTTTATTTATATCTGCTTGAATTTGTGAGTTATCAATTCTTTCATTCATACAAAATAATTGCAGTGACAAATTAAAACTTTACACCTCATATAGCATTCATTTTAATCGCTATAATCACTACAATTTGAGTATAACCAAACCTTGTGTAGTACGTACACCAAGTGTTTGGTGAATTTACAACTCACAAATTTGCTTTATCTTCTCCGCAACTAATTGGTAATAACTTACACCTTGTTAAAACTTGCTAAAGCGATTCATCATATTCAATTCTAGTGTGATTTTATTCTCATCATTTTCATTAAATTGGTTTTCATATCCAATCTTTCCAATACGTAAAGTTTAGACGATCAGATTCAGGGTTGTAGCTCTCTGATAAAAACAATTTTATAAAAAGCACAAATTTTCAAAGGGATCTATTCAACCCCCCCCCCCCCCCCCATTCTAGATCTGTCACATCATCTAACAAGTGGTATCAGAGTGCCGGTTTGTTCAGTGCTTCACATACAACTTCTAGAAATGGATTGTGATCTAAAAGGGGTGTACACTAGAGCACCCGTTTTCACAGGTGAAAATTATAGCTATTGGAAAGATTGTATGCATGTTCATATCACGTATGTTGATAGGAAAATATGGAAGGTTATCCAAGATGGGCCAGTTGCAATAACTATGCAAAATGTTGTCGGGATAACCGTTCCTAAACCGGAAGCACAATGGGATGAAAAAGATGAGAAAAATTATGCCTATGACTGGAAAACACGAAACATGCTCGTAGAAGCTCTAGGAGTTGATGAGTATTTTTGCATCTCACATTGTGCTACGGCTAAGGAAATGTAGGACGCTTTGCAAGTCACCCATGAGGGCACACACGATGTAAAATTGGCTAGGTTCAATACTTTGACGCAAGAGTTTGATCTCTTTCGCATGGAGCAAGGTGAAACCATCGCCGACATGCAAAAGATATTTTCTCATATAATGAGTCACTTTCATACACTTGGTAATGTAATTGCCAATTCTATTTTTACTAACAAAATTTTGAGATGTCTTAGCAGGGAATGGCAACCTAAAGTTACGGAAATTAAGGAAGCCAATGATCTAAATACTTTCGATCTCACAACACTATGGGGTAAGCTTCAAGAACATGAGCAAGAGCTCATAAGCCTTGGAAAGCATGAAAAGAATGAAAAGAAGGAAAAGTCAAGGGACTTGGAAAAGAAGTTTATAGTACTAAAGGCTTCAAGTTCCAAGTCATCCACCTCAATTTCACGTGCAAGTGAATCAAGTGATGACGATGAGAGTCCGGATGAGGACATGGGTCTGGTCGTAAGAAAATACAATAGATTTCTCCGGAAAAACAAAATTCAACATTCGGATAAGAATCTCATTAATTATAGACACCACTCTCAACCAAGCAAGCAAGATGAAAGTAAGAAGCCTAAGTCACGAGGATCATGCTACCATTGTAGAAAACTCGGTCATTACAAGCCAGATTGCCCCTATTTGAAGAAAGACAAAGGCAAGACCGAAAATTAAAAGAAACCAACCAAAGCTAGAAGAGCATACATTGCTTGGGAGAGCAATAGTGATTCCTCAAGTAAAGGTTTCTCAAGTGATGAAGAAGAAACGATCAACCTTTGTCTCATGGCTCATCATCATAAGAAAAAGAATGTAAGTCATGCTAAGTATGATCATGTTGATGAAATGTCTTATTTAGAATTGTTAAATTCCTTCAGTATTTTACATCAAGAGGATAAGGAAGCTTTCAAACGCTTAGCCTCAAACAAGAAAATCTTTTCATATCTAGAACAAAAAATTTCTGATTCCGCAACAAGGAGTGTCTTGTTGCTCAAGGGTATAACCAAGAGGAAGGCATCGACTATGAGGAAACTTATGCTCCGGTTGCCCGACTCGAGGCTATACGCTTGTTATTAGCTTATACATCTTCACAAAACCTTAAGCTATTTCAAATGGATGTTAAGAGTGCATTCTTAAATGGTTATATTAATGAAGAAGTCTATGTATCTCAACCTCCAGGATTTGAAAATCACGAGTTTCCTAAACATGTTTATAAACTTAAACGTGCCTTATACGGTCTTAAGCAATCCCCTAGGGCTTGGTATGATCGGCTTAGAAAGTTCTTACTAGAAAAGGGATTATCTAGAGGGAGGGTTGATACAACCCCATTCATTAAGCCCCAAGGAAATCACTCCATCTTAATGCAAATTTATATAGATGATATCATTTTTGGGTATACTAACATCACCTTGGTCAAGGATTTTTCTAAAATGATGCAGAGTGAATTTGAGATGTGCATGATGGGGGAGTTAAACTACTTCCTAGGTCTTCAAATCAAACAACTCAAGGAAGGAACTTTTGTTAGCCAAACGAAGTACTGCAATAAGTTGCTCAAGTGCTTCGATATGGCAAACTCAAAAGTTATTGACACTCCAATGCCTACCGCGGTTAGCCTAGATGGGGATGAACATGGTAAGTCGGTTGATGTAAAAAGGTATAGAGGTATGATCAGATCTCTTCAATATCTTACCGCTTCTCGTCCCGACATTATGTTTAGTGATTGCATGTGTGCTAAATATCAATCTTGTCCTAAGGAGAGTCATCTAAAAGTTGTAAAACGTATACTTAGGTATCTTTGTGATACTCCTAAGTATGGACTTTGGTTCTCCAAGGGTAGTTATTATTCTATGGTTGGCTATTCTAATTCCGACTTTGTGGGTTGCAAATTGGATAGGAAAAGCACAAGTGGAACTTGTCACTTCTTTACAAACTCCTTAGTTAGTTGGCATAGGAAAAAGCAAGTTTCAATTGCTTTGTCAACGGCCGAGGCGGAATATGTTGTGGCCAGTAATTGTTGTGCTCAAATTTTGTGGCTCAAACAACAATTAATCGACTATGATTTAAAACTTAATCATATTCCAATATTTTTTGATAACACAAGTGCCATCAATCTAACCAAAAATTGAATTCTACACTCGCGCACTAAACACTTTGAAATTAGGCACGACTTCCTTAGGGATCATGTAGAGAAAGGTGAAGTCGTGTTTGAGCACGTTGATAGAAAAAATCAACTTGTCAATGTTTTTACAAAACCACTAGCTACCGAACCATTCTTTCATATTCGTAGGGAACTCGATGTCCTTGATATTTCGGATAGATCGCAACTCCAATGAGTTGCATTCCCTTTATTTATCTTTGTGTCTCTTTGATTCATGAATATTATATTGGGCTCGAGACATGTGAGGGCATCGTGTCATTCAAATAGGTTCGGTAATATCCTTCCTACTCTTTCTCATTAGTGATCATTTTGCTTAAATGTTGGTGCTATAAAATGATTAAATGCTTTGTGTGTTATTGCTTCTGTGCATGCGTACTTGTTTATTGTGTTCAATTAATGTCTACAAAACCTACATGCCATGAAATACAAGAAATTTAAAAATTTTACATACAAGATCCAACCTATAACTCTGAGCGGTCGGCGCACGCCTGATTAAGAAACATATTTACGCCTATTTTACTGGAATGCGTCGATGCATCCCTACATAGGTCGACGCGTCGCTGTTTGGCAGCCCATCATATCCTAGTTTGTATTGTGTGGTTCCAATTGCATGCATCCATTTTCTTTGTTGTTGTTCCCTCTTGCTAGCATTTATCTGGCCTCCCTCTCCAAATCTCAAAACCCTAAAAACCCATTGTGTCATATCAACTCCAAATCTCTACAAACCTTCATCCATGGCTTCTAGGGAAACAAAGAAAAGAAGTATCAGAGGTAGCTCTTCAAATCAAACTCGAGTTACTTCTCTATCACTTCTTCCTTCTGATCTCACTGAAAATTATGATGAAAAGTTTGCTAGAAGAAGGTTGGTTAGGAAATTTTGTGCCTTCCCTAACACTCTCAAACGCCTGCATATCTCAGATGTGGTGGAATTGTTGTACCATTAAAAGGTGTTTCCATTCCTTGAGTTGGATGGAGACTACAATGAGGTACTCGTCAAGGTATTCTACACGGGTATACAAGGTAAATTATCTGATCACCAATTTTCATACATAATTGCTAATACGGTAGTCAAAGTAGATGATGAAATTTGGAAAACTTTTGAGTTGTTCCTTGTTGACACTGATACTGTTAAAATCACCGACACTAAGCTACATGCAGACTATGACTTCAAACATGCCTTTAATTCCATGTTAAAACGACCATATCCTGAGAATTTTGTGCAAAGTAGTGCTTTTCCAAAAACTGTCACAACTGGCCAATTGGTCCCTCTAGCTCGAATTATGCAATGGATTGTGTCAAGGATAATTCTCCCCAAAAAGAATGGGTTGTCCCGTATTGATCAACCTGAGGTTATGTTAATTCGGGCTATTCTAAACAAAATTAAGATTCATTGGTCGTACTACATCACTAGTCAGTTATTTGAATTGAGGGATTCCCCTAGAGGATCTGCTTTGGGGTATCCATCATTCATTCATGGAATTTTAAGTCAAGCAAACCTTGATCTTACTGGTATTTCACCTACACCTATTCTACTGGATTCATATTTTACCTCTAAAACTCTCGCACTTATGGGTCTTTAATGGAATCCCCAGCTTGGTAAGTACAAGTACTTTGTGAAGTCAAACTCAGTAATGGTTCGAAATGAAGATGTTGAATAGGATAATGAAATGGAAGATGCTGAGGGCGGTGAAGTTGGTACTGAGAATCAAGAAAGTACTGAAGAAGTCGAAGAAACTGACGAAGGAAATGATAACCATGAGCCTCATAGATCCTTTGACGAGGTGATGAGCAAACTTGAGGAAATACACGTCCACCATCATGAAGACATGGTATTAGCAAATGAACGAATTAAAAATCTTGCTAGAATAGTCAACCTTCAAAAAATTCAGTTCAATAGTTATGCTAGCCTCCAAGACCGCCGATATATTACTCTTCATTAAATGATGGAAACACAAAACACAAACATGGAAAACTTTCAGTCAGTTTTCATGGCTCGCTTTCCACCAAACCAACCACAAGACAATGAGGAACAACAACATTAGTCAATGCTTGGCACTTTATTTCTTGCTTATTATGCTTATATTATCATGAGTTTGTATTAAACTGTTTTACTTCCTGTACTACTTTGTGTTTTATTTTGGGTTTGTAACAGTGAACACCGTATTGTTTTACTTTATTAGTTATTGCTTCTGTTTTTGTTTGCACTTGCTTCATATTGTGTGTATGTTAGTTTGTGTTCTTTTTGCAAAGTTGCAAAATATTGATCACTCTATATTTTTTGGTTCTCTTAATCCATGTCCTTGTTTCTTTTTGATGTTGTCAAATGGGGAGAAAGGAAAGGAATACACAGCCACAGCAGAAATATGCTATATCTCAGGGGGAAGATGATTGGATGATTCGCAAGGTTGACTCTCAACCATTGAGACGATTCATATTTGCGGTTTTGGCCATCATCAAAAAGGGGGAGTATGTGAGGGAAAAAGTGAAAGAACTGAGTTTTAATGCTTGTCAAAAACCTATTTGTGCAAATATGTCATGCTTCAAACAGGTGCAAGTGAGAAACATCAAAAACAAGCATTTTTCTCAAAACAGACTGCATGAGCCGGCTCATGGAACCTTAGGTCGGCTCATGAGAAGAAGATGTGAAAGATAGACACAAGAGCTCTCTTCATCTTCAACCTCTCATTAACCATCAACAACTACAGAAAATCATTTATGTTGATCAAGTTTTTGGGATTGTGTTGATAACCTCTGAATTAAAAGTGCAATTTCATATTTGGGTAGAGATCTTTGTGGGTTTTTTCTTGAATAAAACCATTGGGGTTTTGTCCTCCAAAATTAGGGGTTTTTATCACAAGTATTTACTTAATTAAATTCAGCCGAGCTAAGGGAATAGAAGACCGTGAGGTGTTCAATCGGTGAGCGGTAACTGGAGGATTGTGAAGAAGGATTTGGGGCCAATTTCTTGGGTTCAAAATCATTCAAGGTAGAAGGATATTTTGTTCAAGATTTGGCATACTTGATTCATCTAGAATCAAGGGAAGAGGAGTGCAACATATAAGATTCATCAAGTGACTTTGAATTGTGGTGATTGTATCTTCTCTTACAACCTTTGCATAATTAATTTCATATCCTAATTCTAGATTATAGAATTGGGAGCAGAGTAGCCCACTCGAGGACGACAGGGTCAACTTTCTTAACAAACATGTATCCATTTTAGTTTTCTGCGTTTTATTTTTATCTGCTTGAATTTGTGAGTTATCAATTCTTTCATTCATACAAAATAATTGTAGTGAAAAATTAAAAATTTACACCTCATATAGCATTCATTTGAATCGCTATAATCACTACAATTTGAGTATAACCAAACCTTGTGTAGTACGTACACCAAGTGTTTGGTGAATTTACAACTCACAAATTTGCTTTATCTTCTCTGCAACTAATTGGTAATAACTTACACCTTGTTAAAACTTGCTAAAGCGATTCACCATATTCAATTCTAGTCTGATTTTATTCTCATCATTTTCATTAAATTGGTTTGCATATCCGATCTTTCCAATACGTAAAGTTTAGACGATTAGATTCAGGGCTGTAGCTCTCTGATAAAAACAATTTTCTAAAAGCACAAATTTTCAAAGGGGTCTATTCAACCCCCCCCCCCCCACCCCTTTATAGATCCGTCACATCATCTAACAACACTCGGTCACACAAACTTCTTCTCGAGCATATCTTCTAGTTGTTTATTCAACTCGCTCAGCTCGAAAGCTGATATCCTGTGAGGAGCCATCAATACTGGATTCGTACCTGGAACCAAATCTATGGAAAACTCAACTTCATGTTTAGGTGGTAAATTAATGATGTCATCTGGAAGCACCTCTGGAAATTCACAGACAACCGGTAATTCCATATTCGTATCTTTACCATTAACTTGAAACGACTCAAACATCACAAACACCAAGGCTTCATCTTCCAAAAGTTCATTCAGTTGCTTAGCAATCAACAACATCAATTATCCATTATCACCAAACTTAGGCAACCTCAAAGTCTTATTATAACAATTAATATGAATATAGTTGAAATCCAACAAGTTCATCCCAAGGATAGCATCACTTTTGTGTAAGGATAGACACGCCAAATCCATCACAAAACTCTTACCATAGATAGTCAAGGGATATTCCAAACAAACATATGTAATAGTAACATAACCACTAGCAGGAGTATCTATTACCATACTTACATTCATATCATAGAATTTCAATCCCAACATGTTAGCATATTCACGCGAAATAAACGAATGAGTATCACCAATATCAATAATAGAAACCAATTCAACATCTTTAATAAAGCCAGTACCTTGAATAAAGTTGTCATTCTTAGACTCCTCTGAACCACTCAGTGCGAACACTCTACCATTGGGCTAGGAAGTAGTATCCTTCCTTGGTTTCTGACACTAGGTACTGATATGACCCTGCTCTCCACAATTGAAATAAGTCATTCCATCGTTCTTGCATTCAGGAGCATGATGACATTTCTTACCACACTTGTAGCACCTCATCAACTTATTCTCACACTCATTAGATTGGTGACCTTGTTCACCACACCTATAACATTTGATAGAAGCAGGAGCTCCTCCCCCACTTGTATTTTTCCCATTATAATCCTTTTGTTCCCCTTTATCAGCTGAGGCATCATAAGGCTTCTTACGATATTGATATTGCTTTCCTCTTTTCTCAATCAAAATCTTGTGGTGAGCTGAAGGAGCTTTGTTGTCTTCTTCATAAATTCTACAATTGTCCACCAACTCTGAAAATACATGGATCTACTGATACCCGATTGGCCATTTGATTTTCGGATGCTAACCATTCTCAAACTTAATACACCTCGAGAATTTAGCAGTTGCTTCACTGTAATATGGATAATACCTTGCCAGTTCCACAAACCTCGAAGCATACTTAGACACAATCAAGTTCCCTTATTTCAACTCCAGAAACTCAATCTCTTTCTTTCTGCACACATGCTCAGGAAAGTACTTCCTCGGAAACTCCCTACTGAAAATAACCCAAGTAATAGCTTCACCTAATGTTGTCAGTCTTTGATGGGTACCAACCCACCAGTTATCAGCTTCCTCTTCAAGTTGATGTGTACTAAATCACACCTTCTGCGCTTCAGTGTAATCCATGACTCGAAAGATTCTATCAATCTCCTTGAGCCCGGTCTATGCTCCATCAGGATCGTATCTACCTTTGAAAACAGGAAGATGATTCCTCTAAAACGTCTCTAAAACATAAGATCCATCATTCCCACCAATATTAGGCTGATGTTGCACAGCCTGAGCCATACCCAGCAAAGAAATAACAATCGTAGTATTGTTTCATCCAACTATTTCTCCGTTTTCACATCAATAACAATCACAATGTTTAGAAATTATCCTGACAGTATTCCATGGTCATACACTACATAATCAAAAACCTTTCCGAGCAGACCGACCTGCTCTGATACCACTAATGTAACACCCTTCTAAATCTACATATATTTCACATGTATTTTTACGGAAATAAAACAAATTAAAACCATAAAAGGGTGTCACATCTTCATGTAAATGTCATACCAAACATAGTCTTGCTGTGTAACACATGTTTCAAAATTATTTAAGACAAATCCTTCATGGATAACATTTAATAGAAATGTTCATACTTCTCGCAGCAGAATTCATAGTTCAAAAACTTTGTAATATAGTACCAGCCTCATCATAGTTCATGATTCATAATCAGGATTTCAAAACAACTCGAGTACCATGAAAGGTAACCGAACATCTTAGAAACAAAACAAAGAACATAAGTTCATAATTCAAACGATCCCATCCCCGATGTTACATATCAAAGCAAGACCCACTATACTCAATGGAAAGCAAATAAACACACTCTGAAGCTATCCTCTAATGCTTTGACGGGCTAATCTTGATCACCTGCAAGTTGCCCATGGATAGAGGCAACATTTCCAATCGAAAAGGCTGAGAAAAACATAATCATTATAAAATACATAACAAATAAATATAGTAGACATTCACTTAGGCAAGGCATCACACATCATCAGAACTTCATGTTATACTCACGCCTTCACAACATCATCAATACAAAATAACACATCATCAAAACACCAATTATTAACCAGCATCATTTAATCACATCATTATGCAATGTCACTTATAATATAATTCAACATCATAGAATCATGCATGTGGTACCAAAACTTCACTAATGACTCAGTCATTGTTATCTCCAAATATCTCCCCCAATAGGATAGATTCCCACTTAGAACCAAAGCACTTCATAATTTTGCACTCAATCCACACTATTGGATTGATGCCTTCACTAGACTATTATCCTATCATCTTCACTTGATGGAATTCCTAACAACATAACTGGACAGAAGTCCTAAAGTATGCCATGAATGCATGATACGCAACAACATAATAAATACGACCATAACTAGTCAAAATGCATCATCATTCATGAATTCATCACACGATAGTCATATCATCATAATAAAAAAACATAAGCACAATATCATTATAGCATCATAGTAAACAAAATATTATCACAACATCGTCATATCATCATAATAAACAAAACATCATAACAACATCATCATAATCCAAAACGGGAAAACTAACTTCATTCTAACTTAGGTAATGGGAATATACTTATTATTTCTCCTTTTATTCCATCTAATTGAATTTCACCGCATTAACTATCCAACGCTTCAAACATCACCTTAAATCGAGTTCTAAAACTCAAGTTATAGCCTCTTGAAGAATCCTGCACAACCCTTCCATTATGGACAACATCGAATGACGACACCACTTCATCGCCTGGTGACGCACCTTTGCATCCGCTTTACCCAACAATGCTTGGAGCGACACACTCCAGTAACATTCCTCTTTACTACCCTTCATTACTTCGCGTTTCGCCTAGCGACGGCCAAGTGACACAACTATTGTCCGACGACACTTACCATCGCTTGACGATCCTGCACGAATAGGGTTTTCCTATTGTGATTTCCTGCATAAAAACCATTCCAAATTCTTACCAAAATATACCCAATTCTCATATATTTTAACAGATAATCATCATATAACAACTATACCGTATTATAGGCATTATATTCACAAACCCATGGAAATTCAACAAGGTATTTTCACCAATTCCAACACAAATTCACCAATTGCAGCACAAATCATCAAACAAACAAAACCTAACACAAACCTACATTTATCTAGACCTTAGATTTATTATAATAATCAAGATAAAACTCCCCTTACCTTAGATTATTGCTAGCAATCAAATCCTCTTTGTGCTCTACAAGAATTACTATGCTCTTTCTTGCCTCTTTGTGCCCTAGTTCTGCCTCTACCTTTTCTCCCAAAACTATCGTACATAATGAGCGCTTCTAAAATCGCAAATATCTTTTGTCTCACTTAACCCTTAGACCCTTAATTAGTCTTCCATTATTGCACTCACTTTTTCTTCCCAAATGTTCACCATGTCCTCATAGTTTCTGCCTCATATTTAATTTCTAATTATCTAATTAAAATAATTCTAACTAATTTTTCTAAATATTCTAAATTACTAAAAATTCTCTTAATCATCTTATTTCCCACTACACCATACATACCATCACATCAAACATCGTATTAACCATCATATTCATCTCATCATCATAAACCATTACAAGGACTCACATAAAAACACCAAAACATCATATATATATATATATATATATATATATATATATATATATATATATATATATATATATATATATATATATATATATATATATATATATATCAAATACTTTACAATGACTCATATGTTTATGCTAAATTAATTAAATAATAATAATCTAGAATTCAGGGTATTATAATAGACGTCCTCATTGGATTGAAAGAGTGAAGGGGTGAATGATGGTTATTGTGGTTGAGATTAGGAGTATGAGAAGTTGTAGTTTGGTTGAGAGGATGATGGGTTGAAGGTATGTTACTGAGGATGGGACTATGAAAAGTCAAAGTTTGGTTGAGGAATTGGAGAGTTTTGAAAGGATGGTCGAAATGTGGTTTGTTGTTGATGGTGGTAGATGTTTATTTAAGGGACTAGAGTGCGAGGAATTTGTTTGTGGGACGAGGTGGCATAGAAAACATGTTGTTGTGTTTTGGGTGTGAAGGTATGTTTGTTGGGGGAACGAGGATGTTTGGGGTTGAAAAGGTGATAGGTGTGTATGGGGAATGTGTTAATGCATAGGTAGCATGTTGGTTTGTTGTGTTGAATAAGAGGTAAATTAACGCGGGTCGTTTAAAAACCATGGTTGAGAAGGAAAGATTAATGGAATATTTTGAAACCAATTAATATATTCCTTGCTATGATTGAATTGACCATTTAAATGGTTCTTTTTCAAAACAAAATGTCTTCGATTATTCCACTCCTTGTTCTCTTGTTGGTTGACAGTACTCCAATGAACACCCCATGTGGACTGCATTTCTATATCTAGGTGTTTCATCAGACATATTGGTTGAGAAAAGATTTCCTATTCAAACCCAAACATAAAATTTTAACTGATCCAATTGATGCATCTCAACAACCCAAAAACATATAATCGGAATCGTCGCACTCTACGCATGCTTATCAGCACAAACAATTATTGGACATTCAGAGTATGGCCTCCATTTAAATTCTTACACAAAATATAATCATTAGAGCCCAAATTCACATCCATTTTAATGAAATAGTTATATTAGAAAGGTTACATTACTTCACTCGGAATCATGTGATCAAATGCATCTCGATATCCTCGAAGATAAGCACAAGGATCAGGTGCGTACTTCATACCTCTTTGAGAAAACCTTGCATTTTCAAAATAAACAGTATCATAAATTAAATGTACACGTGTATAGAATATTTCCCATAAAATAGGGCAATTATAAAATAAAGTTACCTGATTACATATGGGTAAACCGGTACTTGGGGACTAATGGGAGAAATTAACAGTATATGTCAAAATGCCTAAATATTCAGAAGGAGTACGCATCCACAAATACTTTTTACTCATTTACTTTCTTCTTTGCACATACCTCTAAATAGGGTAGCCAAACAAGCTGAACCCCAACAATAAATTTTGCATTTTTCTAAATCACCAACTAAAGGTATCCAACAAGACTGCGTTAAGTTTTGACTCTTGTTAGGAAATAAAAAACTAGAAATAAGAAGTAAAATATATATATTTTGGTATGAAGGATGTTTTCCTTTTCCATTGGTGCATTCCGGTTTTTTTATATATTTTAACATCCCTTCTAACCATGTTATTTTTACTGCATTTTTTTTCTATCTTCACTAGGTAGTTCCACACCCAAGTGTTCCATATAAACATTTATACCTACTTGAGTAGGTCCATTAACAGCATCACCATCTATAGAGACCAAAAACCATACGCACATCTTCCAAAATGATGGTACATTCATCGGTTGGAAAATAAAATGTATGTGTCTATGGTCTCCACCGTTGTAACAAAGCAATTACAAGCTTACAACCAACTTTTTTGGTATGAATTTGTGATACTTCTCTAAATTCAGATTGATTCAAATACATAATTATTACCGCAACTGGTGGCTTAAGACAATGAGAGTGGAGTTTAAACCTAATGGTTTTGTCCTATGGAAAAAAATGTTAAGAGCAACGAATAAAAACTTGGAAGCACAAAAATTGCATATTATTTTAAAAACTTACGAATTCTGCGACATTTGCTGGTGTTCCTCGATGCTTTTCTCTCATCCACAATAATGCTTCCATTGAGATTGTTAAAAAATACTTACTACTAGAACAATTTAACAGATATGAATTATAAGATAGAAGGATTAATGTGTGATGAAAACTACATTGCATGGAACATATTTATAGACATAAAAAAATAGTTGCATGCAATTATCCTTTATGTAAATCCAAACCGTGCATATTATTTACACGCTTCCCTATTCTCACAACTATTTTCATAATGCAGAGTGATTAGTCCTCTCACTGCCTCAATACCAGTTCACCCCTCCCTTGTATGATCCATTGAAGCACATGTTATGGTTCATCCAACCCACAGACGAATGTGTATAAACGTGCAACATGATTCGTCCTTGCATTGAACGACCGTGTACAAGCGAGCAACAAGATTCGTCCTTGCCTTAGACGACCCATCATTTTGGTTTTTTACTTCCACGAATATATATTCAATTGTTTCCTTCATATCCATCTAAACATTGACAACCTCAGTAATTGTGTACTCAAAAAATCCATATAATCTCTCTAACATGGCTCAAAGAAATATCATTGTAACAATGTACTACAATGGTTCTATTTTTAATGACCTTGATAGAGGCTTCTCATTTGTAAATATAGAAATGTTGTACTTCAAAATTCATATCAATTCTGATTTGTTTCACTTGAAAGAGCGCATTGAGAAAAAAATTACAACGGTCCGTACTGGAAATTATCTATCGACTTCCATTATTTAATGGGGATGATGGTGGCGTATTTTATGTAATGAAACAACTAGAAGACGACGATGACATCAACGAGATGTTTCAGTGTTGCACTATTTTTTCTCAACTAGACTCCATTGAGCTTTATGTCCCTCTCGTTGATGTCAAAGTATACCCAGTTCAAGAGTCGCAGTCACACCAGTATGGATTGATTCAAACTATTGATGAAGAACGTACACCAAACAACGAACCGTTCATACCAAATGATGAGGTTGATGAATATAGTGAGAATGAACTCCATCAGGTCCGTTGTGTAGATTTGTTTAGTGATTTGGATAATGATGACGATGAGATTATGCCTTCCCAGACAACAAATGTGAAACTGATGAATTTGTACAATCCACCTATTCACATGACAAATGTATGTTTGGAGGCTAAACCGATTTCTATTTTTGGAAACTTGTGTCCAAACCACATTGGTGATGACTTAGAGGTGGGAATGGAGTTTAAAAAAAAGGAAGCATATGTTGCTGCGTTGCAACACTAGCATATAACCAATAGTCTTGATTATTTTGTGTACAAATTAGATGGTGAAAGGTATATAATAAAATGTAAAAATCCAGATTGCTTATTCAAATGCAGAGCTTCGTTGCGTAAGAAGAAGGCAAATGGAAAATTGGTAAGCTACACAGACCACACACTTGTACAATGTCTTTTATGACACAAGACCATAGAAAATTGTCTTCAGAGGTTGTAAGTCAAAGCATCAAGGAGCTTGTTAACAATGATCCTTCAATTAAAGTAAAGGTAATCATCACCCATGTTGTTGGAAAATTTGGGTATATGATATCTTTCAGGAAAGTGTAGATTGCAAAGAGGAAGGCCATAGAATCATTGTAATGAAACTGGGAGACATCCTACAATGACCTTCCACAGGGGTTGTTTATTATGGAAACCTATCTCCCAAGTACCGTTATATATTTTCAAACCTTTCATGCGTTTACAAACGAAGGAACACAATTTGGTGACAGAAGGATCTTTCATCGTCTGTTTTGGGAATTTCAACCGTGTATATGAGGGTTTGCTTAATGCAAGCCTATTGTGAAAGTTGACGGAACATGGTTGTATGGAAAGTATAGAGGGACTTTGTTGATGGTTGTGGCACAGGACGACAACGGTAACAATTTCCCAATAGCTTTTGTATAAGTTGAAACTGACACAAAGGATGGTTGAAGTTTCTTCCTGAGGAATTTGAGAAAACACGTCACTCCTCCGGCCAAATTGTGTCTAATATCTGACAAGCATGCATCAATTAAGAGTGTGTATGATGATCCTGAAAATGGTTGGCAACATCCCCTATCTTCCCATGTGTACTGCATAAGACACATAGCGCAAAACTTCATGCGTGAGATTAAAAACAAGGAACTATGCAAAAAACTTGTCAACATGGATAAGAATCTACATTTATACTTACTACATATAGTTAAAGATGTTGGTATATTTTCTTGAACATTTTTATTACAGGATATGTGTTGACGGAGGCGACATTTAATTATTATCGAGGCGAAATTCAAAGAGAAAATAGATAGGCTATTAGGTTGATAGACAATATTCCCCAGGAAAAATGGGCAAGGGCGTATGCCGGAGGATAACGATGGGGACACATGACAACTAATCTTGCGGAAGAAGTGAACTCGGTACTGAAGGGTAGTCATGACCTTCTAATCACATCTTTGGTTTAGTCCACATACTATCGATTGGGATCACTGTTTGGTAAACGAGGTCATGAGTGGACAAGGTTGTTGGCATCTGGTCAGACTTTCACTGAAAGCTACAGGAAGGGATTGGCACAGGAAGTGATTAAAGCTAGCAGTCATAATGTCATGCAATTTGATCATGAAAGATTCTATTTCATGGTGGCCAAAAAATTAATTAAAATTATAGTAGACCATTAGGAACTTTCAATGTTGATTTCAGGAAGGGGCTGTGCGATTGTGGAAAATTTCAAGCTTTTCATTTTCCTTGCTCCCATGTTATCGCGGCATGTGCTAGTATACGACAAGACCACATGATTCATATACCATAAGTGTTCACCATTCTTTATATTTTTAAAGTCTACCAGGAAAGCTTCCTTGGACTTCCAGATAAGGAAAACTGGCCATAATATGGAGGAATTACACTTTTCCACGACGAGACCGTGTGAAGGAAGAAGAAAGTTCGCCCAAAGAGTACTTGAATTAGAACTGAAATGGACGATGATGAGAAACAAAAGATGGGATGTGTGGGATCTGTCGCAAAATAGGCCATATACGAAGCAAATGTCTAAATGTAGAAGGCCCGTCTAATAGGCCATAATCTTTTCATCAATATTTTAGCAATGTAATATCATGTCTTTCTAATTCATCTTTCAATTTAATTTTAAAAAACAACATCGGGGTAGAACAACAAGGAAAAACAACAACATCACAAGGATTGAAAATAATCATAAAATAACAACACGATAAATAAATAAAATGACTAAAGACCTCAACAAATCTAGGTGATTACAACCATCAATACAATATCGGCTGGTGCTAGAATCATCATAACGACACAAGCTACATTATGCAAAAGTCTCAAAGAAGTAGTTACTCTATTGGGCCGGACACCATGACTTGCCTCTCAATTTTTCTGATCTTTTCACCCTCGAGATGTATATATTGTTTGTCTGGATATTCCTGGTTTTCAGGGTGCTTGGTGATTTCTCATAAGTCCTCTACCCGGACTTGGGCAAACTTAAGATAGGACGGGCGGTATAGTCATGTTAACTTTGATGGAGGAATTCCAAAAAAGGAGACATGAGATCCCTCACTTAGTGGAGGCCCCTTTGAATGTAGTATTTGTTTACCAAGCAATCAGGAAGACATACTACTTTCAACCTGGGAGCCTGCTTAAGTTGAGGTCTGTAGAACCCTTAACCCATCTTGGCCTTTTAGGTGTAGTGTGGAAACTATGACGGAGCAATCTGGAAGTGGTTGTCATGCGATACTACACTTAGACGAGTTTTTCTTGAGAATACTACTAATTGCCAAGTTAAACAGGATGTTGGTAATATCCGTAGGAAGGATGTAAACTCTGGGAACCTTTTAGAACCTTGTTCGGCAGGTGATAAACCATTAGTCCATACCTTGTGGGTAGTACCTTTGACTCTATGATAGTGAAGTCGAACCTATGAACTCCCCATGTTTGTGATCTTGTGTGTGATTGTTGCGTCATGCATTCATGCACCAATAAGCATTCTTTAAAACAGTTGTTTTAAGGAACTTAAAGTTTCCTTTTTGAAAATATCTCAAGTACTTCTTGACCATGGATTTTGGAAAAAGAAAGACTCGAAAGTACACTTTCAAAGGTCCTAAGATACAAGAACTGATGAGTTTGATTCCTGATATTGAGAGCTCTACAGATTGTTTCAATGCTTTTTTCATACAGTTTTAAATTGCCATTATGGTGTAACCTCTAGGATTTTATGATGCAGGGCAGTAGTGGCATAACAGACTATTTTGGATTGATTTTTAGAAGTTTTATGGCAGTTTTTGGACCATTGCAGGCTGCTATTTTTTGGACTGGTTTATAGCATTTTTGGGCAGAATTGGGACTATTGCAGGCTACTATTTTGGACAGTAAAAGAGCCATAAAAATTGGACTGTTATTGTTGAAACATCGTTGGAAAATGGGCAGCATATTTGAAGCATGAAATTTTAGGACATTAGAAATATAGTTTGATTTTTATGTACAAACTGGTAACTCCTCTTGTAACTTTGTAGTGATAATTCCGAATAAAATTGTAACATGTAATTCTCTTGAATGAATATGAATAGAACTTTTTTGACTTGAATGAATCAAGGGTGAAACTTGAAGAATTATCATAATTGTAACAAGTCTTGAATTTAAATGTGACTTGAAATACTTCATTTGAATTTGGAATGAATTTGTCTTGAAAATTGGAGTCTTCCATTTAAAATGGAATTATTCTCATGCCTTTGAATGACTTTGAAATATCATGCTGTGATCGGTGGAAATGAAAACTGACTATTTTGGAATGCTGGTTCGCGTTTGCGTTTGTTTTTGCAAAATGTCGCGGTAAGCAAGAGTCTCCACCGTCTTTTATTTTCTCCAACAAGGAAAGGACAAAAGCACAGCAAAATTCATTTTCGAGATGTTTCTCGGGTTCGGGAGGTAGATTATAGAAAGGGAAGGTGTTAGCACCCTTTCTATCCGTGGTTGTCCACGGGCTCTTAGGTACTTGCTCACTATGTTTTCAAAAGGTTTTGCTTTTCTTGTGTTTGTGGGTTTTGAAAAAGTTTTGTTTGAAAACTTCGATTTAACTCTTGTATCTGTCCTCAAGAGTGTATGAAGTGTTTTTGAAAACTTTTGTTTGAAAAGTGTAAGTGCAAAAATTTTGTTTTGAAAGGGCAAGTACCTGAGAACCACTACGTACTCAAAAGAAATTAAGCTGTGTAAATGTCCTTTAGACAGTGCCATCCCACTATTGAGAAGTAGGTAGCACCGTCGTTGGAGTTTTCGGGTCAATTCGATTATGGGACATGTGGTCACTAAAGCAATAGTAGGACGCCTTAGCGGTAACCCTAATGTCTTAGATCATTTTTTATCGAGGCAACCGTTTTGAGGCAACTTTGATCTTTAGACAGGAGGGCGACCTCTAAAACACCCTATACTCAATGACCACGTCGAGGCAACCAAGTGAGGCGTACCCTAAGAGTGGCATGTGCGAGTGTGTCAGGTTTCAGTTACGTTATCTTTGTACATATTATGGTGAGCTACGATTGATTTTAATTGAAGAGAGATCTTGACATGCATAGCCTAGTTAGCATACATCTAGCAATTAATGGTGGCAGAAAATAAAACTAAACTATTACAAGACGTCGGGTATTTACATCGCCAAAAACAAACCCTTGAAAATAAATGCGGAAAATAAAATAAAAGCGATAAAAAGGGTCCTAATTAAAGCTATTACATCCTCGGAGCAAATACATAATATGGACAAAAATAATAGGAATCCAAAATCACACGTGCGAGAAATAAATTGAATCGGAGAGTATTTTAGGGTTTTGACCCTTTTTGAGAAAGAAATAGATTTTTTTATTTTTTGGCATTTAGTTAAACCTAAACTAATTAATTAATGAAAAAAAATATTTTTGGTTTTTTTTTAAGGTTTAAGGAAATAAAAATAAAATGATTAAAATTTATTAAAAACCCTAATTCTACATTAATTTTAAATTATCGCAAAAAAAGTTAAAATTATCCTAATTAAAACTAAACAAATTATATTAATATTTATTTACAAAAATAACTAATTAAATTTAATAAATAAAATATTATATTTTTTATGTTTTCTGAATTTATTATGAAAATATTAATTATTTTTGTCAGTAATTAATTAAATGATAAAATTAAATAAGTAAAATAATAAAATATAATGAAAGAAAGAAAAAATAAAGAGGCAAACTCAGGGGGGTTTGGGCCCAAAGAGGAGGTGTATTTGCAATTCTGAAGCCAATTAACATTCCAGCCCTGTTGACTTTTCTGATTACCCACACGCTGATTGACTGGGGAGTATGATGGTCCTTCATCTTTGGCCATTGGATTTGAGTTTGAAGACATCTGGCGCTTGGGAATTGGAGGTGTATGGTGGACCATCTTGTGAAATCTGCATGTGAACATAGGAAGAAAAATAGAATAAATGTTTTGGGGGACCTGGGATTCGAACCCAGGTCCCAAGGGATAATGCTTTAATGCCTTTGCCAACTGAACTGTAACGCGCTTTTGTTAAATGGATAGATAGAGAATATTATATACAAAAAACAAATAATATGCTATAAACAAATATAACGCGCGCGCTTTTCAAACACACGAATCAAATGCCAACACCTCATCACCTTCAACCTTTGTTCTGTGTAAACAGAATCAGATAGCGGGGGTTTTTAACCTCCACTACCTCCTGCAAGGAAATATAGCGATTAGGCACACAACAATCATAAATGTTTCGCGAGGTGTGGGTTGGAATCGTCTTGGCCTCACGATTTCAACCATGTATCCTATTAGTCCCATTTTTTCTTGGATTGAAAAGCCCCATTTAAAAGCTCAAGAACCCTAGAAATTCAGTCATGGTATCTTTCAATTCAGGGCGTTACAGTTCAATTCAATCATGCCATTAGCTTTGTATGATCTCTAGCAATGCAAAACAAACACAAACACATGTTAAATGCGCATGAATTAGGATATATAATTCTGAATAAGAAGTGCAAACCGTGGGACTGTATGCAGCGATTCCTTGAGCTTTGATGCCTGATTTTGATTGCAAATCAATCCTGGGACCTCCTGCAATGTACTTGGATGAACAAAACGCCTTGAATTGGCCTAGAATGCAAGAACAGGTTTTGAGTTTTCTTGGAATTTCTTGAAATTGACAGGGTTGTTTCTGCAGCTTTCAATCGTGTATCAGGTTAGGGTTGGCTTGCTTATGTATAAGGGAAACAAATTAGGTCAAAATTTTGGATCCAACCCATGTAAATTGAAGATTAAATCCTTGATTGATAAATCAAAGATTCTTGATTTTTTTGATTGAACAAAGTTGCCAAAATTGGATATTTTGTATCTTTTTGATTGTGCACGAATTGGTCAGCATCTTTTGATCATATTTGCTTCACAAATTGATTTAAAAATCAAATCTTGTATTTTCTTATGATTTAAATTAATTAAATGAATTAATATTAATTAAAAATCCATTTAATCAATAAATTTAAGAAAATAAATCCCATTTAACTTGGTGGGTCGTGCATAGGTCATGGGTGAAGTTTCAAAAAGAGATTTGAGGCCCATTAGCAAAAGGAAGGTGTTTTGAGCAAAGTTGACTTTTGCAAATTCATGAAAGTTTCCCAACTTCTCCAATGCACCACTTGCTCAATTTTGATCATATGACCATGTTTTTGGACATTTTGGAAAGCCCTTGAAGTCCTCTAACCAATGCCTTTGGTCCCATGTCATTTGGATTTACCAATCTCAAGTTATGGCCTGTGACTCAAAGTGTACTTTTGTTGACTTTTGAAATTGACCTATAATGTAAAAATTTGTAACTTCTTGTGAGAGCATTTCCTGATCTTGGAGTGTGAAGATGGATTTTAGGAGATTGCATCCTCTTCAAAATGAGCTTTGGATGGAGTTTTTATGATAAACCATGCAAGAGTTATGCCCTTGTCAAAGTACAGTTGACTTTTCTACTGCCCAAAAATAGTAACTTTTGCATCTTGATGATCTTTTGAGCTATTCTTGGGGAATCATGATCAAGACTTGATCAAATTATGATTGTGAACTCAAAATAAGATTTTGACCAAAAATTCGGACTTTTGACTGCAAAATGACCATTTTGCCCTTGTAGTTGACTGTAGACCAAATGGAGCTTTTGACTGTGCAAATTGGCACTGTGAGTCTTGAAACTTGGCATGTAGGTGCTTGAGAATGCATAGAGGCCTATGAGACTTGATTGAACCATTTAGAGCCCCAAATTCCTTGAAAGAACCAAAACCCTAATTTTGAATTGACTGCCTTAGGAAGTGATTTGACTGTATAACCCTTGAGCCATTTTGAACTATTTAGAGGTGATTCTTGACATATCTTGAGGAATATGGGAGGGCAAATTTTGGGGTACAATAGTTGCCCCTGTTCAATCTTCTTAAACCCGAGGATGTAGATTGGCTTGTGTGCCTTTCGTGATCCAAAGGTGGGAGATGATTGAACACTAAAGTGCCCAGAAATTTGCACTCGCATAGTGTGGTATCAATATTGTGATGTCGGGAATGGGCTTACAGATGTAATTTAGAGATTGTTGGTGGGAGGATGGGCTTATAGATGCCATCTGGGGATTGTTGGTAGACTTGTAACTGTGTAAGTTGAAAGAAGGAACATGTGTAGGGTTGCCTGATGATGAATCCGTGTGATACTGCATCTGAAAGAGAAGGAACCGGTGTAGGGTTGCTTCATGATGGTCAAGTAGATAGTTGTCCTGTTTGGTTTCAGGTATTAACCTCTGACCTGAGAAAGAAAGTCTTCCTGGCTTGTTACAGGTATTGATCTTCGATCTCCTCGTGTAGGTGGTTTTCCTGGCTGGTTTCAGGTATTAACCTACAATCAGTCGTCCACAGAATTTTCCTGGCTTGTTACAGGTATTAATCCGGAACATGAAAAGGTTGGCCGATGAGATAGTTGTCCTGGCTGGTTACAGGTGTTAATCTCTGACCTGAGAAAGAAAAATAGTTTTCCTGGCTTGTTACAGGTATTAGCTTTCAATCTCTTCGTGTAGATAGTTTTCCTGGCTGGTTTCAGGTGTTAACCTACGATCAGTCGTCCACAGATATTTTCCTGGCTTGTTACAGGTATTGATCTGGAACTTAAGAAGGTTTGGTTGACGAGATAGTTGTCCTGGCTGGTTACAGGTATTAATCTCTGACTTGATAAAGAAAGATGGTCTTCCTGGCTTGTTACAGGTATTGATCTTCAATCTCTTTATGTAGATAAATTTCCTTGCTGGTTTCAGGTATCGATCTACAATCAGTGATCCACAGATATTTTCCTGGCTTGTTACAGGTATTAAACTGGGACTTGAAAAGGTTGATGGTAATCATCTTTGGATTGACCTTTTCCTGAAAAGGTAAAACATTAGTTGTATGCAATGTCATGATGTATGAAATGCATGATGTCGTGATGTTCTCAAAATGAATAAGATTTGTGTTGTATGATGCGTATGCATGTCATAATGTATGAAGATGTGATGTTTTTAGTTGGGGAAAATAAATCCCGGAGCTGCTGGAGAATAGTGTTGAGTTCTTCATTTCCGCTGGGGATGATGAACGAAGATGGTTGCAAGAATAAACCTGTAGGAGAAGATGACTCCGTTGGGGAATAAACCTGGTGAAGAGATCACTCGACGGGGAATTACTCCGTGGGAAAAGATGTTGTGCTGAGATTTTAACGATAACTCCACTGGGGATTCTGTTGATAAGCTCTGTTGGAGATTTTGAGGATGAACTCCGTTGGGGATAGAAAGAACTTCGCTGGGGATGATCTTTCAATTGCAACTTGCTGTGGATAACCCAGTTAGACTCTTGTGGGGATAACCTTCTGAATATGGCTGGGGAGATATATTTGTGCTCTGCAGGGGACAAGCTTCCAGAATCTACTGGGGAAGATGATTCAACTCTGGCAGGGAAGCCCTTTTTTAGACTGCGCTGGGAAAATGGCTCCACTAGGGCACCTTGTATTCCGTCGGGGAACATTCTTATATTCTGTCGAGGAATATTAAGACTGTCGGGGATGCTCTTTACGCTTGCTGGGGATATCTTTATACTCTGTTGGGGAATATTAAGACCTTCTGGGGATACCCAACTTTTTGGGGCTGATAGTAGACCAACTCTGCTTGGGGAGAGTATTGTTGATTTGTTCATAGTTGCAAGTCTCAGTGGAGAGAGCTTCCATTACTGTCTTACTCTTGGGGAGTGAAGGTATCTCGGTCATATTCTTCAGCCGAACCTACATTGGTACCTTGGTGGACAAAGCAACTAGACCGCTTAGACAATTCTTATTGCCCCTACTTCCGATGTCACCCGTAATTAGTCCTTTGTTTTGCATGTAAATATTTATGAGCAGCAATTAATGTCGAATGCATATATCAAAAATGAACATTGGACGTTCTTTGCAAAACAAAACAGATAAAGAAAAAACAATTTGCAATTTTGTCTGAAAAACAAACTTGTATTGATTTTGAAGCTTGCCCGTAAATAAGCGCTTTTGTACAAGAGGCTGACGTCCTAGTAACAGAATGCCGCCGGGCAAATAGGATTTGTACAATTTGTAAAAAGAAAACAAAACAGCTATGTGAATAATCCCACTGGTTTCCAACTCTGCTATCGCCTTTATATCTTCAAGCATCTCATCACTTTGCTGCTTGGTTGAAGATGAATCTGATTGATTGGTGTCGTCTGAGCCTGATAGTCGATACCGAAGTCCGGATGCGAGGTTGATCCAATGAGACATAGTGTTACGCTTTAATCCCTAAATTTTGCCTGGACCGCCCTTTCGAGTTTTCAGTCCACCGGGATACCCATTTTTGCCCAAGCCGCCTTTTCAGGTTTTCGAATTGCCGGGTGTACAAATTTTTTTATTTTCATCCCTTATTTTTCCCGAACCCTTTTGGTTCGCCGGGAAGCCCTTATTTTTGTCTAGGCCAGTCGACCTAGCGGGTCTTTAATTACGCGTAGTATCTTTTCACTATGTCTGTATTGACGGGGTCAGGAAGGTCGTCACCATCCATGGTGGTTAGAATCATCGCTCCTCCTGAGAAGATGTTCTTAACCACAAATGGCCCTTCGTACGTAGGGGTCCATTTCCCCCTAGGATCACCTTGAGGTAGAATGATGCGCTTGATTACCAGGTCCCCGACTTGATACTCTTGTCATCTGACTTTCTTGTTAAATGCCTTGATCATTCGTTTTTGGTACGTCTGACCATGACAAATAGCAGTGAGTCTCTTTTCTTCGATTAGGTTTAGTTGATCAAGTCGGGTCTGGATCCAGTCATTTTCGCTTAAACCTGCATCCTTCATGATCCGGAGAGAGGGTATATGAACTTCAATGGGTAGGACTTCCTCCATGCCATATACCAAGGAATAGGGTGTTGCCCCTGTTGACGTCCGTGCTGAGGTACGGTACCCATGAAGAGCAAATGGTAACATCTCGTGCCAATCTTTGTAGGTCACTGTCATCTTCTGCACAATCTTCTTAATGTTCTTATTAGCTGCTTCTACAACCCTATTCATCTTCGGCCGGTAGGGAGAAGAGTTGTGGTGCTGTATCTTGAATTGCTCGCAGAGCTCAGTGATCATCTTGTTGTTAAGATTGGTACCATTATCCGTAATGATCCTCTCTGGTACACCATATCGACAGATCAGGTTGTGCCGAATGAATCGTGCCACGACGTTCTTGGTTATGGTGGCAAAGGAAGCTGCTTCAACCCACTTCGTAAAGTAATCAATCTCTACCAGGATGAAGCGATGCCCGTTGGATGCCGTAGGTCTGATCTCGCTGATCATATCAATGCCCCACATTGCAAAAGGCCAAGGTGCTGTCAAGACATTCAGAGGAACTGGGGGAATGTGCACCTTATCAGCGTAGACCTGGAACTTGTGACATGTCCGAGAATGCTGATAACAGTCGGCTTCCATTGTGGACCAGTAATATCCTTCCCGAAGGATTTTCTTTGCCATGGTATGTCCACTGGAGTGAGTTCCGAAGGTACCTTCATGCAGCTCTGCCATGATCCTTTCTGCTTCAATCTTATCCACACAACGCAGTAAGGTTGAATCATGGTTTCGTTTGTAAATAATGTCATTGCTGATGCAGAACTTTGCCGCGAGCCTTCTCAGAAACTTCTTGTCGTTAACAGATGCACCCTCGGGGTATTCTTGAGCTTCGAGGTACCTCTTTACTTCATGATACCAAGGCTTTTCTGTTACCTCTTCGATCTCAAGATCGCAGCAATGTGCAGGTTCATCCAATTTCCAAATAATGATCCGGGGAGCCTCGTTGTCCCACTTGACTTTGAACATAGAGGACATCGTAGCTAATGCGTCCGCCAACTGATTCTCCTCTCTTGGGATATGTTCAAAGGTTATCTCCTCAAAATGGGGAAGCAACGTCAATACATACTCCTTGTAAGGAATAAGATTTGGGTGTTTTGTATCCCACTCGCCTTTGATCTGACTGATCACGAGAGCCGAATCTCCAAAGACACTCAGAAACTTGATCCTTAGGTCAATTGCGGCTCGAAGACCCATGATGCATGCTTCATACTCCGCCATGTTGTTGGTGCAGTTGAAACATAGTCGGGCGGTGAGTGGAGTATGAGAGGCTTTAGGAGATATGATCACAGCGCCAATGCCATTACCCAAAGCGTTTGAGGCTCCGTCAAAGTGCATAGACCATCGGGATCCTTCCTCAGGTCCTTCATCCGGTCCAGGTATTTCATAATCAGTCACTACCATGATATTCTCGTCTGGAAATTCAAAGTTCATAGACTACTAATCATCCACTGCCTGATGTGCCAAATGGTCTGCCAACACACTTCCCTTGATTGCTTTTTGAGTCGTGTACTGGATGTCATATTCAGTCAAGATCATCTGCCATCTCGCTATTCTTCCGGACAAGGCAGGCTTTTCGAAGATATACTTGATTGGATCCATTTTTGAAATTAATAGAGTAGTGTGAGTCAGCATATACTGTCTCAGCCGGCGAGCAGCCCATACCAAAGCGCAGCAAGTTTTCTCGAGCAGTGAGTATCGGGTCTCACAGTCGGTAAACTTTTTGATAAGGTAATAACTAGCGTGCTCTTTTCGGCCAGACTCATCATGCTGACCCAGCACACATCCCATTGAATTGTCCAGTACTGTCAAGTATAAGATTAGAGGTCTCCCTTCAACCGGTGGCATAAGAATGGGTGGCTCTTGGAGATACTCTTTGATTCTTTCGAAAGCGGCCTGACATTCATCATTCCAACACACTACTTGATCTTTCTTCAGTAGCTTGAAGATTGGTTCACAAGTAGCAGTTAGATGCGAGATGAATCGGGAAATGTAGTTCAACCGTCCTAGAAAGCCTCTGACTTCTTTCTCTGTCTTGGGAGATGGCATCTCTTGTATGGCTTTCACTTTGGCAGGGTCCACTTGAATACCTTTGTCGCTTACGACGAAACCTAGTAGTTTTCCAGATCTCACCCCGAAGGTGCACTTGTTCGGATTTAATCTCAGCTTGTATAGCTTCAATCAGTCAAACAGCTTCTGTAGATGGTCAAGGTGTTCCTCCTCAGTTTGGGACCTTGCAATCATATCGTCGACATATATTTCGATCTCATGATGGATCATATCATGAAACAGAGCAACCATGGCACGCTGATACGTTGCCCCATCATTTTTCAACCCAAAAGGCATGACCTTGTAACAAAAGGTGCCCCACTGAGTAACAAAAGTGGTCTTCTCCATGTCTTCGGGAGCCATCTTTATCTGATTATAACCAGAGAAACCGTCCATGAAGGAGAATACCTTATGCTGAGCAGTGTTGTCAACCAGAACGTCGATGTGAGGCAGAGGGAAGTCATCCTTAGGGCTCGCCCTGTTCAAATCCCTGTAATCAACACACATTCTGACCTTACCATCTTTCTTCGGCACTGGAAACACATTGGCGACCCACTGAGGGTAAGAAGTTACTGCTAGAAAACCGGCGTCAAATTGTTTCATAACCTCGGCCTTGATTTTCTCGGACATCTCTGGGCGCATACGGCGGACCTTCTGTTTTACCGGAGGGCATTCTTCCTTGGTAGGCAGGTGATGAACCACAATGTCGGTATCCAACCCAGGCATATCTTCATAAGACCAGGCAAAGATTTCCACGTAGTCATGCAGCATCTGAATCAACCGTTGTTTCACACTAAGCTCCAGATTTGCACCGATCTTGACTTCCTCCCTGTCTGTCTCAGTACCCAGATTTACCGTTTCCACTAGCTCTTCATGTGGCTGAATGGCCCTCTCTTCCTGGAGTAACAGTCTTGCAAGCTCACCAGGAACTTCGCAATCATCTTCACCTTCGTCTTCGGCTAAGTTGATCGGATTTTCGAAGTCATAACTGGCAGTAGCAGAGTCGTTGCCAGTGAGATCCAGAGTGGATTGAGACCTGTATATGTGAGTGTGTGTAAATAGCTGTTTTGCAATATATAATAAAGAAAGACAAGGAGCGCAAGATTTGAAATGCAAAAACGTCCAATGCTTTTATTAATGATATATGAAAATGGCACACAAAAGCCCTCACAAATGAAGCCACGGTGCCCCGGGTAAGACACCGGGCCATAAAGTTTCACAATGTTGTCTGTTACAAATTTAAAACAAAAGAGTTCATTACTGAGTGACAAAAGTAATAGGGACGAAGTCCTTTGCCGTCCAGTTGTTTGGTCCACCGTTGGTCGTAGGGTAGATCCAGTTGTCGAATCCAGATTCCTCCACGTCATCTTCGATGGAATTTACTCCTGAGTTGCTGATGAACACAGGAGGTCTTCCAATCCTTGCACTACGAACAACCATTTGAGCTTCTGCAGTGAAACCCAAACCAAACTTGCCAGTCTTCTGAGTGAAATCAGGAAGTCGGCCCCAGTTTGCATACTCACCCTTCTCAATAACAGCCCGGGCGTCCTTTAAGGAAGCCATCTTCAAAGGAGAATCTTCAACCACAGTCTCAGCTGATGCCAGTGTCTGAGGAACCTCTTCAAAGTGTTGAAATGGGGTCTCAATGAACTCCCCATCCATCTCTATGTACCAAAATGAGTTGAGGTGGCTGACCAAGTACTCTTCCTCCCCCTGTACTGTCACAATTTCCCCTCTGGCCGGGTACTTCAGCTTCTGATGGAGTGTGGAGGTCACAGCTCCAGCTTTATGGATCCATGGACGACCCAAAAAACAAGAATAGGACGGTCGGATGTCCATCACGTAGAATGTAGAATCAAATACCTGAGAACCAACTCTGATTGGAATGTCAACTTCGCCATGCACCATCCTTTTAGACCCATCAAAGGCCCGAACAACAATGTTACTTGGCTTTAGCTCCAACCCTTCGCAATCCAACCTGTCTAGAGCTTTCTTGGGCAAGACGTTCAATGAGGAACCAGTGTCAACCAGCACATGTGCAAGAGTAGTGCACCTGCATTCAATGGAGACATGCAGGGCATCATTATGGTTCTTCCCTTTAGCAGTTAGATCAGCGTCGGAGAAACCCAAACCATTATCAGCAGTTAAATTGGCCACACAATCGGTAAACTGATCAGCTGATGTCTCTTGTGGCACGTGGGCCGTTTTCAGGAAGGTAATCAGAGCCTTGGCATGGGCCTCTGAACACAACAATAGTGATAACATAGAAATCTTGGAGGGGGTTTACCCCAGCTGCTCAACTACATTATAATCACTCTTCTTGATGATCTTCAAAATCTCTTCCATCTCCTGTTTGGAAGCTTCAACATTGGTTTATCTTTGGTGCCTTCATATGGGTAGGCATATCAGTGGCTATCCCTTTGCCCCGAGCGTCAGATGACTCGGCGACAGGGGTGGAACTAAGAACTTGATCAGGAATGGAATTAGGCACACTTGCAGGTGTGATGACAATAGGTCTTCGGACAGTTGGCGGAGCAATATATGGTGAGAAAAGTCTACCACTGCGGGTGACTTTAGCAGGCCCGACGATGTTGCTGACGCCGGTATTAGTATCAAACTCTTGCTTGACTCCAAGAACATAAACATTTGCCCCATAGTGCCATGGGACGGCTTTGTCAGAGGTGTAGGGAATAGGCCCCGAAACAGTGATGATTATGGGTGCAATCTTCTGAACAAGCATAATTTTGACAGGCTTCCTCGAGGGAGCCTTGGGAGAATTGTTGAAAATGGTAACAATGGAAACTTCTTCTGTAGGGGTGGCAGGAACAACAATCTTCTCAAACAGGATTTCCCTATTATCCATCAGGTTTTGGATGTCTGACTTCAAAGACAGGCAACCAGTAGGTGAAACAGAACACAGATGGCAACCTTCACTACATCCCAGAAATAAACCGGCTAGCAACAAGTTCCTCTTGACGGTCATCAGCGGGGTAACAATTTCATCCACAGAGGCTACAAACAAGTCTTCCTCTACATCATTTACTCCATGTTTGGGCATGGGAGCAGTCACGACATTAGGCCTCTCAAGCGCCTCGAACTCAATCTCCTTTGCATCGATTAGGTCCTGAACCTTATTCTTCAAGGCCCAACAATCATCTGTATTATGCCTCGGGCTGTCAGAGTGATAAGCGCAGCGGAAGTTAGGATTGTACTTTGGGGATGTTGTGTTTACCATCTTCGGAGCTTCTTTAAGAGTCACCAGATTGGTTGTCAATAACTGCGGCAATATCTGGGACAAGGTCATGCTGAGACGAGTGAACTGCCTTCGAGGTCTCTCACCCCTTTGTTGGTTGTGATGCTGAGGAGCACCAGCAGGTTTTGAAATGACCACCGCGTTGACAGCTAGGCAGTGTTCAGATCTGTTCTGTCTCCTTGAACCATAGACAACACTAGATTCTTTCTTGAACGGCTTCTTCTCAGTGCTCGAGGAGGCACCCTTTTGTATCTTCCCATCCTTGATACCAGCTTCTATTCTCTCACCAGTCAAGATAAGGTCTGTAAACCCGGCTGAGGAGTTTCCAATCAAATGGTTAAAGAATGGACCGGACAGGGTCCCCAGAAACATATCAACAAGTTCACGATCAGTTAAAGGTGGCTGCACCCTTCCGGCAAGGTCTCTCCACTTTTGAGCATACTCTTTAAATCCTTCGCTCGTCCCTATTGACATACCCTGGAGTTGGGTGCACGTAGGAGCAAGGTCGGAATTATATTGATACTGCTTATAGAACGCAGTAGCCAAATCCTCCCAGTTACAGATACTGGCTCCATCCAGCTGATAGAACCACTCAAGTTGAGTCCCTGAAAGACTATCCTGAAAGAAATGGATCCACAAATTCTTGTCAGCTGTGTAAGGCTGGATCTTTCTTACATACGACCGGAGGTGCAGCTTTGGACAGGAAGCTCCATCATATTTGGCAAAGGCAGGTGCCTTAAACTTATGTGGAATCACCACCCCAGAGGATAAACCTAGGTCTCTGAAGTCCAGCCCGGGCACATTCTGTATCTCCATAGCGCTCAAGCGGTCCTCCAACTGTTTGTACCTATCCTCAACAGGAGGGTACTGTTCTTCATCATAATCTGTCTCGTTGTCGGAGACCACGGGGCTAGGAACCCTTCTCTCTTGTGGGCTATCCTTCCCTCCAGATGAGGTGGTTAGCTCAGCTTCATTCTGCAGTCCATTTCCAAACCTTCGTCCAGTGTTGAACAAGACGATCCTCTTCTTCTTCTTCTTCCTCTCCTTCAGAATCAGGGTCTTCAAATCCTGTTGACCCTTGGCTAGGCTCATAACCAACTCTTGGAACTGGGCATTTTGGGCCTAGAGGGCCTTGATAGCTTGCTCAGTGGAAGGTTCAGTAGACATGATGATTGCTGAAATAAACAGCGAAGAAGATAAATGACCTGTAAAAAGGGTACCTGTTATGCATATGATGAATGGTATGCTATTTATGTAATGTATTCAAGGGTTCGAAAATTCAAATTCGTTGCAGACAAGAAAGGAACACACTTCATATTAAGAAGTAATTTGTTTAGTACATCAGTGCCTCATGGGCGAAATATTACAAAATACTTAATGTAAAAAGACATTGCGCATCCTTTTTGGAGCGATGTAAGTGTTGAGGGTATCTTCCTCGTGAAGTCGGCGGGTGAGCTCCAAGACCTTCTTCTCACTAGCATGTAAGATGGCTTCAAAAGCATTCCATTCTTACTTGAGTTGGATCCAGCTCTTTTGCATTTCTTCCCATGATGTTGGCATGTCAGGATGTAGAATGGTGTATGGAACCTCTCCTTCCGTAACAGGCTCTTTGATCAAAGGGAGAATGTGAGGATATGGCATCATAAGTTTCTAGGAGCGGGTCCGTACCCAGTTGAGGTAAGGCTCAAGGGGGATGGAATTCTTGTGCCCCAGTGTCTTACTATCTACCTTGTTAGGCATCCTCCAAGCTCTGATGAACCTTTGTCGAAGTCCTTGCCCATCGTTGTCAAAGTCAAAAACTATGTCAGGGATTAGCATGTCATGAGGGCCATCCCTCCGAGCATATCCAAATTGTCTCAAAGCCAGACGGGGGTTGTAGGTAATGCCTCCTCTAATTCCAAGTAAAGGAACATTAGGAAATTCTCCGCAACGATCAATGATAGTGACATTTTCTCTGGACCGAGAACACCAATGTACATCAGAATATGTGAGGGTCATCAATCGTTGTGACCACCTTAAACCATGCTCGTTCTTCAAAACTGATTGTGGAAGGTGAGAAATAAACCACCTTGCCAGGAGAGGAGTACAGCACATGAGAACACCTCTTTTTATCATTGTTCGTGTGTAAAATGAGTGGAGGATGTCCCCAAGCAATGTAGGTATAGGATTCCTGGACATGAAAATCTTGACAGCATTCACATCTATAAGTTGATCAGGATTTGGGAACAACACCAACCCATAGACAAGGAGTGCCACAATCTCTTCAAAGGCTTGTAGATCAAGAGAATTCCAACATTCTTGTGCCTTCTCAAACAGGAACTTTGCCAAGAATCCCTTGATACCACTTCTGATTTCCCAATGCCCCTTGATGTCAGATGGTTGCAGACGTAATGCTTGAGCAACATCTTCAAGTTTTGGTTCCTTTTCCGTACCGTTGTAGGGTAGTTGACTAAGAATAGGAATTCTCAGAAGTTGAGAAAATTCCTCCAAAGTAGGCACCAATTGATAATCAGGGAATGTAAAACATTGGTGTAAGGGGTCAAAGAACTGGAAGAGAACTTTTATCATATCTTCTTCAATGTTGGTGTTGACCAAGCTGAGGAGTTTACCATGTCTTTCACTGAAGAGAGAGTTCTCAGGAATCCTGGATGTAAGCTCCTTGAGTTGAGGAGGGATCCTTACAAGGTTGACCTGAATTGTTTTCCTGCGGATAGACTCCATGTCCTACAAAACAAGAACAAAGATGAAGATCCGAACCCTTGAAATTGTTAGCAGATGCATATGATGCTTTATGATGTTATGTACATGGATGCAACAGTAAGAAAGTGTATATACAGACAGTCATATTCACACAAAGCAAACAAGTCCTTAGGTTTATGCTTGCACGGGGTTCGTAGGTAAGTACCCTTTTGAAGTTAGTTGGCTCAAAACCTGTCCTATAAATAGTAACCGGGTTCTAAGGAGCTCAATATCATTGGATTATTTCCTGTGTTCATTGTTTTGATTTAGCCACTTAACTGGCGACCAAAATATTCCAAGAAAACAACCCTCAATGAGTGTAGTATCGAGTATCTACCAACTTCGGACTGCACCAAAGTCGGTCATCTCACTACCCCTAAAAAGGCCAGGATGGTCAAGTAAGGTTCTAAGGTCAGTTGATGCTTCGCGACACCACGCGGCGGCCCCGTACTCTCCTTGACTTGACTCAAGGTTTACCGGTACTCACCAAAGTGCCACATCAATGTAGCTAGTGCTTCAACCATGTCGGTATACCCCGCACAGTTCCCTCATAGTTTGTTGCTACTTCTAAAGGGTATCCCCAAATCCGGGTTAGGATCTATAAAACTCCGATACAAACCCACAAAGTTTAAAGCATACAAAGCATACAATTGAAAACAAAAGTGATCTAATCCTAAGGTACACCTCACTTATAAGAGCATCCCCAACAGAGTCGCCAGTTCTGTGATCGGTGGAAATGAGAACTGACTGTTTTGGAATGCTGGTTCGCGTTTGCGTTTGTTTTCGCAAAATGTCGCGGTAAGCAAGAGTCTCCACCGTCTTTTATTTTCTCCAACAAGGAAAGGACAAAAGCACAGCAAAATTCCTTTTCGAGATGTTTCTCGGGTTCGGGAGGTAGATTATAGAAAGGGAAGGTGTTATCACCCTTTCTATCAGTGGTTGTCCATGGGCTCTTAGGTACTTGCTCACTATGTTTTCAAAAGGTTTTGCTTTTCTTGTGTTTGTGGGTTTTGAAAAAGTTTTGTTTGAAAACTTCGATTTGACTCTTGTATCTGTCCTCAAGAGTGTATGAAGTGCTTTTGAAAACTTTTTTTTGAAAAGTGTAAGTGCAAAAATTTTGTTTTGAAAGGGAAAGTACCTGAGAACCTCTACCTACTCAAAAGAAATTAAGCTGTGTAAATGTCCTTTAGACAGTGCCATCCCACTATTGAGAAGTAGGTAGCACCGTCGTTGGAGTTTTCGGGTCAATTCGATTATGGGACATGTGGTCACTAAAGCAATAGTAGGACACCTTAGCGGTAACCCTAATGTCTTAGATCATATTTTATCGAGGCAACCGTTTTGAGGCAACTTTGATCTTTAGACAGGAGGGCGACCTCTAAAACACCCTATACTCAATGACCACGTCGAGGTAACCAAGTGAGGCGTACCCTAAGAGTCGCATGTGCGAGTGTGTCAGGTTTCAGTTACGTTATCTTTGTACATGTTATGGTGAGCTACGATTGATTTTAATTTAAGAGAGATCTTGACATGCATAGCCTAGTTAGCATACATCTAGCAATTAATGGTTGCAGAAAATAAAAATAAACTATTACAAGGCGTCGGGTATTTACATCGCCAAAAACAAACCCTTAAAAATAAATGCGGAAAATAAAATAAAAGCGATAAAAAGGGTCCTAATTAAAGCTATTACATCCTCAGAGCAAATACATAATATGGACAAAAATAATAGGAATAAAAAATCACACGCGCGAGAAAAAAATTGAATCGGAGAGTTTTTTAGGGTTTTGACCCTTTTTGAGAAAGAAAGAGATTTTATTATTTTTTGGCATTTAGTTAAACCTAAACTAATTAATTAATGAAAAGAAATACTTTTGGTTTTTTTTGAAGGTTTAAGGAAATAAAAATAAAATGATTAAAATTTATTAAAAATCCTAATTCTACATTAATTTTAAATTATCGCAAAAAAAGTTAAAATTATCCTAATTAAAACTAAACAAATTATATTAATATTTATTTACAAAAATAACTAATTAAATTTAATAAATAAAAATATTATATTTTTTTATGTTTTCTGAATTTATTATGAAAATATTAATTATTTTTGTCATTTAATTAATTAAATGATAAAATTAAATAAGTAAAATAATAAAATATAATGAAAGAAAGAAAAAATAAAGAGGCAAACTCAGGGGGGTTTGGGCCCAAAGAGGAGGTGTATTTGCAATTCTGAAGCCCATTAACATTCCAGCCTTGTTGACTTTTCTGATTACCCACGTGCTGATTGACTGGGGAGTATGATGGTCCTTCATCTTTGGCCATTGGATTTGAGTTTGAAGACATCTGGCGCTTGGGAATTGGAGGTGTATGGTGGAGCACCTTGTGAAATCTTCATGTGAACATAGGAAGAAAAATAGAATAAATGTTTTGGGGGACCTGGGATTCGAACCCAGGTCCCAAGGGATAATGCTTTAATGCCTTTGCCAACTGAACTGTAACGCGCTTTTGTTAAATGGATAGATAGAGAATATTATATACAAAAAACAAATAATATGCTATAAACAAAAATAACGCGCGCGCTTTTCAAACACGCGAATCAAATGCCAACACCTCATCACCTTCAACCTTTATTCTGTGTAAACAGAATCAGATAGCGGGGGGTTTTAACCTCCACTACCTCCTGCAAGGAAAAATAGCGATTTGGCACACAAAAATCATAAATGTTTCGCGAGGTGTGGGTTGGAATCGTCTTGGCCTCACGATTTCAACCATGTATCTTATTAGTCCCAATTTTTCCTGGATTGAAAATCCCCATTTAAAAGCTCAAGAAATCTAGAAATTCAGTCATGGTATCTTTCGATTCAGGGTGTTACAGTTCACTTCAATCATGCCATTAGCTTTGTATGATCTCTAGAAATGCAAAACAAACACAAACACATGTTAAATGCGCATGAATTAGGATATATAATTCTGAATAAGAAGTGAAAACCGTGGGACTGTATGCAGCGATTCCTTGAGCTTTGATGCCTGATTTTGATTGCAAATCAATCCTGGGACCTCCTGCAATGTACTTGGATGAACAAAACACCTTGAATTGGCCTAGAATGCAAGAACAGGTTTTGAGTTTTCTTGGAATTTCTTGAAATTGACAGGGTTGTTTCTGCAGCTTTCAATCGTGTATCAGGTTAGGGTTGGCTTGCTTATGTATAAGGGAAACAAATTAGGTCAAAATTTTGGATCCAACCCATGTGCATTGAAGATTAAATCCTTGATTGATAAATCAAAGATTCTTGATTTTTTTGATTGAACAAAGTTGCCAAAATTGGATATTTTGTATCTTTTTGATTGTGCACGAATTGGTCAGCATCTTTTGATCATATTTGCTTCACAAATTGATTTAAAAATCAAATCTTGTATTTTCTTATGATTTAAATTAATTAAATGAATTAATATTAATTAAAAATCCATTTAATCAATAAATTTAAGAAAATAAATCCCATTTAACTTGGTGGGTCGTGCATAGGTCATGGGTGAAGTTTCAAAAAGAGATTTGAGGCCCATTAGCAAAAGGAAGGTGTTTTGAGCAAAGTTGACTTTTGCAAATTCATGAAAGTTTCCCAACTTCTCCAATGCACCACTTGCTCAATTTTGATCATATGACCATGTTTTTGGACATTTTGGAAAGACCTTGAAGTCCTCTAACCAATTCCTTTGGTCCCATGTCATTTGGATTTACCAATCTCAAGTTATGGCCTTTGACTCAAAGTGTACTTTTGTTGACTTTTGAAATTGACCTATAATGTAAAAATGTGTAACTTCTTGTGAGAGCATTTCCTGATATTTGAGTGTGAAGATGGATTGTATGAGATTGCATCCTCTTCAAAATGAGCTTTGGATGGAGTTTTTCTGATAAACCATGCAAGAGTTATGCCCTTGTCAAAGTACATTTGACTTTTCTACTGTCCAAAAATAGTAACTTTTGCATCTTGATGATCTTTTGAGCTATTCTTGTGGAATCATGATCAAGACTTGATCAAATGTTGATTGTGAACTCAAAATAAGATTTTGACCAAAAATTCTGACTTTTGACTGCAAAATGACCATTTTGCCCTTGCAGTTGACTGTAGACCAAATGGACTTTTGACTGTGCAAATTGGCACTGTGAGTCTTGAAACTTGGCATATAGGTGCTTGAGAATGCATCGAGGCCTATGAGACTTGATTGAACCATTGAGAGCCCCAAATTCCTTGAAAGAACCAAAACCCAAATTTTGAATTGACTGCCTTAGGAAGTGATTTGACTGTACAACCCTTGAGCCATTTTGAACCATTTAGAGGTGATTCTTGACATATCTTGAGGAATATGGGAGGGCAAATTTTGGGGTACAACACATGCCCTTGAAAATAATCTTGAATAAATGCAATGTGATGAATGATTTGAATTTTGAATGAGCCCTTTTGATAACTTCTATTTAGTTAACACTTGAATTCACATGATGAAAATTCCAAGTATTCTAAATAAATTCTTCCAAAGCGATCTTAAATTCAATCACCCCACTCTAACGAAATTCACCCCGCGTCATGTAAGTATAAGATCGAACCATGCTTAAAAGTTTAGAATGATCACTAGAAGATGGATTTGAGGCGAAATGTTATCGCATTGAGAATTTGGCATAATGAACTGAACATAGAGATCAAGAAACTCTTAAATCATGACAAACGTCATATAGGGACTTTTCATGGCTTTCTAAACACAATTTGTCTTCAACTTTTAAAGAAAACTTGCAGATGACTTTTGGTCAAAGTGATTTGAATTGACTTGCATAGCCTGATCTTTTCTTGTATTTCAAGGAAAGGTGAAACATACGTGAACCAGTGATGATGGAACCTTGATTGTTTTTATGAAGAATTTCGGAGAAGCTTGAGGCCACTTGTTGAACAAAGCATGGAAATAAACACACGATTCTCTAAAAGTTCCATAAAACATGTTATTGCACTCGAGACATCCGTGATCAAAATGAGCCTGAACAATTTTCGAGACTCTATGCTCTGAGATTATAAGTTGTGCCTTGATGAATTATTCTTTGAGAATCAATGATCAATTGTCCTTTTGGCTTGAGAGACTCAAAACCCTAATTGAGGCATGACGCTTGATGCTCTTGATTCATATATGTTTTTGCATGTGAAATCAAAGAAAAGAAGAATATACACTTCGTGCTTGATTAGAAGTTAGTCATGCATAAGATAAAACATTCACAACACTCGATAATCTTTGCATAGGCGTTGCTCGAAGGTGAGAAGTTTGAAACCGACCATATATCGTGACCTTGATGTATATAACAAAAAATGAAGATGAAGATGGTATCTTAGGTTAAAAATTGGGGTATAAGAGCTTCCCCTATTTAAGTTTCTTCTATCCAGAGATATGAAGATTGAAATCTTCGTCCCGACGAGATTGAAGGGACTTAAATACTAAATACGAAATTTTTGGCCCTAAGATACCACCATTGTGTTTATGATATGAATGTAATATTTGAATCTTATGGGGAATGATGCCGCATGAGACAAACTAATGCTGGAGAAGCCAAGCACATGATAAAATAATCCACAGGGGAAGAGATTATATCTCTACTGGAGAAACGCAACCACAGACTTCAAATGAGAAACTCCTATTAGGGAATAACTTCGAGAGAAAACAATTTTCCGACTCTAATAAAGAAAATGCCTTGCATAAGGTGCGAAAAAATAGATGGCTACTGACCCAAAATGATGGTGAGTTTACAACTCAGGGTCAAAAGTAGACAAAAGATATACCAACTTTTACTGATAGTGAACTACCTATTTTTACTGAAGGTAGAGATTTCATAACAAACTTCTCTGTGGGACTTTTCTGGAGAGATACCATTTGCTGCTGAAATAACATATTATTATGGACACAGAAGTTGCTTAAATAAAGAGTCCGCCACTTGATGTCTTTAACGGATATTAATAAACACACAAGATGCTCATGAAGAGACCGCCACTTGTTGTCTTCAAAGGATATTAATAAACACATAAGCTGCTCATGAAGAGACCGCCACTTGCTATCTTCCAAAGATATCAATAATACAAAAGCTTCTCATGAAGAGTTTGTCACTTGTTGTCTTTCAAAGATATCACTAACACAAGATGCTCATGAAGAGTTTGCCACTTGTTGTCTTCCAAAGATATCAATAACACAAGCTGCTAGTGAAGAGTCTGCCACTTGTTGTTTTCCAAAGATATCAATAAGACAAGCTGCTCATGAAGAGTCTGCCACTTGTTGTCTCGTAAGATATCAATAACACAAGCTGCTCATGAAGAGTCCTCCACTTGTTGTCTTCCAAAGATATCAATAACACAAGCTGATCATGAAGAGTCTGCCATTTGTTATCACGTCGATATTCCAGAAGAATGTTGTGATAACACTACTAGGAAATAAATTTCTTCTTCAATGGGGAACCATGAATTGGTCCTTCCTGAGGAGATCAAGTATTTAAATGCACAAAATAAATGCGCTCTTCATCTAGGTTTCACAACCTAGAGAAAACCACAGGGTAGCATATGTAAGAGACAAAGCTCAATCCAGGAATAAACTGGAGAGAAAACAATCAAACAAGACTCCACCCAATGGGGAAATAACTCAATTGGGAATTTATCCTATCCAAAGATGGATAAGGAAGGCTAAATTAAGATTCTTCCACGAGGATTAGCTCAGTTGGGGAATTAGAAAGGAGGCGCACTTTCTGCTTAAGTTGACACTCTATTTGGAAAGAGAAAATACGTTGTTTGAATAGACATAACCAAGGCATACAAACCCAATAACATCTAAAAATACAAATGTGTATGCATGATGCAAGTGTGAATGAATGAATGAGTGTCATGTATATGCTGACAAAATAGATAGAGGAGATAAACTAAAGATGATAAAACATCAAAAACAACCAGATACTTGACTAATCTCAAAGAGATGGGAAAATAACTGGAGATAGACCAAGAAGCATCGTCAGAGTGTGTCATATTATAAATCTCAAGTCTCTTTGAAGAGAACCATACCATTAATTTCAATCTTCTAACATGAATAAACCCCTGACATGACAACAAAATGTATTTCACTTCGGTTAGGGAGAAAAATCTTGCTCAACTAGAGATAACTGAATCAAGGCTTAACTGGGATTGCTGGGGAGTCACCAAGCTTAGTACTCTGTCGGGAACACAAGATCACATAACTAACTCCTTATGATGATTTTGAAGGAAGAACCATTATTCATCATACAAGTATGAATTACTATATTGTTTTGCATTTCAAGGCTTAACCATTCTCGGAGACACTGTTAATATTCCTTCTAGTACTCACGACACATTTCAAGATAGGAATACTCTATTTAACTTTGTTCCAAATATTGCTATAAAAACTGAAATTTTGCCCGATAGAAAAAAAACACAAAAAAGGATAAATGCTAAAATTTCATTAATAGGATGGTAGTCCGCTAATGACGCGACTCCAAAGGTTTAGAAAAATTTGGAAAATGGTACATGAAAGAAAAGGTTACAAAAATAATGACCACTATTTTCAATAACAACTTTGAATTCCAAGACTTGTTCAAATTTGTTGTGACTGGTCTAGTCAAAAGTCTACTTAAGCTGCCCTTTCGGGTTTTTAACTTAGCAGGCTGTCAACATGATTTTAGGCGAAGTACTTCTTGACTGTATCAGCATTCACGAAGCTCGAAAGCTCCTCACCATCCATATTTGTAAGAATCATGACGCCCTCAGAGAAAACCTTCTTAACAACATACGGTCCTTCATAATTCGGAGCCCATTTGCCCCTAGAATCAAGTTGGAAATATAATATCTTCTTGAGCACGAGGTCACCTTCTTTGAATTAGCATGGCTGAACCTTCTTAACAAATGCCTTCTTCATTCTCTTCTGATATAGATGGTTGTGACACAACACTATCATTCTCTTTTCTTCAATTAAATTCAACTGATCATATCCACTTTGACACCATTCAGCCTCAGAAAGCTTAGCTTCCATCAAAACTCTTATAGACGGGATATCAACCTCCATAGGGAGCACTACTTCCATGCCATACACTAGAGAAAATGGAGTTGCACCTGTTGAAGTTCGAACTGAAGTACGGTACCCATGTAGAGTAAATAGGAGCATCTCATGCCAATCTTTGTAAGTCACCACCATCTTCTGGATAATCTTCTTGATGTTTTTATTAGCAGCTTCAACAACCCCATTCATCTTTGGTATGTATGGAGAAGAATTATGATGTTCGATCTTGAACTCTTCACAAAGCTCTCTCATCATCTTGTTATTCAAATTTGAACCATTATTAGTGATGATCTTGCTTGGGATGCCGTATCAACAAATGATCTGATTCTTGATAAATCTGACTACCACTTGTCTGTTTACATTAGCATATGACGATGCTCACAACCATTTAGTAAAGTAGTCAATGGCCACTAAGATGAAACGATGACCACTTGAAGCCTTGGGTTCAGTCATTCCAATCATATCAATGCCCCATATAGAGAAAGTTCAAGGTGAAGAGATAACATTGAGGAGGGTCGGTGGTACATGTATCTTGTCCGCATAAATTTTGCACCTATGGCATTTCTTCACATATTTGCAGCAATCAGATTCCATCGTCATCCAATAGTATCCCGCCCTCAACATTTTTTTATCCATTGCATGTCCATTGGCATGAGTGCCAAAGGATCCTTCGTGTACTTCTTGCATCAACATGTCTGCTTCACGTCTATCCACGCATCTGAGCAAAACCATGTCATAATTCCTTTTATATAATACTTCTTCATTGAGGAAGAAACTACTTGCCAACCTCCTCAACATCTTCCTATCTTTATTGGATGCGCCAGGCGGGTACTCTTGAGTTTGAAGAACACGTTTAATGTCATAGAACCAATGTTTGTCATCGCTGAACTCTTCTGCTGAGAATACATGAGCAGGTCTGTCGAGGCGCATAATTTTGATTGAAGGCGAATCGTTCCAATGATTCACTTGGAACATAGAAGACAAAGTAGCTACAGCATCAGCCATTTGGTTCTCATCTCTAGGGATATGATGTAATTATACTTTGTTTAAGAATTTTAACAATATTCTAGCATAATCTCTGTAAGGGATCAAACCAGGATGACGAGTCTCCCATTCCCTTTTGATTTAATTGATTACTAAAGTTGAATCTCTGTATATATCAAGAATCTTGATCCTCAGATCCACTGTTTCTTTGAGACCTATAATACATGCTTCATATTCAGCCATGTTGTTCGTACAGTCAAACTTCAACCTCGCGGTGAACGGGATATGAGTACCTCAGGGAGTGATGATGATTTCCTCAATTCCATTTCCATGAGCATTTACATCCCCGTCTGAAACAACCGGCTGAAAATCATCAAACAATGAAGTCGCCATCAAATGTCTTTTATTCACATGAAATGAAAGGTAAACATCGAGAAAATTGAGAAGGGAGAAGTCGCGGACTTGAGACCGAGAGATCGGGTAAGGGAGTCTGTTATGCGAGGGGAAGGTATTAGCACCCCACACGCCCGTAGTACTCTAAGGTATCCACTCTTGTTGTCTATCTTATGGGTGTGTTTAATCTAAGCTTATTGTTTATTACTGAGGAAGAGTGCATACAAAAGAAAGTAGAAAAGAATGTAGGGAAAATAAAATTGTACTTGCATGGGCCCTACCCCAATGCCTAAGTATCCTTTTTGAGGAATCAGAGCTACCGTAGTTCCGCTCACATGTTTATTTTTTTTTATAGACAATGTTAATTCCGCCTTCTGCCGTAGCTTGAACTTTGGAGACTTATGCGTTGACACAGAAGTAAATTAATCATGTCCTTACCTAAAAAGGGTTTTAGAGAAAAGGTACTTGGACGCACAAAAAGGTTTGAGTAGGTTTGTCTTACCTTGAAAAAAAATTTAAGTGAGATTAGCATGTGTTGTACCCCAAAATTTTCCCTTCCATATTTCAAATTTCATGGCAAGTGAGGTCCTCAAATTGCTCAAGGAAGTTCAAGAGTTGACCAGACAAACTCCCTCCTAAGGCAGTCTACCTCAAATTAGGGTTTCATTTTTCATCAAGATGCTTGAGACCAAAGGATCCCAAATGCTCACTATTGTCCTAATATGTTCCCAAGATCATCCATGTCAAGTTTCAAGCCTTGTAGAAGAAGTTTGCTCAGTCAATTGCTCAAAGGCCTGAAAAATCGACTATGCTAGGTCAAAAGTCAACTGTGGCCCACATACAGTCAAACCTCAAGATTTTAGGTCAAAATCCTCATTTTTAAGTTTCATTCATCATTTGATCAAGTATTGATCATGATTGATCAAGGATTGCTCACAATTCATCAAAACCCAAAAGTTGCTAAATTAGGGTTTTGCAGGAAAAGTTAACTCAACTTTGATCAAGCATAACTTAGTCATACTTTATCATAAATGACCCGTCCAAAGCTCATTTTGAATATGGTGAAATTCCCTACAATTCATCTTCATCCCCCAAGTTCAAAATATGCACTCACAAGAAGATAGGAATTTTGACATTATAGGTAATTTTGGAAAGTCAACAAAACACCTTTTGGGCCAAAGCTTCATACATGAACATGGAAGACTCAATTGAGATGATACCAAAAGGGTTATGCATTGGCCAAGTTGACCTTTTTGCAAAATTGCAAAAAGTCAATTGTGCTTAAATTTGCATTTTTTTCCACATGGGCCCAACTTTTTATGCTTGCATCTCATTCCTAACATAGTCCACGACCTATGGGAACCTACATTCTTTATTTATTTATTTATTCAATTTATTTTGATTTTTATTCACTTAAAAATCAAATAAAGTCAAATAAATCTAAATAAATCATATATTGTGTTTTAGGGATGATTTTTGCATTGAAGGAAGATCTTATGTGCTGTCAAATAAGAATCAATTCGTGCAAGGCTGATTTGGATGGGAAAAGATTGAATTTGAGCAAATTTGGAAAGATATAATTGCCATGAAAGACCAGATTAAATCTTCATAATGAGCAAGATTGAGTATGTTTTTGTTGACCTAACATGTTGTATTACATATACAGAAGAGATCCAAGGCATAAGAAGAGGTTGAGCAGTCGTACAAAGCTAGAGAAAAACTCAAAAAATTCAAGAAAAAGTGGTGATCCAATTTCCATACTAGAGGCCAGTTCGTGTCATTCTCACATTGCCAATAGATTGCTGGACATTCCAGGAACATATCCCAATCAATTGCAAGCCTTTTCACGCCTGAAATTGTAAGTTACAGGTATCACGATTTTCTTCCAAACTCAAATTCGATTTCGTTGATTTACTCATCCTATGCATGTTTTGATTATATATTCGTGTTCATCATTGAGTTTGCAAACTATTGGTACCATTAAATTGCATTTCTAACGCCTGTACAGGATGTTTCCATAGTTAGGGTTTTACGTTCTTGATTAGGGCTTTGCAGTATAGGCAAAATTGGGTTTGGATTTTGGTGCCATGACACTCGTGAGGATGAGACGAGTTTATTGGCACCTTTAAATTTCATTTATATTGCTTGTAGAGAGTTTTTGAAATACACAGGTTTGTATCTAGAGAAAGACAACCGTAGGTAAAATTGTTGTTGCCTAAAACGATAGTTGGGAGGAAGAAGATGGATGCGTGGCACCCCCTGGTTGGGTGATTTGAACTTCGCGTGTTTTGAGTTACAGTGTTTTGTTTTTTTTATATTATAATTGATTTTTATTATATATACAAATAACAAGTGCCGCCCAGATGGCAAGCATGCATTGGAAAAGTTCCAAAGGACCTGGGTTCAATCCCCAGGTCCTAACCTTTGTCCATAATGTTTTTCAATAGATAATCCAGCGCTTTGAAAATCAAGAGGTTCACCATGTGCCATCAAGATCTGGCCATTCAATTCATCAGCGCTCCTGATCTAATGCCTTTCCTTTGGAGGACTACCATGTGCCCCCAGTCAACGTGCACACTGGATTGAATAAAGTCAAGCAGGCCTTAGCCATTTGGGCCCAACAATTCAGATAACACCCCCCCTTTTCAGCAAAAAACCACCAGGCCCATTTACCAACCTTTTTTATTTCCTTTCCTTTATTTTTTATTCTTTAATTTCCTTTATTTATTTAATTGGAAAATTAATTTTTTTTTCACAAAAACCAAAAAATCAATAATTCATCAAAAATTAGGATTAGTTTTTATTTTATCAAAATTAATTTAATTTAGTTTAAATTAGGGAAATTATAATTTGTTTTCAAAAATAAAAATAAATAGAAATTAGGTTAAACTTTTGACTTAATTTTATTTTACTTTTATTTCTCAAATAAATAAAAATACAAAAATAGGTTTTAGAATAAATTAATTTATTATTTTTTCTTAAATTACAATTAATTAGAATTAGGATTGTCTTTTTAATTTAATAATTTCTCTATTTCCTTAAATAACAAAACATTACCAATACATTTTCTTAATCAATCGCAATTAGGTTTAGGCAAGGGTCAAAACCCTAGTTGTCTCGTATTCGATTCATCGCGCGCGTATTATTATTTTTACCAATATTTCTGTAAATGCTCATGGTTTGTAATAGTTTAATCTAGGTTTTTTTATTTGTCGCTTTTTCTCGGATTTTTGGCTATGTAATTAACCCCCCTCCCCGAAGCCTTGTAATAGCGTAGATTTACTTTCTCGCATTTTAATTCTCACAAATATTTGACTGTTTAGATGTATGCTAATAGGATTGTATGGCAAGAATGCATGACAAAATTAAAATGGTTAGAAAACCCTAATGTGCAAAGACAAATAACTGAAAACAGATCACTCGCACAATCACTCTTAGGGTATACTCACACTTCTGTTGCCTTCGGTAAACGATCATTAAGTATAGGATGCTTTAGTGGTTGCCCTCCTGTCTAAAAAGATCAAGTGTACCGTTAAAAGGTTGCCTCGAAAATGTTGCCTCGAATATGATCTTAAGACTCAAGGGTTATTACTAAGGTATCCTAACATTGCTTTAGTGATCGTACGTCTCTTTCGAGTTGACCCTTACAACTCCAACGACGGTGCTACCTATTTCTCAATAGCAGGATAGTGCTATCTAAAGGAAACGAGAATAGAAACGATCTTTTTTTCGAGTAGGTAGATGCTAGTAGGTACTTGCTCAAATCAAACTCTTCACACTTACACATTTTCAAAACAATTTTCAAAACAACTTCTTCACACCCTTGAGGACTGATACAAGGGTTATCACGAAGTCAAACTTTTCAAAACAAAGCACATACACAAGAAATTTTAAAAAGATGAGCAAATAACTAAGAGCCCATGGAAAACCATAGATAGAAAGGGTGATAACACCTTCCCTTTCAATAATCTACCCCCGTACTCAGAATATCTCAAAAAAAGGAATTTTTCTGTACTTTTTTCCTTTTCGATTGGATGAAATAAAAGTCGGTGGCGACTCTTGCTTACTGCGACATTTTGCAAACAAAAAACACAAAACGCAAACCAGCATTTCAAATAGTCGGTTCTGCCACTGTATTACAGAACTGGCGACTCTGTTGGGGATTCATTAAGTGGGGTATACCTTAGGATCTAGTTCATCATAATTGCTTCTCTTGTTTGCTTTATTTTTAAGGGTTTTGTTTGGGAGTTACTATATATCCTAACTCGGATCTGGGGATACCTTTTAGGTAAGTAGAAATAGGCTGTGAGGGAACTGTACGGCGTAGACCTATATGGTTGAAGTAGTAGCTACGTTGATGCGGCATATTGGTTGGTACCGGTATCCCTTGTGGAGAAATGAGGAGAATATAGGGCCGCTGCATGGTGTCGTTAAGCATCAACTGACCTTAGAATCTTTAATCACCCAACTTGGCCATTAGAAAATAGTGAGATAGCAGGCCTCGGTGTAAAGCTGAGAACTGGTTGATACTCGATGCTACACTCATTGAGACCATACTCTCGAGATAGTTCTAGCCCCAAGAAAAGATTGCGTGAGCTGAAACCATGACCGATGGAGGATGGTCAGTGATATTGAGATCCTCTAGAATCCGATTACTTTTTGCTAAGACAGGTTGAAACCAACTTAAACTTCAAGAGGGTACTACCTTTGACCACATGCGAGCCTTAAACCTAAGGGCTTTGTATGATTTAACTGTGTTTGTAATATCTGTGTTTGCTATACATGTGGTTTACCGTGACATCATGCATCATAACATGGCATTCATGCTTTATTACACTAACCATTTCAAAGACCAAGGGAATTTATCTTTGTTCTTTTTTGCAGATTATGGCTTTCGTGCGCAGATATACCATCCGAGTCAACTTTGTGCAAATACCTGCCCAACTTAAAGAGCTAGCCTAAAGAGTTTCTGAGACTTCTATGTTCATTAAGAGACACGGTCAACTTCTCAGATTGGTTACTTCAAATCTTGAAGAGCAGATGATGAGCATACTATTTCAGTTCTTTGATCTCGTGCATCATTGCTTCACCTTTCCAGATTACCAGTTGGTACCCACCTTGGAAGAGTTCTCTCATCTATTGGGAATATCCATCCTTGAGCAAGTACCCTTCACAGGTATGGAGGAAGCTCCTAGACCAGAAGACATTGCCTCAGCTCTGCATTTGAAACGGGCTGATGTAGTATCCAATTGGGAAACACGAAGCGGGGTTGAAGGTTTTCTAGCCAAATTTCTGATAGACCAGGCTCAGCTATTCTGGGATGATTTGGATTTTCAAGCTTTTGAAGATGTCTTGGCTCTCCTTATCTATGGTTTGGTTCTCTTCCCGAATCCAGATTCCTTTGTAGATATGAATGTTGTCAAGATTTTCCTTTCCCGCAACCATGTGCCTACCTTGCTGGGAGATATCTTGCATGCCCTCCACACACGTACTATGAGGAGGAGAGGAAATCTCATGTGTTGCATGCCGTTGCTGTCAAGGTGGTTTATTTCTCACCTCCCCAAATCTGTGCTGAAGAACGAAGAAGGTTTGGGTCGGTCTTACAGAATAATGTCACTTGCTCATACATATATTCTTTGGTGTTCCCGGGCAATGGAAGACACTGCTGTTATTGACCATTGTGGGGGATACCCTAATGTCCTATTGCTTGAAATTAGAGGGGGTATAACTTATATTCCTTGTCTAGCTTTGCGACAATTTGGTCGTGCTCAGAGAGATGGTCCCCATGAGTTACTTCTTGAGGACATTGTATTTGACTATAAGGAGGATGTTAAGGAGCATCGTCGAAGGTTTATACGAGCTTGGGGCGTGGTGAATAGATTTGATCCCCAAAAGTTGGGACCAAAGACTTACCTTCCTATGCAGCCTTACCTCCAATGGGTCCGAGCTCGTGCCCAGAAGCTTGGGATGCCCTATGAGGCCGTATTACCAGTAATTGTGGAGCCCACTAATGAAGAAGGCGTTCCTTATATGGCTCTCTATCCTTACATGCCCAATGATCCAGGGGAGTTGCAGAGGTCTTGGATTCAGCTGAAGAATGAGCAAGACACCTACCTGGAGCAGTACCATGAGTAATAAAGGAAGCTTTTGAAGCTCACCAGGCAGCTCGAGGAAGAAAGAGTGATCAATGACTACATCAGCACAAAGAGGAAGCGACCATGGGACTTTTGATTTTATTTTTTCTAGTTTTAGATTTTGTTTTATTTACTTCTTTGTAACGCCTTAAAGGCATCGTTGAACCTTTCAAAGTTTAAGCTAATAAATTTTTGTTTATTTTTTGGTTTACAAATTTAAATCTCCCAAAGTCTTTGAAATCATTACATACGCATCCCATTATCATGAACACCATTATAGGTACAATTACAGGTTTCTCATCTTCGTCGCTATTTATTTCAGTAGAAATGTCTTCCGATCAAGCCATCAAAGATCTTCAGGCACAGAACGTCCAATTCCAACAGATGTTCATAAGTCTGGCTAAAGGACAAGAGGATCTGAGGACCCTTATTATAAAAGAGAAGAAGAAGAAAAAGAAGGTCAGTATTCTCAACATGGGTAGAAGATTCGTAGAAAGGTTAAGAAAACCAGCTGATCTGACCTCCTCATCCAAGGACGGGGAGAACTAAGAAAGAGCAAAGGACCCTAGTCCTGCAGTTAATGATAACGATACGGACTACGATGATGAGTAATATCCTCCTACTGAGGATAGGTACAAGCAGCTAGAAGACCGTCTGAGTGCTATGGAGATTCAGAAAATACTTGGTTTGGACTTCAGAGAATTGGGACTGGTATCGGGAGTGGTCATCCCTCATAAGTTCAAAGCTCCGGTTTTTGCCAAGTACGATGGAATATCCTGTCCAAAACTCCATCTCCACTCGTATGTCAGAAAGATCCAACCCCACACTGCTGATAAAAATTTGTGGGTGCATTTCTTTCAAGATAGTCTGTCAGGGACTCAGCTTGAATGGTTTTATCAGTTGGAAGGAGCCAGCGTCCGAAACTGGGAAGACCTTGCTACTGCTTTTTACAAGCAGTATCAGTATAACTCCGACCTTTCTCCCACTCGTACTCAGCTCCAGGGTATGTCCAAGGGTGCGGGTGAAGGTTTTAAGGACTATGCTCAAAAGTGGAGAGACTTGGCTGGAAGAGTCCAACCCCCTTTGTCTGATAGGGAGTTGGTTGACATGTTTCTAGGGACACAATCTGGTCCATTTTTCAATCACTTGATCGGCAGCTCATCATCTGGTTTTACTGAGTTGATTTTGACTGGAGAAAGAGTAGAAGCTGGTATTCGAAGTGGTAAAATACAAAAGGATGCTTTGTCAAGTTCAACAAAGAAGCCTTTCACCGATAAGAAGGAAGCTAGTGCAGTCTATAGCCCGAGGGGCCAAAACAGATCTAAACACCGTCAAATGGTAAATGTTGTAGTGATACCAAGACCCGCAGCTGCTCCACAATGCAACAATCAACAAAGGTTGGAAAGACCACAACGGCAGTTTACCCGCATCAATATGACTTTGGCTGAAGTCCTACCTCATCCGCTAAAATCCAACTTGGTAACCTTGAGAAAGGCTCCCAAGAATCCAAACACTGCTTCTCCCAGATACAATCCCAACGCGCGGTGCGCCTACCATTCTGAGAGTCCTGGCCACAATACAAACGATTGTTGGGCTCTAAGAAACAAAGTGCAAGATTTGCTGGAAGCTAAGGAGATAGAGTTTGATGGCCCGGCAAAGCCGAATGTTATAACTGCTCCCATGCCCAAACATGGTCATGAAGTTAATGCTTGGACACCAATTCGTTTGTGACCTCTGTGGAAGAAATTTCTACTCCTCTGATGACGGTTAAGAAGAATCTGTTGTTGGCGAATTTATTTCCAGGTTGTGGTGAAGGTTGCCACATGTGTTCAATTCTGCCTTCCGGTTGCTGTTTGTTGAGGTCAGGTGTTCAGCGCCTGATGGATAATAAAGAAATTTTGTTTGAGAAGACTATGATTCTATTTTTTCCAAATAAAGACATTGGCTTCATAACCATTTCCGCCAATCCTTCCAAGGTTTCCTCAAGAAAACATGTTAGGATTACACTTGTTCCGAGAATTTCTCCGTTAATAATCACCGCTCCTGGTCCCATCCCATACACCTCAGATAAGGCTATCCCATGGCATTACGATGCTGATGTATATTACCATGGTGTTAAGCAAGATCTGAGGACTGAAGAAGCTGATATTGATATCAATAATATTGTCGGGACCAGTAAGGTTACTCGAAGTGGAAGACTCTTTTCTCCCGAGATTTCCCCTCCGACTGTCCACAAACCTATTGTCATTCCATCTGCTAGTACATCAATTACTGTACCTATTCTTACTCCAGTTTCCACCCCTGCTGCTGAGCCATCTGGGACTCGGGGCAAAGAAATTATAGGTGAGCCTGCCCGGACGGAGGCACCTAAGAAAATCATTGTAGAAACCTCTAAACAAGAAATAGAGGAAATTCTGAGGATTATCAAGAAGAGCGACTACAACGTAGTTGAGCAGCTGGGGAAGACCCCGTTAAAGATATCCATGTTGTCCCTATTGTTGTGTTCTGAAGCCCATGCGAAGGCTTTGATTGAATTTCTCAAGACTGCGCATGTTCCGTAGAAAACTTCAGCCGATCAGTTCAAAGATTGCATGGCCAGCCTGACTGCTGACAATGGGCTGGGTTTTTCGGATACATATCTGACACAGAAAGGAAGAAATCATAATGATGCTTTGCACGTCTCGATCAAGTGCAGGGGAACCACTATGGCCCATGTGCTGGTAGATACCGGGACCTCACTGAATGTTCTGCCAAAGAAAGCGTTAAACCGTCTGGATTGTGAAGGTTTGATTCTAAAGCCGAGTAACATTGTGGTAACGGATTTTGATGGATCAAAGAGAATGGTGCACGGGGAGGTGGACATCCCTGTCAAGGTGGGTTCTCAGACCTTTGGGTCCACCTTCTACGTAATGGATATCAAGCCGTCGTATTCTTGCTTGTTGGGTCATCTTTGGATTCATATGGCTGGGGCGGTGACTTCCACACTCCTACAAATGCTGAAATATCTGGTGAAGGGGAAGATTGTCACGGTGCAAGGTGAAGAAGAGTATATGGTGAGTCACCTCAATTCCTTTCGTTGCATAGAGATGGACGGGGAATTCATAGAAACGCCTTATCAGAATTTCGAAGAGGTCCCTCAAGTCTCGGCATCAACTGAATTTACTACTGGAAAACCTCCACTGAAGATGGCTTCTCTCAAGGACGCCAGGGCTATAGTTGAAGAAGGTGGGTGTACCAATTGGGGTTAGCTCCTTGATTTCACTCACAAAACTGACAAATTTGGTTTGGGCTTTACTACAGGGGCTCAAAGGGCTATTAGACGTGCATGGATTGGAAGACCTCCTCTCCACATCAACAATCAGGGAGTTAACGTAATTGGGGACAATGAAGAAGATTCAGACATCGACAGCTTGATCTACCCAACAACCAACGGTGGACGGAACAACTGGACGGCGAAGGACTTCATACCTGTTTCTTTTATTCCGTAGTAATTGACTTTTGTTTTAAGATTTGTAATAAACAGTTTGAAACTTTATGGCCCGGTGCCTTGCCTGAGGCACATCGGCTTTGCTTGTGAGGGTTTATTATTTGGCATTTCATATATCATTAATAAAGCATTGGACGTTTCTTGCATTACAAATTTTGTGCTCCTTGTATTTGAAGATGTGAAAAACACAAGAAGGGGGGGGGGGGGGGGGGGGGGGGTTAAATTGAAAACTAGAATCTAAAACAGCTTAATGACACAGTATTTTTATCCTGGTTCATTTGACTGCGTCTTTCATCAAAGTTTGTACCTGTTCAAGCTTTTCAGAAGATAGAGGTTAAGTAGTCCAGAATGTTTGAGACTTCTGTCTCGGTAAACCGTTATTGAAAATATCTTACTTTCTCCCCCTTTTTGTCAGTTATCAAAAAGGCAATATAATCAGAGCTAAAAAGTTGATTTATATTAAAAAACAAGAAGCAATGATAAGTAGGCCAGAACAGAAGCAATGTAAAACAAACGTTACAGATAAACAGATTTAAAATAGAAGAGAGTCTAAGAGGGAGGAGGAAGGCGTGTGAACAAAGCTTCAAGCAAGCCCTTGATCTAGGAGTTAGATTCTTCTTGTTTGCCCAAAATCTTGTTGATTTCTTTGTTTGTGTCCTCCTGCTTATCGAAACTTTCCTGGATAACAGCATTTGCTCTCTTTAATTCTTCCAGAGTTTGCATGACATAAGAAGGAGCTGGAGATTCTTCAGTATCTGGACGCTTCTCAGAGCATTTTGCAGCTTGATCACATTGAACCATTTCCTCTACTGAGATCATCTCTTCTAGAGCAGCAGTCAGGGAGAGACCTTCTGATTCTGGTTGAACTTCATCTGAGAGACGATGTTCTGACCAGGGAGTATTATCCAGAGGGAGAATCTCCTTCTTGAGCAGATGGCTCAGAACTTGGTCTTCAAAAACCTTTAGCATATCACTGAAATTCTGTTGAAACTGTTCATAGCTCTGTTCTTTTAGCTTTAATATTTCAGAACTTAGCCAGTTTCTGAAACTTGTCCATAGATAATCAGAAGCAGCAGGATTAGTCATCTCTAGACTAGCATGCTTCAAGGAGGTTATCCATTCCTGCATTCCTGTTTTAAACATCAACAAACTTGTACCAACATATGGAGTAGTTTCAGTTGGTTTTGGTTTGGGAACGACAGTTTTGTGAGATATAACAGCTAATCGTTCCAATGCAGTTGAATCAATGACGAGTCTTACGTTGTCAGTTGGATTTCTCTTGGGTGAAGGAGTGGGAGAGTCGGGTATGATGATTGGACTGGTTGGGGAATTTGGTGGTGTGGATTCCAGAGCAGAAGGAATTTGTGGAATGTCCAGGATGGTGAGAGGCATGCGAATGGAAAGTGGTTCAGTGATTCCTGGGATTGGGATTGTATCTGAATCTGAAGTAGGTTCTTCAGATTGGTTGGTTGAAATATTGTGAGGTTCTGGTTCATAGGCCTCAGATGGTTGATTCTCAGAAGTTTGAGCTTCTGGTTGTGATTGTTCAGGTTGAGGTGATGGTGGATGAGGAATATCTTGTTATGGAGAGAGAGCTAGTGGAATATCTGGTTGTGGAACATTTGTTGTAGTTTCGAAGTTTGGATTATCAGGGATTTGAGGATTTGGATTTTGTGGTGTGAGAGCTGAAATATCTTGGTCAAAAGAGTCAATATCAGACAGAACTTTTGCAAGTTCTGGTTGAGTTTGTTCAGGATTTGGATTGATAGGAAGGGAGTGAGTTTCTCTTAGACTTAGAGTTCCTGATGGATCAAACCCTATGTCAAAGTCATCAAAAGTTTATGGGGTTGGATGTTCTGATTGGGTAGTTATGGTTTCAGATGTTGATATAGTTATTGATTCTAAAACAGTAACAGAGGAAGGATTACCTTTCTTTTTAGTAGCTTTTGGAGTCCTCTGGGATGATCCTTCTGTTGTTTCCTTCCTTTTCTTGGTCTTCTTCCAAATAACTTTTGGAGCTGCCTGATGCAAGTCCTGGATATTTATTTCTGGTGCAGTGCCATCTGCCTTACACGCATCCATATATCTGACAATTATCTCAGGCTTGGAGTCAATCTCAGAGAAAAGAGGAAAATCATCCAGAGGAATTATTCTGGAAGTGATGGTTGCAAAAGAAGTAACGTTGGGTTCCTTCTTGATGTTCTCAATGATTTTCATTTTTTTCAGATTCTTTGCGTTCAGAGGCTTCCCAACAGTTGCTTCTAGTGATCTAATTTCCTATGCTTCAGTCAGATGCTCTATCAGCCTATTCTCTGTCAGAATATCTGATATGAGTCTTCCTAGGGGTATCCAGTCCCTTTTGGTATGCTCATCTTCTCTTGTTTCCTTTACACTGGTCCTCAGATGATTAAATAGCAAGTGAGGGAGATTTACCTTAGTCTTCTTGGAGATAAAGTAGATCAGAAACTGTTGATCAATGTTTATATAATCAGGAGAGCTAGTTGGCTTCCTGTGATTGATGCATCCCATAATTATTTTAGCCCAAATTCTGTGATGATCCTTCAGATCCCTAATCTTGCTGGAGGGTAGACCCAGAGTGAATATTTCCCTTGCAATAGAAGCAACATCAGAACATCTTTCAACCATGTCAATACATCTGACACCTCCACCATTGTAACTGATAAGTCTTGAAATTAGGTCTTCTGTAATGACAATCTTCTTCCCCATGACATACGAGGTAACTTGATGGTTTGAGGAGGAAGCATGTATCCAGAATTCTTTGACAAGAATTGGAAACGTTGACCCTAGAAGACGGTTAAAATATTTGTTCTATCCTTGAGCATTGACGTCTTCAGAGAGATTGAAGTCGTTTTCTTGAAGGCTTTCAAAGTCAACAATCAGTTCTGAAAGTACTTCCAGATTGTCAATGGGGGTGATTAGCATTCTGTATGGTTCTTCGTACTGTTCCATAGAGGCAGTTTCCTGAGTACTGATGTTTTGGACGCTTGAAGAAGCCATGTTCACAAGAGAATTTTGAGAAAGATGAAAGGGTTTTTTAAAGTTCAAACTGAAAACAATAGAAGGTATTGAGAGAGTAAAAGTGAAAGAATGTAAAGAGTGAAACTTGAGTTTAAATAGATTTTCTTGAAAGCATAAAAAGTAAGAGAGAGAGAAACAATTAGTCATGATTATAAGCATCAATGACAGCTGATTTTAGGGGATTCAGAAAGATATTGGAACGGTTACCCATGACGTGTGTCTCAATGCACCCAATCAGCGCTTTTGACCTTTCAGAAAAGTGAACGCGTGTTCAGTCTCAGAAGGTAGCTGATGAATGGATGACAACTGTTTGATTACGTGAACAACATAATTCTATCCTTGAAATGAAACGCTCAAATCTTCATGGATAGATTCTGATGCAATCTGTACTTCTAAAACTCTGAAGGCAGGTTGATCAGTAGTTAACAGAAAATAACTAAGTTCTGAAGGTTAAGATATGTAAATAAAACAATTTATTCTGGGCAAAGCTTCATGCTGAGATGTTTCATAATGAAGTTAAACCTATCTTCAAAAATAGGTTTTGTAAAGACATCAGCCCATTGATGGTCTGTGTCAATGAATTTTAAGTTAAGAATCCCTTTCTGAATATAGTCCCTAATAAAATGATGTTTTATTTCTATATGCTTAGCCCTAGAATGCAAAATAGGATTTTTACTGAGACAAATAGCAGAAGTATTGTCACAGAGGATAGGGATGTTACTCTCAAATATATTGAAGTCCTCAAATTGACTTTTCATCCAGAGCATTTGCGTACTACATCCAGCAGCTGCTATGTATTCAGCTTCTGCTGTTGATAGTGCTATTGTGGATTGTCTTTTGCTGGACCATAAGATCAGATTTTCTCCCAGAAACTGGCAGCTTCCAGAAGTTCTTTTACGTTCTACTCTGTCTCCAGCAAAGTCAGCATCACATTATCCTACTAAGCTGTAATCACTTGATTTTCTATAAAATAAACCCAGATTAGCAGTACCTTTCAGATACTTGAAAATTCGCTTAACTGCTATTAAGTGAGATTTTCTACGATCTGATTGGAATCTAGCACAAATGCAAACACTGAATAGAATGTCATACCTTGAAGCCATCAAATAGAGAATAGAACCAATCATACCTCTGTAGACCTTCTGTTCTACCTTTTTACTTACCTCTTCGTTTTCCATAATGCATGTGGGATGCATTGGAATCTTTGAGGGCTTACATTTTGAGAGATCAAATTTCTTCAGAAGTTCTCTGACATATTTTCTCTGATGAATGTAAGTTCCTTCTGGAGTTTGATTTATCTGAATGCCCAGAAAGAATTTGAGTTCCCCCATTAGGCTCATCTCAAACTCTGTCTGCATACTTTTAGCAAATTCTCTTCCCAGAGAGGGTTTAGTGCATCCAAATATGATGTCATCAACATAAATCTGACATACTAACATGTCATTCTTAACTGTCTTACAGAACAAGATTGTGTCCACTTTCCCTCTGGTGAATTCCTTTTCTAACAGGAAGTTGCTTAGTCTTTCATACCAAGCTCTGGGAGCTTGTTTCAGACCATAGAGTGACTTCTTTAGTTTGAAAACATATTCTGGATTTTTGGAACTCTCAAAACCAGGAGGTTGGTGCACATATACCTCTTCATCTATATAGTTATTTAAGAATGCACTTTTGACATCCATCTGATACAAAGTGATGACTTTATTAACAACAAATGATATTAAAAGTCTGATAGATTCTAACCTGGCGACTGGAGCAAAGGTTTTTGTATAGTCTATCCCCTCTTGCTGACTATAACCTTGTGCTACTAGTCGTGCTTTGTTTCTGATGACTTCACCTTGCTCGTTCAGTTTGTTTCTGAACACCCATTTTGTACCAATGACGTTGAATCCTTTTGGTTTGGGAACCAGATCCCATACGTCATTTCTGATGAATTGATTTAGTTCCTCTTGCATTGCCAGAATCCAATCATTGTCTAGAAGTGCTTCATCAATTGTTGTTGGTTCAATCAGAGAAACCAGCCCCATGAGAGATTCTTCAGAGTTTCTGAATGTCGATCTTGTTCTGATTGGATCTTCCTTCTTTCCCAATATTGTATCTTCTGGGTGATCAATGCTACTTTTGGATAGTCTTTTCAGGAGTTGATCAACAAAAGGTGTTGGGTTGCTTGCAGTGACTCTTTCTGCTGTTGAGGGAGTGTCTTTGTTGAGAGTCTCTGATGAGTTGTCTTCAGTACCTGTGAGTTCAACTTCCATACCTGCAAGGAATTCATTCTGCTTTGACTTTTGAGAGTCAAGCTTATCATCAAACCTAACACTGATTGACTCTTCAACAATCTGTGTTTCTGTATTGTATACTCTGTACCCTCTCGAGCGTTTAGAGTATCCTAACATAATACATTTTTGTGCTTTAGAGTCAAACTTGTTCAAATAATTTCTTGTATTCAGAATAAAACATGTGCATCCAAATGGGTGAAAATAAGAAATGTTGGGCTTTCTGTTCTTCCACAATTCATATGGAGTTTTTTCCAGAATATGTCTTATGGAGATTCTATTCTGATTGTAACACACTGTGTTAATTGTCTCTGCCCAAAAGATCTTAGCAACGTTAGTCTCGTTGATCATGGTTCTGGCCATTTCTTGCAATGTTCTGTTCTTTCGTTCTAAGACTCCATTTTGTTAGGGAGTTCTAGGACAAGAGAAATCATGCAGAATGCCTTATTCATTGAAGAATAATTCAAAATCTTTATTTTCAAATTCTCCACCATGATCACTTCTGACTTTGACAATTCTAAGATTCTTTTCATTCTGAACTTAGTTGCAGAAGGTAACAAACACAAAGTGTGACTCGTCCTTGTGTCTTAAGAACTTTACCCATGTCCATCTGCTATAGTCATCTACGATTACTAACCCATACTTCTTGCCACTGACTGAAGCAGTTTTTACTGGTCCAAATAAGTCAATGTGCAGAAGTTCTAATGGCTTAGAGGTGGAAACAACATTTTTGGATTTGAAAGCAGGTTTTGCAAATTTTCCTTTCTGACATGCTTCACACAGAGCATCTGAATTGAACTTCAAGTTAGGAAGTCCTTTAACCAGATTGAGTTTGTTAATCTGAGATATTCTTCTCATACTAACATGTCCCAATCTTCTGTGCCATATCCATTGCTCGTTGTTAACAGACAGTAGACATTTTACATTCTGACTCTTTAGTTCAGAAAGTTTTATTTTATAAATGTTGTTTTTCGTCTTTCCATTAAATAGGATAGTCCCATCTTTCTGACTAACAGCTTTGCATGAATTTTGATTAAACATTATATCATAACCATTATCACTTAATTGACTTATGGATAACAAGTTATGCATTAATCCATCAACTACTAAAACATTACTTATAGAGGGAAGATTTCCATTACCTACTGTTCCAGAGCCAATGATCTTTCCTCTCTGATTGCCTCCAAAGCCCGCGTGGCCTCCAGGCTTAAGTTCCAGGCTTTGGAACATATGCCTTCTTCCCGTCATGTGTCGTGAGCAGCCAGAGTCTAGGTACCATGATTGGTGTCTTAGCCTTGCTACTAAAGATATCTGCCACATGTATGATTTTATCCTTAGGTACCCACATTTTCTTGGGTCCTGATTTGTTAGTTTTACCAAAATTCTGGTTGAATTTTGGTTTGATAGAATAATCATTACTTGTGTATTTTATGTCATGTGTGTGCCCATATATAAAATGTGAATTGAGTCGTGTGAATTTTATAACTAAGTCCATGGCATTTTTTGGTGTAGGTACCTTACCTTGATATCCTATCACTTTTCTGCCATTTCTGCAAACTCCATAGATCATTGAAGCCATCTTGCTTATGTATATGATTTTAGCTAGAAACTTCTGAAAGCTATGATCATACTCTTTGATGATCTCATCAGCATTGCTGGGAGTTTCAGAGATTGTTTCCTTCTGAGAGTTTTAAAACTGGTTTTCTAATTTTGAAATTTTTTCTCTTAACTCAGAATTCTCCAATCTGAGACTCTCGGTCTTATCAGAGTCAGAGGCAAGATTCCTTTTCAGGTTTCTGAATTTGACTCCGATCTGCTGATATCTTTCTAGAATTTCATTTAGACTTTCAGCAAGTTCAACCTTAGTAATGTTTATGGTAAAGTCAGGGAATACCTCTTCAGTGTCTGATTCTGAGTTTGAACCAGAAGCTTCATTGTCTTCTGATACTTTTTCCATGAGAGCTATGTTTTCTCTTTCATCATCTGATTCTGAGTCAGCTTCAGATGTTTCAGAATCATCCCATGTAGCCATGAGGCTTTTCTTCTTTTCCTTGAGAAACTTCTTTTTGGGATTTTCCTTCTGAAGCTTTGGGCAGTTATTTTTGTAGTGCCCTTTCTCGTTACATTCATAGCATATGATTTCCTTGTTGTTTGGCTATCTGTATCCTGAACAGCCTTCAGATCTTCTGTTTCCAGAGGAGGACTCTGGCCTTCTGTATCTAGAGGAGGATTCATTATGATTTTCTGATCTTTTGGGATTTCTGAACTTCCTTTGTCTCTGCTTCCACAGTTGGTTCACCCTTCTAGGGAGGAGAGACAGTTCATCTTCTTCTGATGAGGATCCATCAGAGGTTTCTTCCACATCCTGCAAAACTCTGGAGTCAGATTTCCGGTTAGATTTTAAAGCTAATGGCTTTCCTTGCTTTTGAGGTTCATCTTTTTCTAGTTCTATCTCGTGACTTCTGAGGGAGCTAACAAGTTCTTCCAGAGAGATTTTGTTGAGATCTTTGGCTAGCTTAAGTGCTATGACCATTGGCCTCCATTGTTTGGGAAAGCTTCTGATGATCTTCTTAACGTGATCAGTAGTAGAATACCCTTTATCAAGAACTTTTAGTCCAGCAACAAGAATTTGAAATCTTGAAAACATAGTTTCTATTGATTCACTATCTTCCATCTTCAATGCCTCATACTTCTGAATGAGCGCAAGGTCCTTGGTTTCTTTGACTTGAAAGTTTCCTTCATGCGTCATTCTCAGAGAGTCAAACATATTCTTGGCAGTTTCTTTGTTTGATATTTTCTCATATTTTGAATATGAGATGGCGCTGAGGAGAATTATTATGGCCTTGTGATGGTTCTTGAATTCACGCTTTTGCTGATCAGACATCATTTTCCTGTCTATCTTCTGACCACGTCCATCCACAGGATGCATGTATCCATCAGTCACCATGTCCCACAGATCAGCATCATGGGCCAGAAAGAAACTCTCAATTCTGTCTTTCCAGTAGTCAAAATTTTCTCCATCAAAGACTGGAGGTTTACCACTGAATCTGTCCCTGTCTTCATTGTTGTCATTGCTGATGTTTTGGCTTGGTTCCACCATAGTGTTTTTCTGATGCTTGGATCTTGTACTGACATGGTTAAGTGTTTAAGCTCAGAACTAGGCGCTCTGATGCCAATTGAAGATGTGAAAAACACAAGAAGGGGGGGGGGGGGGATTGAATTGAAAACTAGAATCTAAAACAGCTTAATGACACAGTATTTTTATCCTGGTTCGTTTGATCTCAAACTACTCCAGTCCACCCGTCAAGGTGATTTCGCCTCTCTCCAACAAGGTCTTAATCCACTGATCTCAACAAGATTACAAAAGCTACTTTACCAACTGTTAAAGTCTTCTTGAGTACAACCACAATCCGGTTAATCTCAAGGATCTCTTTTTCAATTGATTAAACAATATGTGTTGTTGTTTTTCTAACAAAAAAGGTTTATCACAACTATGATAAATTACACACGTTTATAGCTTAGAGTAAAGAGTGAATTTGCTTGCAGCTTGAATATGCGTGAGTGGTGATCTAGCAAATTTTTGTGTGTACGTACGTGCTTCATTTTGCAAGCTGACTTGTTTATATAGGCAGTGTAATGACGTTGATCATAAAGCATGTTTAATGTCATTAACACACTTTCCTTTTGGAGAAGATCCTGTCTGAAGGAAGCCGTTGGAGTTGATTCTGTCTTGAATGTTCAGTAATGCTTCAGAATCTTTTCTCCTTACTGCTGATGACGCTTCAGAATATTGATGACTTGGTTTGATATGTTCTTGTTCAGAATCAGAGTTTACTATAATTAAGCGCAGGTTCTGGTCACCAATCTTCAGCGTATAATCTGATTGCTTCAGCGTGTAACACTTATGGCTTATCTTCTGATGCTGATCTGATCAGAACTTCTGCATACATAAAACATGTTTTTAAGGTGCATATTTGTTCTTTGTATTTATTTATTCTTTGTATTTGTTATCATCAAAACTCTAACCAAGGATTGTAGAATCAAACTTTGTTCTAACAATATTTTCTTTTCTGTTTTCACTTTATCAAAACAGCAATTCGCTTACACACACTCACATATCATACTGCAGATCTGTATCCACTCTGGATCCCATTGATAACAACTCTGTTACTGCCAGTTATGACTTCAAAAATCCGATCAACCAAGCTGAGGACGAAGGTGAGGATGATTGTGTGGTGCCTGGAGAACTTGCTAGACTGTTACTGCAGGAAGAAAGGGCCATACAACCTCATGAAGATCCAGTTGAGTCAGTAAATTTAGGTACAGAGGAAGACAGGAAAGAGGTTAAGATAGGTGCGAATATGGAGCCTAGTGTCAAACGACGATTAATACAAATTCTACGCGACTATGTTGAGATCTTCGCCTGGTCCTATGAAGACATGCCGGGTTTGGATACTGATATTGTGGTACATCGCCTTCCGACTAAAGAAGACTGCCCTCCAGTAAAGCAGAAGGTTCGTCGTATGCACCCAGAAATGTCAGAGAAAATCAAGGCAGAGGTCATGAAACAGTTCGGCGCAGGATTCTTAGTTGTCGCTTCTTATCCGCAGTGGGTTGCCAACGTCGTTCCGGTGCCTAAGAAGGACAGTAAAGTACAGATGTGTGTAGACTACAGAGATCTGAACATGGAAAGACCCAAAGATGACTTCCCACTTCCTCACATCGATGTTCTAGTCGACAACACCGCGCAGCATAAGATCTTCTCTTTCATGGATGGTTTTTCTGGATACAACCAGATCAAGATGGCTCCTGAGGACATGGAGAAGACAACCTTCGTTACACAGTTGGGCACCTTTTGTTACAAGGTAATGCCTTTTGGGTTGAAGAATGCTAAGGCAACTTATCAGCGCGCTATGGTCGCTTTATTCCACGATATGATTCACCATGAGATCGAGGTTTATGTTGATGACATGATAGCCAGGTTCTAGGACGAGGAAGAACACCTTGAGCATCTCCAGAAACTGTTTGACAGGTTGAAGACGTACAGGCTGAGGTTGAATCTGAACAAGTGTACCTTCGGGGTAAGGTCTGGTAAGCTTCTGGGTTTCATTGTCAATGATAAGGGTATTCAAGTGGGCCCTGTAAAGGTAAAGGCCATACAAGAGATGATGGTCCCCCGCACAGAGAAGGAAGTTAGAGGTTTCTTGGGACGTCTAAAATACATCGCCAGGTTCATTTCACATCTGACTGCTACTTGTGAGCCAATCTTCGAGCTGCTGAAGAAAGATCAAGTGGTAAAGTGGAATGATGAATGCCAGACCGCTTTCGAAAGAATCAAGGAATACCTTCAAGAACCACCAGTTTTGATGCCTCCAGTTGAAGGAAGACCTTTGATATTATACTTGACAATGCTAGACAGTTCAATGGGGTGTGTGATATGGCAGCATGACGAGTATGGTCGAAAAGAGCACGCCATTTATTACCTTAGCAAAAAGTTTACCGAATGTGAGACCCGATACTCATTGCTTGAGAAAACTTGTTGCGCTTTGGCATGGGCTGCTCGCCGGCTGAGACAATATATGCTGACTCACACTACCTTATTGATATCAAATATGGATCCGATCAAGTATATTTTCGAGAAGCCTGCTCTCTCCAGAAGGATAGCAAGATGGCAGATGATCTTAACCGAGTACGACATCCAATACACAACCCAAAAAGCAGTCAAGGGGAGTGTATTGGCGGATCATTTGGCGCATCAGGCCGTGGATGATACTGGTCCATGAATTTCGAGTTTTCAGATGAGAATATCATGTTGGTAACTGATTGCGAAGAACCTGGACCGGATGAAGGACCTGAGGAGGGATCCTGATGGTCTATGTATTTTGATGGAGCTTCAAACGCATTAGGTAATGGCATTGGCGCTATAATTATATCTACTGAGGGCTGTCATACTCCATTCACCGCCCGATTATGTTTTAACTGCACCAACAATATGGCGGAGTATGAAGCATGTATCATGGGTCTTCGAGCTGCTATTGACCTGAGGATTAAGTTCTTGAGTGTATTCGAAGATTCCGCTCTGGTAATAAGTCCGATCAAAGGCGAGTGGGATACAAAGCACCCGAATCTTATTCCTTACAAAGAGTATGTACTAACATTACTCCCACACTTTGAGGAGATAACCTTTGAACACTTCCCAAGAGAGGAGAATCAGTTGGCGGACGCGCTAGCTACCATTTCTTCTATGTTCAAAGTCAGGTGGGACAATGAAGCTCCCCAGATTACCATTGAGAGGTTGGATGAACCTGCACACTGCTGCAACATTGAGACTGAAGAGGTAGCAGATAAACCCTAGTTTCACGAGGTAAAGAGATATTTGGAGGTTCAGGATTATCCCGAAGGGGCATCTGTTAATGATAAGAAGTTTCTGAGAAGGTTCGCTGCGAAGTTCTTCATCAGTAATGGAATCCTTTATAAGTGTAACCATGATTCAACCTTATTTCGGTGTGTAGACAAGAGCGAGGCAGAAAGGATCATGACAGAATTACATGAAGGTACCTTCGGAACTCATTCCAATGGACATACCATGTCAAAGATGATCCTACAGGAAGGATATTACTGGTCAACTATGGACTGATAAGGTACATGAAGGTACCTTCGGAACTCATTCCAATGAACTGATAAGGTGCATGTACCTCTGGTTCCCCTGAATGTGTTGACAGCTCCTTGGCCCTTTGCAATGTGGGGCATCGATATGATCGGCGAGATCAGACCTACTGCGTCCAACGGGCATCATTTCATTCTGGTAGCAATTAATTACTTTACGAAGTGGGTTGAGGCAGCTTCCTTTGCTACGGTAACCAAGAACGTCATGGCGCGATTTATCCAACACAATCTGATCTATCGGTATTGTGTACCCGAGAGGATTATTACTGACAATGGTAAAAATATCAATAACACCATGATCACCGAGCTCTACAAATAGTTCAAGATACAGAATCATAACTCTTCTCCCTACCGGCCAAAGATGAATGGAGTTGTCGAAGCGGCTAGCAAGAACATCAAGAAGATTGTGCAGAAGATAACGGTGACGTACAAAGACTAGCACGAGATGTTACCATTCGCTCTTCATGGGTACCGTACCTCAGCATGGACATCGACAGGGGCAACAACCTACTCTTTGGTGTATGGCATGGAGGCATTCCTACCCATCGAAGTCCATATACCCTCTCTCAGGATTATGAATAATGCGAGTTTCAACGAAGACGAATGGATCCAGACCCGACTTGATCAGCTAAATCTAATCGATGAAAAGAGACTCACTGCTATCTATCATGGTCAGACGTATCAAAAGCGGATGATGAAGGCTTTTGACAAGAAAGTCAGACGTCAAGAGTATCAAGTTGTGGATCTGGTGATCAAACGCATCATATTACCGCAAGGTGATCCCAGAGGCAAATGGGCCCCCACATACGAAGGGCCATTTGTGGTTAAGAACATTTTCTCGGGAGGAGCTATGATTCTAACCACCATGGATGGTGACGACCTTCCTCACCCCGTCAATGTAGACATAGTGAAAAGATACTACGCATAATCAAAGACCCGCTAGGTTGACTGGCCTGGGCAAAAATAAGGGCTTCCCGGCGAACCAAAAGGGTTCGGGCAAAAGTAAGGGATGAAAATGAAAAAAAACTATACACCCAGCAAGTCGAAAACCTGAAAAGGCGACTTGGGAAAAAAAGGGTATCCTGGTGGACTGAAAACCCGAAAGGGTGGTCCAGGAAAAAATTAGGGATCGAAGCGTAAAACTATGTCTCATTGGATCATCTTGCAACCAGACTTCGGTATCGACTATCAAACTAAGACGGCGCCAATCAATCTGATCCACCTTCGACCAAGCAGCAAAGTGATGAGACGCTTGAAGATATAAAGGAAATAGCAGAGTTGAAACCCGATGGGATCATTCCACATAGATGTTTTTCTTTCTTTTACACAAATTGTAATTTCTATCTTTCGGCAGCGTTCTCTTACTGGGACGTCAGCCTCTTTGTACAAACGCCTATTATAGGTTAACTTTGAAAATCAATACAATTCATTTTCACAAGAAATTTCAAATTGTTTTTTCTTTTTCTATTTTTTTTTTGCAAGAATGTCCAATGATTCATTTTTGATATATGCATCTGGAAATAATACCTGCTCATAAATATTTACATAAAAAACAAAAGACGATTACTCGTAATTCCAGGAACAGGGACAAACAAGAAGTGTCCAAACCCTACGGTTACTCTGCCCATCAGGTATCGGGATAGAGCCGGCTAGAGAACATGAGTAGTGATACATACACTCCCCACAGAGTAAAAAGTACCCAAATACAGGTGTCATGCTTCCCCGAGCAGGACAAAACTCTCCCTAGCTTAGGTTCACAATCATGGGCGAGTCAGTAAATGTCATCCCCCAAGAAGAGTCTATTCTCAGGAAAAAATTCAATCCCGACAGAATTCATTATCACCGACAACGGTAATTCATCCCCAGCTAAATCAACAGATCTATCAATAGAATATCTCCTCTCCAACAGAGTTATACCCCCGCAGAGTTATCCTCAGACAAGGTCTCTTCCGACAGAATATTCGCCAGCCGAGTGGCAAATCCCCAGCACAGTCATCTTTGTTCACCATCCCCAACAGAAGTAGAGGAACTATGGTTTCTTACAGCAGTCAATAATACCATTTCTCATACTCTCCAAACAGTAGTCAGGGAATTATTTTCCCGGACTCAGATTATTACGTCAGCATTTCATGTTCATACATCATGACATGTGCATACATTATATATAACATAATCTCAGTTATTTTGAGAATCTCATCATAATGCATCTCATGCATCGCACATAACTAACTTTGTATTTCTTTCAGGAAAGATATTATTATCAACAATTTCCAGCAAGTCCATAATCAACACTCGAAGCTAAACAAAGTAATCATCGGCGCGATAAGAACAACCATATCCACGTTCCCTCTGCAGTTTTACCCAAACTCATTCTGAAGCAGCCCTACTATCCAGGCTTTCATATCAAAGTAACCCTATTACCCAGGTTCCTTCTCACAGCCCTACTACCCAGGCTTTCATATTGAAGTAACCCTACTATCCATGTTCCTTCTCACAGCCCTACTACCCAGGCTTTCATATCGAAGTAACCCTACTATCCAGGTTCCTCCTCACATCCCTACTACCCAGGCTTTCATATCGAAGTAACCCTACTATCCATGTTCCTTCTCACAGCCCTACTACCCAGGCTTTCATATCGAAGTAACCCTACTATCCAGGTTCCTTCTCACAGCCCTACTACCCAGGATTTCATATCGAAGTGACCCTACTATCCAGGTTCCTTCTCATAGCCCTACTACCCAGGCTTTCATATCGAAGTGACCCTACTATCCAGGTTCCTTCTCACAGCCCTACTACCCAGGCTTTCATATCGAAGTAACCCTACTATCAAGGTTCCTTCTCACATCCCTACTACCCAGGCTTTCATATCGAAGTGACCCTACTATCCAGGTTCCTTCTCACAGCCCTACTACTCAAGCTTTCATATCGAAGTGACCCTACTATCCAGGTTCCTTCTCACAGCCCTACTACCCAGGCTTTCATATCAAAGTAACCCTACTATCCAGGTTCCTTCTCACAGCCCTACTACCCAGGCTTTCATATCGAAGTGACCCTACTATCTAGGTTCCTTCTTACAGCCCTACTACCCAGGCTTTCATATCGAAGTAACCCTATTATCCGGGTTCCTTCTCACAGCCCTACTATTCAGGCTTTCATATCGAAGTAACCCTACTATCCAGGTTCCTTCTCATAACCTTACTATCTGGGTTCTTCCTCTCTTATCCCCAGACAACAGTCTACAACACTGTAAGACCTAGACCCTATCAAACACAATTGATTTCACATTTCCCTAGTAAGTCGCGGTGCAACATATACCCCGACCAAACACGCAGTTCACTTCCGCTTCCCAAACCGGAGCTATTCTCCAGTAGATTAACGGACAACTGAAGCTCCTAAAACTCTATTTCTCTCAAGACAGAGACCAACATTCCCCAACGAAGTCCTCCTAAACAACAGGTATACGGGTTCTCGTAAAGGAGTCTCTTTTGCGATCGATACTTCTTCGGATTTCATATTTAAGCCCATCTCCGACAATTCTCTAGCAACGTACGAATGGCATCTATAAGCCCATTCCCGATATCACAAATAAAGTATCACTTCATGTGAGTGCAAATTTGTAGGCACTCTAGTGTTCAATCATCTTCCACCTTCAGATCACGAAAGGTAGACGAGCCAATCTACATCCTCAGGTTTAAGAAGATTGAACAGGGGAAGCTATTGTACCCCAAAATTTTCCCTCCCATATTTTTCAATACATGGCAAGTGAGGTCCTCAAATTGCTCAAGAAAGTTCAAGAGTTGACCAGACAAACTCTCTCCTAAAGCAGTCTACCTCAAATTAGGGTTTCATTTTTCATCAAGATGCTTGAGACCAAAGGATCCCAAATACTCACCAATGTCCTAATATGTTTTAAAGATCATCCATGTCAAGTTTCAAGCCTTGCAGAACAAGTTTGCTCAGTCAATTGCTCAAAGGCCTGAAAAATTGACTATGTTAGGTCAAAAGTCAACTGTGGCCCACATACAGTCAAACCTCAATATTTTTGGTCAACATCCTCGTTTTGAAGTTTCATTTATCATTTGATCAATGATTTATCATGATTCATCAAGGATTGCTCACAATTCATCAAAACCCAAAAGTTGTTAAATTAGGGTTTTGTAGGAAAAGTCAACTCAACTTTGACCAAGCATAACTTAATCATACTTTATCAAAAATGACCCATCAAAAGCTCATTTTGAAGAAGATGCAATTCCCTGAAATTCAACTTCATCCCCCAAGTTCAAAATATGCACTCACAAGAAGATATGAATTTTGACATTATAGGTCATTTTGGAAAGTCAACAAAAACACCTTTTGGGCCAAAGCTTCATACATGAACATGGAAGACTCAATTGAGATGAGACCAAAAGGGTTGCTTAGAGGATATCCTAAGATTTCTAAAAAGTCCAAGAACACCTCTCTAGGTTCAAAATTGAAATAGTTATGCATTGGCCAAGTTGACCTTTTTTGCAAAATTGCCAAAAGTCAAATGTGCTTAAATTTGCATTTTTTTCCACATGGCCCAACTTTTTATGCTTGCATCTCATTCTTAACATAGTCCACGACCTATAGGACCCTCCATGCTTTATTTATTTATTTATTCAATTTATTTTGATTTTGATTCACTTAAAATTCAAATAAAATCAAATAAATCTAAATAAATCATATATTGTGTTTTAGGGATGATTTTTGCATTGAAGGAAGATCTTATGTGTTGTCAAATAAGAATCAATTCATGCAAGGCCGATTTGGGTGGAAAAAGATTGAATTTGAGTAAATTTGGAAAGATATAATATGCCATGAAAGACCAGATCAAATCTTCATAATGAGCAAGATTGAGTATGTTTTTGTTGACCTAACATGTTGTATTACATATACAGAAAAGATCCAAGGCATAAGAAGAGGTTGAGCAGTCGTACATAGCTAGACCAAAACTCAAAAAAATCAAGAAAAAGTGGTGATCCAATTTCCATACTAGAGGCCAGTTCGTGCCATTCTCACATTACCAACAGATTGCTGGACATCCCAGGAACATATCCTAATCAATTGCAAGCCTTTTCACGCCTGGAATTGTAAGTTACAAGTATCACGATTTGCTTCCAAACTCAAATTCGATTTTGTTGATTTACTCATCCTATGCATGTTTTGATTATATATTCATGTTCATCATTGAGTTTGCAAACTATTGGTACCATTAAATTGCATTTCTAACGCCTGTACAGGATGTTGCCATAACTAGGGTTTTACGTTCTTGATTAGGGCTTTGCAGTATAGGAAAAATTGGGTTTGGATTTTGGTGCCATGACACTCGTGAGGATCAGACGAGTTGATTGGCACCTTTAAATTTCATTTATATTGCTTGTAGAGAGTTTTTGAAATACACAGGTTTGTAGCTACAGCAAGACAACCGAAGGTAAAAGTGTTGTTGCCTAAAATGATAGTTGGGAGGAAGAAGATGAATGCGTGGCACCCCCTGGTTGGGTGATTTGAACTTCGCGTGTTTTAAGTTTCAGCGTTTTGTTTTTTTATATTATAATTGATTTTTATTATATATACAAATAATAAGTGCAGCCTAGATGGAAAGCGTGCGTTGGAAAAGTGCCTAAGGACCTGGGTTCGATCCCCAGGTCCCAACCTTTGTTGATAATGTTTTTCAATAGATAATCCAGCACTATGAAAATCAAGAGGTTCACCATGTGCCATTAAGATCTGGCCATCCAATTCATCAGCTCTCCAGATCTAATTCCTTTCCTTTGGAGGACTACCATACGCCCCCAGACAACATGCACACTGGATTGAATGAAGTCAAGCAGGCCTTAGCCATTTGGGCCCAACAATTCAGATAGCACCCCCCTTTTCAGCAAAAACACCACCAGATCCATTTACTAACCTTTTTTATTTTCTTTCCTTTATTTTTTATTCTTTAATTTCCTTTATTTATTTAATTGGCAAATTAATTATTTTTTTTCCACAAAAACCACAAAATCAATAATTCATCAAAAATTAGGATTAGTTTTTATTTTATCAAAATTAATTTAATTTAGTTTAAATTAGGGAAATTGTAATTTGTTTTCAAAAATAAAAACAAATAAAAATTAGGTTAAACTTTTGACTTAATTTTATTTTGCTTTTCTTTCTCAAATAAATAAAAATACAAAAATAGGTTTTAGAATAAATTAATTTATTATTTTTTCTTAAATTACAATTAATTAGAATTATGATTGTCTTTTTAATTTAATAATTTCTCTATTTCCTTAAATAACAAAACATTACCAAAACATTTTCTTAATCAATCGCAATTAGGTTTAGGAAAGGGTCAAAACCCTAGTTGTCTCGTATTCGACTCATCGCGCACGTATTATTATTTTTACCATTATTTCTGTAAATGCTCATGGTTTGTAATAGTTTAATCTAGGGTTTTTTTATTTATCGCTTTTTCCCGGGTTTTTGGCTATGTAATTAATCCCCTTCCCCGAAGCCTTATAATAGCATAGATTTACTTTCTCGCATTTTAATTATCGCAAATATTTGACTGTTTAGATGTATGCTAATAGGATTGTATGGCAAGAATGCATGACAAAATTAAAATGGTTAGAAAACCATAATGTGCAAAGACAAATAACTGAAAATAGATCACTCGCACATACCACCCTTAGGGTATATTCACACTTCGGTTTCCTTCGGTAAACGATCACTAAGTATAAGATGCTTTAGTGGTTGCCCTTCTGTCTAAAAAGATCAAGTGTCCCGTTCAAAGGTTGCCTCGGAAATGTTACCTCGAATATGATCTTAAGACTCTAGGGTTATTACTAAGGTATCCTAACATTGCTTTAGTGATCGTACGTCCCTTTCGAATTGACCCTTACAACTCCAACGACGGTGCTACCTATTTCTCAATAGTAGGATAGCGTTGTCTAAAGGAAACAAGAATAGAAATGATTTTTTTTCGAGTAGGTAAATGCTAGTAGGTACTTGCTCAAATCAAACTCTTCACACTTACACATTTTCAAAACAATTTTCAAAACAACTTCGTCACACCCTTGAGGACTGATACAAGGGTTATCACGAATTCAAACTTTTCAAAACAAAGCACATACACAAGCAATTTTAAAAAGATGAGCAGGTACCTAAGAGCCCATGGAAAACCATGGATAGAAAGGGTGCTAACACCTTCCCTTTCTATAATCTACCCCCCGTACTCAGAATATCTCAAAAAAAGAATTTTTTCTGTACTTTTTTCCTTTTTGATTGGATGAAATAAAAGTCGGTGGCGACTCTTGCTTACCGCGACATTTTGCAAACAAAAAACACAAAACGCAAACCATCATTTCAAACAGTCGGTTCTGCCACCGTATCACATCATGTTTTGGGTTTCCTAAGGAAAAGTTTTAGTTTTAAATGCAAGGATGCAAAAATGGAAGAAAAGAGTCTAAAGGGAGACTAGACTATTTCTAATCCTAATGTTATCATACAATGGTATCCCTACGTCAAGGATGAAAGGGGAAATTTCTACCTAATGTTAGCATGCATGATTTGTAACCCAAGGTCTAACTCACATCCAAACAGAGCAAGCATATCCTAAGGGAACATGGTATGTAGAAGGAGAAATAAAACAAGCTTTAAGAAGCGAACATATAAAATAGTTAGGAAAAGAAGAGAAATAATTTAGCCAAGGGGAGCGTATCACCCAAGACAAACAAGAGGGAGTGAGATGAAGAAATAAAATGTGATGTCCAAAGCGACTGAACACCTAACCAAGATATAGAAGATCGAGGCACGCGACAGAAGATGATATGAACAATCACGGAGTATTAGAATCGGCCAATGCGAACTCATGACAAAGCGTAGAGGTTCGATTGCAGAACCCTTCCCCACTAGACGACTCTATATACAAGAGCAGGCACAACTTCGAAGCTTCGTGGTGCGTCACGAGCTAAGGATGACATGGACGAAATTGTGGGGGTTGATTGCTAACCCTCCTTGCTCGCCTCCTTTTGAGGACTTATCATCTGTACATATGTGGGCAAAAATATAAACACACATGCAGAATACCTACTCAAAGGTAGGGTTTTAAACAAACCACACATAAGTAGCAAACAAAATGCACACGATCCGGAATTTCCCTAAACGGGCCTTTAAATAAACCAGAGGGGTTCCTGGCATGATCAGCAACGGAAATCCCCATCATACATCTCTACCCTACTTCTCATGGCATCAGAAAGCAGTAAAATCCTACTTCTTATGATATCTAGAAAAGCAGTAAAGTGCGAAGAAGTACAAAGGTAGTAGCGGCGACTACCAAAGTGAGCAAATCGTTAAGAGCAGACGAAAGCAATGGAGAAGTAGGGAGTACGTGTCGAGCAAGCTTCACCAAGAAACAAACAAAGTAAAAAATTATATCCAACTAAGATACAGGAAAATGTGTGTTGCGAATGCAACGCGTAATCAGAAGTTCCTGCACAAAGCTCATAAAGTATCGCATGTATCAAGACAATATATAATACGATAAGAATTTATCAGGACGATGAGAAATAATGCACGTCGTATCAGAAGCGAGCATAAGAAATATGTTTCAATCGCATAACAAATCGTTATGTTACACAATTGAAAGCATAAAAATGTACCTTGCACAATGAACGAACACATCAAAAATAACATGGTAAAGCGGCATAAAAATATGGATGAAAACAAGAAAGAAAAATTATTTTTTATTACTAGTTTTTTGGTAAGGAAAATCCTAGAAAAATTAAAGAATTAATTCCTAAAAATTTCTATTATCTTCTATTATTATTTTATTTATTTTTATATTATTTTATCATAACACAAATTAGAAGATATTAAGAGAAAAGCCCTAAATATAAATATGAAAATATGAGCTCAGGGAAGGTGAAGACTGAAATTCAGGAGGGTGCAGTAGCAAAGGGCGCTAGGCCCATTCTGTAAATCCAAAAGCAGTTTTTGTTTTCTCAAGACAACAGGCCTCAAAAACATTGCTATGGGCTTGGCAAGAAGGGGGTTCGGCCCAATAACACAACATTCACTAGATTTTTGTTTCACTTTATATGATAAAAAAACAAATCATGGACGTAATGGACCTTTAGTCCGGTTCAACAAAGATCCATTCTTTTTTTTTACTTCAGTCCAATTAAAAAAGGGATTAGGGTTCAATTAACTATTGGAATTCTAATTGTGAAAACACATCCTTCCTTACATCTTAAGAAAAACACGTTGCTGCGATGCCGGCTTCTCCAGCCTTCCTTGCTCATCTCCGTCGTTGATCCCATCAACCATCCTTTATCTTCTTTGTTCCACCACCGCCGATTCATCACCATCTCCATCTGATTTCACTCCTCAACTCCATCGATCCTTTTACGTTCTCTTTACATCTAACCAAAAGCAAAGAAAACCTAAAAACTAAAAGTTTGAGTTACATGATGAATATTTAGCTCATGACCGAGATCACAAGGGGTTACGATCCTCGAGGTTCGACTTTGCACCACGGTATCCAGAAAAAGGAGAAACTATGAAGGAATAAGGGAGAAGGAATCCTACCTACCAGAGATGCTCCGGCAGCCCTTGGATATTGATGATATTGATTATAAAACTAGAGATGATATCTTGAATGCTCAGGTACGGATACGCCTGATTCTTAGCACACAAATTCACTCTTTTCCTTCTACTCTATTTCCTTCGCTTTTATGTGAATATCGTCGTTGTTGTGCATGTGAATTTGAATGAAGATGAAGAACGTTGCAAAGATTGAGTGGGGAGAGAAGAGTGTTACCGGATTTGAAGTGAAGAGATTACCGTTGTTGTTACCGTGAAGATGTTGTGGAGAAGATCGAAGTAGTTGAAGAACGCAGATGAAGATGATTTTTTGATGAAGATGATGCAAAGGAACGAAACAAGTGCAATGAAGAAGGTGAGAGAATTTCAGAGACTTGTGAAGGGTGAATCGTGATTGAAGTGTCAGAAGTGAGATGAATGGTGAAGTAGATGAAGATTAGAGATTATAAGGTGACCATGGAGAGGGGGTTGCAGCGAGAGTTCTTGGTGAAGGGAGTGAATGAATACGGACCAATGACACTTATGGATAAGGATTGAAGAAAATCGTAATAAATGAAAATGATGGAGAGGTTGAGATCCCTGGGATCCCAATTTTTGTTAGAGATCTAATGGTGAGAATTTCTCTCTTCTTCCTTCTCTTAAATTTTTTTTATATTTTTTCATCTGCTAAGAGTTTTCTGTTAGATGTCGTTAGCGGTTGTTAGGATGGTTAGTTAGAAACTATTAAGAGAGGTTAGAAAGAATTCTGCTTTTGACAGTTGAGAGAGTGAGAGTTAATTTTCGGTTATGAAAAGTTGTTAGTTGCTATTTTTTTTCTTTTCAAATCGGTTATGGACAATTAGTGAATTCGTTTAAGAGAATGAGAGTTATGGAATTTCTGTTTGGAGATGTTAGTTAGGGAGCTGAAGTCCTGTTAGAAACTGTTTTTGTTAGGAATTAGTTAATATTGTGTTAACGGTTTGTTAGCAGATAGTTATCAGTTCTAGTTTATTTTACTATTAGTAAATCCGTTTGGGAAATTGGTTATAGGTAGTTAGTTTGTTAGGAAGGGTTTGAATTGGTTTTGTTAGCGGGAGTTATAAGTTGGGTTCGATTAACTGGTATGAAGTTCTTGATTTCTGTTATGGTTAGTATTTTGGAAATTGGAATTTAATGTGGATCTGTTTTTAAAAATGCAGGGTCCTTGACGAATCGTTTCTCTTGATTACAAGACAGTGAAGGGTTGTAGTTGGTCACTGCTATCTCAAAATTACTTCATGATTTTATTAACTTTATTGATTGGTGCAGTATTTCAGCATGAAGACAAGACTTCGGCATGGAGGCAGATTGGAATCCAGTACAACATGAAGCTGAAAGAAGAGATCCCTTTGAAGTACTTTGAAGAGGATTAGGGAAATATGGATTATGGTTATAGTTAGCTTCTTGATTAACTTAAGTAAGCTAACATATTTTGTAATCTCTTTGTAGCACATTCTTAAACCTCATAGTGAATTTGACTTTGTAATTGTAATCTCTTTATAGATTTCTCTTAGATGAAATTTTGTAAGGACCTTGAATAGATTTTATGCTTGAACTTGGACAAATGAGTATTGGTAATTGATGGTGGAATGATATTTGCATTTGAAAATTATTATAAACTTGAACTTGTGAATGAATAAAATGCCGAATTTGAATTGAATGAATTTTTAACTTGATTGTAACTCGATTTCCAAGTAAATCCTCTTTCATTTTATTACCAATATGAACCTTAACTGATTGTAACTCGATTTCCAAGTAAAATCATCCATGTTAACTTGTGTTGCAGGAAACATGCTAATGTCTTGATCACCACTTCATCCTTTGTAGCATAAAACAAAACCTTGGAAACTCTATCTTCAAATGTTTAATTAGACAAAATTCTTTTTCACTTGATGATTTTAACATAAAACAATACCCTTTGGAGAATCCTTGGATGAAGATGGATGAGATTTGAATCATAGAGGAAGACCCCTTGAGATAACCCTGTCCATGATCTTTACACTGATGAATACTAACAAGCTCAAACCATGTATGAATAATCCTAGTTTTCTTGAGATACCCTCGAATCTTCTAATGAAAATAGGATCCTTGTAACTTGATGAAAGAATAAGTTCACAATAATTCTTAAACAAGCAACCCTAGCTTTCAACCAACGATTGATGGAGGAACCCATAGAAACAAGCATGGATGAAGGTGGGAGCCATCAAAGCCGTAGGGAAAACCCTAACTTCAAAATCCTTGTTCACATTCCCATTTGATTGATTAATGATGCATGATTTTGTTAAATGACCTAATGGAGGCTATGTACATAAGAAAAATGCGAGATGCATAAGCCAGATAAAAGAAAAAGGGATAGGAAAATTTTGGGGTATTACACCGTCAAATATCAAACCCCAACGGGACTCGAGATCAGGTCCTTCTCCAGGTAATGGCTACTCATAATATTTAGTCTTCAAGTATATAACATCTTCATCTGGGAAGTCAAACTTGATGGATTGATAATCATCAACTGGTTGGTGAGCCAAATGATCGGCTAGAACACTTCCATTTTTTTATGGGTGTGATACTCAATGTCATATTCAGATAATAACATCTGCGAACGAGCTATTCTTCCAGACAAGGCAGGCTTCTCGAAGATATACTTGATCAGATCTATTTTGGAGATCAACCAAGTAGTGTGGTTAATCATATATTGGCGCAGAGGACGAGCAGCCCGAGCTAAAGCACAACAGGTTTTCTCAAGAATTGAGTATCAATACTCACAGTATGTGAATTTCTTACTCACATAATGTATGACATGTTCCTTTCTTCCAGTCTCATCTTATTGACCAAGCACACATTCCCTAGAATCTTCCAATATGGTCAGATACATAATCAGAGGTCTTCCTTCCACTGGAGGAATCAAGTTGGGAGGCTCAAGTAAATATTCTTTGATTCTATTAAAATCTCTTTGACAATCTTCTGTCCACACACATCCTTGGTTTTTTCGAAGAAGCATAAAAATCGACCCACAAGTAGCAGTCATATGAGATATGAATTTGGAAATATAGTTTAACCTTCCAAGGAATCATCTTACTTGCTTTTCCGTCTTGTGTGCGGGTGTTGTACCCCAAAATTTTCCCTCCCATATTTCTCAATACATTTCAAGTGAGATCCTCAAATTGCTCAAGGAAGTCCAAGAGTTGACCAGACAAATTCTCTCCTAAGGCAGTCTACCTCAAATTAGGGTTTCAGTTTGCATCAAGATGTTTGAGTAAAAAGGGTCCCAAATGCTCACTATTGTCCTAATATGTTCTCAAGATCATCCATGTTAAGTTTCAAGCCTTGCAGAGAAAGTTTGCTCAGTTAATTGCTCAAAGGCCTGAAAATCGACTGTGTTAGGGCAAAAGTCAACTGTGGCCCACAAGGAGTCAAACTTCGATATTTTTGGTCAACATTCTCATTTTGAATTATTATTCATCAATTGGTCAATGGTTGATCATGATTCCTCAAGGATTGCTCACAATTCATCAAAACCCAAAAGTTGCTAAATTAGGGGTTTGTAGGAAAAATCAACTCAACTTTGATCAAGCATAACTTTCTCATAATTTATAAGAAATGACCCATCCAAATCTCATTTTTAAGAGGATGCAATTACCTACAATCCATCTTCATCTCCCAAGTTCAAAATATGCACTCATAAGAAGATATAAATTTGGACATTATAGGTCATTTTGGAAAGTCAACAAAAACACCTTTTATGTGAAAGCTTCATACATGATCATGGAAGACTCAATTGAGATGAGACTAAAAGGGCTGCTTAGAGGACATCTTGAGCTTTCTAAAAAGTCCAATAACACCCTCATAGGGTTAAAATTGAGAGAGATATGCATTATCAAAGTTGGCCAATTTTTGAACAAATGCATGAAGCAAATATTGACCAAACATGGTTTTTTCCAAATGGGCCTATCTTTTCAAATTTGAAACTCATTCCTAACATGGACCACGACCTCTAAGCCCACCCATACATTTTTCTACTATTTATGCTATTTCTTTTGATATTTTATTCATTAAAATTCAGAATTAAATAAATAAATAATAGAAATAATGTAAATTTTGATGTGAATCTATTTTGGGAAAGTTTTATGCGGGTTTATGTCATTTGATTTCATGCAATAAACCTTCAAATATGTCCAGGTTCATCCACATGTGAAAATGGCATAAAATCATCAAATATGGCATTTTTTTTCAAATTTTGATCATGGTCTTAAAACACAATATTATGAGGGAGATTCTTTCCATGATTTATTGTCTCCTCATTCTCCTCTATAAATATAGAGCCATACAATCTTGAAAGGGACGGAATTCCTCTCTAAAAAGCTCTCAAAAAGCTCTCCAAAAGCTCTTCAAAAAGCTCTCCAGAAATCAAAGAATTGGTGCAAGTCATATCTCGAGGTTCCGGTCTCTCTCAAGTGACATCAAGCCTCAAACCATCCTCTTGAAGTCCTCATGAGTCTTACAAGGCCCAAGAGCAATCCATCACACGCCTAGCATGCCCCCATTTGACAATACGGGTTTGGTAAAAATTTAAACTTCGAATATCTAATTTTAATCACATTTTATGGTATGCTAACGTTTGTTTGAGTTTATATAGAATAATTATGGATGGTTGAATCATAGGTTCCACGCAAGAATAAAAAAACACCATAGTTAGAGCATGAAGATTTCGAAGATTCGGGCCTAGGGATTTCTGATGATTGCACCCCCTGTTTACTTCATTTCATTTTGGTCCATCTTTATTTTCTTGTTTTATTCATTTCATTTAAAAATCACATAAAAATAGATTTAGGATTTTTTTTCTAAATTAAATTTTAATTTTGGTAAATTAATTAACTAAACACTTTAACTTTTTTTTTTAAAATTAAAATTAATAGAACTTAGGTTTAATTTCATTTTAATTCATTTTCCTTTTCGTAACAAAAATACAAAAAAACATAGAATTAATTTCTTTTATTTAAATTTCATGTTTCTTTAATAATTATCTTTTTTTTAAAATATAGATCTAGATCAATTATTTTTTAAATTAAACCATTTTTATAAATTAAAACAAAAAACAACAAAAATATTTTTTTATATCTTAGGATTTTTAGACGTCTTTTCAAATTTGCGCGTTATTATTCTTTCGCACTTCATTTTATTATTGTAACTGTATATTGGGATGTAATAGATGATTAGTAGGACCTTTACCGCTTTTATTTATTTTTTCCCTTAGTTTTGGATATGTACATAATCCCCCTCCCCGAAGTCTTGTAATAGCTAGGTTTTATATTTCTACACTTTTAAATTACTGCAATTATTAACTGCTAGATGTATGACTAATAGGATTGTATGGCAAGAATAATCAAACATTAGCAAACTTAACACAAGACTAAAATAACTGAACATAACACACCTTGCACATATGCACCCTTAGGGTATACCTCACTTGGTTGCCTCGAAAAATAATGGTCATGTCCCTCGAACATAGGGATACCCTTAGCAAAGACCCTCGGTTAAAGTCATCATAAAATATCATGGTCCCTTACTGTCCCTCGAGTTGCCTACAGTATATGATCCTGTCCCTCGATGTTGCCTACGAATATATGATGACAGTCCCTTCGAAATGATAAGGTATCCTTACATGTTGCCTTCAATGACCATTACGTCCCTTTCAAATTTACCCTTACAAATTCCAACGACGGTGCTACCTATTTCTCAATAGTAGGATAGCGCTGTCTAAAGGAAACAAGAATAGAAACGATCTTTTTTCGAGTAGGTAGATGCTAGTAGGTACTTGCTCAAATCAAACTTTTTCACACCAAACACTTTTCAAACAAAGTTTTCAAAAACACTTCGTAACACTCTTGAAGACAGAAGCAAGGGTTAAAATGAAGTAAAACAAACTTTTTAACACAAAGCACACACCCAAGCAATTAAAAAAGATGAGCAAGTACCTAAGAGCCCATGGAAAACCATGGATAGAAAGGGTGCTAACACCTTCCCTTTCTATAATTTACCCCCGTACTCAGAAACATCTCGAAAAAGGATTTTTTCTGTACTTTTTTCCTTTCCAATTGGATGAAATAAAAGTCGGTGGCGACTCATGCTTACCGCGACATTTTGAAAATTAAAAAAAAAACGCAAAACGCAAAGCAGTAAAAACAGTGTGGTTCTGCCATCGTATCACAGAACTGGAGACTCTGTTGGGGAGTTAATAAGTGGGGTATACCTTAGGATCTAGTTCATCATATTTGCTTCTATTGTTTGTCTTGGTTGCTTTACTTTTAAGGGTTGTTTGGGAGTTACTATAGATCCTAACCCGGATCTAGGGACACCTTTTAGGTAAGTAGCAATAAACTGTGAGGGAACTGTACGGCGTAGACAGATACGGTTGAAGCAGTAGCTACATTGATGTGGCACATTGGTTGGTACCAGTATCCCTTATGGAGAAACGAGGAGAATACGGGGCCGCTGCGTGTGTTGTTAAGCATCAACCGACCTTAGAACCTTTAATCGATCAACTTAGCCATTAGAAAGTAGTGATATAGCCGGCCTCGGTGTAAAGCTGGGAACTGGTTGATACTCGATGCTACACTCATTGAGACCATACTCTCGAGATAGTTCTGGCCGCAAGAAAAGATTGCGTGAGCTGAAACCATGACCGATGAAGGATGGTCAATGATATTGAGAACCTCTAGAACCCAGTTACTTTATCTAGGACATGTTTGAAACCAACTTAACTTCAAGAGGGTATTACCTTTGAACTCATGCAAGCCTAAACCTAAGGCTGTTTGTGTGACTTGTGTGCTTTCAGCTTGAACTACTTGCACAATTTTATTATCTGACAACATGAGTTCCTTGCAGGTTTTGTTTATAGTCCTTATCCAATAACTTGGATTTCTTTCCGGATTTACTTGCTTACATCACCTCGCACTTTTGCTTAAACGCATAGCATACACATCATAACATCATGCCTTACCATTTCCTTAACCATTTCAAGGATCTCAAGGGTTTGTGATGCAGGTTATGGTAAATCAAACGTCTAGCAAGGGGCAAAGGGGATTTATTTTCCTCTAGCCAATGCCATCTAGAGATCAAAACACGATAACTTGAGTCAGTGGCTATGACCCACTCGATATGGTGAGCTTGACTCTTGAAGAAGGACTCTTAACGACACGAAGTTTCTTCAATCAAGCTGCAATCTAATTCTAACAGTTTCTTGTTTACCCCGCGAGATCCTTGAAAACATTACATACATATATCATACATATCATTGCATAACAGGTCCTCCAGTACAGGTCTCTCATGTTCTCGCTGTTTATTTCAGCAATGGCTATCAAACAAGACAACTTAGATCTTAAAACTCAAGAAGCTCAGTTCAGGGACATATTCCTAAACCTATCCAAGGGGCAGGAAGAGTTGAAAACACTTCTCATTGGGAATTTGGTCAAGAAAAGTCCTGAAGACAATAAGGAGGAACGGCTGGAACAACTGCAAGCCGAGGTAGATGCAATAAGAACCCAGATGCTAGGGCAGATGGCTCTTATCCAAGACCTAGCCCGGGGACTAGAAGAGCTGAGAACCATCATCAACCAACTTCATCAAGACAGATACAATAGTATGAAGCAAACAGTCGAGGTCGGGGACCAAGTCATTGATCAACCTCCAAGAAGACAAAAGGTTGGTTTGGTGAAGAGTGGAACTTTCCAAATTGCTACTACATCACGGGTCCAACAACAACCTCGCCAAAAACAACGGGTTGATCAGAGTAAGCCGGATATGCCCAAAAGGCAGTTTACCAAAATCAACATGTCATTGGCTCAAGCATTGCAACGCCTGTTGAAGGCCAAGTTGGTTATATTAAGGGACTCTCCTATGAATCCCAACATAGCCTCCCCAAGGTACAATCCTGATGCAAGGTGTGCATACCATTCCAATAGCCCTTGACATGACACCAACAACTATTGGGCGTTGAGAAATAAAATTCAAGACCTGATTGATGAATGAGCGCTAGAACTCGCACAAGACGGTCATGCTGAGTTCTTCTACCATCCCTCTAAAGCATACCATTTGAAGTGACAAGTTCTAACAAGAGGGCTTTTCGTTCATTAGAAATTTCAATTTGTAAATTTCTTTTGATTTGTTTGAACATTTATTCATATCAAACCTCGTTATTTCATCAATGCATTGCACATGTTTGTCTTGAATCAATTCATTCGTATTCACTATTTCAAAAATGTGTTCTTATTTCCTTTTGTGATATTCAACTCTCGATTAACAAAAGCTATGAACCTTTAGAGGGAGGATGACGAAAATTGTGACACCCCAAATTAATTCAAGTGTTAAATTATTAGGAATTTAATTATTAATTAATTAAAGGCTTAATTAATAATATTTTGGATTAAATGGATGAATTAATTATGGAATTAAAAAGGAAGACCGGGGGGGTGTAAGGTTGAATTAGAGGTGTGTGAAGTAAAAAGCTCTACTAAATAATAACTAATTTATTACTATTATTTGGCAGATAATAAAAGGAATATAAAAAGAAGGATAAAAAGGAAAAGAAAAAGGAGGTTATTTGGAAATGTCATTATACGTGAAATTGGAGAAGAGAAGAGAAGAGAGGAAAAAGCCAAACACCGTTAATTCGAAGGATCATCGCGAGGTAAGGGGTGATTTCATTCAGTTAATATGCCTTATAGGTTTTGGAATCAATAGGATTGATTAAGTATGTTAGGAAACTTGAATTAGATAATTCTAGGTTTGTAGGATTATCCCTAATTGTGTCGGATTATAGGAATTGGAATCATTAATGTGATAAATAATTAATAGGAATGATGGAAACATGATTTATGATGTTGTATTGATGTGTATTGGTTGCATTTTAGTATTCCTAATGTTATAATTCATATGGGAATGAAAAGGAATGGATTGAGATACATAATGCTGTCAAAAATAGCAGTTTTGGGTTCTGCAAGTCGTGGGAACCGGTTACTCCTGGGGAGGAACCGGGTTCCCAGTTCAAATTTTCAAAAATTGGGTATTTTTCAACGTAGGAACCGGTTCCTGTATAGGTAGGAACCGGGTTCCCATACATTTTCCAGAAGCGTGATTTTTGAACTTCGCAGGAACTGGTTCTTGCATATGTAGGAACCGGGTTCTGCTGTAACTTTTTGAAAAATATTAAACTTTGAAAATTCATAACTTTCAAACCGTAAGTCCGTTTTGAGTGCCGTTTTGGACGTTATTTCTTAAATTTAATGCTCTACTTTATAAAATGAAAAGATTTCCTAAAACCTGAAATTATTTTGAAAATGAGTCAAATCCCAGAATAAGTGATTATTGGCTAACGCACATGGGTGTGTATGTAGCAGTGAATCTGTGATGGATGGATGTATTAGTATTGTGTGAATGAAAGGCATGTTTATGTTGCTAATGATGGTGTTCATGATCGTTGAGATATCATGTTTTTGGTTTTGGTCCAGTTATGATAAATTGATGTATTTCATAGAATGATTTGATGTTGCATGCTAGTGATGTGCGTGCATATGCATTGTTTTGGTGAAGTTAATTCCCATTGGGTGGAATTTGACTTGTATTGCCGTTAACCGATACCCGGGTGATGATAGGTGGTTAGGCTGGATTCGTGTCGGGGTGTTTATGGACGAATCGATGGTTGCTGTATCTGGTTGATGATGGATCAGTGTTGGGTGATTTGGTCACGTGTTGGTACCACATGCATTGTGTCTGCATTTGTGTTTGCATGGAATTGTAACATGTTAGGATGTCTTCCAGTGTTACAATTCTTTGGCTGATTATTGATTTGTGCATAATGACTTGTATGATTGGAACTGCGTGTTAAATCTGAATTTATGCTAAAATGGGTGAAATAATATGCTTGTGATATAATGTTGATTGAGAAGCTTATAATGCATGTTAATTATGAGAAATCTCACCCTTACTTTAATAATTTCAGATTAAAGTTAGCAGCTCAGGAGTTGGTGAGGACGGCTCTAGAGCTATGTTACTTTAAGTCCGCGTGTCAGTGTCGTGCTCTGATAGGTTGTAACACTGGGGAACGTTTAGTTGATGAATTAGTTATTATTCAATTGTTTCTTTGAATTTCATTGGGAATAATTATGTTTTGGTTTATTCCGTTTTGGTTATGGTATTTTTCTGCTGTGTAAGACATGGTCTTAATTTGATTGAATTATTTGAATAATGACCCTCAGTGTAGCATGACTACTGTTTTATTGGAAGTTTTAGTTATTTCATAATTGTGACATCCCTTGTTCCGTGTTAACTCTGATGTAATATGTCTTTAATCATTGATATAATTAATATTATTCGGGGTATTTTAGAAGGGGTGTTACAATAGTGGTATCAGAGCATAGTCGGTCTTGTCTTGTGTCGTTATCCCTTTTGTATGCGACTAGTGTAAGATGACACTGTCTATACTTGTGTGCTGATGAGGTTGTTTTGTAATGTTACAAGAACAATGGCCGGAAGAGGTAACGGAAGAAACGACGATGCTATTGCTGAAGCATTGAGAATGTTGGCTGGAGTACTCGGAGGGAACCAGCAGGGAGCTGTGATTGGTGCTGACCGACAATTGGGGAATTTTCAGAGGAATAATCCTCCGTTGTTCAAGGGTGCACATGATCCCGAAGGTGCTCAGAAGTGGTTGAAGGAGATCGAGAGGATCTTCAGTGTAATTGACTGTGCTGAAGGGCTGAAGGTGAGATACGGAACTCACATGTTAGCAGAGGAAGCTGATGACTGGTGGGTTGCTACCAGAACTGAAATGGAAGAAGATGGTATTGCGCTGACTTGGGCTGTGTTCAGGAGGGCTTTTCTGAGGAGGTACTTTCCTGAGGACATCAGAGGCAAGAAGGAGATTGAGTTTCTGGAACTCAAGCAGGGTAACAAGACTGTCAGTGAGTATGCTTCGAAGTTTACTGAGTTAGCGAAGTATTATGCTCATTATACTAACGATGCAGATGGAGAATTTTCCAAATGTATCAAGTTTGAGAATGGTCTTAGTGATGAGATTAAGCAGGGTATTCAGTATCAGCGTATCCGAAGATTTCCTGATCTGGTTGACTGTAGTAGGATTTTAGAGGAGGATCTTGCTAGCACTAAGTCGAATGCTCGAGGGTATGTTGATAGGAAAGGTAAGCAACAGATGGATCGTGGTAAGCCTTATGATAGAAGTAATCAGAGACCCGGTGGTTGGAAGAAGTTTGGTGGAGGAGATTCTAGTTCTTCCATTAAGTGCTACAAGTGTGGTGAGACAAGAAATCGTATGGTGGATTGCAAAAGTAATGATAAGAAGTGTTTCAAGTGTGGGAAACTCGGCCATGTGGCCAATGATTGCAGAGTAAGAGGGGTGACTTGTTACAACTATGGTGAAGAAGGTCATACTCGTCCTCAGTGTACAAAACCCAAGAAGGAGCAAGCTGGTGGTAAAGTGTTTGCATTGTCTGGGTCAGAGACTAAGCCAGATGATCGGCTGATTAAAGGTACATGTTTTATTAATGACATACCTTTGATTGCGATTATTGATACTGGAGCTACGCATTCTTTTATTGCTTTGGATTATGCTAAAAGATTGAATTTGGAAATTTCTAATATGGATGGAAGTATGGTTATTGATACTCCTGCGTCGGGTTCAGTGACTACTTCGTATGTTTGTAGGAATTGTCCTATTGTGATTTTTGGTAGGGGTTTCGATATGGATTTAGTGTGCCTACCGTTAGAACAACTTGATATCATCCTTGGAATGAACTGGTTGGAATTCAACCAGGTTCATATCAACTATTTTGCAAAGACGGTTATTTTTCCTGAAGAGGTTGGTGTCGAAGATGTGACTATGTCGGTTAAACAGATGAACCTAGCTGTGAAAGATGGTGTTGTGGTATTTATGTTGTATTCTGCAATAGAAGCGGAGGGAAAAGCAAAGAGTGATGGATTGCTAGTGGTGAATGAATTTCCAGAGGTGTTTCCGGAAGACGTTAGTGAATTGCCACCTGAGAGGGAGGTAGAATTTACTATAGATTTGATTCCTGGAACTAGTCCGGTGTTGATGGCGCCTTACCGTATGTCAGCATCTGAATTAGCGGAGTTAAAGAAACAGTTGGAGGAGTTACTTGAGAAGAAGTTTATTCGTCCGAGTGTTTCACCGTGGGGTGCTCCGGTGTTGTTGGTTAAGAAGAAAGAAGGTTCAATGGGATTACGTGTTAATTACAGACATCTGAATAAAGTTACAATCAAGAATCAGTATCCTTTTCCGAGGATCGATGATTTGAGGGATCAACTAGTTAGAGCTTGTGTATTTAGTAAGATTGATCTGAGATCTGGATATCATCAGATTCGTGTGAAGTCGGAAGATATTCAGAAAACTGCATTTAGAACGAGGTATGGACATTACGAGTATTCTGTTATGCCGTTTGGAGTTACTAATGCACCTGGTGTTTTCATGGAGTATATGAACAGGATATTTCATCCGTATCTTGATAAGTTTGTGGTGGTGTTCATTGATGATATTCTAATTTATTCGAAGAGCGATGAAGAGCATGCAGAACATCTCAGAGTTGTGTTGGAATTGTTGAAAGAGAAGAAGCTTTATGCGAAGTTGTCCAAGTGTGAATTCTGGTTAAGTGAAGTAAGTTTTCTTGGCCATGTAATTTCCAAGAATGGAATTTCTTTGGATCCTACGAAGGTAGAAGCAGTATCTCAGTGGGAAGCGCCGAAGAATGCTTCTGAGATCCGTAGTTTTCTGGGTCTTGCAGGTTATTACAGGAAGTTTATAGAAGGATTTTCCAAATTAGCGTTACCGTTGATTAAGTTGACCAGGAAGGGTCAGATGTTTGTTTGGGATGTTGAATGTGAGAAAGGATTTCAAGAGCTGAAGAGGAGGTTGACAAGTGCTCCGATCTTGATTTTGCCAAATCCGACTAAGTCTTTTGTTGTGTATTGTGACACATCATTAATGGGATTAAGTGGTGTGTTGATGCAAGATAAGCAGGTGGTGGCTTATGCTTCGAGACAATTGAAAGTACATGAAAGGAATTATTCGACTCATGATTTGGAGTTGGTAGCTGTTGTGTTTGTTTTGAAGTTATGGAGGCATTATTTATATGGTTCTCGGTTTGAGGTTTTCAGTGATCACAAAAGTCTGAGGTATCTCTTTGATCAGAAAGAGTTGAATATGAGGCAGAGGAGATGGTTAGAATTTCTAAAGGATTATGATTTCGGTTTGAATTACCATCCTGGTAAGGCAAACGTTGTTGCGGATGCCTTGAGTAGGAAGTCCTTGCATATGTCGATGTTAATGGTCCGTGAGTTAGATTTGGTTGAGCAGTTCAGAGATTTAAGTTTGGTATGTGAAACTACTCCGAATAGTGTGAAATTGGGTATGTTGAAACTGACTAGTGGTATTCTGGAAGAAATTCGGAATGGACAGAAGTCCGATGTTGGGTTAGTTGATAAATTGACATTGATCAACCAAGGTCAAGGAGGCGAGTTCCGGATTGATGAGAATGGTGTTATGAGATTTGGTAATAGGGTGTGTGTTCCGGATGTTGCAGAGATTAGGAAGAGTATTTTGGAAGAAGGACATCGTAGTGGATTGAGTATTCATCCTGGTGCTACTAAAATGTACCATGATTTGAAGAAGTTGTTTTGGTGGCCGGGAATGAAAAAGGAAATTTCTGAGTTTGTGTATGCTTGTTTGGTTTGTCAGAAGTCGAAGATTGAGCATCAGAAACCGTCAGGATTGATGGAACCGTTGTTTGTTCTGGAATGGAAATGGGATGGAATCTCTATGGATTTTGTGTCTGGTTTGCCAAGGACATCGAAGAATTGTGATTCTATCTGGGTTATTGTTGATCGGTTGACGAAATCTGGTCACTTTATTCCGATAAGAATGGATTATCCGATGGAAAGGTTGGCAGAATTGTATGTTGAGAAGATTGTGAGTTTGCCCGGTATTCCTTCTAGTATTGTATCGGATCGAGATCTGAGGTTTACATCTAAATTTTGGACGGGATTGCAAGAAGCTTTGGGTACTAAGTTGCGTTTGAGTTCCGCTTATCATCCACAGACAGATGGTCAGACGGAGAGAACGATTCAGCCGTTGGAAGATTTATTAAGAGCTTGTGTGTTGGAGAAAGGTGGAGCTTGGGATAGTTATCTACCATTGATTGAGTTTACCTACAACAATAGTTTTCATTCGAGCATTGGTATGGCTCCGTTTGAGGAATTGTATGGTAGGAGGTGTCGGACACCGTTGTGTTGGTATGAATCTGGAGAGAGTGCTGTGATTGGACCGGAAATTGTCCAACAGACTTCGGAAAAGATTAAGATGATTCAAGAGAAGATGAGGACTTCTCAGAGTCGTCAGAAAAGTTATCACGATAAGAGGAGGAAAGATCTTGAGTTTAGCGAAGGAGAACATGTTTTTATGCGAGTTACTCCGATGACTGGTATTGGTCGAGCTTTGAAGTCAAAGAAGTTGACTCCATGTTTTATTGGTCCGTTTCAGATAACCAAGAGAGTTGGGAAAGTTGCTTATCAGATTGCTTTGCCACCGTCACTTGCAAATTTGCATGATGTTTTTCATGTATCTCAGCTAAGGAAGTACATTGCTGATCCGTCTCATGAGATTCGGGTAGACGATATACAGGTACGAGAGAATTTGACTGTGGAAGTGGTACCTGCGAGAATTGAGGATTGGAAGTTGAAACAGTTGCGAGGCAAGGAGATCGCGTTGGTAAGAGTGGCTTGGGGAGGACCAGCAGATGGAAATGTCACTTGGGAGCTGGAGAGTCAGATGAAGGACTCGTATCCCGAACTGTTCGTCTAAGGTATGTTTTCGAGGACGAAAACTCTTTTAGTAGGGGAGAGTTTTGACACCCAAAATTAATTCAAGTTTAAATAATTAGGAATTTAATTATTAAATTAATTAAAGGCGTAATTAATAATATTTTGGATTAAATGGATGAATTAATTATGGAATTAAAAAGGAAGACCGGGGGGGTGTAAGGTTGAATTAGAGGTGTGTGAAGTAAAAAACTCTACTAAATAATAACTAATTTATTACTATTATTTGGCAGATAATAAAAGGAATATAAAAAGAAGGATAAAAAGGAAAAGAAAAAGGAGGTTATTTGGAAAAGTCATTATACGTGAAATTGGAGAAGAGAAGAGAAGAGAGGAAAAAGCCAAACGCCGTGAATTCGAAGGATTATCGCGAGGTAAGGGGTGATTTCATTCAGTTAATATGCCTTATAGGTTTTGGAATCAATAGGATTGATTAAGTATGTTAGGAAACTTGAATTAGATAATTCTAGGTTTGTAGGATTATCCCTAATTGTGTCGGATTATAGGAATTGGAATCATTAATGTGATAAATAATTAATAGGAATGATGGAAACATGATTTATGATGTTGTATTGATGTGTATTGGTTGCATTTTGGTATTCCTAATGTTATAATTCGTATGGGAATGAAAAGGAATGGATTGAGATACATAATGCTGTCAAAAATAGCAGTTTTGGGTTCTGCAAGTCGTGGGAACCGGTTACTTCTGGGGAGGAACTGGGTTCCCAGTTCAAATTTTCAAAAATTGGGCATTTTTCAACGTAGGAACCGGTTCCTGTATAGGTAGGAACCGGGTTCCCATACATTTTCCAGAAGCGTGATTTTTGAACTTCGCAGGAACCGGTTCCTGCATATGTAGGAACCGGGTTCTGCTGTAACTTTTTGAAAAATATTAAACTATGAAAATTCATAACTTTCAAACCGTAAGTCCGTTTTGAGTGCTGTTTTGGACGTTATTTCTTAAATTTAATGCTCTATTTTATAAAATGAAAAGATTTCCTAAAACCTGAAATTATTTTGAAAATGAGTCAAATCCCAAAATAAGTGATTATTGGCTAACGCACATGGGTGTGTATGTAGCAGTGAATCTGTGATGGATGGATGTATTAGTATTGTGTGAATGAAAGGCATGTTTATGTTGCTAATGATGGTGTGCATGATCGTTGAGATATCATGTTTTTGGTTTTGGTCCAGTTATGATAAATTGATGTATTTCATAGACTGATTTGATGTTGCATGCTAGTGATGTGCGTGCATATGCATTGTTTTGGTGAAGTTAATTCCCATTGTGTGGAATTTGACTTGTATTGCCGTTAACCGATACCCGGGTGATGATGGGTGGTTAGGCTGGATTCGTGTCGGGGTGTTTATGGACGAATCGATGGTTGCTGTATCCGGTTGATGATGGATCAGTGTTGGGTGACTTGGTCACGTGTTGGTACCACATGCATTGTGTCTGCATTTGTGTTTGCATGGAATTGTAACATGTTAGGATGTCTTCCAGTGTTACAATTCTTTGGCTGATTATTGATTTGTGCATAATGACTTGTATGATTGGAACTACGTGTTGAATCTGAATTTATGCTAAAATGGGTGAAATAATATGCTTGTGATATAATGTTGATTGAGAAGCTTATAATGCATGTTAATTATGAGAAATCTCACCCTTATTTTAACAATTTTAGATTAAAGTTAGCAGCTCAGGAGTTGGTGAGGATGGCTCTAGAGCTATGTTACTTTAAGTCCGCGTGTCAGTGTCGTGCTCTGATAGGTTGTAACACTGGGGAACATTTAGTTGAGGCATTAGTTATTATTCAATTGTTTCTTTGAATTTCATTGGGAATAATCATGTTTTGGTTTATTCCGTTTTGGTTATGGTATTTTTCCGCTGTGTAAGACATGGTCTTAATTTGATTGAATTATTTGAATAATGACCCTCAGTGTAGCATGACTACTGTTTTATTGGAAGTTTTAGTTATTTCATAATTGTGACATCCCTTGTTCCGTATTAACTCTGATGGAATATGTCTTTAATCATTGATATAATTAATATTATTCGGGGTATTTTAGAAGGGGTGTTACAAAAATGATATCAAAATCTCTACAGTATGCTTTTGAACAGACCATGCTGACGATGTATAGGCATTGTTTCAAATCCTAAACGGTGGAGTTATAAGGAAGATAATCCCTCGTCAAACCCCTTCGAGCCAAAGAAGTAGGAGTTTTTCTTTTCACACAAATTAAAACCCTTAATCATAACTTGGGGCAGGATAGTTTTCTCAGTTAATTCAGAGACGTATTTAGTCATAATCTGCCACTTCGTACACAATGAATGGCATCGAAGACATCCTTCCAAAACAAAAGACAGTGATGGTTCCGTATAATCGTCAAGACAGGCAATCATTATCTCTCGAAATAAAAGCCCGTTAAGTCAAAACCTATGAAGGAGACTTAAGAGAAAAATTGGGGCATCCCGCTGACTGTAATCACAAAAGAAACAGTTCAGGCAAAAGACAGGGATAATAAAACCAAAAAAAGAGGTTACTACAAATCCTCGGCAAAAAAAAGGATTACAAAATGACTGCCTTTTTCAAGTAAAATTTCAGTATCTGAACCATCACCGGAACATCAAGGGCAATATTCCAAGACTCAAACGGGATCTAAATGCACAATTACCTGAGCCTAGGATCGAAGAACATCACGAAGAACGGGTGGGTACAAATAAATTTTAAGCCTTTATCCTTTGTTTCTTGAACCGTGAACCAGCCCGTTATAACCCTTAAAAGTCCTAGCTGAAGAATGGGTTAGTTCGAACGCATATTGTTACAAAAGGTATCCTGACTCCTATAAGGTTTGCTATAAATCTTGAGTTGACATCAAACTTTTACAAAAAAAAACTTGTTTTACTAAAAAATGAATTTTCAAACTTCAAGATAGACATAAGCTTTGCATTCTTAAAATAACATTGTTTGCATATGACTATTTATTCAATAGCAGAGAAATTCGCATGACGAATATCTAGTGAACAAAAACCTTCTCAATAAAAAGGATCACCTCAAGTGGAAAAAACACTTCCAACCAAGGGGAACGGCATGATAATTGTCCATCATATGGGGCAGTCAAGTCAAGATTCAAGGAATCTCTCAAAGATGCCAAATAGCCAGGGGCAGATCTCCATCTGAATCACTTGGGGCATTGAACACGAATTCCAGCAACGAATGTTGTATGATCAAACGAACATCTTTCGGTAGTGTGGCAACACAACACTACCGACAGTGACAACTCCCTACACCCTGAGTGCGTGGACATAGTCAGAAAATACTACGCATGAACAAAGACCGGCTAGGTTGACTGGCCTAGGCAAAAATAAGGGCATCCCGGAGAATCAAAAGGGTTCGGGCAAAAATTAGGGATAAAAACAAAAAAGATATGTACACCCGGGAAGCCGAAAACCTGAAAAGGCAGCTTGGGCAAAAAAGGTTATCCCGGTGGACTGAAAATCTGAAAAGACAGTCCAAGGAAAAGTTAGGGATTAAAATGTACGACTATGTCCCATCTCCTCTCTATCAGTGGAAGACTTATACCTTGATCAACATTCAGCAAGAGCACCAGAATCGATACAGTTCAAATACACTCCAGATACGGATGCCATTCTGATACTCATTCAGATTCAGCTTTTAGATACAGTCCAGATACGCTCCAGATATGGATCCCATTCTGATACTCATTCAGATTCAGCTTTCAGATACAATTTAGATACACTCCATATACGGATGACATTCTGATACTCATTCAGATTCAGCTTTCAGATACAGTTCAAATACGCTCCAAATACGGATGCCATTCTAATACTCATTCAGATTCAGCTTTCAGATACAGTTCAGATATGCTCCAGATACGGATGCCATTCTGATACTCATTCAGATTCAGCTTTCAGATACAATCCAGATACGCTCCAGATACAGATGCCATTCTGATACTCATTCAGATTCAGCTTTCAGATACAGTCCATATACGCTCCAAATACAGATTCCATTCTGATACTCATTCAAATTCAACTTTCAGATACAGTTCAGATACGCTCCAGATACAGATGCCATTCTGATACTCATTCAGATTCATCTTTCAGATACAGTTCATATACGATCTAGATACAGATGCCATTCTGATAGTCATTCAGATTCAGCTTTTAGATACAGTTCAGATACGCTCCAGATACGGATGCCATTCTGATACTCATTCAGATTTAGCTTTCAGATATAGTCCAGATACGCTCCAGATACGGATGGCATTCTGATACTCATTCAGATTCAGCTTTCAGATACAGTTCAGACACACTCTAGATACCGATGCCATTCTGATACTCATTTAGATTTAGCTTTCAGATACAGTCCATATACGCTCCAGATACGGATTCCATTCTAATACTCATTCAGATTCATCTTTCGGGTACAGTTCAGATGCACTCCAGATACGGATGCCATTCTGATACTCATTCAGATTCAGCTTTCCAATACAGTTCATATACGATCTAGAGACGAATTCCATTATGAAACTCATTCAACACATATTTCAAGTACAATTCAGATACGATCCAAAGACGAATGTCATCCTGACAGTCATTAAATACATGTTCAAGTACAATCACAACATAGATCCATCCATAAAATCTCTGCATGTACTTTTTCCAGCAGGGTACAAGGGGCAGAGACAGTTGGAAGCAAATTCACCATCACATATAATACAGTGAAACCCATACTCCCCACAGAACCGAGACAACCAAGATTCGACCTCCGTATCCCCAAGCAGGAATTCCTATCCCAGCAGGTTCCTTCAGAAAGTTGATATTTGTATCCACCAGCCGAGTTTTATAACCGTGAGCAATTTCTAAAGCCATCTCCCGAGCAGAGTTTATTTCTCTGTTAATGGAAGCTCAATCTCCAACAAAGTTCTTCTCTCCAGCAATGAAAGTTCATCCCCACCTGAGTTTATTTCTCCAAATCAGCAGATCTTCCAACAGAGTATCCCTCTTCCTCATAGAGTCAGTCTCCCACAAGGTTATTCTCAAACAGAGTCTCTCCCGGAGGATTGTTCTCAAGCATAACGGACACAAGTCTCCAGCTAATCATATTCGGTCATTATCCACAGCAAGAACGAAGAACTCAACTCTTTGTACTCTCCAACAGAAGTCCAGGATTTATTCTCCCCAGCTAGAGAATATCACAATGGCATTACATATCCATACATCATGGCATGCGCATATGCATCATACAGCATAATCTCATTTATTTTGAGAACATCATTACTCAATACATTTCATACATCATGACATTGTATACAACTAACTCTTTACCTTTTAGGGAAATACGCAATCAAGTTCTCACAAGTTTTCTCTGGTTCAGTCAAACCGACACTAAGGTTTCTATTCTAGTTAAAGATGTTCTAAGACTTTCGTCTGGGTCAGCTGAATCGTCGCTAAGATTCCCCTGATTTCTATGTCAGTCAAAGTTAATCCGAGACCTCTCTAGGGACCAGTCAAATCGATACTAAGATTTCTCTCCCAGTTGAAGTTTCCCCTGGTTCAGTCAAATCAATACTAAGATTTCTATTCCAGTTCAAGATATGAAGCCCGAAAATTGACCGGATAATATCTTGATTTCTCCAAAATACTACAAAGCCTGGAATTGACCAGATAATGGTATATCTTAGATTCAAGCTATGAAGCCCAGAAATCGACCGGATAATATCTTGATGTCTCCAGTTACTATGAAGCCTGGAATCGACCAGATAGTGGTATATCTTAAATACAAGCTATGAAGCCCGGAAATCGACCAGAAAACAGCTTAACCCTCAGCAAGTTATTGTGAAGCCTGGAAATCGACAAGATAGCAATACAATATACCATGAAGCCTGGAATCGACCAGATAATGGTATAAGACACTGTGAAGCCTGTGACACGACCAGATAACAATATAAGGTACTACGAAGCTTGGAATTCGACCAAATAGCAGTTTACCCGGCCAATTACTATGAAGCCTGGAAATCGACCGGATATTAGTATGCCTTAAACTCAAGTTGAAGCCCGGATGCGACCGGATAACCACTTGATTCCTTCTGAAGCCTGGAGAACAACCAAATAAGAATTGAGAAATTGCGAAACCTGGAAGACGACCAGATAGAAAGTCTAATCTCATCTCCCTAGTAAGTCACTGTAAAACCTGGAGCACGACCAGATAGCAGTCAGTCTTATTTTCCTCAGCAAATCACTGTAAAGCCTAGAGCACAACCAGATAACAGTTTATTTTTCACCTCCTCGACTAAGAGATGATTCCCTAGTAGAGTAACAGACAACTGAAGTTCCTAAAACTCTATTTCTCTCAAGACAGAGACCAGCATCCCCAGCGAAGTCCTCCTCAACAACAGGTATACGGGCTCTCGCAAAGGAATCTCTTATGCGATTGACACTTCTTCGGATGGCATCTTTAAGCCCATCTTCTAACATCGACCTCCAAATGGCATCTATAAGCCCATTCCCGATAACGCAAGGCCAATACCACTTCATGCGAGTGCAAATTTCTGGGCACTCTAGTGTTCAATCATCTTCAACCTTTGGATCACGAAAGGCAGACAAGCCAATCTACATCCTCAGGTTTAAGAAGATTGAACAGGGGAAGCTGTTGTACCCCAAAATTTTCCCTCTCATATTTCTCAATACATTTCAAGTGGGATCCTCAAATTGCTCAAGGAAGTCCAAGAGTTGACCAGACAAATTCTCTCCTAATGTAGTCTACCTCAAATTAGGGTTTCAGTTTGCATCAAGATATTTGAATCAAAAGGGTCCCAAATTCTCACTATTATCCTAATATGTTCTCAATATCATCCATGTCAAGTTTCAAGCCTTGCAGAGAAAGTTTGCTCAGTTAATTGCTCAAAGGCCTGAAAATCGATTGTGCTAGGGCAAAAGTCAATTGTGGCCCACATGCAGTCAAACTTCAAGATATTTGGTCAACATTCTCATTTTGAAGTATTATTCATCATTTGATCAAGGGTTGAGTATTATTCCTCAAGGATTGCTCATAATTCATCAAAACCCAAAAGTTCCTAAATTAGGGTTTTGTAGGAAAAGTCAACTCAACTTTGACCAAGCATAAATTTCTCATACTTTATCATAAATGACCCATCCAAAGCTCATTTTGAAGAGGATGCAATTCCCTACAATCCATCTTCAGCTCCCAAGTTCAAAATATGCACTCATAAGAAGATATAAATTTGGACATTAAAGGTCATTTTGGAAAGTCAACAAAAACACATTTTATGTCAAAGCTTCATACATGAACATGGAAGACTCAATTGAAATGATACCAAAAGGGTTGCTTAGAGGACATCTTGAGCTTTCTAAAAAGTCCCATAACACCCTCATAGGGTTAAGATTGAGAGAGATATGCATTGTCAAAGTTGGCCAATTTTTTAAAAAATGCATGAAGCAAATATTTACCAAACATGGTTTTTTCCAAATGGGCCTATCTTTTCAAATTTGAAACTAATTCCTAACATGGTCCACGACCTCTAAGCCCACCCATACATTTTTCTACTATTTATGCTATTTATTTTGATATTTTATTCAATAAAATTCAGAAATAAATAAATAAATAATAGAAATAATGTAAATTTTGATGTGAATCTGTTTTGGGCAAGTTTTATGCTGGTTTATGTCAATTGATTTCGTGCAATAACCCTTCAAATATGTCCAGGTTCATCCACATGTGAAAATGGCATAAAATCTTCAAATATGGCATTTGTTTTCAAATTTTGATCATGGTCTTAAAACACAACATTATGAGGGAGATTCTTTCCATGCTTTCTTGTCTCCTCATTCTCCACTATAAATATAGAGCCATAAAAGCTTGAAAAGGGACGAAACTTCTCTCTAAAAAGCTCTTAAAAAGCTCTTCAAAAAGCTCTCCAGAAATTAAAGAATTGGTGCAAGTCATATCTCGAGGTCCCGGTCTCTCTCAATTGACATCAAGCCTCAAACCATCCTCTTAAAGTCCTCAGGAGTCTTACAAGGCCCAAGAGCAATTTATCACACGCCTAGCACGCCCCTATTTGACAATATCGGTTTGGTAAAAATTTAAACTTCGAATCTCTAATTTTAATCTAATTTTATGGTATGCTAACGTTTGTTTGAGTTTATATAGAACAGTTATGGATGGTTGAATCATAGGTTCCACGCAAGAATAAAAAACACCATAGTTAGAGCATGAAGATTTTGAAGATTCGGGCCTAGGGATTTCTGATGATTTCACCCCCTGTTTACTTTTGCTACTAGGCCCATCTTTATTTTCTTATTTTATTCATTTCATTTATTTCTTTTAATCCCTTTTTTTATTTTTATCAATAAACAATATAAAAATCACATTAAAATAGATTTAGGATTTTTTTTCTTAATTAAATTTTAATTTTGGTAAATTAATTAACTAATCACTTTAACTTTTTTTAAAATTAAAATTAATAGAACTTAGGTTTAATTTCATTTTAATTCATTTTCCTTTTCGTAACAAAAATACCAAAAAAACATAGAATTAATTTCTTTTATTTAAATTTCATGTTTCTTTAATAATTATCTTTTTTTTTAAATATAGATCTAGATCAATTATTTTTTAAATTAAACCATTTTTATAAATTAAAACAAAAAACAACAAAAGGATTTTTTTTTATATCTTAGGATTTTTAGACGTCTTTTCAAATTTGCGCGTTATTATTCTTTCGCACTTCATTTTATTATTGTAACTGTATATTGGGATGTAATAAATGATTAGTAGGACCTTTACCGCTTTTATTTATTTTTCCCCCAGTTTTGGATATGTACATAATCCCCCTCCCCGAAGCCTTGTAATAGCTAGGTTTTATATTTCTGCACTTTTAAATTACTGCAATTATTAACTGCTAGATGTATGACTAATATGATTGAATGGCAAGAATAATAAAATATTAGCAAACTTAACACAAGACTAAAATAACTGAACATAACACACCTTGAACATATGCACCCTTAGGGTATACCTCACTTGGTTGCCTCGGAAAATAATGGTCATGTCCCTCGAACGTAGGGATATCTTTAGCAAAGACCCTCGGTTAAAGTCATCATAAAAGATCATGGTCCCTTACTGTCCCTCGAGTTGCCTACGGTATATGATCTTGTCCCTCGATGTTGCCTACGAATATATGATGACAGTCCTTTCGAAATGCTAAGGTATCCTTACATGTTGCCTTCAATGACCATTACGTCCCTTTCAAATTGACCCTTACAAATTTCAACGACGGTGCTACCTATTTCTCAATAGTAGGATAGAGTTGTCTAAAGGAAACAAGAATAGATACGATCTTTTTTCGAGTAGGTAGATGCTAGTAGGTACTTGTTCAAATCAAACTTTTTCACACCAAACACTTTTCAAACAAAGTTTTCAAAAACACTTTATAACACTCTTGAAGACAGAAGCAAGGGTTAAAACGAAGTAAAACAAACTTTTTAAAACAAAGCACACACACAAGAAATTTAAAAAGATGAGCAAGTACCTAAGAGCCCATGGAAAACCATGGGTAGAAAGGGTGCTAACACCTTCCCTTTCTATAATCTCCCCCCGTACTCAGAAACATCTCGAAAAAGTATTTTTTTTCTGTACTTTTTTCCTTTCCAATTGGATGAAATAAAAGTCGATGGCGACTCTTGCTTACCGCGACATTTTGTGAATAAAAAAAACGCAAAACGCAAACCAGTAAAAACAGTCTTGTTCTGCCACCGTATCACAACGGGCATCTCTCGAATAGCTTTGACTTTATCAGGATCTACCTCAATACCTCATTGGCTGACAATGAAACCCAGAAGTCTTCCAGAACGAACACCAAAAGTGCACTTGTTAGGATTCAGACGAAGTTTATACTTTCTCAAACATTGGAATAATTTCAGAAGATGCTCCACACGGTCTTCTTCAGTATGTGATTTGGCAATCATATCAACTATATAAACTTTTATCTCTTTATGCATCATATCATGGAACAGAGCAGTCACGGCTCTTTAGTATGTTGCACCAGCATTTTTTAAACCAAACGACATTACTCGATAACAAAATGTTCCCCAAGGTGTAATGAAGGTTGTCTTCTCCATATCTTCAGGTGCCATCTTGATTTGATTGTACCCAGAGAAACTATCTATAAAAGAAAAAACTTTGAACTTTGCGGTGCTATCGACCAATACGTCAATATATGGTAATGGGAAATCATCCTTTGGGGTGGCTCTATTCAGATCTCTGTAGTTCACACACATTCGAACCTTTCCATCATTCTTAGCAACATGCACTATATTGGCTAACCACTGAGGATAAACTGATGTAACGAGAAAGTCCGTGTTAATTTGTTTTTGGACCTCTTCTTTGATCTTGTCAGCCATATCGGGACGAGTCCTTCTCAACTTCTGCTTAATCGACGAACATTCAGGTCTCAACGACAATCTATTCTCCACAATTTTGTCATCCAAACCTAGAATGTCTTGTTAGGACCAAGCAAACACTTCTACATACTCTCTGAGAAGCTCCAACATTCTTTCTTTGACCTCTGAGATAAGCAACATTCTAATATTGACTTCCTTTTTGTCTTCTTCACTACCCAAATTGATTATCTCCACGGGCTCTTTGAAAGGTTGAATGATATTTTCTTAGTGCTCAAGTAAGCGAGAAATTTCATCAGGGATCTCTTCACTATCCTCTTCCTCGGCTCCGAACACAAGGATTAGAAGTTAGGAGGGGGCATAAGGTCATTTTTTTCAATGGTTAGGTCAAGGATTAATCTGCACATATGATTTATGCTTTATTTTAGAACTAGATTAATGTGAAGGTTATACAGATATAAAAAAAGATTATTATTTTCTATTTTTGTTACCACTTTCCGGATTAAGCGAAAAGTAAAATAGTGTGGGGGACAAAATAACATTTTTATTTATGATTGGAAATACTTGAAACAAAAGCCCAAACATCTTCTCTTTTTCCTTGGGCAGAGCAAAAGGATTTTTTTTCAACACAGCCTGACACAAATACTCTCTCGCCTTGGGCAGAGCGAAAGGTGTTTTTCAAAATAGAACAAAGCATTATTCAGAAATGTGCATCACAGAAGGAATATCAACAGCACTCCAGTTTTAGCAAACCACTCCATGCGCTACAAAGTAAGGTAAATCCTCTTCAGAATCATATTTCATTATAGCATCAACTTTAGGTGGAGTCGGATGGATAAAACCTGTGCTTCGGAAAACTTCTAATATCGGACGGGTAACTGTATCTTCTTTAGCTCTTGCAGACACAGGATAAAACCAAGACCTTCTCCAAACTTGTTTTTAGGCAAATTTAACACCTGGCCCCATCCTTCAGTCGACCCACTCTCAACCACTCGTCATGCATCTTCAAGAGAAGATATAGATGCCCTTTTCTTCTTTACTTCATTATTAGCGATAAATAGAGCTTGGAACTGGGTTCCAATGGCCTCATCAACATCAATATAGGAAAAGGATGACAAACGGCTTACCACTATAGCTTGTTCTCAACTAATTATTACCAGATTTCCATTCCTCATAAACTTCAATTTTTATGGAGCATGGAAGTAACTGCCCCTGCATCATGGATCCATGGGTGATCTAAAAGGTATGAGGACCAATTGTCATAAGGAGATCCACTTCACCGATGACAGTTTTCCTAGAACCTTTAATCGCTTTGACAATTACCCCACTTGGTCTCATAGGAGCACCTTGATGTGATAGTCAAGATAATGTAGTTTTGGTCAGTATATTTAATGATGAACCTGTATCTACCAACACACTTGACAAAGTATCATTTCCATAATTTATTGAGATATGCAAGGCCATATTATGGTTCCTTCCCTCTTCCAGATGGTCTTCATCGCTGAAGCCAAGATTGTTACATGAGGTAATGTTTCCCACAATTCCAACAAATTGGTCTACCATCACATCATGATCTAGGAACGCCAGGTCTAAAACCTTCATTAAAGCTTCCATATGGGCACCAAAATCTCTTAGTAAAGCAAGCATAGAAATCTTGGAAAGAGTTTGCAATAGTTGGTCCACGATGTTGTATTCACTTCTCTTGATGAGTTTCAAAATCTCATCATCATCAGGATGTGGGTTAGGCCCAATGGACCGGCGGCCTCGACCCTTGGTTTAACTTTCATCATCAGAACTTCCACTGGTATAGGTCTTCTGACTTGAACTTCAGGCCTTTTTGATGGTACAACTGCAAAGATACGCCCGCTCCTTGTGACTCTACTCATATCAGCAGTATTGATAAAAGATGGCATCGGTGGTATGGGGACTTCTACTCCATTATCAATCATTGTGGAATTATATTTGTATGGTATGGCTTTGTCCGAGTTATAAGGCAACAGAATAGGTCGACAGATAATCAAAGGAGTAGTGGATGAAGTCTGACTATCATAAGCACTCTCCACTAGTTCAGGCATGTTAAATTGTGGCACTATAACATTCACCTCATCATCTGGATCTTTGTCATATGTGATGGTAATGACCCTTTGATCTAACAACTTCTGAATATCTTCTTTCACAACAGGGAAATCAACTTCTCTTGAGCAAAATTCGCAAACGTAATAATTATGTAGATGTTTAAATAAGGCAAGTCTACTTAAACTTTGATGCATTATGATCAGTAAGTCCCTTATATATCCAAAATGGTAGACTCGAAACTTTCTAGGACATATGTGCACCATGTTTGCCGATGCTTCCCCGTGTTGAGGTAATGGATTAGTTTGAAGATTTGGGTTAATATCTTTGAAATACAAAATACCACTCTTGATTAACCTCTGGACATCTACCTTCAAAGCAAAGCAATTTTCAATATTATGACCTGGCGAACCTTGGTGATATGCATATAATTGATCAGCCTTGTACCAAGAAGAAGTATTATTTGGTGCAATAGGAGGAGGTTTCATTGTTATGAGATTATTCCTAATCAAAGTGGGGAACAACTCGGGGTAAGTCATTGGGATTGCATCAAACTGTGGTTTTCTCGGCGAACGGTTATGATTATGGAATTGTGGAGCTTGTTGTCGAGGCTTTTGCTGAAATTGTCGTTGTTGAATTGGAGAGGCTTGATAAGTTGGAGCTACCATTGTTATGGGGATAGCAAGAGTGACTATTGCAATGTGTGAATATCCTCTTCTCGGCGTTCCAGGAAAAATTGCACTAACATCTTGTTCTCTCCTCTTGGGAAAGACACTCCCAAATTTCTTGACACCACTAGATATACCACCTTCCTTGGTTAAAACCCCCTTCACGGATTCCCACTTCAAGTTGCATGCCCATGTTCACCATTTCAGTGAAGTTGCTAGGCGCACTTGCAACCATTCTCTCATAGTAGAAGGGACCTAATGTTTTCATAAAAATCTTCAACATTTCTTTTTCTTCGAGGGGAGGACAGATTTGAGCGGCAATCTCACGTCACCTTTGGGCATACTAGATTCTCTATCCTTTTGGGGCATAGCTCGGAGTTGATCTTGTCCTGGGGCCATGTCAATATTATACTTGTATTGACGAACAAAAGCCTCACTGAGGTCATTGAAGTTGCGTATTCGGGTGCTATCCAAACCCATGTACCATTTCAAGGCGGCACCAGTTAAGCTATCCTGAAATTAGTGAATTAATAGCTTGTGATCATCAGAGTAGGTGGACATCTTCCTCACATACATGGTCAAGTGACTTTGCGGACACGAGTCACCTTTGTATTTTTCAAAGTCCGATACTTTAGACTTAGCTAGAATTTTAACGTTTGGGACCAAACACAAGTCATGAGCATTTTTACCGAACAAGTATTTCCTTTTAAGTGCTCTAATTTCCCTCTGCATTTCTTGGAATTGGTCTCGGAACTCCTCCATCCTATCGAAGATGCCTAAACTTTCAGCAGGTACAGCATGATAAATGGGTTCATTTTTATATGGAATAGTGTGAACCATGGGAGCAGCGTAGTCATTACAGGCTGAGGGAAAGATACGATAGGCTGGATCATAGGTTGCACAATAGTCATCTCAAGTTGAGGAAAAGATACAATAGGTTGAATCATGGTTTGCACAGTAAGCTGGTACCCTTATGGCGTGAAATTATAAGGCATACCCTATGGAAAACCTTTCGGCATTTGATGTTGTAGAGGGTAGACTTGAGCCAAATAGGCTGGAGCAGTGACAACCTCAGAAACCGCAGTAGTTTGAGCTTCAGCTTTAGTGGCCGAAGTCGAGGGATGATTCTGAGTAGCCATCAAGCTTTCCACCAAAACGGTCAATTTTTCCATTTTAGTACAAAGAGTAGTAACCTCCTCGTGAAGCTCATGATTTTCTTGCTCTAGATCTTCCATTCCCTTTTGATGATTGGCTCGAGTATTATACTGGTGAAATAATTGACGATCTATTAGAGCGGAAAAAGAAGCAAGAATAAGACTCTAGAAAACATGTAAAATTACATGTTGAATGATGCATGATATGCGATGCAAATGATCATTTATTTTTGACAGTTTTTCAAAGAACTTTAAAACTTTGATAACTTGAAAACATAAATGGTAAAGAACTTTGGAGCAACAAAACTTATTTCATTAATAAAGGGAAGAAAATTACAACTTTGGAACATAAAATCCCTTTAAAAAGTTTTACAAAATGGCATAAGTAATAAAAGATAGGGACTATGATCATTCAGAATCATCAATGGACGAAGGACCAAATGCTACTATTAAATTGAGCTTCCTAATCTTATTTTCATAGAAGTCTTCCATCTCTGTCTTCTCGACTATCAATTGATCAACAACTTTCTTCCATGGATTAGGAAGAGGAGTAACATCTATCAAATCTTCCTTCTTTCTCTTCTTTTCCTTAGCATATTTCTTGAGAAATGCATCTTTTTGACGAAGCTTCTCATCACGATCAATAAACTAACCATCTTGAATAAATAGAATATCCTCCTTCTCATTCAGCTGTCTAGTCAGGATCTTATTTTCGTATTCTGATATACTATATTTTTCCTTCCAAGCATCTCTTTCAGACTCCATTCTAGCCAGATTTTCCTGATACTCTTTCATGTTCTCAATAGGAATGGAGGTAGATGATGGTGTAGCAATATGGAATAACGGTTTCTCATGATAATAAGGCATCTTGAGAGCACAAGCCCTAGCACGAACCCATTGAAGGTAAGGCTCCAAATAAACAACACCTCTCTGTCCTAACATGTCCCTTTCTACGGACATGGCGCCAAGACCTTTCAATCTCCTCCTTAGCTGCTTTGTGATCCCTTCCTTCTTGAAGAAAGAAACCACTCAGATGAATGTTTTTTGTCTAGTCTTTCATTGGGTATCCAAACTAGCGGCGTGCAAGAACAGGATTGCAGTTAGTTCCCCTTTCGTACCAAGAAGAGGCAAATTGGGAAAAACAACACAACTATCAATGATCTTCACATCATGATAAGCTTGATTATACCAATCAATGTCAGAATGAGTAAGAGCCATAATTTTTGGCGCCCATCATGGCTTCTTCTTGAGATCCCAAAAAATATCAGACCCAGGTAAATGGGAAACATACCACTGGTATAACAATGGTGTACAACAGATAATCATCCCACCTTGGTAGGAATTCCGAACATGGATGGAATAGAAGGTATCTCCTAGCAGCGTAGGCACTGGATTTCCAATCAAAAATATTCTAATGGAGTTGACATCCACGAACTTATCAATGTTAGGGACCAAGAACAACCCATAAGAAAGTAAAGCAAAGACATTTTCAAAGGCGACAATATCTTTTATCTCAGCGAAGTAACGAGCTTTCATCAACAAAAACTATGGAGGTAAGCCTCGGATTCCTCCCTTGGTAGTCATGTTATCTTCTATCTCAAACTCCCTCAACTGGGTAACTGCTTCTATCTCATGAGACTTAGGTTCCCATTATAAACCAGAGAAAGGAACACGGTGATTGGTAAATCAAGTATATAAGAATACTCTTCCAAAGTGGGCATCAACTGAAAATCAGGAAAAGTGAAGCATCGATAAAATGGATCATAGAACTGGACCAATGTGGTAAGGATACCCTCCTTCATCTTGTGCTTCATAAGAGGAATAATAGATCCATACTTCTTTCAGAAATCTGTAAGGTTCTCAATCTTGGGAATCAAACTCTTCAACTCTTCAATCTCAGGATCCTTGAAACTATAACTCCGAGTGTTTCTTTTTCCAAAATCCATAGTAAAAGTACCTGAGGTGTCTGCAAAAATCATTCTTAAGTTCCTTGAAAAACATGTTTAAAGAATACTTATGGATGCATGAATGAATAATAATGAAACAATTACACATAAGTTCACAAATCACGCTAATGTAGCGATAAAAAATGTAGCGGTGTAAATTGGAGATAGAGCTATTAATTAGCTCGACTCGTAAAATTAAGAGTCACCATCGCGCTTTATTATTTCCAAGGGAAAATGGAAAAGAGCGAAATAAAACCCTTAAATATGCAATGTAAAGTAATACTTAAAAGTAATGAAAATACAATGCGTTTTTTGAAAGAGATCTAAAGTTCGGGGGTTGGTTATACAAAGGGAAGGTACTAGCACCCAATGTATATGCGGTATTCCGCATGAACCTTTTGAAATATATGTTTTTTGGTTAAAAATTATTTGTTTGATTAAAATGGTTTGTTTGGTCAAAATGGGTGTGAATGAGATTTTGAAGATACGACGACCTAGTGTCGAAGTTTTGACTTAAAATGTGTGAGTTTTAAAATTGAGTATTTTAGGAAAATTAACTTAACAAAAATAGTAAAACAAAAACGAATGAAGGGATTCGCACAATCGTATTACATATATATTTGTGACATGAAGTCAACAAAGTTAAAACATTTCCCTTGTAATTTAGACGAACGAAAGATATAAAGATTAAATGATCGAGAATAAAGTTAATTAGAATGACAATTGAATAATTAAATAAACACAAATTAAATAAGAGATTAATTTTATACTAGCATGTATTTCTGAACAATTAAATAAATAACAAAATTAAATAAAAGACTAGTTTATTAGCATGTATTTTTAAACAATTAAATAAATAACAAAGATTAAATAAAGACTAATTTATAATAGAAAGAAATAATTGTATATATAAAATAAACTAAGCTAATATTTTTTTAAGAAATTTTTATGAACTAAGACTAAATAAATACTTAAAATTAAAAAGGGAGAACCAAGGATCAAACTCTAGTTCTTTTGGTTATAACCATTCTGCTCAGCCACTAAACAACTGATGTTTTTCTATTGTGCACTCTCTAAACTAAACAAAGAAAGTAAAACAATTGGGTTGGGCCCTAAAAGTTAAGCCCAAACCCGAATCGGACCTTAGGGGAAATTGAAAAGTTTTCAAAACCCTAGATACACAAAAGGAGGCGTTGAATTGTTGTTAACATTGGGAAAGTTACAAATTAATTATTATTTCAATAAAATCTATTCTCCATGCCTTATCGTGAAAACAAAATTTTGACACTCTCTCTTCCATATTCACAAATCTTCATCACTTCATCTGTGTTCTTTCCACGGCGTTATCATATGTAAGATGAAATCAAAACCTTGACGAGCTATCGATGCCAGATGATACGTCTAACACAAAAACTGTAAGCAGGCATACCCAACCTTCACTCATCTCTTAGAACCAAAAGGAAATTATACAGGTGAGTAACGATCTTATTGGAATCTGTAACAGAAAATAGAAGAACATCAAACTAGAGCAACTGAAACCACTGGGAGAACTGACTATCCTTAAGGTAAGTAGTTTCTGCAGTATCAAAAGGTTGAACGAGGTGCCACGGAGTCGCCGAAAAGGAACCCGTTTTCTCCATTGATATAGCGATAAATTCAGAAGAAGATACTCAAGTTTGATTTCTTTTAAAGATCAACTGAAATTGGAAGTTGGTGAGTGTGGATGGTTGTTGTGTAGCAGAAGGTAACGACGAAAGTTGGGTATTCATGGACAAATGAAAGTCTCGGTTGGTGAATGTGAGGTTTGGCTGTGGAGTTCTGTTTGTCAACTTTTGTTTGCTAAGAGACTTCTAGATGTGTATTTGATATGTACTAATATGCTGATTTGTATACAATTGCAGGTTTTGTAGATGGTGAGAAGACATGGGATGTGAAGGAAGATCGTAGGAGATGAATTTCGGTAAAACTGGTTCTATAATGTTTGTAAACTTATCTCTTAGAACTATGTCAGTTGGATATGAGATTGAGGTTAGGATGGTGTTGGATTAGTGGTGAGTGCTACAATTTGGATGATGAAAGCATCACATTTAGATGAAAGTTCATCAAAAGCTGCATTTGTTGGTGTCATGGAGGTTGAGATGAGAATTGAAAGCACCAAGTTGTTAGGGTTACTCCTTGAAATTAGCAGGAAAAGGATATACTCCTGGAAAACTAAAGCCAATTAAAGCATATAATTTTTATGGTGATGCTTTTATTCATTCTTAGACTCAATATATAGCCGCAATGTATAATTCTAATGGCTAACAGTGTTCCCCTTTTTCAGGAATGGATAATCATTACCACTTATAATAATTTACTAGATATTATCCTACTACTAGATCTTATCCTAACAGATTTTGACAAATTTAGAATTTCTTATTCCTTGGCAGAATTATTCATATACTTTTGAGTCTGTTGTACCCTAAAATTTGTCCTTTCATTTCACTCAAGACATGCCTCCAAAGATCTTCAATTGCTCAAGTTGACTAAGAATTGACTAGACAAATTCTCCTCTTAAGACAATAAGCCTCAAACTATGGTTTCAATTTCAAGCAAGATGGTTGAGTCCTAAGGGTCCCAAATGTTCTCCATTAACCTAGTATGTCCCCAAGATCACCCATGTGAAGTTTCATGCCTTACACAACAAGTTTGCTCAATCAACTGCTCAAGTATTGGAAAATCAACTATACTAGGTCAAAAGTCAACTGTGACCCAAATACAGTCAAACTTCAAAGATTTTTGATCAACATCAACATCTTGAAGTAATATCCATCATTTGATCAAGGGTTGATCATGATTCCTCAAGAAATTCTCCCAACTCATCAAAAGTCAAAAATGGCAATTTAGGGTTTCTATAGGAAAAGTCAACCAAACTTTGACCAGGCATAACTTTCTCATACTTTATCAGAAATTTTCCAACAAAGGCTAATTTTGAAGATAATCCAATGCCCTACAACTACTCTTCAACCTTCAAGGTCAAGAAATGCCTCAATCAAAAGTTTCAAGTTCATACATTATAGGTCATTTCAAAAAGTCAACAAAAACACCTTTTAGGTCAAAGCTCCTTACATGAACATGGAAGATCCAATTGAGATGAAGCCAAAAGTTTTGTTTAGAGTACATCCTAGGCTTCCTAAAAAGTCCAAGAACACCCTCTTAGGGTCAAAAATGAGAGAGATGTGCATTGCTAAAGTTGACCAGTTTTTGGAAATGTGCGTGAAGTCAACATTGATCAAAATTGTTTTTTTCCAAGTGGGCCCATGTTTTCTTGTTCGAAACTTGTTCCTAAGATGGCCCACAACCCCTGAGCTTATCCACTTATTATTTCATTATTTATATTATTTGTTTTGATTTTTTATTCATTTAAATCAAAATAAATCAATTTAAATAGTGGAATAATGAAATAAAATCCAAGATTTGATTTTATGAGCACATTATGAGTCTATGATCAGCTGGAAACTCAAGGATTTCGTGCAAGGAATGAATGGAACAAAAATAGCAAGATTTGGCCTATTTTAGAAACTAAAAATATCCATAGCAAATCAAATCTTTTTTCCATAATTTTTCAAGATTGCATCTGTTTTTGTTGACCTAATTCGTTCTATAATATATTCATAACATTCCCAGAGCAAAAAAACAAGGATTGCTCGTGTAGAATTGAGAGAAGAAACTCAAAATTTTGGACAAAAAAGTAGTGATCGAATTTTGATTTAGAGGCAGATTCAAGGACTTTGAAGGTTGGCAATCCATTCTTGGGAATATTTGGAAGCTAGCTAGGTCACTTGCACGCATCAAGACGTCCAAAATCATCCTCCACAACCTCACGGTTTACCCTTTGTTCTTGAATCTGATTTTGAATATACACGCATGATAAATGAATGCTAACTGTACATTCATGTTTGTATCATCATTTAGAATGTGTTTGTATAATTAATTATGAGTTTTGAGGCATATTTGATAACCTGCCATTGTTAGGGTTTAGAGGTTCATTTTAGGGCTTTTCGTTTCAGGTAAAATCAGGGCCAAAGATGAACACCATTGCACTCAAGAGATCAAACCCAGTTGATCTAGGTAATTAGATTTGATTTATCTCGCCTGGTGTTGATTTTTGATATTTGCGGGTTTATAGTTACAACATATGTCCGTAGGTAAAAGTTCTGTCTAAAATGATAGTTCCTTGGGAGAAGGTGATGGCGTGTCCAAGCCTGGTTGGACAGTTTGAATCTCGCGCGCGTTTTTACTATTACTGTTGATTATTAAATAAAATATATTGTTATTGTTTTGTATAACATATAATCAAGCGTCCCAGTGGTAAGAAGGAAGGGTCATAAGGCGTTGTGTGTGGGAGGTCAGGGGTTCGACCCCTGTCTCCAACATTTTCTATTTTCTCTCAATTTCTTTGCAGATCCTATGCTCTCATTGCAAGCATGCTCACCATAGGTCTCCAAATCATCACCCTTGGATCGTTCCTTGGCCATATCTCACGCTTCCAGGCTGCATCTCCATGGTGGACATCCTAGCAAGCCTCTCACTGAATCCAATGCTTGCTATGGGCCAACCAGACTTGGACTTGGAAGAATTCAGCAACAACACCCTCCAATCTAGGCCTACGCCCCCTCAGGCCTAATTTCTAATCTTTTCTAGTTTTTATTTATTTATTATCATTATTTAGCTTAACTATTTTTTATTAATCAATTTTTTTTTCATAAAAAAATCATAAAATTAAAATCACAAAAAATAGGATTTAGTTTTTTTTAATAAATTAATTTTTGTAAATAAATTAATTTCACCAACTTTAATTTATTTTCCATCAAATTAAAATTAATTAGAAAAATTAGGTTAAATTCAAACCATTTTTCATAAAAGTCCAAAAAAAAATATTTTAATGATCAAATTAGGTTTTTTTTAGGGTTTTGAATCTTTTCTCCAGTTTTTGATTCTTGCGCTTAATTATTTTAGTCGAACGATTATTTTTCATTACTGATGTAACTGCGCCCAGTTTGTAATAACTTAATTAGGTTTTTTTTTCATTTCTGCATTTTTACTTTTCATACATTAATTAGGAACTTTATCTTCCTGCCATTTATTTTCCCGCTTGATAAACTATTTAGATGAATGTTTAATAGGGTTTCCTGAAAGATAATGATTAATTGAACCTAGATAACCCAAATTGCACAAGATAAAATATCTGAAAAAAGCTCACTGTTGCACACTTGCACCCTTAGGGTATACCTCACTCGGTTGCCTTTGAATTACAGTCACAATTCTCGAAACGTGATAATTCTTAGTGGTTTTCCTTAAGTCTAGAGATGACTAGTCCCTCGATGATGCCCTCGGCTATTTTCTCGGTATAAAAGTGATCTTAGGGCTTTAGGACAGTTACTAAGAGATCTTGCCCTGTTGCCTTAGTCACCATACGTCACTTTTGATAGTCCCTCAAGCATCCAACGACTAGGACTACCTACTCACTAATAGTACGATAGCACTGTCTAAAGAATAGGAGGAAAAGAACAAACTTTTTTTCCGAGTAGGTAGATAACTGTTAGGTACTTGTTCAAACAATTCTTTTTACACACCACACTTTCAAATACTTTTCAAACAATGTTTTCAAAACGCTTTACCACACTCTTGAGGACTGATACAAGGGTTATCATAAAGCAAATCGCCGCACTAAGGTATTTTCAAACAAAAACTTTTTCACACAAACACGAAAGCAATTTTCAAAAATGAGCAAGTACCTAAGAGCCCATGGAAAACCATGGATGAAAAAGGTGCTAATACCTTCCTTTTCCATAATCTACCCCCTTACTCAAAAATCTTGAAAAAAGGTCTTTTTCTGTTCTTTTTACCATTTCCCTTTTGGATAAAAGAAAAGTCGGTGGCAACTCTTACTTACCGCGACATTTGCGAATAAAAAAAACGCAAACCAGTATTAATAGTCGGTTCTTCCACCGTATCAGAGTCATATGAAATCTTCCAATCTTTTGAGTCTAGTGGTGTTTCTCTTGGGCCTGCATTTATGTTTGAGGGAAAAGAAGTCGTGTTTCGGATCTTTGGTTATGGCCAGGAGTTGTTAGGTACGAGTTGGAAATGGTGAGATGTTGTTGAATCATGGTTGTAACCTAATGTGTAATGTTGTTGTTTGGAAACTCAAAGATAGATGATGGATCCGTGGTAGACATAAATAGAGGTTAAGAGGTGGCTTGAGGTGGATTTCAGAGTGAGTTGAGATTGCACAGATGGAGGGGGAAAGGTGACGGGGTTTGGGAGATGATGTTTTGAGAAATGATGTGGGAGGTTTTGGAGGTTTCACGGTGTTGAAAGGATGGTTCGTTAGGGTGGTGCAATGGAGTGGAAATGGCGAGTGAATATTGCTATGGTTACCTTTCTAAGAAGCAAACATACAGTAACAACCAAAGAGAAAGTTCATTCATCTTTCTTTTCTCGCATCATGCTTGTGAATTATTTTGCCTCAGATCTGATTTGGATTGGAGATTAAATGAGGATGAAGAAAATGAGTATTATGTTTTATGTGTGGTGAGATGGTGTAAGAAGAGTGGAAATGTAGTGGTTCGATTTTTTTTCTCAAGCAAGCAAAAAGAAGATTCAAGCATGTAAGTGATTATATTGATGGATACATGAGAAAATTATGCATAAGTAATAGCGAGAAGGAATACCTATCGGAGTCTCTCCGATGTAGCTTCAAAAACAATAATTCTCCCTCCATCTCTTGTTGATGCTCAGACTTCTTTTACTCTGATTCTTGTTGTTATTCTTGAACAAACTTCTTCCTCTTTTATATATTTTTCTCCTCCTTTTTCTGTCCATGAAGATGGCCTTTTATAGTGAAATATATGGTGTTTTAGTGGAGAAAAAGTGAGACATTTTAAAAGTTATGAATACCCTGTTTCAATGCTTTTTTCATACAATTTTAAATTTCTATTTTGGTGTAACCTCTAGGCTTTTATGATGCAGGGAAGCAGTGGCAAAGCAGACTGTTTCGGACTGATCTTCAGCAGTTTTATAGCAGTTTTTGGACCATTGTAGGCTACTGATTTTTGGGCTGGTTTATAGCATTTTTGGGCAGAATTGGGACTGTTGCAGGCTGCTATTTTGGACAGCAAAAGTTCCACAAAAATTGGACTGTTATTGTTGAAACATGGCTGGAAAATGGGAAGCATGTTTGAAGCATGAATATTTAGGACATTAGAAATATAGTTTAACTTTTATGTACAAACTTGTAATTCCATTTGTAACTTTGTAGTGATAATTCCAAATTAAATTTTAACATGTAATTCTTTTGAATGAATATGAATGGAACATTTTTGACTTGAATGAATCATGGGTGAAACTTGAAGAATTATTAAAATTGTAACAAGTTTTGAACTTAAATGTGACTTGAAATACTTCATTTGAATTTGGAATGAATTTGTCTTGAAAATTGGAGTCTTCCATTTAAAATGGAATTAATATCATGCCTTTGAATGAAATTGAAATATCATGCCCTTGAAAATAATTTTGAATAAATGCATGTGATGAATGATTTGAATTTTGAATGAGCCCTTTTGATAACTTCTATTTAGTTAATACTTGAATTCACATGATGAAAATTCCAAGAATTCTAAATAAATTCTTCCAAAGAGATCTTTAATTCAATCACCCCACTCTAACGAAATTCACCCCGCGTCATGTAAGTATAAGAAATCGAACCATACTTAAAAGTTTTGAATGATCACTGGAAGAGGGATTTGAGGAGAAATTCTATCGCATTGAGAATTTGGTACAATAAACTGAACTTAGATATCAAGAAACTCTTAAATCATGACAAACGTCCTATAAAGGCTTTTCATGGATTTCTAAACACAATTTGTCTTCAACTTTTAAAGAAAACTTGCAAATGACTTTTGGTCGAAGTGCTTTAAATTGACTTGCATAACCTGATATTTTCTTGTATTTCAAGGCAAGGTGAAACACACGTGAACCAGTGATAATGGAACCTTGATTTTTTTATGAAGAATTTCGGAGAAACTTGAGGCCACTTGTTGAACAGAGCATGGAAATAAACACACGGTTCTATGAAAGTTCCATGAAACAAGCTATCACACTCGAGACATCCGTGATCAAAATAAGCCTAAACGATGTTCGAGAATCTATGATCTGAGATTAGAATTTATGCCTTGATGAACCAGTCTTTGAGAATCAATGATCAATTGTACTTCTGGCTTGAGAGACTCAAAACCCTAATTGAGGCGTGACGCCTGATGCTCTTGATTCAGATATATTTTTGCACATGAAATCAAAGAAACGAAAAACATACACTTCGTACTTGATTAGAAGTTAGTCATGCATAAGATAAAACGTTCACAATAATCGATAATCTATGCACAGACACTGCTCGAAGGTGAGAAGTTCGAAACCAACCATATTTCGTGACCTTGATGTATATAAAAAAAATGCAAATGAAGATGGGATCTTAGGTCAAAATTTGGGGTATGACACCTAATATGGATAAATTTGTGGATGTTAACACCATTAGGATCTTTTTGATTAGTGATCTAGTCCCTAAACTATTAGGAGATACTTATTATTCCATCCACCTTCGGAATCATTATCTGGAAGGAATGGTCATATGTTGCACGCCTGTTATATGAGTGGTTTATTTCTCACTTACCTCAGACTATTTATTTTTGGGATCCCAAGAAGGAACCTTACTGGGCTCCAAAGATTATGTCTCTCACTCATTCCCATATTGATTAGTATCATCAAGCTTATTATGATGTGGAGATAATTGATAGTTGTGGCAGTTTCCCCAATGTGCCTCTTCTTAGTATAAAGGGAGGAATTAACTATAATCATGTTCTCACGTGTCATCAATTTCGATTTCCAATGAGAGACAAGCCAAATAGCATTCATCTGAGTGGTTTCTTTCTCAAATAAGGATAGGATCATAAGGAAGCTAAGGAAAAGATTGAAAAGGCTTGACTTCATATTCATAAGAGTAGAAAAGATTTGGGACCAAGAGGAGTTGTTTCTTTGGATCCTTATCTCCATTGGATATGAGCAAGGGAAATTCAGTTGAAGATGCCATATTCTCGTGAAGAACCTATACATAATATGTTTGTGAAGACTACTCTTTCCCTTTTGGATGATGTGGAAGAACTCCAACTTTCCTTGGTTAGGATGCAGTAAGATAAAGAGGCATGGAAGAACAAGTACCGGACTTTGGAGGTATCCTACTCGATAGAACTAAAAGATAAGGAGTTGTTCAAAGAGTATGCATAGTGTTGGCGCGAGATTGCTGCCCTTGTGGTACCCCCGATGGGAGAGCAAGAGATGACCAAGGTCTTTCTGAAAATCCTTGGATCATTTTATTATGAAAGGATCATTTCCAGTGCACCAATGATTTCACTGAGATTGTAAGTATGGGTGATCGTCTAGAAGAAGCCTTCAGGGAAGGACGTTTGACAAAAGATGAGGGAACAAAGAAATCATCATATAGGTTTTATAGAAAGAAAGAAAGTGAAACAAATGATGCCATTGAGGAAAGGAAGTTTAGACCTTTGAGAAAATGACATCAGTACCAATAATAGAATGCTTATGTGACTCCAGTCGTGAATGTAGCTCTGACTGTTATTGCCTATCAGAGACCACTTCCTAAAGGAAATCAAGGGTAAGGTCAGAGGAGAGAAGCTTTTGACCCTATTCCAATGAGTTATGCACAGTTGTTTCCAGATTTAATTCAAAAGAAATTGGTGCAGACTAGGTTTCCCCATGTTATACATTCACCTTAACTATGGTATTATAAGGCGGATCAGACTTGTGCTTTTCATCAAGAATCCCCAGGGCACAACATCGAAAATTATTATCCCTTGAAGTCCGAAGTGCGGAAGATGGTGAGATCTGGTCTTCTATCTTTTAAAGATGTTAGTCCTAACGTGAAAGATAATCCATTTCCCAATCATGGAGGTGGAAATGTTGTAAATATGGTTATTGGTTGTCCTGGGGACTTTTGAATTATTGATATCAACCTGGTGAGAGGGGATTTAGTGAAGATTCATGTTAATCTCTGTGAATTCAGCTACTATTAACATGACCATGTTGGTTGTAGTATTTGCAGTACATATATCCATGGATGTGATAAGGTGAGAGTTAATCTTCAAGAAATGATGGATGAAGGTCTTATCCACATAATCAGACCAAGGGTTGAGTATGAAGAAGACATGAATATGGTTTATAGATGTCATGGTGAATTCCAAATTTCTTATGTGAATTATATGAATGAAGATCTGGTACAGCTGCACGCTACGTTTTGTTACATGGATGGCCAAGAAGAACATCATTATGGGTCGTGTCAGATCTGCTGTAGGGATTTTCGTGGTTGTTCTATCATAAGAAGAGGTGTTCAATTATTACTAGATACTTGTACTATCAAAGTCATATGCAATAGAGATGATTACAATGGAGTTAATGTGATTGAGGATTACTCAGTTGAGGCCTTGTCTGATGATGAAGATGTTTCTGCTGATGAGTTCTTTTCTTTTGATGAAGGTATGCTCTTCGATAATGATTATGCGATGCCTAAATATTCTGAAGAAGGGGTGAATGTTATTGTGCTGTGTTTTGGTGTTCCTGCTCTAAGTACCATAGCAAGCTTGTTGTTGCTCTCGTGAATATTTGTCTGCCTGGTCCTGTCCCACATGAATTAGAAAAAGTTGTGCCTTATAAGTACAATGCAACTACCCTAGAAGATGGTGTTGAAATTCCTATCCAGCCTTTGTCCGATGTCGAGAATATTGTTGAAGCTAGTCGAGTAACCCGCAGTGGTCATGTCTTTGGCCCTACCTTTCGAGGAGATGTTAATTATGATAAAAAGGTTGTTGATAATATTGAACCTAAGAAGGTGATGTGAAAATCTAGTGGTGCCGCTTTGGAAAAGGATGTGGATGACTTGTTGAAAATCATCAATATGAGTGATTATAAGATTGTGGATCAGTTGTTCCAAACTCCATCTAATATTTTCATTCTAGCCTTGCTAATAAACTCTTCTACTCATCAGGAATCTCTGATGAGAGTGTTGGATCAAGCTTTTGTTGAAAGTGACATGTCTCTAGATCAGTTCAGTAGTGTTGTGGGGAATATTACATCTTGTAATAATCTGAGCTTTTATGATGACGAGTTGCCTGATGAAGGAAGAAACCATAACCTAGCTCTCCATATTTCCATGAATTGTAAGAATGACTCTTTTTCCAATGTGATAATCAATAATGGATCTGCTTTAAATGTCATACCAAGGAGTACACTCATGAAGCTTAAGTACCAGGGAGCTCCCATGCGCCCAAGTGGCATTATAGTGAAAGCATTTAATAGTTATAGAAAGTTTGTTATCGGAGAAGTAGATTTTCCTATTCACATAGGTCCACACTTATTCCAGATTACTTTCCAGGTTATGGATATTGTCCCCCCTATAGTTATTTATTGGGATGACCTTGGATCCATGAAGCAGGAGTTATTACTTTAACTTTTCACCAGAAGCTGAAATTTGTTGGTGAAGGGATGGTAGTCATTATGAACGATGAGTAAGCTCTGGTTATATCTCATTTGTATTCCTTTAGAATTGAAGAAGCTAATGAAGCCGCCGTTGGAACTCAGTTCCAAGATTTTTCCATTTATAATATAAGGATGAATGAGAATTTTATCGCCTCATTTAAGGATGCACAATAGGTAGTGCAGAAAGGCCCTACCAAGGTGTGGGGGCAGGTTATTAATCTTTCTGTGAACATGAATGGAACTAGTTTGGGTTTCTCGAAGAAGAAGGAAGTCACGAAGCTGAAGTCCTCCTTGAGTAAATATCAAGACATCTTTCATAGTGTAGGCTATCTTCATCCAACTACTCCAAGGATTAACGATATTCTCGAAGATGAATCAGAGCAAGAAATGCCAAACTTCATGACACATGGACTCAGAGTCCAGAATTGGACCACTATTGATGTTCCTTCTTGCATTCACATTTCAAAGTATTTTTTTTGTTAGTCTTTTCAAAAATCTTTCACTCTGCCCAAGGTGAAAGTATTGATGTTGTAGGGGCATATCTATTGTTTTGATTTTTAAAATCATTAATAAAAGTTATTTTTTATTACAAAATATGTCTTTATTTTCTAATTTTTCTTAGAAAATGGTAATCAGAAAAAAAGCCTTTCAAAATAAATAATAACTATAAATAAATCTCCATAATCACTTGTTACATGTGTCAGTTTCTAAAATCAATCATAAATCACATGTGCAGATTAATTTAAAAACCTGTTGAGTACAATGACCCTGCATCCTCTCCCAACTTTGAATATCCTTTGTATGTGGCCGAAGAAGAAGAATATAATAAAATATCAGAAGAGGTTTCATGGTTGCTTGAGCGTGAGGAAAGTACCATTCAGTTGTATAAAGAGTCATTGGAGATGATTAATTTGGGTTCAGAGGAAGATCCAAAGGAAGTCAAGATTAGAGCCCTTCTTCATCCTGATGTGAAGAACGGGTTGATTGAATTGTTGAAAGAGTATATGGATATCTTTGCTTGGTCTTATCAAGACATGTCTGGTTTGGATACTGATATTGTGGAGTATTATTTGCCGTTAAATCAAGAATGTCCACCAATCAAGCTGAAGTTGCAAAGAACTCACCCTGACATGGCGGTGAAAATTAAAAAAGAGTGTTGTACCCCAAATTTTTCCCTCTATTTTCTTCAAGACATTCTCCTAGGGTTCTCAAATTCTCAAGGAAGCTCAAGAATTGATCAGATAAACTCTCCTCCTAAGAAATGGGTCCACAACTAGGGTTTCATCTTTCACAAGGAAATTTGGGTTTCAAAGGCCTCAAGTGGTTTCCATGGTTCTTCATATCTCTTCAAGAATGCTCATATCAAGTTTCAAGCCTTGCATCATAATTTTTCTCAATCAATGGCTTAGATGACCCAAAATCAATTATATTGGACAAAAAGTCAATTGTGGTTAACATATAGTCAAACTTCAAGATTTTTTGTTAACGTCAAGAAAACTCTCAAACCATCAAAAGTCAAAAGTTGCCAAATTAGGGTTTTCCCTAGGAGAAGTCAACTGAACTTTGACCAAGCATAACTTTCACATGCTTCATCAGATCTTCCCTAACCAAAGCTTATTTTGAAGGAAATTCAATACTCTACAACTTTGGCTCTCTAAGCTCAAGTCCAAAAAATGCTTCATTTGAGAGATATGAGCAAATACATTATAGGTCATTTCAAAAGTCAACAAAAAGACACTTTTTGTCAAGGAAAATTACATCAAGATAAAGTCTTCAAATGCAAAAATAATCAAAAAAGGGATTGAAGGGGATATCTTGAGCTTTTCAAAAAGTCAAAGTTCTCCTTCAAAAGATGAAAATAGAGAGATTTATGACTAGTGCAAGTTAGGAAATTTTGAGCAAATGCATGAAGTTCAAATTGAGAAAACCTAATATTTTGGGCTATTGGGCCATTGTTTCAGAGTCCAAGTGTGTACTACACTCCCTATACACCTCAGATCTTGTTCATGTACCCCTTGATCTATTTTTTTATTAACAAAGGTCCAAGCCTATGTTGTTGACCTAATTTCACCCTTATATAATCTTCATTATTCAGACACAAAAGCCACAAACCCTTATGCTAGAAATCACCTCCAAAAAACTCAAAAATTGTTCAAATTTATGGCAACTTGCAAACCCTTGTCACATCCGTTTTCAAGGCAAATAAACCAGCTCATTCACTTCCAACCATCCTATAGAGTAAGAATGGATCAAATCTAATGATCCAAAGCTCATGAAACACCATCACATACATCTCTGATCTCATACTTTTTTGCAAAATCGTATTTTTGTTTTTAGTTTTCTTTAAGACATACTAATGATATCACTGTGTTTCTGAGGTATTATAGTATAAGACTGGACCACCGTGGGAGTCCCATTTTGATCATATCATGAATTTCCATATTCACACCATTTTGAATAAGTTTCATCGAATCTCTTTTTGCATCGCGGTTGAGCCAAACAAAAACCGTCCCATTGAATTCGTAGGGTTGTATTTAGGGGGGTAGGGTACCTTTGGAGGCCTAACATGTGTTGTTTCTACAGGTTTGGAAAATATACTCACCGGAAAAGACGACCGGAGCTAGGACTCTGACACTTCTCCGGTCCAGGATATAATTTTGTAATATAATCATTTTGTCTCATGTAAACCATCAGATGTATCATTACCCCAGTGGTTAAAGCGTGTGCGATAAGGCATTATTATACCAGGGCATAGGTTCGATCCCTGCCTCTGGTATTTTTTTCCACATATTTTTTCTGTTTTTTAGATCCAGCGCAGCACGTTCTCACGCGTCCATTATACACCCTCTCGATATCACCCTTGTATCCCAATAGATCCATATCAATGCACCAAGGCTCGCGTGCACACCATAGACCTCCCAGGAGAAAAGTGCTGGATCATATAGACCATATCAGCGTATTGGGCCTCTCATCTTGGGCTTTGGAAAATCCTGTTATTCACACCCCTCTGGTGTGCTACCATCAGGCCCAATTTCTTTTTTTATACAACATAATTGTTTTTTTTAGTTTAATTGATTAAAATTAATTTATACTTTTAGGGTTATTTTAGTCATTTTCTAATTAACCTAACTAATCAATTTTTTTAGTAATTAAATTAGTTTCTTTTTTTAACTAAAATTAATTTAGTTTCTTTAGGTTTTTTCACTAAACCCTTTTTCTTAATTAAAAAATTAATTTAGGGTTTTTAGGTTTTAATTAATCAATTTCCATTTTTTTAAATTAATTAGGTTATTAGGTTACTCGTAAAACCTTTTTATCAAAAAAATCACCAAAAACAATTCCCTCCTCCTTTCGCTTTCCTGTCTTACAGTAAGCGCAATTTATTATTCTCGCGTTTTCTTATGATTGTGTAACTGTTCATGGTTTGTAATAGTTAATTAGGATTTTATTGTTAGAACAATGTTTGAATCTAGTACCCTATAATTAAGTTTTGATGATAACAAAGTTAAAAGATATAGTAGTTAAATATTTCATGATTAAATTATATGCTACTTAAAATTACTATGCTCTGACTTGCAGATATGCTGATGAAAATAAGCAAGATCACGTTCTCAGCATCAGAATATGAGTTTGTGCATCAGCATCAGAAGTTGCTGAATCAGAACGTCAAGATCAGAAGATCAACGCTTGCACATGCTGAAGCTTGATGAACAGAACTGCGCGTAAAATACTCTGATACAGAATCAAATCAGTTCATCAGCAGCAAAGCAGAATCAGAATGAGCCAAGCCAGATCGTGCATTGAAGAAGCAACGGTACTGTGCATTGAAGGCTAATCAATACCAACGGCATCATTCTAGACAAGATCTGCTAAGAAAGGAAAGCTTGTTAATAGCATTGAATCAAGAATATTTGCTTCAACGTTCATCTTCTCAAAGTGCTATATAAACCAAGCTTTGAAGATTATAATGGCTAATGCTTCCAAACTCTCTACACGCAAAAAGCTGAACAGTAATCTTCACTCTACAAGTTTTGCTAAACCACCAAACTCTGATACTCTATTAGCGTTTAGCAACTTAGTATTCTAAGCTTCATTTGTGTAAACATCACAGTTGTGATATAGTTTTCGTAGAAACATTCACACACATTTGATTATTCCTTTGTAAGAAAGTATTGCCTTGACAAACCGGATTGTGGTTTGAATCAAGAAGGTTTTAGCAGTTGCTAAAGCAGATTTGTATTCAGTTGAATATAGTGAATTAAGACCTCGTTGGAGAGAGGCGAAATCACCTTGAACGGGTGGACTGGAGTAGTTTGAGATCAAACGAACCAGGATAAAAATACCTTGTCATTTGCTTTAAGTTTCCAGTTTTACAATTCAACCCCCCCTTCTTGTGTTTTTCACCCCTTCAATTGGCATCAGAGCGCCTGGTTCTGAGCTAAAACACTTAACCGTGTCAGTAAAAGATCCAGCGTCAGAAAAACACTATGGCAGGAAACAACTCTCATTTCAGCAATGACAACAATGAGGATAGAGACAGATTCAGCGGCAAACCTCCAGTCTTTGATGGAGAAAACTTTGACTACTGGAAAGACAGAATTGAAAGCTTCTTTCTAGCACATGATGCTGATCTGTGGGATATGGTGACAGATGGATACACGCACCCTGTTAATGCAACTGGTCAGAAGATTGATAGAAAATCAATGACTGATCAACAAAAGCGTGATTTCAAGAATCACCATAAGGCCAGAACCATCCTTCTCAGTGCTATCTCCTATACTGAGTATGAGAAGATCTCCAACAGAGACACAGCTAAGAACATCTTTGATTCTCTCAGAATGACGCATGAGGGCAACGTTCAAGTCAAGGAAACAAAGGCTCTGGCGCTCATTCAGAAGTATGAGGCGTTTAAAATGGAAGAATCTGAATCCATTGAAACTATGTTCTCTAGATTCCAGATTCTGGTAGCTGGTCTCAAAGTTCTGGACAAGGGGTACTCTACTGCTGACCATGTCAAGAAGATAATCAGAAGTTTACCCAAGCAGTGGAGGCCTATGGTTACTGCTCTGAAGCTGGCGAAAGATCTCAACAAAATCACTCTGGAGGAACTTATAAGCTCCCTCAGAAGTCATGAGATAGAGCTGGAAGCTGACGAGCCTCAGAAGCAAGGTAAGCCTATAGCTTTGAAATCTAACAGAAAATCTGAATCTAAAGTTTTGCAGGCAGTTGAAGAAACATCTGATGGATCCTCATCAGAAGAAGACGAGCTTTCTCTTCTCTCCAGAAGAGTAAATCAACTGTGGAAGCAAAGACAAAAGAAGTTCAGGAATCCCAGAAGATCTGATCATAACGAGTCTTCTTCCAGACACAGAAGGACAGATTCTTCCTCTGGATACAGAAGATCTGAAGGCTCCTCAGGTAGCAAGAAGCCAAATACAAAAGACATCATCTGCTACGAGTGCAATGAGCAAGGTCACTACAAGAGTGACTGTCCAAAGCTTCAGAGGGAAAAGCCAAAAAGGAAGTTTGGAAGAGAGAAGAAGAAAAGTCTCATGGCCACATGGGATGACTCTGACTCGTCTGAAGCTGACTCAGAATCAGATGATGAACGGGCGAACTTAGCGCTTATGGCTAACATTCAAGATGACAGTGAAGCTTCTGACTCAGACTCAGAATCAGACACAGAAGAGGTATTCCCTAACTTCGCTGTTAATTTTACAAAGGCTGAACTTGCTGAAAGCCTAAATGAAATTCTGGAACGTTATCAGCAGATTAGAGCTAAATTCAGAGACCTGAAAAGGACTCTTGAATCTGACTCTAATAAGTCTGAGAGTCTCAGATTGGAAAACTCTGAGCTGAGAGATAAAATTTTAAAATTAGAAAACTCTTTACAAAACTCTCAGAAGGAACCAATCGCTGAAACTCCCAGCAACTCTGATGAGATCATCAAGGAGTATGATCATAGTTTCCAGAAGTTCCTTGCTAAAAGCATAGATAGAAGCAGAATGGCTTCAATGATCTATGGAGTTAGCGGAAACGGCAGGAAAGGAATAGGATACCTAGGTAAGGTTCCTACACCTAAAAATGTCATGGATTTAGTTATTAAACACACTCCTATAAATTCACACTTTGTGTATGGTCACACACATGACATCAAATATACTAGTAGCAATCACTTTGTGAAACCAAAATTCAACCAGAGTTTTGGTAAGACTAACAAATCAGGACCCAAGAAGATCTGGGTACCTAAGGATAAAATAATACATGTTGCAGATATCTTTAGCAGCAAGTCAGAAACACCAATCATGGTACCTGGACTCTGGCTGCTCACGTCACATGACGGGAAGAAGGCATATGTTCCAAAGCCTGGAACTTAAGCCTGGAGGCCACGTTGGCTTTGGAGGCAATCAGAGGGGAAAGATAATTGGCTCTGGAACTGTAGGTAACGGAAATCTTCCCTCTATTAATAATGTTCTGCTTGTTGATGGATTGATGCACAACTTGTTATCCATAAGTCAATTAAGTGATAACGGTTATGATATAATCTTTAATCAAAAATCATGTAAAGCTGTTAGTCAGAAAGATGGGACTATCCTATTTAATGGAAAGAGGAAAAACAACATTTATAAAATCAAACTTTCTGAACTTAAGAGTCAGAACGTAAAATGTCTTCTGTCTGTTAACAACGAGCAGTGGATCTGGCACAGAAGATTGGGGCATGTTAGTATGAGAAGAATATCTCAGATTAACAAACTCAATCTGGTCAGAGGACTTCCAAATTTGAAGTTCAATTCAGATGCTCTGTGTGAAGCATGTCAGAAAGGAAAATTTGCAAAACCATCTTTTAAATCCAAAAATGTTGTTTCTACCTCTAAGCCATTAGAACTTCTGCACATTGACTTATTTGGACCAGTTAAGACTGCTTCTGTCAGTGGCAAGAAGTATGGGTTAGTAATCGTAGATGACTATAGCAGATGGACATGGGTAAAGTTCTTAAGACACAAGGACGAGTCACACTCTGTGTTTGTTACCTTCTGTAACCAAGTTCAGAATGAAAAAGATCTTAGAATCGTTAAAGTCAGAAGTGATCATGGTGGAGAATTTGAAAATAAAGATTTTGAGTCATTCTTTAATGACAAAGGCATTCTGCATGATTTCTCTTGTCCTAGAACTCCCCAACAAAATGGAGTTGTAGAACGAAAGAACAGAACATTGCAAGAAATGGCCAGAACCATGATCAACGAGACAAACGTTGCTAAGACTTTCTGGGCAGAGGCAATAAACACAGCGTGCTACATTCAGAATAGAATCTCAATAAGACCTATTCTGGAAAAGACTCCATATGAATTGTGGAAGAACAGAAAGCCCAACATTTCGTATTTCCATCCATTTGGATGTACTTGCTATATGTTAAATACTAAGAATTATTTGAACAAGTTTGATTCTAAGGCACAGAAGTGTATTATGTTAGGATACTCTGAACGCTCAAGAGGGTACAGAGTATACAATACAGAAACACAGATTGTGGAAGAATCAATCAGTGTTCGTTTTGATGACAAGCTTGACTCTGAAAAGTCAAAGCAGAATGAAAATCTTGCAGGTATAGAAATTGAATTTGCAGGTTCTGAAGACAAGTCATCAGAAGCTCTCAACACAGACATTCCTTCAACGTCTGAAAGAAGCAATGCTAGAAATCCTACAACTGCTGCTGATCAACCTCAGAAGAGAGTTCCCAGAAGCAGTTTGGATCACCCAGAAGAATCTATTCTAGGAAGAAAGGAAGATCCAATCAGAACAAGAGCAAGCCTCAGAAACTCTGAAGAAACTCTGATGGGACTTGTGTCTCTGATTGAACCTTCTTCTATTGATGAAGCACTTCTGGACAATGACTGGATTCTGGCAATGCAAGAAGAGCTGAATCAATTCACCAGAAACGACGTTTGGGATCTCGTTCCAAGACCAAAAGGATTCAACGTCATTGGAACAAGATGGGTGTTCAGAAACAAGCTGAATGAACAAGGTGAAGTCGTCAGAAACAAGGCACGACTGGTTGCACAAGGTTATAGTCAGCAAGAGGGGATAGACTATACAGAAACCTTTGCCCCAGTCGCCAGGTTAGAATCTATCAGACTTTTAATCTCATTTGCTGTGAATAGAGGCATCACTCTGTATCAGATGGATGTCAAAAGTGCATTCTTAAATGGTTATATAGAAGAAGAAGTGTATGTTCACCAACCCCCAGGTTTTGAAAATACAAAACATCCAGAACATGTTTTCAAACTGAAAAAGTCACTGTATGGTCTGAAACAAGCTCCCAGAGCTTGGTATGAAAGGCTAAGTAACTTTCTGCTTGAAAATGAGTTCACCAGAGGGAAAGTGGACACCACTCTATTCTGTAAAACAGTTAAGAGTGACATTTTAGTCTGTCAGATTTATGTTGATGATATAATCTTTGGTTCTACTAATCCTTCTCTTGGAAGAAAATTTGCTAAGTGTATGCAGGCAGAATTTGAGATGAGCCTCATGGGGGAACTGAAGTTCTTTCTAGGAATTCAGATCAATCAAACTCCAGAGGGAACTTACATTCATCAGAGCAAATACATCAGAGATCTTCTGAAGAAATTTGATCTCTCAGAATGTAAGCCATCAAAGATTCCAATGCATCCCACGTGCATTCTGGAAAGAGAAGAGGTAAGCAAAAGCGTAGAACAGAAAGTCTACAGAGGTATGATTGGTTCTCTCCTTTATCTGACTGCTTCAAGACCTGATATTTTATTCAGCGTATGTATCTGTGCTAGATTCCAATCAGATCCTAGAGAATCTCACTTAACAGCTGTTAAGCGAATTTTCAAGTATCTGAAAGGTACTACTAATCTGGGTTTGTTTTATAGAAAATCTAGTGATTACAGTTTAGTAGGCTACTGCGATGCTGATTTTGCTGGAGACAGAGTGGAACGAAAAAGTACTTCTGGAAGCTGCCAGTTTCTGGGAGAAAATCTGATCTCGTGGTCCAGCAAAAGGCAATCAACCATTGCTCTGTCAACAGCAGAAGCTGAGTACATAGCAGCAGCTGGTTGCAGCACACAGATGCTCTGGATGAAAAGTCAGCTTGAAGACTTCCAGATTTTTGAGAGTAACATTCCTATTCTTTGTGATAATACTTCTGCTATTTGCTTAAGTAAGAATCCTATTTTACATTCTAGAGCTAAGCATATAGAAATAAAACATCATTTCATTAGGGACTATATTCAGAAAGGCATTTTAAATTTGAAATTTATAGATACAGACCATCAATGGGCTGATATCTTTACTAAACCCCTTTCAGAAGATAGGTTTAATTTCATTCTGAAACATCTCAGCATGAAAGTATGCCCAGAATGAAAATGCTTTAATTCCATATTTTTATCTTTCAGAATGTAATTATATTACTGTGAACTTCTGATCAATCTTTGTTTCAGAAAGTTAGAACATGCAGATTGTATCAGAGGCAAGTCCGAAGATCTGAGAGTCTAATCTCAAGGACAGACGTGCTGATCACTATATCAAACAAGTGTCATCCAATCATCAGCAAATCCCTGAAGCAGAACGCGTGCACGTTTCTGAGAAAGGAAAACGCTGATTGGGTGCATTGAGACACATGTCTGGTAACCGTTTTTAAGTATCTTTCTCAAATCCCCCAAAATCAGCAAGCATTAAATGCAAAAGTAATCACGCTTGTTAATTGCAATCATTATTTTTTTCTCTCTCTTAAAAACGTTTTATTTTTCAAAATAATTTTTGAAAATCCTATTTAAGCACATTACTCTTCATTCTTAATCTTTACGCTTACTCATAATCTCTTAAGAATTTTTCTGCATATCTCCTTCAAAACCCTAGCTTTTCTCAAATCACCATCAAGCTTTTTGTGTGAGAACAATGGCATCCTCCAGCATTCCTGCAGGAAATCAGAAGAAGGAAACCTCTGAGCAATATCAAGCGCCTACCAGAACTCTTCTCACACCAGTAAAGAATCTTGAGGTTCTCTCTGAGTTAATCGTGGTCTGAGAAAGAGCAAGCTGCTCAGGTGGAACCAGCAGAAGAAGACAAGACTCTTCAGGAAGAGAATCCAGCAGAAGATGTAGCTGAAAGTTCTGAGAAGCTTCCTCCTGCTGAAAGTTCTCAAGCTGCCTTGGACAGGCAGGCTCTGGAAGAATTAAGGCTGAATGACTTGCGTCTACAGCAGCGGATGGATGAGAATAATCAGAAGATGGAAGCTAGAATGAATGTCCAGGACAGCAAGATTGATTCTGTTGTCACCTTGGTTCAGAAGCAGAATGCAACCTCTGAAAAGATTCAGGCAATGCTGGAAAGCCTGTTCTCACGCATGCCCCCACAACCTTGAAATTTTTTCATGCATGACATTTTCTATATTTTCCTTATTTTCTGATGTACTTTTGACTATGTTTTGACTATGGTTTGTAATGCTATTTTACTCTGATTCTGAACTATCTTTAATATTATTAGTTTTTCTGATCTAAATCATTTTAGCACATCACCAGCACTTTTTGATTGCTGACAAAAAGGGGGAGAACAAGAATGATATTTAAAATCAATAACGGATAACTAGACAGAAACTCTCAAACATTCTAACTCTCTACTACTTGAAATGTTTTTCTGTTTTGTCTTTAAGTCTACAGGCACAATGAAGACTAGAAGCTCATGTTGCTCTGATCAAATATGAAGTTCTGATATATGAAGCTCTGATCGACCTAACACTCTGATCCGAAGCAAAGCTCTGACAGGAAAAGCTCTGAAGCTCTGCTTTCTGATAAGTCAAAGACTTACAATCTGATGCTCAAAGATAGAAAAAGATCTGACTCTGAAGAACACGCATATCAAAGGGAAGTAACAAACTCAGGGGGAGTATTTCTTAACTCTGACTTCTCCGTACTTCTTATTCTGATACATAGATCTGATAACCTTTTCACGTTATTTTTCATTTAAAATATCTAGTTTTTGTCATCATCAAAAAGGGGGAGATTGTTAGAACAATGTTTGAATCTAGTACCCTATAATTAAGTTTTGATGATAACAAAGTGAAAAGATATAGTAGTTAAATATTTCATGATTAAATTATATGCTACTTAAAATTACTATGCTCTGACTTGCAGATATGCTGATGAAAATAAGCAAGATCACGTTCTCAGCATCAGAATATGAGTTTGTGCATCAGCATCAGAAGTTGCTGAATCAGAACGTCAAGATCAGAAGATCAACGCTTGCACATGCTGAAGCTTGATGAACAGAACTGCGCGTAAAATACTCTGATACAGAATCAAATCAGTTCATCAGCAGCAAAGCAGAATCAGAATGAGCCAAGCCAGATCGTGCATTGAAGAAGCAACGGTACTGTGCATTGAAGGCTAATCAATACCAACGGCATCATTCTAGACAAGATCTGCTAAGAAAGGAAAGCTTGTTAATAGCATTGAATCAAGAATATTTGCTTCAACGTTCATCTTCTCAAAGTGCTATATAAACCAAGCTTTGAAGATTATAATGGCTAATGCTTCCAAACTCTCTACACGCAAAAAGCTGAACAGTAATCTTCACTCTACAAGTTTTGCTAAACCACCAAACTCTGATACTCTATTAGCGTTTAGCAACTTAGTATTCTAAGCTTCATTTGTGTAAACATCACAGTTGTGATATAGTTTTCGTAGAAACATTCACACACATTTGATTATTCCTTTGTAAGAAAGTATTGCCTTGACAAACCGGATTGTGGTTTGAATCAAGAAGGTTTTAGCAGTTGCTAAAGCAGATTTGTATTCAGTTGAATATAGTGAATTAAGACCTCGTTGGAGAGAGGCGAAATCACCTTGAACGGGTGGACTGGAGTAGTTTGAGATCAAACGAACCAGGATAAAAATACCTTGTCATTTGCTTTAAGTTTCCAGTTTTACAATTCAACCCCCCCTTCTTGTGTTTTTCACCCCTTCATTTATTTTTGCCACATTTTTATTACTTGTACCCCCCATTCTAGAAGCCATGTAATAGCGTAGGAACATTTACTTTCCGTACTTTAGTGCTTTATTATTTTCACTATTATTGTTAGTAATTAGGATTGTATGGAAAGATAAAAGCAAACGATAGCTAACCCTAATTTCAAAGACTAAAATAACTGAAAATAATCACTTCGCACACGCGCACCTCTAGGGTAACCTCCCTTACTGCCTCGATAAAAACTGTCATGTGCCTCGAACGTGGGGACGTTTTAGCATTGTCCCTCGAAAATAAAGATTGTATTCCCTCGATGACCCTTTCGATGTTTCCTTTTCTAAACGATCTAATCCCTTACGAAAATTACTAAAGCGCCCCTACAAGTTGTCTTCTATGACTGTACGATGACCCGTGCCTATCCCTTCACATCCAACAAGAGGGCTTCCTACTAACTAATGGTAGGATAGCACTATCTAAAGGAGGAGAAAAAACAATAAAGACTTTGAGTAGGTAGACAACTGTTAATCGCTTGCTCACAAACAAAACAAACAATTTTTTACAAACATTTTTCTTCAAAATATTTAAAAAAAAACACTTTGTACGCATTCTCGGGGACATATACGAGAATCATTACAAAGTCTTGCCTTACTATTATCATTTTCAAAATATTTTAAAACACACATTCATAAAGAATTTTCAAAGTGAGCTACCGATTGAGAGCCCGTATATAACTACAGATGAAAGGGGTGCTAAACCTTCCCTTTTCATAACCTACCCCCCGAACTCAATCATCTTATGGTCTTTCCTGTTCTTTTCACCCTTTCCTTATTGGATAAAAGAAAATTTGGTGGTGACTCTTGCTATCCACAACATTTGCAATAAAATGCAAAACCAAGTCAGTTCCCACGTATTATAGAAATGGCGAGTCTGCTGGGGACTACTTAAAAGAGGGGTTACCTTAGAGTTTATATCACCTTTAAATTGCTTTAAATTGTCTTCTTTATTTGCTTTATCCTTATTGTGTTGCTTGGGTTTACTTTCTTACCCGGATCTGGGGATACCTTAGGTAAGTAGCCATCGATCATGGAAACTATACAGCGTATATCGATATGGTTGAAGTGATGTCTATGTTAGTGTGACACATTGGTTGGTACTGGTGAACCTCGAGTCAATTGGGGAGAATACTAGGCTGTTGCATGGTGTCATAAGAACTAACTGACCTTTAGAACCTTAATTGACCCAACTTGTCAATTAGAAGGTAGTGAGGTATCCGAATTTGGTGCAGTTTGAAGTTGGTTGTTACTCGATGCTATGCTCATTGAGATTTGACTTTTGGGTTTTCTTTGGTGGCAAGTCAGTTGTCGTTCTAAACAAAACATGTGAGAAAAATCAGTGATATTGAGATCCCTAGAACCCGGTTACTATTTTAGGACATGTTGAGCAACCTAAACTTCAAGAGGGTACTTACCTACGGACACGCATGCAAGCCTTAAGCCTAAGACTCTTGTGTTCTTTGTTTGTGTTTGTTATCTATTTAAACATGACATCATAACATCACATCATGACTAACCATTTCAAGGATCTAGGGGGTTTATCTTTGTTCTATGTTGCAGGGTCATGGCTTCCAGTCGCAAGAATAGTATTTGAATCAACTTCGTAAGGGTATATTCCAAGCTTGAGGAATTAGTTTCAAAGGTACCCCAAAATTCGCAATTCACCAAAAGACATTGCTATCTACTCAGCTTGGTTACTCCCGGTTTCCAAAAAGACATGATGAGTGTTCAGTTCTAGTTATTTGATCCTAAACATTACTGTTTTACCTTCCCGGATTATCATTTGGTTACCACGATGGAATAATTCTCTAAATTACTCGAATTCTTATTCTTGATCAGATACCTTTCACCGGTCTAGTGCAAGTTCCAAAACCTGAAGACATTGCAGCAGCCTCACATCTGAGACAATCTGACATGTAGCTAATTGGGAAAAAAGAAATGGAGTCAAGGGTTTTCCTCCTAAATTTCTGATAGAGGAGGCTCAATGGTTTCTAGATACCATAAGTTTTCGTGCTTTTGAGGATATTTTGGCTTTGCTAATCTATGGTTTGGTACTATTTCCTAATCCAGACCAATTCATAAATGTGAATGCCATTAAAATATTTCTCACTCATAATCTGGTGCCTACTTTGCTTATATATGTCCTTCATTCCCTTCACATTCATACTATGAGGAAGCGAGGAACTCTTATGTGTTGCATACCTCTACTGTCCAGGTGGTCTCAAAGGTTAATGTCACTCACTAATTCAGATATTCATTGGTGTTCTCGATCTCAAGCAGATATCATTATTATTGACTGCTGTGGGGAATTTCCTAATGTACCACTCCTTGGTATAAGAGGGGGCATCACTTACAACCCTTCTCTAGCTTTGTGTCAGTTTGGTTATGCTCGAAGGGACGATCCTCATGATATGCTCATCCAGGGTATTATGTTCGACTATGAGATTGATACTCAAAATTACCATCAAAGGTTTATACGTGCCTGGGTCCTGGTCAACAAGATTGATAGCAATACTTTAGGACACAAGAATTCCATTCCTCTAGATCCTTACCTCAAATGGATGCGGTCTCGTGCTCAAAATCTTATGATGCCATATCCTGCTATCCTACCAGTGATCATAGAACCTGTTATTGAAGGAGATGTTCTTCACACCCTTCTTCATCTAGACATGCCTACCGACTTTGAAGAACTCCAGAAGTACTAGATTCAACTCAAGGAAGAAAAGGATATCTTTGAAACTCAGCTCTATGCTAGTGAGAAGAAAGTATTGGAGCCGACGAAACGACTCCGTGAAGAATAAAGCCTTAATGCATATGTCGGCACAAAGAGGAAACGCCCATGGGAGACTTCAATTCATATTTTGTTTCTTTGTAACTCTTCTAGTTATCATTATATGCCTAGAAGGCAATTATAATTTGAGCTTGTTACTAAAATTTCTTTTGTTTCCTTTTGTTTTAAACAAATTTAAATCCCACAAAGGCCCTTGAAAACATTGCACTTGCATTTACATATCATGCATATAATCACATAATAGGTACTTTTTAGACAGGTTTTTTAATCTTCTTGCTGTTTATTTCAGTAAAAGATGGCACTCGAATAAACTGTTAAAGAACTTCAAGCTCAGAACGCTCAGTTTCAGCAAATGTTCTTGGACTTAGTTAAGGGTCAAGACGAGTTGAAGACCCTTATCACAAAGGGGAATAAGAAAATACTAAAAAGCCAACAGCCTTTCCTAATATGGGCATAAGATTCAAGGGTCCAGTCAGAAGGGTTCTAGATTTTGAGGCCCCCCTAAATGAAGACGATAACCAAGAAGAAGATGACAAGAGTGTGAAAGATGAAGAGAATAATAACCTTGGTTTTGGCCAATATTCTGATGAAGACTATTCTGCCAAACAGCATCCTCCTGCTGGTGACAGATACAAGCAGTTGGAAGATTGAATTAATGCTTTGGAGATACAGAAAGTGCCTGTGCTGGAATTTGAAGAGTTGGGTCATATTTCTGGGGTTGTTATCCCTCACAAGTTCAAGGTCTCTACTTTTGCTAAATATGATGGTGTGTCTTTCCCTAAGCTTCATCTGAGATCTTATGTTCGAAAGATCCAACCCCATACTGCTGACAGAAAGTTATGGTTTCACTTCTTTCAAGAGAGTTTATCTGGGACACAACTCGAATGGTTCTATTAGCTGGAAGGAACCAATATCCGCACTTGGGAAGACCTGGCTGCTGCTTTTTACAAGCAATATCAATATAATGTTGGCCTTGCACCAACTCGTGTGCAATTACAAAGTATATATATGGGCTCGAGTGAAGAATTTAAATAGTATGCCCAAAAGTGGAGAGATATGACTGGAAGGGTGCAACCTCCTTTACCTGACAGAGAGCTGGTTAATATGTTCATGGGAACTCTGACTGGGCCTTTATTTAATTACCTTGTCGGAAGCTCTTCATCTGGTTTTACTGAGCTGATTCTAACTGGGGTACATGTCAAAGGTGGTATCAAGAGTGGAAAGATTCAAGTGGATGCGTCTTCGAGTGCTGTAAAGAAGAACGTCAATAGTAAGAAAGAAATGAATGTTGTTTATGGCCATAAGGGTCGTATGAGAAATGATCGCCACCAATCTATAAGAGCGGTATTAATTTCTAATCCTACGCCTATACAACAACAAGAGCAGGGAAATCAGCGTAGGATAGACGCATTGTGAAGGCGATTTACAAATATCAGCATGCCACTATCCCAGGCATTACAACATTTATTGAAAGCGAAGATGATTACATTAAGGGATTCTCCTTATAATCCCAACACCTCATCTCCTCGCTACAATCCAAATGTGAAGTGTTCCTACCATTCCAACATTCCTGGGCACGACACCAATAATTGTTGGGCCCTGAAAAACAAAATTCAAGACATGATTGACAACAAAGAGATTGAGTTTGATCCTCTCGAGACCCCGAATGTAATTATCGCACCAATGCCAAAGAATGATAAAGGCATAAGTGCTATTCAAGATGTTCTTTATGTTGTTACCGTAAATGAATCGGTCACTCCCCTCCTAGTTATCAAGAAGAATCTGTTGTAGACAGGTTTATTTTCGGGTTCTATTGAAAGATGTTACTGCTGTGCAGCCTAACCCAATGGTTGCATGTTGCTGGAAGAAGGTGTTTAACATTTAATAGATAATCACATAATTTTGGTTGATAAGATTTTGTCTACTAAGAATCTGTTTCCAGATTTATCTGTAATATCCGACACTCCTGTCAGGATCACTTTCAAAGGTCCTATAAGAATCACTGCCAATCCCAAAGCTGCGCCTCTAATCATCATAACACCTGAACCTATTTTGTATTACTCAGACAAAGTTATCCCGTGGAACTATGGATCCGACGTATACTCCTATGGCATCGAGCAAGAACTATCGACTAGTGAAGATGAAGTTATTGAAGCTACTGATTCCAACATTGACAATATTGTTGGGACCATTAAGGTTTCTAGAAGCGAAAGGGTTTTCTCCCCGGAAATCTCTCCAAAGACTACCGCTACACCAGTTAGAGTTACCGCTACCGAGTTGACTGCTGAAACTCAGAGCAAAGAGCAAATAACAGAGTCTTCTCAGAAGGAGGCGCCTAAAGAAGTTACAGCTGAAGACACCTCCAGGCAAGAGTTGGAGAAGGTATTGAAGATCATCTGTCAAAGCGATTACAAGATTTTTGAACAGTTGGGGCAGACCCCATCCAAAATCTCCATGTTATCCTTGTTACTGTGTTCTAAAGCTCATGCACATGCTTTGGTGAAATTCTTGAAGTCCACTTACGTGCCACAAGATATTTCTGCCAATCAATTTGAGAACTATGTTGCTAGCTTAATGGCTGACAATGTGTTAGGTTTTTCTGATGTTGATTTGACCCCTGAAGGAAGAAACCACAACAAGGCCATGTATGTATCCATTGAATGCAGGGGTACTACTCATGTATTGGTTGATACGGGATCTTCACTGAATATCCTTCCGAAAGGGTTCTCTTGACATATTAAATTGCAATGGGGTTGCACTGAAACCCAGTGATATTATATTCCGAGCTTTTGACGGGTCAAAGAGGACGCTACATGGAGAAGTGGATCTTCCGATCAAGGTAGATTCACAGGTCAACATATAGTTAAACTTCAATATTTTTGGTTAACATCAAGGTTTTGAAGTGATATTCATTAGTTGATCAAGGGTTGATCATGGTTCATCTAGAAAACTCTCAAACCATCAAAAGTTAAAAGATGCCAAATTAGGGTTTTCCTTAGGAGAAGTCAACTGAAATTTGACCAAGCATAACTTTCACATGCTTCATCAGATATTCCCCAACAAAATCTCATTTTGAAGGAAATTCAATCCTCTACAACTTTGACTCTCTAAGCTGAAGTCCAAAAAATGCTTCATTTGAGAGATGTGAGCCAATACATTATAGGTAATTTCAAAAGTCAACATAAAGACACTTTTTGTCAAGGCAACTTACATCAAGATAAATTCTTCAAATGAAAAAATTATCAAAAGAGGGATTGAATAAGACATCTTGAGCTTTCTAAAAATTGCAAAATCACCTTCAAAAGATGAAAATTGAGAGAGTTATGACCAGTGAAAAATGGGAAATTTTGAGAAAATGCATGAAGTTCAAATTGAGTAAACTTAATATTTTAGGCTATTGGGCCATTGTTTCAGACTCCAAGCATGTACTACACTCCTTATGCACCTCATATCTTGTTCATGTACCCCTTGATCTATTTTATTTTAATTATTTTTTATTTACTCATTATTAATTAAAAAATAAATAAGATAGAATACAAGGCTTATTAAAAAAGGTCAATGCCCATGTTGTTGACCTAATTTCACCCTTATACAATCTTCGTTATTCAGACACAAAAGCCATGAACCCTTGTGCTAGAAATCACCTCCAAAAAACTCAAAAATTGTTCAAATTTAGGGATACTTGCAAACCCTTATCATAGCCGTTTTCAAGGATAATAAACCAGCTCATTCACTTCCAGCCATCCTACAGAGTAAGAATGGATCAAATCTAATGATCCAAAGCTCATGAAACACCATCACATACATCTCCGATCTCATACTTTTTAGCAAAATTGTGTTTTTGTTTTTCGTTTGCTTTAAGACATACTAATGATATCATTGTGTTTCTGAGGTGTTGTACCCCAAAATTTGCCCTCCCATATTTCTCAAAAAACATTTCAAGAAAAATTCACAAGTCCAACCTGGCGCGTCATATTCAGGTATTCTTTCGCCAACATATCTCTGATAACGTATTCTCAAATTCAGGTTCGGCTCAAGAGTCAATTCTTTAAAGAAGGTATCCGAATGTGTGAGTTTTCTTGAAGAGATATAGTGAAAAAGTGTGCTGAAAGTGCAGTTTTTACGCGCTAAAAAATTCATAACTTGAAGATCGTGGCTCGTTTTGAACCCGTTCTGGTGGCCAAAATTCCGTCTTGACATTATCTACGTTTTCATCTCTCACGGCTGGAAGCCAATTTCGATCAGAAGGTCTTCAAAAATGTGGATTTATCAAGTATTTTCGTGCAGAAAATTTGTGATAGAAGTTTATTTGCGTCATGTTCAAAAAATCATAACTTGGTCGATTTTCATCGTATCGAGATGGTTCCGGTGCCAAGATTTCACAAATTGAGTTGGCTACATTTTCACAGAAGGTATCGAATTCGAACGGTGTTCAAAAGGCCTTCATTTTTTGCTCAGAGTGCGTGACACGCTGAAAATCCTGAATGCTGAATATTATTTCATCTGGGCCGAAACTTCGAAAATTCATAACTCGGTCAATTTTTATCGGATTGGGCTCATATTTTTACACAAGGTCCCTGACTCATAGATCTACAACTTTGCTTCAAAAGTCGAGACTAAATTATGCACCGATCAATACCAGTTTTTTATTGAAGAACGTGTCAGAGTCGACACTGAAGCCCAAAATAAGTTTGTCTGAGCTGAAACTTCAAAAATTCATAACTAATTCACCGTTTATCCGATTGAGTCGATTTTCGGACAGGAGTTAGTTCTCGATGCCGGCTACATTTTGTTTTCACATTTCAACTTCAAAAAATGCACTTAAGTCCCTGCGATTTAGCCTGTAAAGTGACGAATTCAAGTGAATATTGGAGGCCCAATTGCACATTCAAAGCCCATTTGCTTTACCCTAATTTCCATTATATAATCACCTTCTTTTCACACAAACCAGGAGAAGAGAAAAAGAGAGAAAAAACCTTGCCACAACACTGTTGGAATATCAAACTCTTTCAAGAACCCTAAAACCTTGAAATCCTTATTACAAATCTCTCTCTCACTACAAACAAAGCCATCTCAGTTACAAACCAACACCTCACTACTTCTCCAGTAAGGATAAGGCTGGCTTGATCTCCATGATCCTAATTTTCCAGTAAGGCATAAAAGCATCCAGGTCACTAATTTTCCAGTAAGGGTAAGATTGATTTGATCTCCATGATCAAAAGGGTATAATCATTCATACATGCCATATTGTGCCTAAACATTAAATTTCTTCATATATTGGCTTTATTTGCATTTTATGATTTTATTTAATGTGTTCGTGAGATTCAACACTGCAGATTTAGACAGGATCCCATGCAGGTTCATTAAGGAACGTTGAGGCCAAAAGCCAAATGGCCAAAAGCCAAAAGCCAAATGGCCAAAGTAGAACATTTTATGCATGACACCAATACATGGCGAGGCAGACATTAAGCCAGACATTAAGGAACGTTGAAGCCAGAACACAAATGGCCAAAAGCCAAAATGCAAATGGCCAAAAGCCAAAAGCCAAATGGCCAAAGTAGAACAACTTATGTATGATGAGGCCAGAACACAAATGGCCAAACCACTCCAATTCACCTCCAAAAAGGGGACAGAAGCCCCCAAGGTATTGTATTTTCTTTTTTTTCCTTATTTTATTTATTTCAATTATTTCTTTTTTTTAATTAATTCCTTTAATTTAACTTATTTTCATAAAATATAAAAAATAGTAAAAAACAGAAAAGTCATAAAAATCAAAATATATTTATTTAATTAATATTTTTTGTAAATAAATATCACTAATTAATTTTAGCTTTGTAAAATTAGGTTTAATTCAAACATTTTTCTTAATAAACTTAAAATTGGTAGAATTAGGTTTTAATCAATTTTTATCCTTTTTTTTCTTTTCTTTCACAATAATTAATTATTAAATATTATTTTTGTAATTAAATTACCATGTAATTAATTAGGTTAATTTAGGTTTAATTTTAACATGTTTTCTTAATAAACTAAAAAACAAATAGAATTAGGGTTAGCATTTAATTTCAATTAATTCTTTTTCCATTAAAAACATAAAATACTAAAAAATACCAAAAAACAAGTTCTTTCTTTCTTTTAATTTTAATTAATTCCTCATTAGTTTAATTTTGCAAAAAGGGTCCAACGCCCTCGTTTCGATTTAATTCTTATTTGCATATTGATTTTATTTCTTTATAATACTTATGTATCTCTCCCAAGGCCATGTAACCTTTTAATTTTCCCGCACTTTTATTTACTTTCTTTATTTTCTGTCAAATCGGGTCCTGGTTTAATTTTGGCGATGTGGACCCGCGCCTTTGTAATAGTTTAGAATTTTAATTTCCACAATTTTTTTTAACTGTTAATAATTGGATGCAAGAATGAATGTCTAAATAAAAACAAACGCATAGATCACTTTGACAAAAGACAAAAATAAATGAAAACGACACACAAATCACACACCACCCCTAGGGTACGCCTCACTGTTGCCTTGCCTCGAAAGGTGATCGTCGAGTAGAGGATGTCTTAGTAAGTCCTCATGATCCGGGAACCTGGCATGAGGGTAGCTTCTAAGGTGTCTTCCCATTGCTCTGGTGATCACCATGTCCCGAACCTCGAATTGACCCGAACAACTCCAATAGTGGTGCTACCTACCTCTCAATGGTGGGATGGCACTACTTTAAAGGACATTTACACAGACGAATTCCTTAGGGTAGGTAGACGACTCTAGATACTTGCTCTAATTTCAAAACAATTCAAAAATACTTTTCACACCGACACCTTTTCAAAAGCTTTCGAAAGCAATTTTTCAAACACTCTTGAGGACCGATACAAGAGTCGAACTGGAATTTTCAAAGAAACTTTTTAAAACCCACAGTTGAAAAGCAAACAAACCAATTTTGAAAACACAAATGAGCAAGTATCTAAGAGCCCATGGATAACCATGGATAGAAAGGGTGCTAACACCTTCCCTTTCTATAATCTACCTCCCGAACCGAGAGCAGTCTCTTTAAGGAATTTTTCTGTGCTTTTGTCCTTTCCATTTGGAGAAAATAAAAGACAGTGGCGACTCTTGCTTCCGCGACATTTCGCGAACCAGCGTTAAACAGTCAGTTCCAGATCCACCGATCACAGAACTGGCGACTCTGCTGGGGACTAATCTTAAAGTGAGGTGTACCTTAGGACTAGGATCATTGTGTTTTCAATTGCTTTCCTTGTTTGCTTTATTATTGTGGGACTGTCTCGGGAGTTCTATAGATCCTAACCCGGATCTGGGGATACCTTCTTAGAAAGTAGCAACAAGGCTGTGAGGGAACTGTGCGGGGTATACCGACATGGTTGAAACAGTCTGCTACATTGATGTGGCACTTTGGTGTGTACTGGTAACCCTTGAGTTCAGTCAAGGAGAGTACGGGGCCTCCGCGTGGTGTCATGAAGCATCAACAGACCTTAGGAACCTTAATTGAACTATCTTGGCCTCTTTAGGGTAGTGAGATAACTGACTTTGGTGCAGTCCGAGGTTGGTTGATACTCGATACTACACTCAATTGAGGGTTGCTTTCCTGGAATATTTCGGTCGCCAGTTCAGTGGCTAAATCGAAACGATGAACAATGAAAGCAATCCCGTGATATTGGGACCCTTAGAACCCGGTTACTTCTAATAGGACAGGTTGAGCCCACCAACTTCAAGAGGGTAATACCTAGATCTCATGGTGGCCTAAACTCTAAGGGCTTTCTCTTGTGTGACTTGTGTGCCTTCGTACTTGACTACTTGCATGCTTTATCTGACACATGAACTATTTGTAGGTTTTTTTTTAGTCCTTAATTGGGACTCATAACAGGGTTTACTTGAGTTTCTTGCAGGTTTTGTTTATAGTCCTTAATTGGGACTCATGACAGGCTTTACTTGAGTTTCTTGCAGGTTTTGGTTTGCAGTCCTTAATTGGGACTCATAATAGGGTTACTTACATCACCCCATGCCTATCATAACATCATACCATTGCATACATCCTAACCCATTTCAAGGATCTCAAAGGCTTGTGATGCAGGTCATGGTGAATCAACATCTCATCAAGGGGCAAAGAGGATTTATTTTCCTCTAGACAGAGTTGTCAGAGGCTATGACCCACTTGATATGGTGAGCTCTGACTCTTGAAGAAGCTTCCCCTAACCAAGGTTGTTTGGAAACCAAAACTAGACATGATGACTAAAGTCAGGGGCTATGACCCACTTGATATGGTGAGCCTTTGACCCTTGGAAGAAAGACTCTCAACAAATATGAAGTTCCTTCAACCAAGCTACCGGATCCAAGCTCTAACAAATTTCTTGTTTACCCCGCGAGATCCTTGAAAACATTGCATGCATATCATACATATCATTGCATAACAGGTACCCTTGTTGCAGGTCACTTACCCTCCCTGCTGTTTATTTCAGCAATGGCTTCACAACAAGATAACCAGGACCTTCACACTCAAGAGACTCAGTTCAAGGAGATCTTCCTAAGCCTATCCAAGGGGCAGGAAGAGTTGAGGACACTCCTCATGGGGAATCTGATCAGAAAGAGTCTTGAAGGTGACAAGGACGAACGGCTGAAACGTCTACAAGCTGAGGTAGACACATTGAAAACCCAAATGCTAGGGCAAAGGGCCCTCATTCAAGGCTTAGCTTAGGAGCAAGGAGAGCTGAGGGCCATGATCAGTCAGCTTCATCAAGACATGAAACAACCAGCCCAAGTCAGGGACCCAGTCATTAATAAACTTCCAAGAAGTCAAAGGTTTGGACTTCTCCAAGCTGCTACTACTTCACAGGTCCAACAACGACCTCGCCCAGAACAACAGACTGATCAGGGCAAACCAGACAAGCCTAAAAGGCAGTTCACCAAGATCAACATGTCGCTGGATCAAGCACTACAACAAATGTTGAAGGCAGGGCTAATCACCTTAAGGGCTCCTCTCCAGAATCCAAACACTTCTGCTCCTAACTATCATCCCAACGATAGGTGCGCATACCATTCTGATAGCCCGGGGCATACTACGGACAACTGCTGGCCTCTCAAAAACAAGATTCAAGATATGATCGACGCTGGAGAGATTCAGTTTGAAGTACCCGAGACTCCCAACGTGATCACTGCTCCCTTGCCAAAACATGGCTAGGATTGAGAAATTTTTGTTCATTCGAATGTTCAAGTTGCAATTCTCTTTTGTTCAAACATTTACTCATGTTAAACATTGTTATTTCATTAATGCATCGCATATGTCTGTTCTGAAACAATATATTCGTATTCACTAAATGCAAATTATTTTCATATTTTTTCTTATGATCAACTCTTAATTAATAATTCTAAGCCTCTTGAGGGAGGATGACGAAAACGATACCACGATCTTTACAGTATGCTTTCGAACGGACCCCGCTGATGAGGTACAGGCATTGTTTCAATCCCTAAACACTGGAGTTATAAGGATGATAATCCCTCGTCAACCCATCTGAGCCAAAGAAGTAGGAGTTTTCCTTTTTGAAATTTAAAACCCTTAATCATAACCTGGGGCAGGGTAGTCTCTCAGTTGATCCAAGTGCATAACAAATGGCACCAAAGAGATCCTTACGAAAAAAAGACAGTGATGGTTCCGAATAATCAATAAAGAAAGGCAGTCATTATCTCAAAAAATAAAAAACCTAAAAAGTCAAAACCTATAAAGGGGACTTACGAAACTGGGGCATCCCGCTGACTGTAATCACAAAAGAAACAGTTCAGGCAAAATTTAGGGATAACAAAATCAGACAAAAAAGAGGTCTTACAAACCCTCAACAAAAAAGGAATGACTGCCTATTCAAAATAAGTTATCAATATCTGAATCATCACTGGAAAATCAGAGCAAAGACTCAAACAAGGTCTAACGCACGATCAACTGAGTTTAGGTTTGAAGAACATCACGAAGAGCGGGTGGGTACAAATAAAATTTGAGACTTTATCCTTTGTTTCTTAAACCGTGAACCAGGCCATGTTATAACCCTCAAAAGTCCTAGCTGAAGCATGGGTTAGTTCGAAAGCATACTGTTACGAAAGGTATCCTGACTCCTTAAGGCCTACGGTAAATACGGAGTTGACATCACGTTTTACAAACATTCACTTGTTTTATGAAAAAAGAATGCATTTCCAAAATCTTCAAGACAGACATAAGCTTTGCATTTTTGATATAACATTGTTTGCATATGACTATTTGTTTGAACAACAGGGAAATTCGCACGATGAAAGCCTAATGAACAGAAGCACTTCCAATCAAGGGGCATGGCATGACTATTGTCCACCATCTGGGGCAGTCCAATCAAGATTCGGAGAATCTCTCAAAAGGCCAAATAGCCTGGGGCAAATCTCCGTCTGAGTCACTTGGGGCATTTCAATAATAAATCTTGCCTGGTCGAAAATCTTCTGGTGGCATGACAAAACACTTCTAACAGGGGCAACTCCCTACTTTCTGAGAACAGACATAGTCGGAAAAATACTACGCATAATCAAAGACCCGCTAGGTTGACACACCTAGGCAAAAATAAGGGCTTCCCGGCGAACCAAAAGGGTTCGGGCAAAATGAAGGGATGAAATGAAAAAATCTGTACACCCGGCAAGTCGAAAACCTGAAAAGGCGGCTTGGGCAAAAATGGGTATCCCGATGGACTGAAAACCCGAAAGGGCGGTCCAGGCAAAAGTTAGGGATCAAAAGCGTACGACTATGTCCCAGCATCTTGTCACTCGCCTACCAAAAGAAGATTTGTCAATCGGCAATCACCAAGCACCTCCACAGGTAACATTGGAAACAGGGGCAATAAAGAGTTGTCTGAGCAATCTAATTGTTCTGTCCTCCAAGGTACCAAGATAGGTTCAACTAAAGAAGATGACCAGTACATTTTAATTCCCCAGAGAGTAAGTCAGCAGTCTGTGCATTCTTCTCCAAGCAGAGTTATCCAATCTCAAAGAAGTTGAGTATCCTCCAATAGATCTCAACGTTCCCCAGCAGTATACGGATATTCTTAACAAGCATCCCCGGCAGCCTTGGTCTAAAGATTGTTCCCCGGCAGCATATCAACACTCAAAGGAATCATTTCCCCCGCAGTTCAAAACATCCCCAGGAGAGTCCAATCTAGTTCCCCAGGAAAATTGGAATCCATCTCCCCAAGCAATAAGCTTATCCCCAATAGATTCGGGAAGCTTATCCCCGCAGAGCACGAACGCGTCGCCCGGCTTTGTTCAAAGAGTTATTTCCTTAACAGGATATAACTGGGTTATCCTCAGCCAATAACCACGGAAAGATCTTCCTCGGCGAAGTCTTCCTATCCCCAGCGAAGTCTATCAACACTTCCAATACAGTAAAGATATCCTCAGCAAGTTACTATCAACACTCAGCAAAGTACCTCTCTCTCCCCACAGAGTATCACTTCCCAGCATGGTCGCTGGAGTATTTTTCTCCCCGCAGAATCTTCCATTCGCCAAGTTCATTCCTCAACGGAGTCATCTTCTCCTACCGGCATCCTTGCAATTATCATCCCCAGTGGAAGCAAAAGCTTATTCTTCAACAGCAGCCCAGGAGCGACTTCCCGGCACCTGTCAAGGATTTATTTTCCTAAGACGAAAACATAACATTCATAAACATCTTCATACATTATAGCATGCATATACGCATCATATCTTACAAATCTCATTTATGTTGAAAACATCATTGCTTGATCCATATCATGCATTGCATATGACTGACTTTTACCTTTCAGGAAAGATTCAGTTAAATTCTCAATCATATTTCAAGACCTAGACCGGTTCAGTTAATCGACTCCAAAGATTTCTTATCCAGTCCAAGGCCTTCTCTAGTCCAGCTAAATCGACTCCCAACAGATTTTTCTGATGAAGACTCGGTAGAAGTTATCAGATTATATTGGTTCTCTCTCCGACGGTGCATGAGATGATTCCATTTTTTAGGTTTTTCTTTGAGATTATAATTTCCTATTGGCTCTCTCTCCGACGGTGCATGAGATGATTCCATTTTAGGTTTTTCTTTAAGATTAATTTCCTATTGGTTCTCTCTCTGACGGTGCATGAGATGATTCCATTTTTTAGGTTTTTCTTTGAGATTAATTTCCTATTGGTTCTCTCTCCGACGGTGCATGAGATGATTCCATTTTTTAGGTTTTTCTTTAAGATTAATTTCCTATTGGTTCTCTCTCCGACGGTGCATGAGATGATTCCATTTTTTAGGTTTTTCTTTGAGATTATAATTTCCTATTGGTTCTCTCTCCGACGGTGCATGAGTTGATTCCATTTTAGGTTTTTCTTTAAGATTAATTTCCTATTGGTTCTCTCTCCGACGGTGCATGAGATGATTCCATTTTTTAGGTTTTTCTTTGAGATTATAATTTCCTATTGGTTCTCTCTCCGACGGTGCATGAGATGATTCCATTTTAGGTTTTTCTTTAAGATTAATTTCCTATTGGTTCTCTCTCCGACGGTGCATGAGATGATTCCATTTTTTAGGTTTTTCTTTGAGATTAATTTCCTATTGGTTCTCTCTCCGACGGTGCATGAGATGAATTCCATTTTAGGTTTTTCTTTCAGATTATAATTTCCTATTGGTTCTCTCTCCGAAGGTGCATGAGATGATTCCATTTTTTAGGTTTTTTTTTGAGATTATAATTTTCTATGGTTCCCTCTCCGACGGTGCATGAGGTGATAATTCCTTTTTGAGATTATAATTTTCTATGGTTCCCTCTCCGATGGTGCATGAGGTGATAATTCCTTTTGAGATTATAATTTTCTATGGTTCCCTCTCCGACGGTGCATGAGGTGATAATTCCTTTTTGAGATTATAATTTTCTATGGTTCCCTCTCCGACGGTGCATGAGGTGATAATTCCTTTTGAGGTTATAATTTTCTATGGTTCCCTCTCCGATGGTGTGTGAGGTGATAATTCCCTTTTAGGTTATAATTTCCTATGGTTCCCTCTCCGATGGTGTGTGAGGTGATAATTCCTTTTGAGATTATAATTTTCTATGGTTCCCTCTCCGACGGTGCATGAGGTAATAATTCCCTTTGAGATTATAATTTCCTATGGTTCCCTCTCCGACGGTGCATGAGGTGATAATTCCTTTTGAGATTATAATTTTCTATGGTTCCCTCTCCGACGGTGCATGAGGTGATAATTCCTTTTGAGATTATAATTTTCTATGGTTCCCTCTCCGACGATGCATGAGGTGATAATCCCCTTTCAGATTATAATTTCCTATGGTCCTCTCCCCCGACGGTGCGTGAGATGTAATTCCCTTTCAGATTATAATTTCCTTTGGTCCTCTCCCCGACGGTGCGTGAGATGTAATTCCCTTTCAGATTATAATTGCCTATAGGTTCTCTTCTGCGAAGATGGTAATTCCCACCAAGATTTTCTCAACGAGCGTTGTTGAAGTTAAAGTCACCCAAGGTTCTCTTACCATTCATGCTAAGGTAGTAACCATCCCTGGTTCATTCATCACCGTTTGAAGCTCCAGATCCAGCTCCTGTAACCAGTCAGGACACATCTATACCAAGCATCTGAAAATCAGCTCCTGCAACATGTCAGGTAATCATTTTCTGTTTTGCAGGTACGCAAGTTCTCGCTAAGGAATCTCTTACGCGATCAACATCCAGATGGCATCTATAAGCCCATCATCCTATCCAGCAACCTCTAAATGGCATCTATAAGCCCATTCCATCATCGCACTGCTACTATGTGAGCGCAAATTTCTGGGCACTCTAGTGTTCAATCATCTTCCACCCTCGGATTACGAAAGGCACGTCAGCCAATCTGCATCCTCAGGTTTAAGAAGATTGAACAGGGGCAACTGTTGTACCCCAAAATTTGCCCTCCCATATTTTTCAAAAAAATATTTCAAGAAAAATTCACAAGTCCAACCTGGCGCGTCATATTCAGGTATTCTTTCGCCAAGATATCTCTGATAACGTATTCTCAAATTCAGGTTCGGCTCAAGAGTCAATTCTTTAAAGAAGGTATCCGAATGTGTGAGTTTTCTTGAAGAGATATAGTGAAAAAGTGTGCTGAAAGTGCAGTTTTTACGCGCTAAAAAATTCATAACTTGAAGATCGTGGCTCGTTTTGAACCCGTTCCGGTGGCCAAAATTCCGTCTTGACATTATCTACGTTTTCATCTCTCATGGTTGGAAGCCAATTTCGATCAGAAGGTCTTCAAAAATGTGGATTTATCAAGTATTTTCGTGCAGAAAATTTGTGACAGAAGTTTATTTGCGTCATGTTCAAAAAATCATAACTTGGTCGATTTTCATCGTATCGAGCTGGTTCCGGTGCCAAGATTTCACAAATTGATTTGGCTACATTTTCACAGAAGGTATCGAGTTCGAACGGTGTTCAAAAGGCCTTCATTTTTTGCTCAGAGTGCGTGACACGCTGAAAATCCTGAATGCTGAATATTATTTCATCTGGGCCGAAACTTCGAAAATTCATAACTCGGTCAATTTTTATCGGATTGGGCTCATATTTTTACACAAGGTCCCTGACTCATAGATCTACAACTTTGCTTCAAAAGTCGAGACCAAATTATGCACCGATCAATACCAGTTTTTTATTGAAGAACGTGTCAGAGTCGACACTGAAGCCCAAAATAAGTTTGTCTGAGCTGAAACTTCAAAAATTCATAACTAATTCACCGTTTATCCGATTGAGTCGATTTTCGGACAGGAGTTACTTCTTGATGCCGGCTACATTTTGTTTTCACATTTCAACTTCAAAAAATGCACTTAAGTCCCTGCGATTTAGCCTGGAAAGTGACGAATTCAAGTGAATATTGGAGGCTCAATTGCACATTCAAAGCCCATTTGCTTTACCCTAATTTCCATTATATAATCACCTTCTTTTCACACAAACCAGGAGAAGAGAAAAAGAGAGAAAAAACCTTGCCACAACACTGTTGGAATATCAAACTCTTTCAAGAACCCTAAAACCTTGAAATCCTTATTACAAATCCCTCTCTCACTACAAACAAAGCTATCTCAGTTACAAACCAACACCCCACTATTTCTCCAGTAAGGATAAGGCTGGCTTGATCTCCATGATCCTAATTTTTCAGTAAGGCATAAAAGCATCCAGGTCACTAATTTTTCAGTAAGGGTAAGATTGATTTGATCTCCATGATCAAAAGGGTATAATCATTCATACATGCCATATTGTGCCTAAACATTAAATTTCTTCATATATTGGCTTTATTTGCATTTTATGATTTTATTTAATGTGTTCGTGAGATTCAACACTGCAGATTTAGACAGGATCCCATGCAGGTTCATTAAGGAACGTTGAGGCCAAAAGCCAAATGGCCAAAAGGCAAAAGGCCAAAGTAGAACATTTTATGCATTACACCAATACATGGCGAGGCAGACATTAAGCCAGACATTAAGGAACGTTGAAGCCAGAACACAAATGGCCAAAAGCCAAAACGCAAATGGCCAAAAGCCAAAAGCCAAATGGCCAAAGTAGAACAACTTATGTATGATGAGGCCAGAACACAAATGGCCAAACCACTCCAATTCACCTTCAAAAAAGGGACAGAAGCCCCCCAAGGTATTGTATTTTCTTTCTTTTCCTTATTTTATTTATTTCAATTATTTCTTTTTTTTAATTAATTCCTTTAATTTAACTTATTTTCATAAAATATAAAAAATAGTAAAAAATAGAAAAGTCATAAAAATCAAAATATATTTATTTAATTAATATTTTTTGTAAATAAATATCACTAATTAATTTTAGCTTTGTAAAATTAGGTTTAATTCAAACATTTTTCTTAATAAACTTAAAATTGGTAGAATTAGGTTTTAATCAATTTTTATCCTTTTTTTTCTTTTCTTTCACAATAATTAATTATTAAATATTATTTTTGTAATTAAATTACCATGTAATTAATTAGGTTAATTTAGGTTTAATTTTAACATGTTTTCTTAATAAACTAAAAAACAAATAGAATTAGGGTTAGCATTTAATTTCAATTAATTCTTTTTCCATTAAAAACATAAAATACTAAAAAATACCAAAAAACAAGTTCTTTCTTTCTTTTAATTTTAATTAATTCCTCATTAGTTTAATTTTGCAAAAAGGGTCCAACGCCCTCGTTTCAATTTAATTCTTATTCGCATATTTATTTTATTTCTTTATAATACTTATGTATCTCTCCCAAGGCCATGTAACCTTTTAATTTTCTCGCACTTTTATTTACTTTCTTTATTTTCTGTCAAATCGGGCCCTGGTTTAATTTTGGCGATGTGGACCCGCGCCTTTGTAATAGTTTAGAATTTTAATTTCCACAATTTTTTTTAACTGTTAATAATTGCATGCAAGAATGAATGTCTAAATAAAAACAAACGCATAGATCACTTTGACAAAAGACAAAATTAAATGAAAACGACACACAAATCACACACCACCCCTAGGGTACGCCTCACTGTTGCCTTGCCTCGAAAGGTGATCGTCGAGTAGAGGATGTCTTAGTAAGTCCTCATGATCCGGGAACTTGGCATGAGGGTAGCTTCTAAGGTGTCTTCCCATTGCTCTGGTGATCACCATGTCCCGAACCTCGAATTGACCCGAACAACTCCAATAGTGGTGCTACCTACCTCTCAATGGTGGGATGGCACTACTTTAAAGGACATTTACACAGACGAATTCCTTAGGGTAGGTAGACGACTCTAGATACTTGCTCTAATTTCAAAACAATTCAAAAATACTTTTCACACCGACACCTTTTCAAAAGCTTTCGAAAGCAATTTTTCAAACACTCTTGAGGACCGATACAAGAGTCGAACTGGAATTTTCAAAGAAACTTTTTAAAACCCACAGTTGAAAAGCAAACAAACCAATTTTGAAAACACAAATGAGCAAGTATCTAAGAGCCCATAGATAACCATGGATAGAAAGGGTGCTAACACCTTCCCTTTCTATAATCTACCTCCCGAACCGAGAGCAATCTCTTTAAGGAATTTTTCTGTGCTTTTGTCCTTTCCATTTGGAGAAAATAAAAGACGATGGCGACTCTTGCTTCCACGACATTTCGCGAACCAGCGTTAAACAGTCAGTTCCAGATCCACCGATCACATGAGGTATGATAGTACATGATTGGACCATCATGGGAGTCCCAGGATGATCATATTATGAATTTCCATATTCACACTGTTTTGAATATGTTTCATAGAATCTCTTTTTGCAGCGCGGTTCAACAAAAAAACATCTCTTTAGGGGGGTAGGGTACCTTTAGAGGCCTAACATGTGGTTTTTTATAGGTTTGGAAAATATACTCATCGAAGAAGAAGACCGGAGCTAGGGCTCTGACGCCTCTCTAGTCCAGGCAATAAATTTGTAATATAATAATTTTGTTTCATATGAACCATCATATGTATCACCACCCCAGTGGTTAAAGCGCGTGCGATAACGCATTATACCAAGGCACAGGTTCGATTCCCGCCTCTCGTATTTTTTTCCACATATTTTTTCTCGTTTGTAGATCCAGCGCAACATGTTCTCACGCATCCACTGTGCACCCTCTCGTCATCACCCTTGGATCTCAATAGATCCATATCAATGCACCAGGGCTAGCGTGCACACCGTAGACCTCCCGGAAGCAAAGCGCTGGATTACACAGACCATGTCAGCTTATTGGGCCTCTCATCTTGGGCTTTGGCAAGTTCTGTTATTCACACCCGTCTGATTTGCTGCCTTCAGGCCTAATTTCTTTTTTTATCTTTAATCATTACTTTTTTTAAATTAAATTAATTAAAATTAATTTAGACTTTTAGGATTTTTTAATCATTTTATAATTAATTTAACTAATCACTTTTTTAATAATTAAATTAGTTTCTTTTTTTTAACTAAAATTGATTTAGTTTCTTTAGGTTTTTTCACTAAACCCTTTTTCTTAATTAAAAATCAATTTAGGGTTTTTAGGTTTTAATTAATAAATTTCATTTTTTTTAAATTAATTAAATTAATTAGGTTATTAGTTTAATCACAAAACATTTTTATCAAAAAAATCGCAAAAAACAATTCCCTCCTCCTTTCGCTTTCCTATCTTACAGTTAGCGCAATTTATTATTCTCGCGTTTTCTTATGATTATGTAACTGCTCATGGTTAGTAATAGTTAATTAGGATTATGTTTTTCCGCACATTTTTATTACTTGTATTCCCAAAGCCATGTAATAGTGTAGGAAAATTTACTTTCCATATTTGATTGCTTTATTATTTTCAATACTACTGTTAGTAATTAGGATTGTATGGCAAGATAAAAGCAAATGATAGCTAACCCTAATTTCAAAGACTAAAATAACTGAAAACAATCACTTTGCACACACGCACCTCTAGGGTAACCTCCCTTGTTGCCTCGATAAAAATAGTCATGTCCCTCGAACGTGGGGACGCTTTAGAACTGTCCCTTGAAAACAAAGATCGTAGTCCCTTGATGACCCTTTCAAATGTTTCCCTCAGTAAATGATCTAGTCCCTTACGAAAATTACTAAAGCGCCCCTACGAGTTTCCTTCTATGACTGTACAATGACCCACGCCTGTCCTTTACATCCAACGATAAGGCTTCCTACTAACTAATGGTAGGATAACACTATCTAAAGGAGGAGAAAAAAACAATAAAGACTTTAAGTAGGTAGACAACTGTTAATCGCTTGCTCACAAACAAAACAAATAATTTTCACAAACACTTTTCTTTAAAATATTTTCAAACAAAACACTTTGTACATATTCTCGAGGATAAATACAAGAATCATTACAAAGTCTTGCCTTACTATTGGCATTTTCAAAATATTTTCAAACACATATTCATAAAGCATTTTCAAAGTGAGCTAGTGATTAAGAGCCCGTAGATAACTATGGATGAAAAGGGTGCTCACACCTTCCCTTTTCATAAACTACCCCCAAACTCAATAATCTTAAGGTCTTTTTTGTTCTTTTCACCATTTCCTTATAGGATAAAAGAAAATTCGGTGGCGACTTTTGTTATCCGCAACATTTGCGATAAAACACAAAACCAAGTCAGTTCTCCCACCGTATTACAAAGAGGTTTTAAAGCAGATTGATGTCGGTTTTCTTGTGACATCAATTTACCCTTAGTGGATTACCAATATTGTTCCAGTACCAAAGAAATATGGAAAAGTTCACATGTGTGTTGATCATAGAGATTTAAACAAAGCTAGTCCAAAAGATGACTTTCCATTTCCGCATATTGATATGTTGGTTGACTGTACAACAAAATTCAAAGTGTTTTTGATCAATGATGGATTTTCCAGATACAATCAAATCAGAATGGCTCCTAAGGACATGGAAAAACAACGTTTGTCACACCCCGAGGAACATTCTGGTACAGAGTGATGGCCTTGAGGTTGAAGAACATTGGTGCAACGTACCAGAGAGCTATGACAACCTTATTCCATGATCTAATGCATAAGGAAATTGAGGTATATGTTAATGATATAAATGTCAAATCTCAGAATGAGGAAGGGCATATAGATGATTTGTTGAAATAGTTTCAGTGTTTGAGGAAGTATCGTCTCTGCTTGAATCTAAATAAGTGTACTTTTGGTGTTCGTTTAGGAAAATTGCTAGGTTTCATTGTCAGCCAAAAAGGAATTTAAGCCGATCCGGATAAATTTAAGAAAATTCAAGAAATGTATGCACCATAACTGAGAAGAAAGTTGGAGGCTTCCTTGGACGTTTGAATTACATTTCCAGATTTATTTCCCATATAACTACAACATGTGAACCGATCTTCAAGCTGTTAAAGAAATATCAAGGTTGTGTATGGATGAACGATTTCCAAAGGGCATTTGAAAACATTAAAGAGTATCTGCTTAAACCTCCTATCTTACTCCCTCCTGTTGAAGAAAGAACATTGATTATGTTAGGTAATTCTATGGGTTGTATTTTGGGGCAACAGGAAGAAAAGAATATGCCATTGATCATCTTAGCAAGAAGTTTACTGACTGTGAGTCACAATATTCTACATTGGAAAAAACATGTTGAGCATTAGCCTAAGAGGGAAAGCAATTGCGGCGATATATGTTGAATTATACCACTTGGCTGATTTCCAAAATGGATCCAATCAAGTATATTTTTTAAAAGCCTGCTCTTATTGGAAGAATTTCTTGTTGGCAGATGCTGTTGTCTGAATATGATATTAAATACCATACTCATAAGGCTATAAAAAGTACTGTGTTCGCAGATTATCTTGCCCAACAACCAGTTGATGATTATCAGTCTTTTAAATATGATTTACCTTATGAGGATGCGATGTATTTGAAAGTATAAGATTGTGATGAACCTTTTCCTGAGGAAGGTTCTAATCCTGAATCCCGGTGGGGTATGGTGGTTGATGGAGCTGTAAATGCTTATGGGAAAGGAATTGGTGTCGTGATTATCACTCCCCATGGGTCGCACATCCCTCTTACTGCAAGATTGACATTTGATTGTACCAATAATATGGAAGAGTATGAAGCTTGTATCATAGGTCTCGAAGAGGCTATAGACCTCAAAATCAAAATTCTAGATGTGTGTGGCAATTTAACTTTGGTAATAAATCAGATTAAAGGAGAAAGGGATACTCGTCATGTTGGCTTAATTCCCTACAAAGATTATGCTAGAAGATTATTAATTTTCTTTAATAAAGTTGAAAATCATCATATTCCTAGAGATGAGAATCAGATGGCATATGCTTTAGCCACTTTGGCTTCTATGTTTCAAATGCTTGGAACGATGTACCTCAGATCACAGTTCGACGCCTGGATAGGCCAGCTCATGTGTTTGTGACGGAGGGAATGTTAGAAAAAAAACCTTGGTATTATGATATCAAACATTTTCTCCAGACTCAAGAATACCCAGTTGGTGCGTCGAACAAAGATAGAATGGCATTGAGAAGGTTGGCAGGTAGCTTTTTCCTCAATGAAGATGTGTTATACAGATGAAAATTATGACATGTTCTTGCTCAGATGCGTGAATAGACACGAAGCAGACATGTTGATGCATGATATCCATGAAAGTTTCTTTGGTACCCATGCCAATGGACATTCAATGGAAAAAAAGATATTTATAGCAGGTTACTATTAGCTGACAATGGAATCTGACTGTTACAAATTTGCGAAAAAGTGCCAAAAGTGTCAGATTTATGCTGACGAGATTCATGTGGCTTCGACGCTTCTCAATGTTATTTCTTCTCCGTGGCCTTTTTTTATGTGGGGGTATTGATATCATCGGAATAATTGAACCTAAGGCATCAAATGGACATCGTTTTATCTTGGTGGCAATTAACTACTTCACCAAGTGGGTGGAAGAAGCTTCATATGCTAATGTCACCAAGAAAGTGGCAATACAGTTTATCAAGAATAATATTATATGTCGATATGGTGTGCCAAGTAGGATTATCACTAACAACGGCTCAAATCTGAATAACAAAATGATGACAAAACTTTGTGAAGAATTCAAGATTGTCCATCACAACTCGTCTTCTTACAAGCCTAAGATGAATGGGGTTGTTGAAGCTGCTAACAAAAAAATTAAAAAGATTATCCAGAAGATGGTTGTTACCTATAAGGATTGGCATGTGATGCTTCCTTTTGCTCTGCATGGGTATCTTACATCCGTCTGAACTTCAACATGGGAAACCTCCTTCTCTCTTGTGTATGGTATGAAAGCAATGCTTCTCATCGAGGTTGAGATTCCCTCATTGTGTGTAATAATGGAAATGAAGTTATTAGAGGTTGAATGGGTCCATAACTAGTTTGACCAATTAAATTTGATTGAAGAAAAAAAATGACGGCCTTGTTCATGGTAAGTTATATCAGAAGAGAATGTAGAAAGCTTTTGATAAGAGGGTCAAGCCTCGTGAATTCAGAGAAGGCGACCTCATGCTCAGAAAGATCATGCATTTTAACACTGATTCTAGGGGCAAGTGGACTCCCATATATGAAGGCTAATATGTTGTCAAGAAAGCATTCTCTGGAGGTGAATTGATTCTTGAAACTATGGATGGCGAGGAGTTCCCACGTCCCATGAATGCTGACGCAATCAAGAAATACTTTGCCTAAATAAATAAAAGAACAACTCGCTAATTTGAAAACCCAAAATGGAGACTTAGGAAAAATAGAGTGTCTCAGTAGGCTGAAAACCTGAAAAGGCGGTCTAGGAAAAAGTAAGAGATAAAAACAGAACAAATTTTCCTTCTAGGTTGAAAACCCGCAAGGGAAACTTAGGAAAAAGTTAGGGATTTCTTGGCAAGTAACAACGTCAGACAAGACTTGATCATTGAAGCAACAATATTCTCGGATGCTCATCACACTTTAAATGAAGTCTCTGCTCAGGAGTTCAAAGTTTTTACGGAGAATAGTCGTCATTTTATTTCAATGTATCTTTTCCATATTATTAACATTTTCCAAAATTTGAAATCATTCATGGAGTCTCGCCATACATAGACTACCATTCTATTGATAAAGTTTGAGCCTTTATCCAATTATTTATAGTTCTTATTTTATACTGTTTGTGAAAGATTTCATTTCTTATTGATAGTAATTTTCAAAACAAGAAGATTTACTAATAAAAACATTTTTTGAAAAGAATTTACAAATTACTTTTTACTTCAGATTTTGTGATTCAAGTAGAACTATAGTAGTGATCCCAAGGATGCACGAACTCCGAAATTTTGAAAAAGATTCCCCAAGAAAGCTTTCCCAGGTTACTCTTGCTCATATATGCATGATCCTCTTGTGTTTCTTTCCTCAGAAAATTGGATTCATGCCAATTTATATATGGTGTGATGTTGGGTCTGTAGTCCCATTTTCCCCAGTTAAGTCTTGGTTCATGTTTTTCTCCAGGTTGATTATTTGGTTTGGGTTTTTTGATACCTCTACCCGATATTCTCCAATCAGGACTTGATGCAGTTTTTTCCCAGCTGAATAGCCAGACAAGGGCAATATATTTTCTAAGAAGAGTTGAGACAGCTGTCAACTTTTTGGGTTTTCTCTCACCAAGTGTCGAGTTTGACTTAAAATCCTTATAATTTTGATTTCTTGTTGTATTGTTAAACTTTTTAGATTTCCAAATGAAGCCGAGATGATGCTTCTCTATGAAAGTTGTTATCCCCATAAAGTCTCATATATTCTCTCTAGAAAAGTTTATGTAGCCAGTAATTTTGATATCAGAGAATATATTTTGGCTCCCCTCGACGATTGTGGTTTTGTAATCCCCAATGAATTCGGCACGAGATCCCTAGTTGAAGTCTCGACGATGTGGTTTTCAATTTCCCTAGTGAAGTCGGTATTATAATCTTCAGCGGAAGTCTAGACGATGAGACATTGTCTTGCCTATTGAAGTTTGTATGATATTCCCGGTGAAGCCTGGAGGAGGATGTTATATTCTTGCATCTTGTATTTGTTTATTGCTATTAGATTATGTTTGTGATTATTTTCAAGCCATGTTTCTTCCTAATGGAGTTAAGCCGTGAAGTATGAATTTGTTTCCTCAGTTGGTACTTACTCTCTTATGGAATCTTCATCCTGGATGTGATTTAGACGACTATTGACTTTAACCAAGTTAGTTTTGTATGGTTATTCCTAGTGATGTATGTATGTTTTATCAGCATGCACATGATAACATTCATACATTCATACATACATCATGCATATATGAATTAAAATTTATTGCTCATTTATATTCATTGATGTTTTTGTTGGCATATTACCCTCTTTGTAGAGTTATGTTATCCTCTCTCCAATAGGTTGTCAACCTTAAGCATAAAGTGTACATCCTTTCGATTTCCCCATTGATTTATCCCTCGCGGAAGAATTTTGCTTTAGCCTTCTGTGATACGGTGGGAGAACTGACTTGAGGTTTTGCGTTTTGTCGCAAATGTCGCGGTTAGCAAGAGTCGCCACCGAATTTTATTTTATCCAAAAGGAAAGGTAAAAAAGCACATGAAAGACCTTTGAGATATTTTCTTGAGTTCAGGGGATAGATTATGAAAAGGGAAGGTGCTAGCACCCTTTTCATCCATGGTTTTCCATGGGCTCTTAGTTACTTGCTTAGATCACTTGCTTTGCTTTGTTTGAAATGGTGTTTGATGTGATTTTGAAAGTATTTTGTAAAAGAGGCCATTCGTTTAAGCAATCTTTGTAATGATTCTCGTTCGTAAGAATGTATACAAAGATGTTTGTCTTTTGAAAATGTTTTCAATGTTTTGTAAGATGTTTTAAAATGTTTGTGTTTGTTTTTGAAAATAGCAAGGATTGTTAGAAAATGAGCAAGTAACTTAGAAGCTATCTACCTACTCAAATGTCTTTCTTGTGCATTTTCTATTCCTTTGACATTGTTGACTTACCATTGTTTTGGTAAGCAACCCTATCTTTGAATGTAAACGGGATGGGCGTGGGTCATCGTATGACCATGATAACAATGTTGTCAAGTATCTTAGCATTTTTGAGGGACCAAGATCATTTTGTTTAGGCAACTTTTGAATAGCGTCATCGAGGGACTATGATCTTATATTTGTTTTGTTTTGCCAAGATACTTCGCATGCGTAACATGGCCATTTTATTTTAGGCAACCAAGTGGGAGAAACCCTAAGGGTGCTTGTGTGCAAAGTGTATCATTTCCATGCTTTTGTCTTGTATTTTAGGGTTTTTCTATTTGTTTTGTTTTTTGTTTTTGTCATACAAACCCTAATTACTAATCATAGTATATAAAACGATAAATTACGTAAAATAAACTAAGCTATTACAACAATTATTATGGGAGGGGGGATACAAGTTTGAATGGGGATTTGCAGAAATATAAAGCTAAATATATTATTACAACCAAATCGAATATTGCGCGAATTAAATAAATATAAGACAAATATTTAAAATGCAACGCAATATGTATGTTAAAAAATGTTTTTGTGTTTGTTTTTATATAAAAGAAATATTCAACTTAAACCTAAAAATAAGAAAAAATAATTAATTCTTTTTGAAAGGGGTGAAACCCTAATTTTCAATTAAAAGAAAATACATGTTTCATATTATTATTTTGTACATTTTTTGTATAAGAAAATAATAAATAATATTATATCTAAATATTAAAAATTAAGTATGTGTAAAAATAAGTATTTATGAGTATAAAATATATAATAAAAATATTAAGTATTTTTAAATATATTTACAAGTTATTTAAGAAAATAAAATCTATTTATCAAAATAAACTATTTTTCATGTGAAAAAATAATTAAAAAAAATAAAATAAAAGTGTGAAAATAAATAAATCATTTTTTGGTATTTTTTATCATTAATAAAAATAAATAAAAATATTAAGTATAAAAATATGAAGAAAAATGCAAAAATATAAAAAGTTAGCCAGGGGGTGCAAATAACAAGTCAGCGGGTGTGATTGGTAAAAACAAAAAGGCCAAAGCTGCCAAAAAGCCCATAAGCCACTTCATCCCTGTCCTTGGTCTTCTTCTTCGCGTGCTTCAGTTCAAACCTATAACTCTCACATGCTTGCATAAAAACAAAAACTCATAACATGAAAAATGTGGCATTTGAGCTCACGATTCCAGCCATATAAATTATGTAACCTAACTCTCAAAGATCAGAAAGAATTTTTGAACCCCTAATTTGTGACCTAACTTTTTCAGGATTTTCAATCTTCAAATTCTCTCAGCACAGTTAATGTAAATGAAATGTAAAGATATGTACAGCTTCGTTATGATAAGGACTACATTTTTCCTTCACAAATTGTGGCTTGAGGATGCCTATTCAGAGAGATAGAGTTTGAAAAAATACCTCCTTCAGCTGGATTCGAGTAGGGAAATATAGGGAATTTAATGGAGGCCTGATGACTGTTTGAGCTTCCTTGAACTTCCTTCAAGCTATTCCAATGCTTATCTTGCTTTGAGGATGGCTGGAACTCTCTGAACAAGTCAAGCTGCAAGCTTCCAAAGTGAAAATGGTGGATGCTGAAACAAGGGTTACAGAACCAGGGTGATGGCTTGGATTGTCTAGGTATCAAGTGAATAATATGTTTCAAATGTTTAAACACAAGATTGACAAATTTGCAAAAGCTTCTCTTTATGAAAATGGCATTGTGAACTTTTTGCCCAAAATGGAAATACACCTTGTACAAAGCTTCAAAAGCAAAGATAAATCCTTTGTCAACTGAGTTTGCATTTAATTATGGAGTATAAGGCAAGCTTAGGACCTGTAAAGCAAGATACAAACATCATAGATCTGATTTTCAACTTTATGCTATGTGAAAAATGGCTTGAACAAAAGTGAGAAAATGCCAACTTCCCTTCTTCGATTCTCCCTACTCAAAAATGATCTTAGATATTTATTTGATATTTTGGAAAGCTTGCAATGTGCTCTATAATCCATCTTTGAAATACAATTTGAGATACCTTTTGGAACTAGGTGAAAAATTTCCATGAAGTTGGGTCCAAAACCTGTCTAAATTAGGGCAAAATTTCACTAAGTTATTTAGTTCATGGCCCTATATTCACAAATTCATAACTTGAGATCCAAGCATCTTTTGGGAAACGTTTGTGAAGAAAAGTTGTAGATTTCATGGATGACTACAACTTTCATGTTGGGAACTTTTCTTGAATCAAAATGCATCATGGTGAAAATGTGGTGAAAAGTTGAGAAAAAATAAGAAATTTTTTATACTTAGAAAAATTCTAAGTTATGAAAAATTTCAAATTAAAACCCTAATTTTCAAATTTGAGTTTCTTGGTGAACAAGTTTCATATTTTGACATATCTTGATGAATTATGACCCTTGGTACTTGATTTTGACAAAAAAAGTCAAAGTTTGACTTTTCAGTATATAGTTGACTTTTGATCAGTTGACTACAAAATTCATCTGTCAATCTAATTAACTTGAGATCTTTTGAACCATGTAATTAGGTCAATATGATTCCATTGAACCCTTGAAATCATGCTTGAACTCAATTGGTCATTGGCTAGGTTAATAATCAGAAATTGCCCTTTCTTAGTCAAAAACCCTAATTTTGACCATTTTGCCCTTTTGATGATTTGATCAAATTTCTTGAGGAGTTGTGATCCAAACTTGATCAAATGGTACATATGAGTCTAAAATGTTGATGTGGATAAAAAATTATGAAGTTTGACTGTAAATTGGCCATGGTTGACTTTTTCCCCAATACAACTAATTTTTAGGTCAATTGTCCAATTGATTGATCAAAAATGTGGTTCAAGGCTTGAAACTTATCATGAGCAATCTTAGGGATCCAAAATGGTGTATGAAAGTCACATGAAGCATTGATGGTCCAAAAATCCTTGTGCAAACTCAAACCCTAATTTTGGGTCATCAGTGCAAGATGAGATGCCTTGAGCTGACCAAACCCTAATCCTGTCTTGAGTCCAAGAAGTCTTGTGAGAAAAATCTTGATAAAGGAGAGGGAAAATTTTGGGGTACAACAGCTGCCCCTGTTCAATCTTCTTGAACCTGAAGAGTTAGATTGACGAGTTTTGTCGTTCGTGACTCAAAGGTAAAATATGATTGGACACTAGAGTGCCCATAAATTTGCACTCGACAAAGTGTAGTAGAGGGAATGGGCTTAAAGATGCAATTTAGAGAGGTGATAGAATCTTGTTGGAGATGGGCTTGTAGATGCCATCCAAGAATGCTTGTTCAATTGTAAGTTGTAAGTCAAAAGAATAAGTATCAAAATGGTGTCCGTATCTGGAACGTATCTGAACTGTATCTGGAGATTGAATCTGTATGAGCAATAGAATAGCGTCCGTGTCTGGAGCGTATCTGAGCTGTATCTGTACTCGAACCTGAATAAGTAACAGAATAACTTCCGTGCCTGGAGTGTATCTGTACTGTATCTAGAATTTGAAATCTGAATAAGCAACAGAATGGCATCCGTATCTGGAGTGTATTTGGACTAGAATCTGAATAATGTCTAAATGAGTATCAGGATGGCATCCTTAATTGGAGCGTATCTGAACTGTATCTTGAAGTTGAGATCTGAATGAGTATCAGGATGGCATTCGTGTCTGGAGCGTATCTGAACTGTATCTTGAAGTTGAGATCTGAATGAGTATCAGAATGGCATCCGTGTCTAGAGCGTATCTGAACTGTATCATGAACTTTGAATTTGAATTAGTGATAGAATGGCTTCTGTGTCTGGAGCGCATCTGGACTAGAATCTGAATAAGTGACAGAATGACTTCCATGTCTGGAGTGTATCTGTACTAGAATCTGAAAGATGTTGAGATCTGAATGAGTAACAGAATGGCTTCCGCGTCTGGAGCGTATCTGTATTGTATCTGAAACCTGAATCTGAATAAGTGACAGAATGACTTCCGTGTCTGGAGTGTATCTGTACTGTATCTAGAATCTTTGAACATTGTTAATGGTAGTTGTTAATCTTATCCTGAAAAGGGTAAAATGTTCGCTGAAACACAAAGTTATGTTGCATGAAATGTATGATGCAATATATGTACTTTATCAATGTTTATGATATGTGGATGTAATTTATGCGTATGTAAGTTGATCTGCTGTATTACTGAGGAAAATAAATCCTTAATTGCTGAGGATATGTGGATTCTTCATGTCTTGAAGTTGGCAAAAAATTTCGTTGGAAGAGTAATGCCATGTACTGCTTGAGGAATCTGTTTGGGGAATCCAGAGAATTTTGATGACTTCTACTGGGGATAAAAAAAACTCTGTGGGGAAGAAGCTTATTCCTGTTTGGAAAATGTTCAGGAGTTTGGGTCGTATGCCACTCTACCGGGGAGTTATCCTAGGTTGGGGAGAAACAAAAATCAACTGTTATCTGGTTGCTTTTCAGACTTCAAGACAACTTGCTGGGGAATTTGGAGAAACTGGATGGTTTCCACTGTGGATTAATAGTCTGAAGTTTCAGTTCCGCTGGGGATCTTGATGATGTACTGTAGGGATTGCTCATGGAATAGCCTAAAGACGTTTTCCTATTTTTTCAACCTGTCAGTAACTGTTCTTTTCCATTTTGTTTATTTGTAAACAATGATTATGCATATGTTCATTAATGAATCATTGGACGTTTTTGAAAATAAAACAAAAATGTAAAGAAAAAGACAAATGGTTTTCTGTACTTTAAAGAGATATCTTTGTATTTACTTTGAATAAGTATTTTGTACAAAGGAGACAGACATCCTAGTAAGAGGATGGTGTCATAAAAATGAGAAAAATTTAATACAAAGAAAGATAGCTATGTGTAATAATCCCATGGGGTTCCCATTCTACTATAGCCTTCGTATCTTCGAATATCTTGTCCATTTGTTGCTTCATCCGAAGATGATTGAATTGATCAGAAGCTCCGAGTTTGTCCGTGAAGAGATTGTCCTCAAAGTGATCCTACGAGACATAGTCATACGCTTTAATTACCTAACTTTTACCTGGACCGCCCTTTCGGGTTTTCGATTCACCGGGAAACCCTTTTTTCCCAAGTCGCCCTTTCGGGTTTTCAACTTGCCGGGTGTACAATTTTTTTTTATTTTATCCCTAATTTTTTCCCGAACCTTTTGGTTCGCCGGGATGCCCCTTTTTTTTGCCTAGGTGTGTCAACCTAGCAGGTCTCTTATGTGTAGTATCTTTTGACTATTTCTGTGTTCGCAGGGTGTGACAGGTCATCGCCGTCCATGGTGGTTAAGATCATTTCCCCACCAGAAAAGATGTTCTTGATTACAAATGTTCCTTCATAGGTAGGAGTCCATTTGCCCCTGGGATCGCTTTGTGGCAAGATGATGTGCTTGATCACTAGATCTCCAACTTGATATATCTAGCGTCTGACTTTCTTGTTGAAAGCCTTGATCATCCGCTTTTGATACGTCTGACCATGGCAAACAACAGTAAGTCTCTTTTCATCAATTAAGTTCAGTTGATCAAGCCGGGTCCGGATCCAATCGTCTTCACTCAAACCTGCATCCTTCATGATTCTTAAAGAGGGGATCTGAACCTCAATAGGTAGAACAACCTCCATGCCATAAACCAAAGAATAGGGTCTTGCCCCAGTTGATGTGCGAGCCGTGGTACGGTACCCTTGGAGAGCAAACGGTAGCATCTCATGCCAGTCCTTGTAGGTGACTGTCATTTTCTGTATGATCTTTTAAATGTTTTTGTTAGCAGCTTCGACTGCACCATTCATCTTTGGCCGATAGGGGGGTGAATTATGATGTTGAATCTTGAACTGCTTGCATAAGGCAATGATCATAGTATTATTAAGATTTGTATCGTTATCAGTGATGATCCTTTCTGGGATACCGTACCGGCAAATAAGATTCTATTTGATGAAGCGCGCAACAACATTCTTAGTAACAGATGCGAAGGAAGCTGCTTCGACCCACTTTATGAAATAATCAATGGCCACTAGAATGAAGTGGTGTCCATTGGAGGCTGTAGGCTTGATCTCCCCAATCATATCGATTTTCCACATAGCAAAGGGCCAAGGAGCTGTTAAGACATTTAGAGGAACCGGAGGCACGTGTACCTTGTCTGCATAGGTTTGACACTTATGACAGGTCCGGAAATGTTGATAGCAGTCTGCTTCCATGGTAGACCAGTAATAGCCTTCCCGTAGGATTTTCTTCACCATCGTATGCCCACTAGAGTGAGTGCCAAAGGTGCCTTTATGTAATTCAGCCATAATCTTTTCAGCTTCAATCTTGTCCACACAACAGAGCAGAATAGAATCATGATTGCGTTTGTACAGGATACCATTACTTAGGAAGAACTCAACGGAGAATCTCCTTAGGAACTTTTTGTCATTGATTGAAGCTCCTTCTAGATATTCCTAAGCCTCTAGATACCTTTTGACTTCATGAAACCAAAGTTGGTCCACTACTTCTTCAATATTAATCTCGTGATAGTGTGATGGTTCGTCCATTCGTTCAATGGTGATCTGGGGAGCCTCGTTATCCCAATTATGTTTAAACATAGATGACATTGTGGCTAGAGCATCTGCTAGCTGATTTTCTTCTCGCAGGAAATGCTCGAAGGTAATCTGCTCGAAGTGTGGTAACAATGTCAAAACATGTTCTTTGTAAGGGATAAGGTTTGGGTGCTTAGTGTCCCACTCTCCTTTGATTTGACTGATGACCAAAGCTGAATCTCCAAACACCACTAAATATTTGATTCCCAAGTCTATGGCAGCCTTGAGTCCAAAGATGCATGCTTCGTACTCTGCCATGTTGTTCGTACAGTTGAAGCAAAGTCTTCCGTAAAAGGAGTATGGCATCCTTCCGTAGATATGAGTACAGAATCGATACCATTACCAAGTGCATTGGATGCCCCATCAAAGAACAGGGTCCATCGGGATCCTTGTTCAGATCTGTTATATGGTCTGATTCCTTCACAGTTGTCTACTGTCATGATGTCTTCGTCAGGGAATTCAAACTTCATGGACTGATAATCTTCTACAGCTTGATGAGCAAGATGATCAGCTAGCACACTGCCCTTTATAGCTTTCTGGGTCGTGTACTGTATATCACATTTTGTTAGGATCATCTGCCATCTAGCTATTCTCCCAAACAGAGCAGGCTTTTCAAAGATGTATTTTACGGATCCATCTTAGATATCAGCAAAGTGGTATGAGTCAACATATACTGTCTTAGCCGGCGAGCATCCCATACCAGAGCACAACAAGTTTTCTCGAGCAGTGAATATCTGGTTTCACAGTCGGTAAACTTTTTGCTCAGGTAGTAAATAGCGTGCTCTTTTCGGCCAGACTCATCATGCTTCCCCAATACGCACCCCATTGAGTTCTCTAAAACGGCCAGATATATGATTAGTGGTCTTCCCTCGACTGGTGGCATAAAGAAAAGAGGATCTTGTAAATACTCTTTGATTTTGTCGAAAGCAATCTGACAGTCATCATTCCATCTAACTACCTGATCTTTCTTCAGCAGTTTGATGATTGGTTCACAAGTAGATGTTAGGTGATAAATGAACCTGGCAATATAGTTCAGGCGTCCCAAGAATCCTCTGACTTCCTTCTCAGTTCGAGGAGTAGGCATTTCTTGTATCGCTTTGACCTTGGCAGGATCAACCTCGATGCCTTTGTTGCTGACAATGAAACCTAAGAGCTTACCGGACCGGACTCCGAATGTGCACTTGTTCGGGTTCAACCTTAGTTTGTACTCCTTCATTCTGACAAACAGCTTTTTCCAGTGATCAAGGTGTTCTTATTCAGTTTGTGATCGGGCTATCATGTCATCTACGTAGACCTCTATCTCATGATGTATCATATCATGAAATAAAGCTACCATGGCGCGTTGATAGGTTGCCCCGACATTCTTCAGTCCGAATGGCATCACCTTATAGCAGAACGTACCCCACTGTGTGACAAATGTAGTTTTCTCCATGTCCTCAGGTGCCATTTTGATCTGGTTATAGCCTGAGAATCCGTCCATGAAAGAAAATACTTTGTGTTGGGCTATATTGTCAACCAGGATGTCGATATGTGGAAGTGAAAAATCATCTTTAGGGCTGGACCTGTTTAAATCTCTATAGTCCACGCACATTCTTACTTTGCCGTCCTTTTTAGGCACGGGAACAATGTTAGCAACCCATTGTGGATAGGAAGTAACAGCCAGAAATCCAGCATTGAATTGTTTCATAACTTCTGCTTTGATCTTCTCTGACATGTCAAGCCTCATGCGGTGGAATTTTTGTTTCACTGGTGGACAATCTTCTCTTATGGGTAGACGGTGTACCACAATGTCTGTATCGAGTCCCGACATGTCCTCGTATGACCAGGCAAAGATCTCAACGTAATCATGTAATAGCTAAATTAGGTGCTTCTTGACACTCAGCTCTAGATTGGCACCCACTTTGATTTCCTTTTTATCTTCCTCGGTGCCCAAATTTATTGTATCCAACAACTCCTCATGAGGTTGAATAACTCTTTCCTCTTGTTGTAGTAGTCTGGACAATTACCCTGGCACCTCACAATCTTCCTCACCTTCGTATTCGGCTTGGTAGATCAAATCTTCAGAGTCACTGAAGGCTATAGCAGTATCGTTACCCATGGGATCCGGAATGGAAGGGTACCTGCATTGTCGAGTGTGGGTGTGTGTAAGGGTATAGCCATCTTAAAACAATAAAATGTAAAAGAAAGACAATGAGCACAAAAGGTTTATATGAAAAAGCGTCCATGATTCATTGAATGTCATATGAAAATGAAATAAAAACCCTTATAAATGGACCGTTGTGCCTCAGGTAAGACACAAGGTTTTTAAAGTGCGAATTGTTCGTGAATTATTACAAGTCCAACAGAAATGTAAAAGATAAATTACTGAGATATGAAAGTTATCAGGAAAAAGTCTTTGGCTTCCCAGTTGCGAAGTCCTCCGTTGACAGTAGGAAATATCCAATCTTCCTAGCTGCCATCTTCTTCACTGTCTTCCACTGCATTGACCCCTTGGTTACTAATCTTCACAGGTGGCCCTCCGGCACGGGCGCGATGCACAACCTTCTGAGCAGTTGAAGTAAACCCCAAGCCAAACTTGTCTGATTTGTACGGGATGTCCGGAAGCTGCCCCCCGATGGTGCATCCTCCCTCTTCCACTACTGCCTTTGCATTCTTTAGATATGACATCTGAAGTGGAGGTCTTGTGATCTTAGGAATCGAGGATACTGCCTTCGTTACCGCCACTTCCTGAGAGACTTCTTCAAAATGTTGGAAAGGGGTTTCAATGAACTCGCCATCCAATTCCACATATCGGAAAGAATTCAGATGACTAATCATGTACTCCTCTTCCCCGTGGATAGTTATGATCTTTCCTTGGACGGGATACTTCAGCATCTGATGTAATGTGAAGGTGACAGCACCGACATTGTGAATCCAGGGGCGTTCTAACAGACAGGAATAGGAGGGACGGATGTCCATCACAAAGAAGGTTGAATTGAACGTCTGAGTTCCCACTTTTATCGGGATGTGCACCTCCCCATGGACCTTCCTCTTAGAGCCGTTAAATGCTCTCACAATTATATTACTGGGTTTTAATGTCAGCCCTTCGCAATCCAATCTATCAAGGGCTTTCTTTGGTAAGACGTTTAAAGATGATCCCGTATCCACCAAGACATGGGCTATGGTTGTTCCTCTACACTCCACTGAGACATGTAACGCCTCATTGTGTTTTATCCCTTTGGGTGTCAAGTCGGAATCAGAGAAACCCAGGCCATTATCGGCTGTCAAACTGGCCACACACTCTTGGAATTGGTCTGCAGACGTCTCTTGCGGCACATGAGTTGTCTTCAGAAATTTTACCAGAGCTTTTGCATGTGCCTCAGAGCACAGCAGCAGCGCTAACATGGAGATCACGGAAGGGGTTTGCCCCAACTGTTCAACCACATCATAATCACTCTTCTTTATGATCCTCAGGATTTCTTCCATCTCCTTCTTGGATGTTTCAGGAATAGCTAGCGATTGAGCCTTCGTCCGGACAGGCTCTTCTTGAATGTTTTTTCCTTTATTCTCAGCAGTGGAAGTAGGGATAGGTATTATATTGTCTTCTTTGTCAGTAGGTACGCTTGCAGGTACAATTACTGGTGTAGAGATAATCTTCGGAACAGCCACGGGTCCAAAGACTGCCTTTGGAGGGGCAATCTCTAGAGAGAAGACTCTACCACTACGGGTAATTTTGCTTGTTCCGACAATATTGCTAATGTAGGAATTGTCCTCTTCAGAGCTTTCTTCTTCGGCAGTCAGTTTGTCATGTTTAATACCATGGTAGTAGATTTCTCCATCATAATTCCATGGTATTGTTTTATCTGATTGGTACGGGACCGGCCGGGGCATTGTAATCTTAAGTGGAGTAGTCTTTGGAGCAGATGTAATCTTAACGGGTCTTTTAGGGACCCTGGAAGGATTGGCGTAGATGGTTATTATTGAAACTTCTTTAACTGGAATGGGTGAAATATGAGCTTTCTCAAACAAAATTTCTTGGTTATCAATCAGTTGTTGGATACCTTTTTTTAACAGAGGGCAGTCAAATGACGAGGATAGGCAAATATGGCAATCTTTGTCATAACCTGGGAATATACCAGCTTTCAACAAATTCAACTTGATGATTGGGAGCGGAGTTAACAGTTCATCCACGGTGGAAACAAATAAATCTTCCTCAACAACATTGGCATTGTGACCATGCCTAGGCATTGGAGCGGAAATAACATTCGGTTTCTCAGGCGCTTCAAACTCAACTTCCTTTGCGTCTATCAGGTCTTGAATTTTGTTCTTCAGAGCCCAACAGTTGTTGGTGTCGTGCCCTGGACTTTCAGAATGGTATGCACACCTGGCATTTGGATGGTAGTGAGGAGACGCAGTATTGGGATTTTTAGGGGCCTCTTTTAAAATGGCCAGATTCAACTTCAGAAGATGTGGTAGGACCTGGGCTGGAGTCATGTTAATCTTGGTGAATTGTCGTACTGACCTTTCCACCCTTGGCTGGTTAATTCTCGGCTGGTTATTTCTTGGCTGGTCTGATGCAGGCTTTTGAATCATAACGGCCCCCACCGTTGGTCGGCGTTCCGTTCTTCCTTGATTTCTATATGAATAGACAGCAGACACTTCCTTCTTCCCACTGAAGGGATTTTTTACAACTGTGGAGGCAGACACGTCTTTCTGAATCTTCTCGCTTCTTATACCGGCTTCCACCCTTTTGCCGGTTAAAATCAATTCAGTGAACCCTGCAGAGGAGCTTCCAATCAGATGATTAAAGAAAGGGCCTGATAGAGTTCCCAGGAACATGTCCACTAACTCCCTTTTAGACAAGGGGGGTTGCACCCTTCCAGCTAGATCCCTCCACTTTTGGGCGTAGTCTTTGAAGCCCTCATTTGATACCATAGCCATACTCTGGAGTTGAGTACGGGTTGGTGCCAAATCAGTGTTGTACTGATACTGTTTTTAGAAGGCTGCTGCCGAGTATTCCCAATTATGGACATCGGCCCTTTCCAACTGGTAGAACCAATCAAGTTGCGTTCCTTATAAACTGTCCTGGAAAAAGTGGACCCATAAGTCTTTGTCAGCATAATGCGGCTGAATCTTCCTGACATAAGATCGAAGGTGCATTTTGGGACAAGACACCCCATCATACTTGGAAAATAATGGCACTTTAAACTTCACCGGGATTACTATTCCTGACACCAGCCCCAATTCCTCGAAATCTAGCCCCGGTACTCTCTGTATCTCCATAGAAGTTAGACGTTCTTCCAGGTGTTTGTATTTGTCACCGGCCGGAGGGTATTGTTGTTCAGAGTAGTCCTCTTCTTCCTCTTCTTCTTCAGAATCTGATGGTACTGCAATCTCTTTTCCTTTTCTCTCCCCTTCGTCAGAGGTGGTTGGAAATTCTAAGGTCCTTCTGGTTTGTCCCTGAAATCTTCTGCCCATGATAACCACACCAGCTAGCTTCTTCTTCTTTTTCTCTTTCTCCTTCTCTAGCAGAGTCTTTAGCTCCTCCTGCCCCTTGGCTATGGTCAAGAGTAACTGTTGAAATTGTGTATTTTGAGCTTGAAGGTCTTTAACCGTTTGTTTGAGATCCATCTTGCTGAAATAAACAGTAGAAGGAAGAGGAAAATTGTTGCAAAGACCTGTTTATGCTCATGATGAATGATATGCAATGTTTTCAAGGATTTAAAAATTCAAATTTGTTTCAAACAAAAAGGAACACACGTTATATTAATAGAATTTGAGTACATCAATGCCCCTAGGGCAAAATAATACAAAATTCTAAGTTAAAAAGACGTTGTGCATCCTCTTTGGTGCAATGTAGGTGTTGAGAGTCTTCTCTTCATGGAGTAGCCGAGTGAGTTCCAAAACCTTCTTCTCACTTGCGTAGAATTGGGCTTCGAAAGTATCGCGTTCTCCTTTGAGCTGTATCAACCCCTTTGTAGATCTTCGAGTGATGTCGGCATGTCAGGATGTAGGATGGTGTATGGAACCTCTCCCTCCTCAACAAGCTCTATAATCACTAGAAGAATAGAAGGATAAGGTATCATAAGACTTTGAGCTCGAGTTCGTACCCACTTGAGGTAAGGCTCAAGAGGGATGGAATTCTTGTGTCCCAAAGTCTTACTATCTACCTTGTTTGGCATCCTCCAAGCTCGGATGAATCTTTGACGAAGTCCTTGATTGTCGTTTTCAAAGTCGAAAACCAAGCCTTGAATCAGCATATCATGTGGGCCATCCCTTCGGGCATAACCAAACTGTCTTAGAGCCAAGCACGGGTTGTAGGTGATGCCTCCTGTGATCGGTGGATCTGGAACTGACTGTTTAACGCTGGTTCGCGAAATGTCGCGGAAGCAAGAGTCGCCACTGTCTTTTATTTTCTCCAAATGGAAAGGACAAAAGCACAGAAAAATTCCTTATAGAGATTGCTCTCGGTTCGGGAGGTAGATTATAGAAAGGGAAGGTGTTAGCACCCTTTCTATCCATGGTTATCCATGGGCTCTTAGATACTTGCTCATTGTGTTTTCAAAATGGTTTGTTTGCTTTTCAACTGTGGGTTTTAAAAAAGTTTCTTTGAAAATTTCAGTTCGACTCTTGTATCAGTCCTCAAGAGTGTTTGAAAAGTTGCTTTCGAAAGCTTTTTGAAAAGGGTCGGTGTGAAAAGAGTTTTTGATTTGTTTTGAATTAGAGCAAGTATCTATGAGTCATCCACCTACCCTAAGGAATTAGGCTGTGTAAATGTCCTTAAGGTAGTGCCATCCCACCATTGAGAGGTAGGTAGCACCACCGTTGGAGGTGTTCGGGTCAATTCGTTTGTAGGGACAGTGTGATCACCAGAGCAACAGTAGGACACCTTAGAAGCTACCCTTATGCCATTGATCATGGACATAAGGACTTACTAAAACGTCCTATACTCGACGACCACGTTTCGTAGGCAAGGCAACAGTGAGACGTATCCTAAGAGTGGTGTGTGAATTTGTGTTATTTTCATGTTATGTTTTATCTTGTACATGTATCATGGTGATCTACGCGTTGTTTTTAATTAGCCATACATTCTTTCATGCAATTAGAATTTAAAAGTGCGGAAATTTAAATGCGGAAAGATAAATCCTACGCTATTACAAGGCGCGGGTCTATACATCGCCAAATTACAAAGACCCGTTTTAATAAAAATGCGGAAAATAAAATAAATTCCTAATTACTATTACATGGCTTGAACAGTTACATAATATTCACAAAGAAAAAATAAGAATAATTGCGCGAAAGAATTAAAGTTGCACGTTCGAGGGCGTTTGACCCTTTTGAAATTAAATTGAATTAAAAGTTAATTAATTATTTTATTAAAAGAAAAGAAATGTTTTTTTTTATGGTTTTTGTATTTATGAAATAAAGAAAATTAAAATTCAAGAGAAACCCTAATTCTAAGTTGATTTTAATTATTAAAGAAAAATATTAAAGTTTAACCTAATTTACTAAATATTTAATGTACATGTTTATTTACAAAATAAATTAGTAATTAATAATAATGATAATAAGAAAAAATTATTTATTAAGAAAAGTGATAAAAAGTTAAAAAACCTAATTTCTACATATTTTAATTTATTGAGAAAAAGATTAAAGTTTTAAAACCTAATTTACTAAACTAATCATTAAAGTTTATTTACAAAATAAATTAATAGTGAAATAATAATAATTAAATATATTTTAGTTTCTGATTTTTTATCTTATGAAAATTAATTTATGAAATTAAAGAAAATAATTGAAAACAATTAAAAGAATAAAAAGGAAAATCAAAATAAAAAAATAAAAATGTGCAAACCATGGGGGGTATTCAGACCCAAAGGGAGGTTTTTTGTGAGAAATCTGGCTCATTAGACAAAAAGCCTTGTTTGACTTTCTGGCATCACGTGCGTGTTCATTGACTCCTGAGTACCGTGGTCTGTATTCTTTGGCCATTGGATTGGGTTTCATGGCCATTTGTGTTCTGGTTGTTGGCCATTTGTGTTCTGGCCTCAACGTTCCTTAATCTTCTCAGGATGTCTGTCTCGCCATGTATTGGTGTCATGCATAAGTTGTTCTACTTTGGCCATTTGGCTTTTAGCTTTTGGCTTTTGGCCATTTGGCTTTTGACTTTTGGCCATTTGGCTTTTGGCCTCAACGTTCCTAAATGAACCTGCATGGGATCCTGTCTAAATCTGCAGTGTTGAATCTCACAAACACATTAAATAAAATCATAAAATGCAAATAAAGTCAATATATGAAGAAATTTAATGTTTAGGCAAAATATGGCATGTATGAATGATTATACCCTTTTGATCATGGAGATCAAATAAATCTTACCCTTACTGGGAAATTAGTGACCTGGATGCTTTTATGCCCTTTGGATCATGGAGATCAAGTCAGCCTTATCCTTACTGAAGAAGTAGTGAGATGTTGGTTTGTAACTGTGATGGCTTATTTGTAGTGAGAGAGGGATTTGTAATAAGGATTTCAAGGTTTTAGGGTTCTTGAAAGAATTTGATATTCTAACAGTGTTGTGGCAAGGTTTTTTCTCTCTTTTTTCTCCTCTCTGGTTTGTGTGAAAAGAAGGTGATTATATAATGGAAATTAGGGTAAAGAAAATGGGCTTTGAATGTGCAATTGGGCCTCCAATGTTCACTTGAGTTCGTCACTTTCCAGGCTAAATCGTAGGGACTTAAGTGCAATTTTTGAAGTTGAAATGTGAAAACAAAATGTATCCGACATCGATAACTAACTCCTGTCCGAAAATCGGATAAATCGGATAAATGGTGAATTAGTTATGAATTTTTGAAGTTTCAGCTCAGACAAACTTATTTTGGGCTCCAGTGTCGACTCTGACACGTTCTTCAATAAAAAACTGGTATTGATCGGAGCATAATCCGGTCTCTACTTTTGAAGCAAAGTTGTAGATCTATGAGTCAGTGACCTTGTGTAAAAATATGAGCCCAATCCGATAAAAATTGACCGAGTTATGAATTTTCGAAGTTTCGGCCCAGATGAAATAATATTCAGCATTCAGGATTTTCAGCGTGTCACGCACTCTGAGCAAAAAACGAAGGCCTTTTGAATACCGTTTGAACTCAATACCTTCTGTGAAAATGTAGTCACCTCAATTTGTGAAATTTTGGCACCGGAACCAGCTCGATACGATGAAAATCGACCAAGTTATGATTTTCTGAACATGACGTAAATAAACTTGTCACAAATTTTCTGTGCAAAAATACTTGATAAATCCACATTTTTGAAGAACTTCTGATCGAAATTGGCTTCCAGCCGTGATAGATGAAAACGTAGATAATATCAAGACGGAATTTTGGCCACCAGAACGGGTTCAATACGAGCCACGATCTTCAAGTTATGAATTTTTTAGCCCGTAAAAACTGCACTTTCAGCACACTTTTTCACCATATTTCTTCGAGAAAACTCACACATTCGGATACCTTCTTTAAAGAATTGACTCTTGAGCCGAACCTAAATTTGAGAATACGTTATCATAGATATCTTGGTGAAAGAATACCTGAATATGACGCGCCGGGTTGGACTTGTGAATTTTTCTTGAAATATTTTGAGAAATATGGGAGGGCAAATTTTAGGGTACAACAGTTGCCCCTGTTCAATCTTCTTAGACCTGAGGATGTAGATTGGCTGGCGTGCCTTTCGTAATCTGAAGGTGGAAGATGATTGAACACTAGAGTGCCCAGAAATTTGCACTCACATAGTAGAATGTCAGCAGTGTGATGCAGGGAATGGGCTTACAGATGCCATTTGGAGACTGTAGGTATGTGGAGATGGGCTTATAGATGCCATCTGGAAGTATAATAGTACCTTGTCAGGAATGGGCTTATAGACGCCACCTAGGTGTCGATCGCGTAAGAGATTCCTTAGCGATAACTTGCGTACCTGAGAAAGAAAAATAATTACCTGGCCTGTTACAGGAGTTGATCTTCAAACTCTTTACGTAGATGTGCCCTGGCTGGATACAAGAATCAAATCTTTAAACTCTTCAGACGTGCCCTGGCAGGATACAGGAATCGAGTCCGGAGAATATTAGTCGTCAACAGATACACCCTGACAAGATACAGGAATCGGATCTTCGAACTCTTCAGACGTGCCCTAGCAAGATACAGAAATCGAGTCTGGTAATGTTAGTCGTCAACAAATACACCCTGGCAAGATACAGGAATCGGATCTTCGAACTCTTCAGACGTGCCCTGGCAAGATACAGGAATCGAGTCTGGTAATGTTAGGTTGGTGAGTTGTCTCTACTGACAGGTTATCCTCATGGACGGGTGGTCTTTAACGATGGGTGTCTATAACGACGAGTGTCTATAACGACGAGTGTCTATAACGACGAGTGTCTATAACAACGAGTGTCTATGACGACGAGTGTCTATAACATCGAGTGTCTATAACGACGAGTGTCTATAACGACGAGTGTCTATGACGACGAGTGTCTATAACGACGAGTGTCTATCACGACGAGTGTCTATAGTGACGAGTGTCTATAACGACGTGTGTCTATAACGACGAGTGTCTATAACGACGAGTGTCTATAACGACGAGTGTCTATAACGACGAGTGTCTATAATGACGAGTGTCTATAACGACGAGTGTCTATAACGACGAGTGTCTATAACGACGAGTGTCTATAACGACGAGTGTCTATAACGACGAGTGTCTATAACGACGAGTGTCTATAACGACGAGTGTCTATAAAGACGAGTGTCTATAACGACGGGTTGTATCAGAGAAATCTTTAGGCATTAATTTAACTGGATTTGTATTCTTTGACTGGGTTGGTCTCTTTTGACTGTATTTGTCTACATAGTTGATCTTTTAACTGTATCCTTCCTGAAAGGTAAGGGTCAGTCATATGCAATGCATGATATGGATCAAGCAGTAATATTTTTCAACACATGAGATTGTATGAAATGATGCGTATATGCATGCATCATGATGTATAACAATGTGATGTTTATGAATGTATCTTCGTCTAGGAAAATAGATCCTTGACGGATGCCGGGAAGTCAAATCCTGGGCTGATGTTGAAGAGTGAGATTCTTCGTTTCCGTTGGGGATGATGATTGCAAGAATACCGGTCAGAGAAGATAACTCCGTTGGGGGATAAACTTCGCGAATAGATTACTCTACGGGGAGGTAACTCTGTGGGGAAAGAGAGGTACTTCGCTGAGGTTTGATGATAACTCCGCTGGGGATACCATTGATGTATTATATTGAAGGAATTGATGAACTCCGCTGGGGGTAGGAAGACTTCGCCGAGGATGATCTTTCTGTGGCTTTTAGCTGAGGATAACCCAGTTATAAGCTCTGGTGGAGAAATAACCTTTGAATAAAACCTGGGGAGACGCGTTCGCTCTGCAGGGAGTGAAGGTATCTTGGTCGCATTCTTCAGCTGAACTTACCTTGGCACTTTGGTGGATGGAGCAACCGGATCGTTTAGACAACTCATTATTGCCCCAGTTTCTGTTGGAGAAGAAGGTACCTGTGAAGGTGTTTGATGACTGTCGATTGACAAATCTTCTTCTGGTAGGCAAGTGACGAGATACCGGGACATAGTCGTACGCTGTGATCCCTAACTTTTGCCTGGACCGCCCTTTCGGGTTTTCAGTCCACCGGGATATCCATTCTTGCCCAAGCCGCCTTTTCAGGTTTTCGACTTGCCGGGTGTACAGATTTTTTCATTTTCATCCTTTATTTTTGCCCGAACCCTTTTTGTTCGCCGGGAAGCCCTTATTTTTGCCTAGGCCAGTCGACCTAGCAGGTCTTTGATTTTGCATAGTATTTTTTTTTTGACTATGTCCGTACTCTTAGGATGTAGGGAGTTGCCCCTATCAGAAGTGTTGTCGTACCACCAAAAGGTCTTCGTTGATCATGCAAGATTCGTAGCTGGAACTCATGTCCAATGCCCCAGGTGACTCAGGCGGAGATTTGTCCCAGGCATTTGAGAGATTCTCTGAATCTTGACTGGACTGCCCCAGATGAAGGACCATGATCAGGCCATGCCCCTTGATTGGAGGTGCTTTTGTTCATTAGGCATTCGTCGTGCAAATTTCTATGTTGTTCAAACAAAAAGTCATATGCAAACAAAGTTATGTTAAAAATGCAAAGCTTATGTCTGTCTTGAGGTTTTTGAAAAATGCATTTTTCAGTAAAACCAGCAAATTTTGTAAAATGTGATGTCAACTCAATATTTTATAGCAAGCCTTAAGGAGTCAGAATACCTTTGGTAACAGTATGCTTTCGAACTAACCCATGCTTCAGCTAGGACTTTTAAGGGTTGTAGCGTGGCCTGGTTCACGGCTTAAGAAACAAAGGATAAAGGCTCAAATTTTATTTGTACCCACCCGCTCTTCGTGATGTTCTTCAATCCTAAATTCAGCTGATCGTGCGTTAGACCTTATTTGAGTTTTTGTCCTGATATTCCCGTGATGGTTCGGATGTTGATAGTTTATTTTGAATAGGCAGTCATTCCTTTTTGTTATTGAGGGTTTATAGGACCTCTTTCTTTTTTATTTCGTTATCCCTGTTTTTTGCCTGAACTGTTTCTTTTGGAATTACAATCAGTGGGATGCCCCATTTTGTAAGTCTCCTTCATAGGTTTTGACTTATTGGTTTTTATTATTATTTTTTGATAATGACTGCCTGTCATTATGATTATTCTGAACCATGACTGTCTTTTGTCTCGGAAGGACTTCTTTGGTGTCATTTGTTGTGCACCTAGATCAGCTGAGAGAACTACCCTGCCCCAGGTTATGATTAAGGGTTTTAATTTTTGAAAAGAAAAACTCCAACTTCTTAGGCTCAAAGGGGTTGACGAGGGATTATCTTTCTTATTACTCCACTATTTAGGATTTGAAACAATGCCTGTACCTCATCAGCGGGGTCTGTTCAAAAGCATACTGTAAAAATCGTGGTATCATTTTCGTCATCCTCCCTCAAGAGGCTTAGAATTGTTAACCGAGCGTTGAACATCACAAAAATATGAAAACAGTTTGCATATAGTGAATACGAAATAATTACTTCAAAACAGACATGTGTAGTGCATTAATGAAATAACAATGTTTAACATGAATAAATGTTTGAACAATCAAAAGAAAATTACAAATTGAACATTCGAATGAACAAAAAATCCAGTCCTAGCCATATTTTGGCAAGGGAGCAGTGATCACATTGGGAGTCTCTGGAGAGTCGAGCTGGACTTCCTTTGCGTCAATCAGATCCTGGACCTTATTTCTCAAAGTCCAACAGTCATCTGTAGCATGCCCCAGGCTGTCAGAATGGTAAGCGCAGCGAACGTTGGGGTTATACCTTGACGGCGTCCTGTTGGGATTCTTTGGAGGGTCCATGAGAGTTACCAACTTGGTTTCCAGCAACAGTGGCAATATCTGTGACAAGGTCATGCCGAGGGGAGTGAATTGCCTTTTGGGTCTCTCTTCCCTTTGCTGATTGTGACGCTGAGGGGCGCCGGCCGGTTTTGCAATAAGCACCGCGTTGACATCTTGGTGGTGTTCGGACCTATTCTGCCCTCTTGAGCCATAGACAACACTAGATTCTCTCTTGGATGGTTTCTTCTCAGTGTTCGAGGAGTCACCATTATGTATTTTCCCTGACTTGATACCAGCCTCTATTCTTTCCCCGGTCAAGACCAAATCTGTAAACCCAGCAGCAGAATTCCCAATCAGGTGGTTGAAGAATGGACCAGACAGGGTCCCCAAGAACATGTCGACGAGCTCGCGGTCAGTCAGAGGTGGTTGTACCCTTCCAGCAAGGTCCCTCCATTTCTGCGCGTACTCCTTAAAACCTTCACCCGATCCTAGCGACATACTCTGGAGTTGGGTACGCGTAGGAGCGAGGTCAGCATTATACTGATACTGCTTGTAAAAAGCAGTAGCCAAATCCTCCCAGTTACGAATGCTGGCTCCATCTAATTGATAGAACCATTCAAGTTGAGTCCCTGAAAGACTTTCCTGGAAGAAATGGATCCATAGATTCTTGTCAACAGTATACGGTTGAATCTTCCGCGCATAGGACCTGAGATGCAGCTTGGGACAAGATGCCCCATCATATTTAGCAAAAGAAGGAACCTTGAATTTGTGTGGGATCACCACACCAGAAGATAAACCCAAGTCTCCGAAATCCAAACCAGTCACTTGTTGAATTTCCATGGCATTCAGACGGTCTTCCAACTGCTTGTACCTGTCTTCAGCTGGAGGATACTGCTCATCTTTGTAATCAGTCTCGTTGTCGGAGACTACAGGACTAGGAACTTCTCTCTCATGGGGGCTGTCCTTTCCAACATATGGGGTAGTCTGCTCAACTTCATTTAGTGATCCATTCCCAGATTTGCGTCTCGGGTTGAACAACACTGTCCTCTTCTTCTTCCTCTTCGAGAGCAGAGTCTTCAAATCCTGTTGCCCCTGGGCCAAACTCATGATCAACTCTTGGAACTGGGTGTTCTGAGCCTGGAGAGCCTTGATGGATTGCTCAGTAGATGATTTAGGATTCATGACGATCGGCTGAAATAAACAGCGAAGAAGGTAAGCAGCCTATAAAAGGGACACCTATAATGCAATGATATGTATGTATGCATGCAATGTTTTCAAGGATCTCGCGGGGTAAACAAGAAAATTGTTAGAGTTGGGATCCGATAGCTCGATTGAAGGAACTGCATGTTGTTGAGAGTCCTTCTTCAAGGGTCAAAGGCTCACCATATCCAGTGGGTCATAGCCCCTGACTCGAATCATCAACCTGGCTAGAGGAAAATAAATCCCCTTTGCCCCTTGCTAGACATCTTGTTTCATCATGACCTGCATCACAAGCCCTTGAGATCCTTGAAATGGGTTAGTCCTTATGTAGGATGTGTGCAATGGTATGATGGTATGCTATGCATGGGGTAATGTAGGTAAACCCTGTTATGAGTCCCAATTAAGGACTATAAACAAAACCTGCAAGAAACTCAAGTGTCAGATAACAAGCATGCAAGTAGTCAAGTATGAAAGCACACAAGTCACACCACAGCCCTTAGAGTTTAGGCCAGCATGGGGTCTGGGTATTACCCTCTTGAAGTTGGTGGGCTCAAACCTGTCCTATCAAAGTAACCGGGTTCTAAGGGTCCCAATATCATTGGATTGCTTTCATTGTTCATCATTTCGATTTAGCCACTGAACTGGCGACCGAAATATTCCAAGGAAACAACCCTCAATTGAGTGTAGTATCGAGTATCAACCAACCTCGGACTGCACCAAAGTCAGTTATCTCACTACCCTAAAGAGGCCAAGATGGTTCAATTAAGGTTCCTAAGGTCAGTCGATGCTTCACGACACCACGCAGAGGCCCCGTACTCTCCTTGACTGAACTCAAGGGTTACCGGTACACACCAAAGTGCCACATCAACGAAGCAGACTGCTTCAACCATGTCGGTATACCCCGCACAGTTCCCTCATAGCCTTGTTGCTACTTTCTAAGAAGGTATCCCCCAGATCTGGGTTAGGATCTATAGAACTCCCAAAACAGGCCCACAATTATAAAGCAAACAGTTCAGACAATTGAAAATACAAGTGATCTTAGTCCTAAGGTACACCTCACTTTAAAATATGTCCCCAGCAGAGTTGCCAGTTCTGTGATCGGTGGATCTGGAACTGACTGTTTAACGCTGGTTCGCGAAATGTCGCGGAAGCAAGAGTCACCACCGTCTTTTATTTTCTCCAAATGGAAAGGACAAAAGCACAGAAAAATTCCTTATAGAGATTGCTCTCGGTTCGGGAGGTAGATTATAGAAAGGGAAGGTGTTAGCACCCTTTCTATCCATGGTTATCCATGGGCTCTTAGATACTTGCTCATTGTGTTTTCAAAATGGTTTGTTTGCTTTTCAACTGTGGGTTTTAAAAAAGTTTCTTTGAAAATTTCAGTTCGACTCTTGTATCAGTCCTCAAGAGTGTTTGAAAAGTTGCTTTCGAAAGCTTTTTGAAAAAGGTCGGTGTGAAAAGAGTTTTTGATTTGTTTTGAATTAGAGCAAGTATCTATGAGTCATCCACCTACCCTAAGGAATTAGGCTGTGTAAATGTCCTTAAGGTAGTGCCATCCCACCATTGAGAGGTAGGTAGCACCACCGTTGGAGGTGTTCGGGTCAATTCGTTTGTAGGGACAGTGTGGTCACCAGAGCAACAGTAGGACACCTTAGAAGCTACCCTTATGCCATTGATCATGGACATAAGGACTTACTAAAACGTCCTATACTCGACGACCACGTTTCGTAGGCAAGGCAACAGTGAGGCGTACCCTAAGAGTGGTGTGTGAATTTGTGTGTTATTTTCATGTTATGTTTTATCTTGTACATGTATCATGGTGATCTACGCGTTGTTTTTAATTAGCCATACATTCTTTCATGCAATTAGAATTTAAAAGTGCGGAAATTTAAATGCGGAAAGATAAATCCTACGCTATTACAAGGCGCGGGTCTATACATCGCCAAATTACAAAGACCCGTTTTAATAAAAATGCGGAAAATAAAATAAATTCCTAATTACTATTACATGGCTTGAACAGTTACATAATATTCACAAAGAAAAAAATAAGAATAATTGCGCGAAAGAATTAAAGTTGCACGTTCGAGGGCGTTGGACCCTTTTGAAATTAAATTGAATTAAAAGTTAATTAATTATTTTATTAAAAGAAAAGAAATGTTTTTTTTGATGGTTTTTGTATTTATGAAATAAAGAAAATTAAAATTCAAGAGAAGCCCTAATTCTAAGTTGTTTTTAATTATTAAAGAAAAATATTAAAGTTTAACCTAATTTACTAAATATTTAATGTACATGTTTATTTACAAAATAAATTAGTAATTAATAATAATGATAATAAGAAAAAATTATTTATTAAGAAAAGTGATAAAAAGTTAAAAAAAACCTAATTTCTACATATTTTAATTTATTGAGAAAAAGATTAAAATTTTAAAACTTAATTTACTAAACTAATCATTAAAGTTTATTTACAAAATAAATTAATAGTGAAATAATAATAATTAAATATATTTTAGTTTCTGATTTTTTATCTTATGAAAATTAATTTATGAAATTAAAGAAAACAATTGAAAACAATTAAAAGAATAAAAAGGAAAATCAAAATAAAAAAATAAAAATGTGCAAACCATGGGGGGGTATTCAGACCCAAAGGGAGGTTTTTTGTGAGAAATCTGGCTCATTAGACAAAAAGCCTTGTTTGACTTTCTGGCATCACGTGCGTGTTCATTGACTCCTGAGTACCGTGGTCTGTATTCTTTGGCCATTGGATTGGGTTTCATGGCCATTTGTGTTCTGGCCTCAACGTTCCTTAATCTTCTCAGGATGTCTGTCTCGCCATGCATTGGTGTCATGCATAAGTTGTTCTACTTTGGCCATTTGGCTTTTAGCTTTTGGCTTTTGGCCATTTGGCTTTTGACTTTTGGCCATTTGGCTTTTGGCCTCAACGTTCCTAAATGAACCTGCATGGGATCCTGTCTAAATCTGCAGTATTGAATCTCACAAACACATTAAATAAAATCAAAAAATGCAAATAAAGCCAATATATGAAGAAATTTAATGTTTAGGCAAAATATGACATGTATGAATGATTATACCCTTTTGATCATGGAGATCAAATCGATCTTACCCTTACTGGGAAATTAGTGACCTGAATGCTTTTATGCCCTTTGGATCATGGAGATCAAGTCAGCCTTATCCTTACTGAAGAAGTAGTGAGATGTTGGTTTGTAACTGTGATGGCTTATTTGTAGTGAGAGAGGGATTTGTAATAATGATTTCAAGGTTTTAGGGTTCTTGAAAGAATTTGATATTCTAACAGTGTTGTGGCAAGGTTTTTTCTCTCTTTTTTCTCCTCTCTGGTTTGTGTGAAAAGAAGGTGATTATATAATGGAAATTAGGGTAAAGAAAATGGGCTTTGAATGTGCAATTGGGCCTCCAATGTTCACTTGAGTTCGTCACTTTCCAGGCTAAATCGCAGGGACTTAAGTGCAAATTTTGAAGTTGAAATGTAAAAACAAAATGTAGCCGACATCGATAACTAACTCCTGTCCGAAAATCGGCTCAATCGGATAAACGGTGAATTAGTTATGAATTTTTGAAGTTTCAGCTCAGACAAACTTATTTTGGGCTCCAGTGTCGACTCTGACACGTTCTTCAATAAAAAACTGGTATTGATCGGAGCATAATCCGGTCTCGACTTTTGAAGCAAAGTTGTAGATCTATGAGTCAGTGACCTTGTGTAAAAATATGAGCCCAATCCGATAAAAATTGACCGAGTTATGAATTTTCGAAGTTTCGGCCCAGATGAAATAATATTCAGCATTCAGGATTTTCAGCGTGTCATGCACTCTGAGCAAAAAACGAAGGCCTTTTGAATACCGTTTGAACTCAATACCTTCTGTGAAAATGTAGTCACCTCAATTTTTGAAATTTTGGCGCCGGAACCAGCTCGAGTCGATGAAAATCGACCAAGTTATGATTTTCTGAACATGACGTAAATAAACTTCTGTCACAAATTTTCTGTGCAAAAATACTTGATAAATCCACATTTTTGAAGACCTTCTGATCGAAATTGGCTTCCAACCGTGAGAGATGAAAACGTAGATAATATCAAGACAGAATTTTGGCCACCGGAACGGGTTCAATACGAGCCACGATCTTCAAGTTATGAATTTTTTAGCCCGTAAAAACTGCACTTTCAGCACACTTTTTCACCATATTTCTTCGAGAAAACTCACACATTCGGATACCTTCTTTAAAGAATTGACTCTTGAGCCGAACCTAAATTTGAGAATACGTTATCAGAGATATCTTGGTGAAAGAATACCTGAATATGACGCGCCGGGTTGGACTTGTGAATTTTTCTTGAAATATTTTGAGAAATATGGGAGGGCAAATTTTAGGGTACAACACCTCCCCTAATGCCAAGTAGAGGGACATTAGGGAATTCCCCACAACGGTCAACAATGATAACATTCTCTTTGGATCGAGGACAGCAATGAATGTCTGAATGTTTAAGTGTCATCAACCTTTGTGACCACCTCAAATCTTGCTCATTCTTTAAGACTGATTGGGGAAGATGAGAAATAAACCATCTTGCCAGGAGAGGATTGAAACACATAAGAACACCTCTTTTCCTCATTGTACGAGTGTGAAAAGAGTCTAAGATATCTCCAAGCAATGTAGGCACCAGATTGCGTGACATGAAGATTTTGACAGCGCTCACATCTATGAGTTGGTCAGGATTGGGGAACAGGACCATCCCATAGATGAGAAAAGCTACAATATCCTCAAAATCTTGCAAGTCCAAGGAATTTCAACAACTTTGGGCCTTCTCAAACAAGAACTTTGCCAAGAAGCCTTTGACACCACTTCTAGTTTCCCAATGGGTTGTGACATCAGATGAGTGCAAGTGCAGGGCTTGAGCAATCTCTTCTGGCTTTGGATCTCTTTCCGTATCATTGAAAGGTAGTTTATTGAGAATGGGAATCCTCAAGAGTTAAGAGAATTCTTCCAAAGTAGGCACAAGCTGGTAGTCAGGAAATGTGAAGCAGTGATGCAAAGGGTCAAAGAACTGGAAGAGAACCTTCATCATGTCTTCCTTTGTGTTGGAGGTGATCAAGTTGAGTAGACGACCATGCCTATCGGTGAATGGAGAGTTCTCAGGAATCCTTGAAGTTAGCTCCTTGAGTTGTGGAGGAATTCTTACAAGGTTGACTTGGATAGTTTTCCTGCGAAGTGACTCCATATCCTACAAAACAAGAACAAAGATGAATTTCCAAAATCCTTGAAATGGTTAGTGGATGCATATGATTCTCATGATGTCCATGATGTTATGCACAAGTATATGTACAAGCAAATCAAACAAGTTCCTAGTTTAGGCTTGCATGAGGTTTCATAGGTAAGTACCCTCTTGAAGTTTAGTTGGCTCAACCTGTCCTAGAAAAAGTAATCGGGTTCTAAGGAGCTCAATATCACTGGATTGTTTCCTTGTTCATTGTTTCAATTCAAGCCTCTTTACTGACGACCGAAATATTCAAAGAAACCAATCCTCAATGAGTGTAGTATCGAGTATCTACCAACTTCGGACTGCACCAAAGCCGGTCATCTCACTACATCCTAAAAGGCCAAGTTGGTCAAGTAAAGGTTATAGAAGTTCATTAGTGCTTCATGACATCACTCAGCGGCCCCGTATTCTCTTTGATTGACTCAAAGGCTACCGGTACCCACAAATATGTCACACTAACATAGCTATTTCTTAGACCGTGTCAATATACCCCGCACAGTTTCCACAACATATTGCTATTTACCTATAATGTTTTCCAAATCCGAATGGAGGATTCAAACCCAAACAATAGAACCAAAATGTAAAGCAAACAAGTCAAACAAGGTAAGCAAATAAATGGGATCTAAACCCTAAGGTAACCCCACTTTTATAATTCTACCCAGCAGAGTCTCCAGTTTTGTGATACGGTGGGAGAACTGACTTGAGGTTTTGCGTTTTGTCGCAAATGTCGCGGTTAGCAAGAGTCGCCACCGACTTTTCTTTTATCTAAAAGGAAAGGTAAAAAAGCACAAGAAATACCTTTGAGATGTTTTCTTGAGTTCGGGGGGTAGATTATGAAAAGGGAAGGTGCTAGCACCCTTTTCATCCATGGTTTTCCATGGGCTCTTAGTCACTTGCTTAGATCACTTGCTCTGCTTTGTTTGAAATGGTGTTTGATGTGATTTTGAAAGTATTTTTTAAAAGAGGTCATTCGTTTAGGCAATCTTTGTAATGATTCTCGTTCGTAAGAATGTATACAAAGATGTTTGTCTTTTGAAAATGTTTTCAATGTTTTGTAAGATGTTTTGAAATGTGTGTGTGTTTGTTTTTGAAAATAGCAAGGATTGTTAGAAAAGGATCAAGTAACTTAGAAGCTATCTACCTACTCAAATGTCTTTGTTGTGCATTTTCTATTACTTTGACATTGTTGACTTACCATTGTTTTGGTAAGCAACCCTATCTTTGGATGTAAACGGGACGGGCGTGGGTCATCGTGTGACCATGATAGCAATGTTGCCAAGTATCTTAGCATTTTTTAGGGACCAATATCATTTTGTTTAGGCAACTTTTGAATAGCGTTGTCGAGGGACTATGATCTTATATTTGTTTTGTTTTGCCAAGATACTTCGCATGCGTAACATGGCCATTTTATTTTAGGCAACCAAGTGGGAGAAATCCTAAGGGTGCTTGTGTGCAAAGAGTATCATTTTCATGCTTTTGTCTTGTATTTTAGGGTTTTTCTATTTGTTTTGTTTTTTGTTCTTGTCATGCAAACCCTAATTACTAAGCATGGTATATAAAGCGATAAATTGCGTAAAATAAACTAAGCTATTGCAATAATTATTGTGGGAGGGGGATACAAGTTTGAATGGGGAGTTTTGCACAAATATAAAGCTAAATATATTATTACAACCAAATCGAATATTGCGCGAATTAAATAAATAAAGCACAAATATTTAAAATGCAATGCAATGTTTATGTAAAAAAAATGTTTTATGTCTTTGTTTTTGTATAAAAGAAATATTCAACTTAAACCTAAAAATAAGAAAAAATAATTAATTCTTTTTGAAAGGGGTGAAACCCTAATTTTCAATTAAAAGAAAATACATGTTTCATATTATTATTTTGTACATTTTTTGTATAAGAAAATAATAAATAATATTATATCTAAATATTAAAAATTAAGTATATGTAAAAATAAGTATTTATGAGTATAAAATATATAATAAAATATTAAGTATTTTTAAATATATTTACAAGTTATTTAAGAAAATAAAATCTATTTATCAAAATAAATTATTTTTCATGAGAAAAAATAATAAAAAAATAAATAAAATAAAAGTGTGAAAATAAATAAATCATTTTTTGGTATTTTTTATCATTAAGAAAAATAAATGAAAGTATTAAGTATAAAAATATGAAGAAAAATGCAAAAATATAAAAAGTTAGCCAGGGGGTGCAAATAACAAGTCAGGGGGTGTGATTGGTAAAAAAGAAAAGGCCAAAGCTGCCAAAAAGCCTAGAAGCCACTTCATCCTTGTCCCTGGTCTTCTTCTTCGTGCGCTTCAGTTCAAACCTGTAACTCTCACATGCTTGCATAAAAACAAAAACTCATAACAATAAAAAATGTGGCATTTGAACTCACGATTCCAGCCATATAAATTATGTAACCTAACTTTCAAAGATCAGAGAGAATTTTTGAACCCCTAATTTGTGACCTAAATTTTTCAGGATTTTTAATCTTCAAATTCTCTCAGCACAGTTAATGTAAATGAAAAGTAAAGATATGTACAACTTCGTTATGGTAAGGACTACATTTTTCCTTCACAAATCGTGGCTTGAGGATGCCTATTCAGAGAGATAGAGTTTGAAAAAATACCTCCTTCAGCTGGATTCGAGTAGGGAAATGTAGGGACTTTAATGGAGGCCTGATGACTGTTTGAGCTTCCTTGAACTTCCTTCAAGCTATTCCAATGCTTATCTTGCTTTGAGGATGGCTGGAACTCTCTGAACAAGTCAAGCTGCAAGCTTCCAAAGTGCAAATGGTGGATGCTGAAATATGGGTTACAGAACCAGGGTGATGGCTTGGATTGTCTAGGTATCAAGTGAATAAGATGTTTCAAATGTTTAAACACAAAATGCACGAGCCAAATGAGAGTTGGCTGTGCTTTTGCAGAATCTGAGTGTTTTGGCAGAATTTTGGTGTTTATGAGTTTTTGAGAGTTTCTAGTTCAATCTAAGCATGCTATGCATTGTAACAAGTTTGTGTATTTGTATAGAAATGATACAAAGTCATCCCTTACTAGTTGTGCAAGCTTTGGACCTTTTTGCAACTTTTCTTGCATTTGAAGTAAAGTGAAGTGACCATACTCACATGCCTGTACTTGCTTGCTTGAGGGCTGAAAAGAGCTTGTACAATTTTCTTGAGAGATGTGTAGTTTGTATGTACCAAAGGGACAGGTTCAATGCTCAAGATTGACAAAGTTGCAAAAGCTTCTCTTTATGAAAATGGCATTGTGAACTTTTTGCCCAAAATGGAAATACACCTTGTACAAAGCTTCAAAAGAAAAGATAAAGCCTTTGTCAACTGACTTTGAATTTAATTATGCAGTGTAAAGCAAGCTTAGGACCTGTAAAGCAAGATACAACCATCATAGATCTGATTTGCAACTTGATGCTATGTGAAAAATGGCTTGAACAAAAGTGAGAAAATGCCAACTTCCCTTCTTCGATTCTCCCTACTCAAAAAATGATCTTGGAGAGTTCTTGAACATTTTGGAAATCTTGCAATGTGCTCTATAATCCATATTTGAAATGAAATTTGAGATACCTCTTGGAACTAGGTGAAAAATGTCCATGAAGTTGGGTCCAAAACCTGCTAAATTAGGGCAAAATTTCACTAAGTTATTTAGTTCATGGCCCTATATTCACAAATTCATAACTTGAGATCCAAGCATCTTTTGGGAAACATTTGTGAAGCAAAGTTGTAGATTTCTTGGAGGACTACAACTTTCATGTTGGTAACGTTTCTTGAATCAAAATGCATCATGGTGAAAAAGTGGTGAAAAGTTGAGAAAAAATAGGAAAATGTTTATACTTAGAAAAATTCGAAGTTATGAGAATTTTCAAATTAAAACCCTAATTTTAAAATTTGAGTTTCTTGGTGAAAATTTTTCATATTTTGGCATATCTTGATGAATTATGACCCTTGGTACTTGATTTTGACCGAAAAGTCAAAGTTTGACTTTTCAGTATACAATTGACTTTTGATCAGTTGACTGCAAAATTCATCTGTCAATCCAATGAACTTGAGATCTTTTGAACCAAGTAATTAAGTCAAGATGATTCCATTGAACCCTTAAAATCATGCTTGAACTGAATTGGTCATTTGCTAGGTTAATAATCAGAAATTGCCCTTTCTCAGTCAAAAACCCTAATTTTGACCATTTTGCCCTTTTGATGATTTGATCAAATTTCTTGAGGAGTTGTGATCCAAACTTGATAAAATGGTACATATGAGTCTAAAATGTTGATTTGGATCAAAAATTATGAAGTTTGACTGTAAATTGGCCATGGTTGACTTTTTCCCCAATACAGCTGATTTTTAGGTCAACTGTCCAATTGACTGATCAAAAATGTGGTTCAAGGATTGAAACTTATCATGAGCAATCTTAGGGATCCAAAATTGTGTATGAATGTCACATGAAGCATTGATTGTCCAAAAATCCTTGTGCAAACTCAAACCCTAATTCTGGATCATTAGTGCAAGATGAGATGCCTTGAGCTGACCAAACCTTAATCATATCTTGAGTCTAAGAAGTCTTGTGAGAAAAATCTAGATAA